>CM065711.1:34390436-34415478 GCA_017654935.2 Phymorhynchus buccinoides | reverse complement strand
ATAGATAGTAGGATTAATCAAATCCCCATTTTGTGTTAACCCTCTTACCCCCACCCGCCCCACTCTAACCTTGCTATGAATCCCATGTCAAGGGAAATACCTTGCGCATTGCATCAGTAGAGGTCATTTAAAAAGTAATTAATATCTAATTTCAGTCTTGGAAAATGCGTTCAATTATTTCTATTATGTTCTGTTGAACTCTGAAAACGTAACAAAGCAACACTAATTTCAAATTCCTGGTAAGATTACTTAATACCAAATCAAGAAAAAATCACATGTGACGAAACTGTGCCTATCAAGGTGTGCCTTATAGTCAGGTGTGCTTATAGTCGTAAAAATACGTACTGCACCGTTCCCTGTCTGAGCTCTTGCCTGACCGTTTGAAGGAATGTGCAGATCGTCTGCGCATCACGAACGTGTAGCTGAGCGACGCCAACCAGGGCAGTGCTTACCCTGCATGGCCATGAACGGCATCATGCGAAAGCATCCCACAGGGGCCTCTCTACAAAATACTAGCCCCAAGAAGTAAGTGATAGTTTTTTCTACCCAAGGAAGTAACCGCTATTTTGTGATAATAAATTTGTTATTTCTACTTTATGTGTCTAGAGGCGTCTGTGAACTTCGGAGTTTCGCCCCACACTGGAGAGCGCGTCGCAGCCAGAGGCGCGCCACCAATTTTATTTTAAATTTTTATTGCATGTGATTTTTGTGACTGATGAGAAGGGACAGGGTGTGTGTTTAATTTTTGTACAAATGACAACTTTTTCGGACACTGGGTTTAGCGTGTGATACTGCATGAGCACCACTGACCTCGTTTATCGTCTCATCCAAAGACTCCACATTCAGACCATAATGCCTAGTGCAGAGTGAGAGGAAAATCCATGTACCCAGTTCAAACTCAGATGTATTTCGCACGAGGCAACGCGTTACGCGAAGGGCGAACCCGTTGACGCTCTGTGCCACTCTACACCCAGCACCAGGTTGTGCTGGCCAAGTGCCCCCTGATCCGGCTAATCGTCCTGTGCTAGTGACTACAGACACTGAAACAAACACAACGTGTTTGTCTTTTTGTTCCACACGGCAGAGTTCGCCCTGTGGGTTGACCTAAGAACACTGACAGAACACACGTGTTGCCTTTGTTCCAGACACAGCATAGTTCCGTCCTGTGCAGTGACTAACAGAACACTGACAGACCACCCTTGTTGTTTTAGTTCCAGCACAGCAGAGTTTGTCGTGGATGACTACAGAACACTGAACAGAACACAACGTGTTGTTCTATTAGTTCCAACACAGCAGAGTTCCGTCTGTCAGTGCTACAGAACACTGAACAAACCACACCGTGTGTCATTTAGTTCCAGACACAGCAGAGTTCGTCCTGTGTAGTTACTACACACACTGAACATGAACCACAACGTGTTGTCTTTATTCCAACACACGCATAGTTCGTCCTGTGGCAGTGAACTACAGACACTGAACAGAACCACAACGGTTGTCTTTTGTTCCGACACCGCAAGTTCCGTCCTGTGGCAGTCCTTGGGCGTCCCCGAGACCACTTTGGCCTGCGTGCGATAACTTCACCGTCAGTGCATCTTCTCCGGAAGTCAGTGCTATCCCGTATATCTAACTACTGTGTTGGTGTCTTGTGTGTCATCCAACACACATATACCTTTCGTTTGACTTCAGTTGGCAGACCGATAACAGAAAGGTCCGCCTAACACTGGCATACGAGTCGATCCCGTGCGATGTCGGTTGTGACATTTGTCAGGCCATGATTCTCGGAAATTCTACGGTCTACATGATCTGATGAATCTACTAGTTTGTCACTTATTCTTGTGAGTGAGTCCTCACGTATAGCACTGTTTCATATTCGGCTCTTTTGGGGTTATCTTTCCTACTGTCTCGTCTTGAAGTCGGTTTGGGTGTTCTGGTTCAAAATTAGAATTAAAATGGAAGTTTCCCTACCTTAAACACTATATTCGTTGTCGGAGTTCAAGTCTTAGGTATTAATTGGTCGTATCAAGTAACAAAGAAGAACATAACTGTTATAGCACGAATGTAAACACTTTAAGAAGAAATGAAACAGGACTTAATATGATTAAATCTCCAACTGAAACTGGGCATTCACACTACCCTCTATTTCAATTACGGAGGCAGCCATGCCGTGTGTACGCGATTGCCTAACAGGAACTAAAGTGTCCTTAACGTGCAACAACTAAGTCTGTTAGCTCTCCGTTTTCATTTCAATACAGTGATGAGTACGATCTGATGAAATGTTTTATTTTTGTATCGTACATTTGATTTGATTTCGTGTATTGTGGGGTCTACCTGATGTGTGAGCGAAAGACGTAAGTAGCTTCACGTGAACCATGACTCACAGCACCTCGTCCAATCCGATCATATTGGGGTCTACCTGAGTGTAGTGAACGAACGACAAGGAGGTATTTCACGTGACCATGACTGCACAGACATCAGTCCCAATCGGATCATATTGGGGTCTACCGGAGTGTATTGAACGAAAGACAGGTATTATGCACGATGCACCATACTCACAGGACATCGTCACAATCGGATCCTATTTGTTGGTCTACCTAGTGGGTGAGCGAAAGACGGACGTCTTTCACGTGAACCATGACGTCACCGACATCGTCACAAATCGGATTCATATTGGGGTCTACCTGAGTATGGTGAGCGAAAACAGTAGAATTATTTATAGACTGAATATTGTCACATGAACCGATGCTCACAGACATCGTCACATCGGAATCATGTTGGGGTCCAACGCTGAGTATGGTGAGCGAACGGTATAATTATTTATAGACGGAAGTATTTCACACGAACCATTGACTCACAGACATCGTCCATCAATCGATCATGTTGGGTCTAACCTGAGTGTGGGAGCGAAAGACGTTAAAGAATTATTATAGACGGAAGTATTTTACATGAATCCCTGACTCCAGACATCGCACAAATCGATCATATTGGGTCTACCTGAGTATGGTGAGCGAAACATGTAGACTTATTTATAGACGCTCGGAGTATTTCACATGAACCATGACTCACAGACTCGTCACAATCGGATCATATTGGGTCTACCTGAGTATCAGTGAGCGAAAACGGTAGAATTATTTATAGACGAAGTATTTAACATGAACCATGACCACAGACATCGTTCACAATCGGATCATATTGGGGTCTACCTGATATAGTGACCGCAAAACGGTAGAATTATTTATAGACGGAAGTATTTCACATGAACCATGACTCCAGACATCGTCACAAGCGGTCATATTGGGGTCTACCTGAGTATGGTGGCAAACAGTAGTATTTCCCATGAACCATGGACTCACAACAACATATCGTCACAATCGGGTGCAATGTTGGGGTCTACCTGAGTAGGGTGAACGAAAGACGGACGTTTTCACCTGAACCATGACTCACAGACATCGTCACAATCGGCATCACTGTTTGGGTCTATCCTGAGTGTGTGAGTCGAAAACGGTAGAATTATTTTATATACGGAAGTATTTTACAATGAAACCATGACTCACCGCACATCGTCACAATCGGATCATATTGGGTCTACCTGAGTCATGTGCAGCGAAAACCGTAGATTATTTATAGACGGAAGTCGTTTTCACAGTTGAACCATGACTCACAGACATCGTCACAATCGGATCATAGTGGGGTCTCTCTGGAGTATAGTGAGCGAGGAAAAACGGTAGAATTTATTTATAGACGGAAGTATTTCACATGACCCATGACTCACAGACATCAGTCACAATCGGATCATATTGGGGTCTACCTCCTGAGTATAGTGAACGCAAACGGTAGAATTATTTATAGAGGAAGTATTTCACATGAACCATGACCTCCCAGACATCCGTCCACAACTCGTATCATCAGTGGGGTCTACCTGAGTATGGTGAGCGAAAACAGTAGTATTTCCCATGAACCATGCTCACGACATCGTCCCAATCGATCATGTTGGGGTCTACTGAGTATTGATGAACAAAGATCGGAAGTATTTCCAACCTGAACGCATGACTCAGCAGACATCGTCACCATCGGATCATGTTGGGGTCTACCTGCAGTGTGGTGATCGCAAACTATAATTATTAAGGACGGAAGTATTACACATGAACATGACTCACAGACATCGTCACAATGCGGATCTATTGGGGTCTCCTTAGTATGGTGAGTCGACAACAGTAGAATTATTTATAACGGAAGTATTTTCACATGAACCATGACTCACAGACATACGTCAACAATCGGATCCTATTGGGGTCTACCTAGTATAGTGAGCGAAACTTTAGAATTATTTATGAGCGTACGTATTTCACATGTAACCATTACTCACAGAGCATCGTCACAATCGAATCATATTGGGTCTACCTGAGTATAGTGGAACGAACGGTAGAATTAATTTATAGAACGGACAGATTTCACATGAATCCATGACTCACGCTAGACATCGTCACTAATCGATCATATTGGGTCTACCTCGAGGCATGAAGTGAGCGACAACGTAGAATTATTTATAGACGGAAGTATGTCACATGACCATGGACTCACAGACAATCGTCAAATCGATCATATTGGGGTCTACCTGAGCATAGTGAGCGAAAACTAGAATTATTTTATAGACGGAAGTATATCACAATTAAGCCATGACTCACCAGACATCGTCACAAGCGGATCATATTGGGGTCTATACCTGACATAGTTAGCGAACCTGTAGAATCTTTTAGACGGACGTATTATCACATGAACCTGACTCACAGCCATCGTCACAATCGGATCATATTGGGGTCCTACTGATTATGGTGAGCGAAACGGTAGAATTATTTATAGACGGAAGTATTTCACTGAACCCTGACTCACAGCCATCGTCACAATCGGCTCATATTAGGGTCTACCTGAGTATGGTGATGCGAAAAACGTAGAATTATTTATAGACGTAGTATAATCCCATGGACACATGACTCACAGCTACATCGTCACATATCGGATCATATTGGGGTCTACCTGAGTATAGTGAGTGCGAAAACGGTAGAATTATTTATGCGCTGAAGTATTTCACATGAACCATGACTCACAGGACATCGTCACATCGGATCATGTTGGGGTCTACCTGAGTGTAGTGAACGAAACCGGTAGAATTATTTATAGACTGAAGTATTTCCACATGAACCATGACTCACAGACATCAGTCACAATCGATTCATATGGGGTCTACCTGAGTATAGTGATATAAACGGTAGAATTAGTTATAGACGGAAGTATTCACATGTAACCCCAATGACCTCACAAGACATCGTCACTAATCGGATCATTTGGGGTCTAACCTGAGTTGGTGAGCGAAACGGTAGAATATTTATAGACGAAGTATTTCACGATGACCATGACTCCACATACATCGTCACAATCGGGATCTATATTGGGGTCTACCTGAGTATGAGTGAGCAAAAAAAAAAAAAAAAAAAAAGGAAAACGGTAGCATTATTTATAGACGTAAGTATTTCACATGACCATGACTCACAGGACATCGTCAACAATCGATGGCATATTGGGGTATACCTGAGTATAGTGAGCGAAAACGTAGAATATTTCTGCCGGAAGTATTTCACATGACCCCTGACTCACCGACATCTCACAATCGATCTATGGGGTCTAACCTGAGTATAGGTGAACGCACAACGTGAGAATATTATAGCCGGAACGTATTTCACACAAATGAACCATGGAATCACTAGACATAGTCACATCGGATCATATTGGGTCTACCTGAGCATAGTGATCGAAAACGGTCGAATTATTTATAGACGGAAGTATTGTCACAGAACCAGATCACAGACATAGTCCAATCGATATCTTGGGGTCTACCTGAGCATAGTGAGCAGAAAACGTCGAATTATTTTAGACGGTAGTTACAATCACATGAACCATGACTCCACAGACATCTCACAATCGGATCCTATTGGGGTCTACCTAGCATAGTGAGCGAAACGGTAGAATTATTTATAGACTTAAGTATTCCACAGAACCATGAACTCACAACATCGTCACAATCGATCTATTGGGGTCTACTGATTATGGTGAGCGAAACACGGTAGAATATTTATAGGACGTAATTATTTCGACATGACCCATGACTCAGCAGACTCGTCACAATCGGAGTCATATTGGGGTCTACTGAGTATGGTGAGCGAAAACGGTAGATTATTTTATCGACGGACGTATAGCACATGGAACCATGACTGCCACAGCATCGGCACAATCGGAGAAAACATAGTGGGGTCTACCTGAGTATAGTGAGCGAAAACGGTAGAATTATTTATAGACGGAAGTATTTCATCACATGACCCATGACTCCAGACATCGTTCACCATCGATCTGTTGGGTCTACCTGACGTGTAGTGACCGACAACGTTAGAATTATTTATAACGGCAGTATTTCACATGAAGACCCTGACTCCCAGACATCGTCACAATCGGATCATATTGGGTCTACCTAGAGTATAAGTGAGTGGAAAAACGGTAGAATTCTTTATAACGAAGTATTTCACATGAACCATGACTCACAGACATCGTCCCCATCGATCATGTTGGGGTCGACCTGAGTATCGTTGCAGCGAAAACGGTAGAATTATTTATAGCACGAATATTTCACATGAACCATAGACTCACAGACTCGTCACATCGGATCATATTGGGGTCTACCTGGTATATGAGCGAAAACGGTAGAATTATTTATAGACGAGTATTTCACATGACCATGACTCACAGACATCGTCCACAATCGGATCATATTGGGGTCTACCTGAGGATAGTGAGCGAAACACGATAGAATTTATTATAGACGGAAGTATTTCACATGAAACCATGACTCACATACATCGTCACAATCGATCATTTTGGGTCTAACCTGAGTATGTGAGTCGAAAACGGTAGAATTCTTTATAGACGGCATTATTTCACATGAACCCTGACTCACAGCACATCGTCACCATCGGATCATATTAGGGTCTACCTGATATGGTGAGTGCGCAAAAACGTAGAATTATTTATACGACGACAGTATATCACATGAAACCATAGCCTCACAGACATCCCCCCGTCACAATCGATGCATATTGGGGTCTACCCTGAGTATAGTGAGCGAAAACGTAGAATTATTTATAGACGGAAGTATTTCACATGAACCCATGACTCACAGACCATTCGCACAATCGGTATCATGTTGGGGTCTACCTGAGTGTATGAACGAAAACGTTAGAATTATTATAGACGGAACGTACTTTCACATGAACCATGAACTGCACAGACATCGTCACAATCGATCATATTTGGTCTACCTGAGTATTAGGTAGAGCGACACCCGGTAAGACTTCTTTATATACGGAAGTATTTCATCAATGAACCATGATTTCACAGACTCGTCCCAGATCGATCATGTTGGGGTCGACCTGAGTATGTTGAGCGAAAACGTAGAATAATTTATAGAAGGAAGTATTTACATGAACCATGACTCACAGCACCCGAACATGCGTCACAATCGATTCATATTGGGGTCTGACCGAGTAATAGTGAGCGAACGGTAGAATTATTTCTAGACGGGAAGCAATTTCACATGACCATGACTCACAGACATCGTCACAATCGCTCAATGTTGGGTCTACCTGAGTATGGTGAGCGAAAACGGTAGAATTATTTTATAGACGAAGTAGATCACATGAACATGACTCACAGACCTCGTCACAATCGGATCATATGTTGGGTCATACCTGAGTATGGTGAGCGAAAACGTAGAATTCTTTATAGACAGGACGTCTATCACATGAGATCCATGACTCACAGAACATCGTCCCACATCGGATCCTATTGGGGTCTACCTGAGTATAGTGAGCGAAAACGGTAGACTTTATTTATATACAGGAATTCTATCACATGAAAACCATGAATCACAGACATCGTCACAATCGGATCATATGGGGTCTACCTGAGTATGGTGCAGGCGAAAACGGTAGAATTATTATAGGACGAAGTATTTCACATGAACCATGACTCCAGACATCGTCACCAATCGGATCATATTGGGGTCTACTGAGTATAGTGGCCGAAAAACGGTAGAATTATTTATAGACGGAAGTATTTCACACATGACCATGACTCACAGACATCGTCACAATCGGATTCATTTTTGGGTCCTACCTGAGTAATGGTGTAGCGAAAACGTTAGAAATTATTTATAGAACTGAAGTATACTCACCATGAACTCTATGACTCACAGACATCGTCACATCGGATCATGTTGGGGTCTACCTGAGTTGGTGAGCTAAAACGGTAGAAATTATTTATAGAAGACGTATATCACATGAGCCATGACTCACAGCCTCTTCACAATCGGATCACAATTGGGGTCTACCTGAGTATAATTGAAGCGAAACGGTAATAAATTATTTATGACGAGAAGTATATCACATGACCATGACTCACAGACAATCGTCCCAAAATCGATCATGTTGGGGTCCTCCCTGAGTATAGTGATTCGAAGGGTAGGAAACGGTAGATTATTTATAGACGTAAGTATTCCCATGAATAACCATGACTCACAACCATCGTCACCTCGGATCATATTGGGGATCTACTCTGAGTCTAGTGATCGAAAACGGTAGTAATTATTTATAGACGGGAATTTTTCAGATGAACCATGACTCCCATACATCGCTCACAATCGAATTCATTTGGGGCTAACGTGAGTATGGTGAGCGAAAACAGTAGAATTATTTATAGACGGAAGTATTCACATGAACACGATGACTCACAGAGCATCGTCCCAATACCATCGATCATATTGGGTTCCTACCGTGAGTACTGGCGTGATCGAAAACGGTAGAAATTATTTTATACGACGGAAGCTATCCCATACCATACGACGTCAGCAGGCAGACATCGTCACAATTCGGAACATGCATCTTGGGTCCTACAGTACCTGAGTATTGTGAGCGAAAACGTGTAGAATTTTTTATAGAGCGGAGTCTATCACATCATGACTCAGCAGACATCAGTCACAATCGTATGCATATTGGATCTACCTGAGTATGGTGATTCGAAAACGGTAGACATTATTTATAGACGGAAGTATTCACATGAACCCTGACTCACAGACATCGTCACAACGAATCATATTTGGGGTCTACCTGAGTATGGTGAGCGGAAAACGGTAGAATTATTATAGACGGAAGTATTTAACATGACCATTGACTCACAGACATCGTCACATCGATTTCATATTGGGGTCTACCTGAGTAGGGTGAAGCTAAAACGGTAAATTATTTATAGACGGAAGTATTTCACATGAAGCCATGCCTCCAGACATCGTCACAATCGAGATCATGTTGGGTTCTACCTGAGTAAGTGAGCGAAACAGTAGATTATTAATAGACGAAAGTATTTCACATGGACCCAATGACTCACAGACATCGTCACAATCGATCATATTGGTGTCTACCTGAGTATGTGAGGCGAACACGTAAATGATTTTATAGAGCGGAAGTATTTCACAATGAACCATGACTCACAGACATCTCACCATCGGATCATATTGGTGTCTTTGCAGTTTTACACTGATTTCAGTATTTTTGATTTACTAGAAACTGAACGGCAGTTGGTTTTTTTTTTAATTCATCAAACAAACCAAACATGACACAAGCGATTTGGGGCATTTGAAACTTGTTTTGTTCTATCTTGCATTTATCAAAGGCATTTGTCAATGCTTTTACAAGGCTTATCAGACTCAAACTGTCCTTGTCTCATTTTAAACTGTCTGTCTGTCTCGTTATCTCTCTCTCTTATTAGTTAGGTTGCCCCCCCCTGAATCGTCTGACAGGACTCTGGAGTTAGGCTCTGCCCTTATACCCCAACCTCTGGTTGCCATGGGTTTCCTAGATTCCCCTGCTTTCATTTTTGTTTTCATTTTATGGGAGTTGCCCTCTCTAGGGGATCGAACCGTCATGCAGTGTGGCTGGCCCTTACAGACCCACCACGTCTCGGTCCAAATATTGATTTCACTGTGTTTTCCCTCTATATCGTGGTAAGACAATCTTCCAAGCATATAGGGAATGATGCCCCATGCCAGTCGAGGGTCTTTAAGACAGCAGCTCATTATTTAAAGACCACATGTCTCAGTGTCAAATATTGATTTTCACGTGTTTTCCCTCGTCTATCTGGTAAGAAATCTTCCAAGCAATAAGAGGAATGTGACACATGACTGGGGGTCTTTAACTTTAAGAACAGCAGCTCATTATTTATTTTGTCCATTATACAGTGTTTCCCCGCCAGACCTCGTTAGCCTTCTAGTTGCCTTTGTCACTCACCTGTGGAACGCACACATTTACGTGATTTTTTGATTCACTGCTCAACAACTTGGTAACGCTGAAAGGGATGATATCCTCTTCTAGTCGCCATGCTCTAGTTTTGAACGTTTTGGGTTGTCCTTTGCATCTCAACGTCAAGTGGAAGTAACTATTTTTTTTTCAAGTCTGAATGCATTGCTTAACAATTATGCACACACGTTGCAGATACTTGGCAGTGGACTCATTGCCTTTGGTGGCAAGCAGAGTGCTTCTTTGGTGAATTATGGACTGCTGGTCTCGGATTCTGCAACCTGAAAGTGCGGAGGTGTGGCTACGAATTGGGACTCCGAATGAGCGGTATGGGAGCAACGCAACTGTACGGCCTAGAAGATGGGACAGCAAAAAAAAAGGTGCTAGAAGGGTTAAAAGTGCTTTTTTTGTTTCGCTTTGCACAGTCCCACCCCAGACGTTCACTGGGAGCGCACGAGCCGGGACAGTCTGCCGGACCGGGCCAAGATCCGCAGCTTTGGGCAGGAGCTGATGATCGAGAACCTTCAGTTTGACGACGCCGGTACCTATGAGTGCTGGGCCACGAACACCAACACACAGACCCGCGTCCAGAGAACGGTCACTGTCCGTGTGGAATATGAGTATTGGATTTGTAATAATGCATGGTTTGACATGCACACATAGTGGGGGAACTGTCAGTTTGACCACGCCGGTACTTAATGAGAATGAGTGCTGGGCCACAAAAACCAACACAGACCCGCGTCCAGAGAACGGTCACTGTCCGTGTGGAATATGAGTATTGGATTTGTAATAATGCATGGTTTGACATGCACACATAGTGGGGGAACTTGCAGTTTGACCCCCACCCCCCAACTGGCCCCAGGTACTTAATGAGTGCTGCGCCACAAAAAAACAACAGCCCCCCCCCCCCCCCCCCGTCCCCCCCCCCCCCCCCCTGTTGATGACAATGACCCGCGTCAGAGAGACGGTGACTGTGAGTGTGGAGTGTGAGTATATATATAGAATAATAATACATGGTATTGGTTTGACATGCACACATAGTGGGGGAACTGGCAGTTTGACCACGCCGGTACTTAATGAGAATGAGTGCTGGGCCACAAAAACCAACACAGACCCGCGTCCAGAGAACGGTCACTGTCCGTGTGGAATGTGAGTATTTATATGTAATAATAATGCATGGTTTGACATGCACACATAGTGGGGGAACTTGCAGTTTGACCACGCCGGTACCTACGAGTGCTGGGCCACGAACACCAACAGTTGAACACACAGACCCGCGTCAAGAGAACTGTCACTGTCTGCGTGTGGAGTGTGAGTAATAATAATGCATGGTTTGACATGCACACATAGTGGGGGAACTTGCAGTTTGACCACGCCGGTACTTAATGAGTGCTGGGCCACAAAACCCAACAGTTGAACACACAGACCCACGTCCAGAGAACGGTCACTGTGCACGTGGAATGTGAGTATTGATATGTAATAATAATGCATGGTTTGACATGCACTTTGGGGGGTGGAACTTGCAGTTTGACCACGCTGGTACTTAATGAGTGCTGGGCCACAAAAACCAACACACAGACCCACGTCCAGAGAACGGTCACTGCGTGTGGAGTGTAAGTACTGTATTTTACTATGTTGTGATACTTTTTGTTTTCCAGACCCAGATCCCTGTGCCTTATAATGTGGCTGCTAATCTAGTTAGAAAAGAGGAAAGCAAAATCTGAATTTTGTGTGAAATGTTTGCCTTTGAGCCGTATACTAAATAAGGTGCGCCTTTCAGTCCACAAACTATGGTATTGTATATTACGCACTCTCTGTCATTTCCGACTAGACTGTCAGATCGCAGGAGGGTGAACTCTGGTCAAAATGTTTCTATGCTTGGAACCTCCCTTTTAACCTTTACCGACTTCCGTTCGACCATGACCCATTGCCACACAACAACAAATGTTATATCTCTAAAACTATTTCCACAATCTTCCTGAAATTTCCATGCGTGTCAAAACTAAATGGCTTTAAGTGTAGTTAAATTTCATTAATATTGCGTAAAATACAAATGACGTAATATACAATGACGTAATTAGACTATCACGTTAACTGATTGACACTATGTAGCGGGACGTGTAGGACCCATAACTTTGAAAGCGCAGAAAGAATATGTCACTGGCAGTGCATTGAGTATGGGAGAACCCGCGGCCATCTGGAAAGTATAACCACATGGTGGATCTTTTTGGAATGTTTTTGCTGAGCAATGATTTTTTCATCATATTGTTGGCCGATTTTGGAATGTTTTGCTGAGCAATATTTTTTTTTCCAATCATAATTGCTGGCGATTGTGGGGGGGGGAAAAATGTTTTGCTGAGGCAATATTTTTCCAATCATCATTGTTGCGATTTGGAATGGTTTTTGCTGAGGCAATATTTTTTTCCATCATAATTGTTGGCGATTTGGGAATGTTTTGCTGAGCAATATTTTTCCATCATAATTTTGGCGATTTGATGTTTTGCTGAGGCAATATTTTTTCCCCATCGTAATTGTGGCGCTTTTGGAATGTTTTTGCTGAGCAATTTTTTTATATCATTGGCGATTTTTAAGAATTGTTTGCTGAGCATATTTTTTTTATCATCCTGCTGGCGAATTTTTAGAATGTTTTGCTGAGGCAATATTTTTTTTTATCATTAATTGCTGGCCATTTTTGATGTTTTGCCTGAGCAACTATTTTTTTTGAAAGAATAATGCTGGCGATTTTTGAACTGCTTTTGCTGTGGTCACTAGTCCAGTCAGCCTGGCTTCGGTCAACGCTAAATCTGTTTTTTTCACAGGACGACTAATCACTGAGCCATAAAACGATTTTCGCTAGAACATACCTTGTTGAGTCTTTTGGATGAGACGATAAACAGAGGTCCCGTAGTGTCCATGCACTTAAGGTCACACGTATAAACCAGTGGCAACGAAAAAGTTGGTCATTTGTGTCCAAGATTTAGTCCATTGAATAAAATCGCAGGTGATAAAACGGTCTCAAATTCTGTGGGTTTGCATGCCCTGCTCTCATGGTGACCTCAGTTCGGTTATCCACATCCAGTCGGGTCAAAGTCATGGGGGGTCCGTGTGGTCTGGGTGAGCTTCGGTGGACGGTCGTGTGGCCCCATCAAGGGATGAGGCCTCTCTCACGCTGGCTCCGCTACTAAGAGATAGTGTCACAGCTCATTCGCGGGGCTTAGTAGGTGGTGTCCTGCACAGCTCCCACTGACTCCACGAAGTGACTCAGCATCCGTTTCAGTGTCTCCTCGTTGTTGCCTCCTGACTGCCTAACATAGATTCGCTCCCTTGGACTGCTGGTCCTCAACACAGCATTCATCGCGACCCGAAAATCCGTAGAAGTTCGCTGGCGAAAATATGTTACATTCGGGATGAGCGGCGTCGGTAGCAACTCACTGTAAACGGACCAGAACTGGGACAGCACACGAACCAACAAAAAAACATTCAGGTGATTGTCGGTGGGGAATGTCGCAGCGTTGATGACATGTGACATGTTTGCTGCTGTTTCAGCTATGCCAAGTACTGGCTGCAGCCCAGGATGTGGAATTAGGGGTGGGGGGCACCGCAGAGTTCAACCTGTCCTAGTGGTCCCGATCCTTGCCGGAGCCCCAGTACTTCTGGTTCATCAACTGTTGGCTCTGGCAGGGTATGTGATAGAGGGAGAGAGAGAGGGAACAGAGAGAGTGACAGAGAGAGCGAGAGAGGTAGAGAGAGACAGAGAGAGAGACAGCGGAGTTCAGCTGTCTGGCCAGATCCGTGGCCGTAGCCCAGTCTTCTGGTTCATCAATGGGTGGCTCTGCAGGTGAGAGAGAGACAGAGAGGGAGACAGAGAAGACACAAGAGTTCAACTGTCTGGCCAACGTCCGTTCGGGTATGGGATAGAGAGAGAGAGGGGAAAGAGAGAGACAGAGAGAGGAGAGACAGAGAGAGAAACACAGATAGAGAGACACGAAGACATAGAGAGACACGCTCTAGAGAGAGACACGGAGATCAGCCAGAGAGAGAGACACAGAGAGAGAGCCAGAGAAAAACAGTAGAGACTGAGCGGAGAGTACATAGACTGAGAGAGACAGCGGAGTTACACTGTCCCTGCCTGTCCGGGCTGTAGACCTCCAGTCTTCTGGTTCATGAATTGCCCTGGGTGCCTCTGCAAGGTATGGAATGAGAGAGAGAAGGGAGACAGATATAGGGCGCGGGTGTGGGATAGGAGAGATGGGGAGAGAGACAGGGTTGTGTTGAGGGGGTGGGTTGTTGTCCTTTTACAAGATGTGTCAAATTCAATATACTTTATTATCTCAACCGAAAATTACATGTGGTTCTCATCAATCACTAGGCACATAAACAAAATACGTCATGCATTATTTTGACAAAACCCAAGGCACGAGAACAAAATCAAGGTACACACACACACAAAGAGCAAAGTTCATCTTACCAGATCAAGCAGACTCTTCTTCATACTCAACAGAAATGTACCCCCCCCCCCCCCCCACAACCTTTGGTGTGACCTTTCCATCGGCTTCACATCCCAACCATTCTAACCCCAATTCACTTCAATCCTCCCCTCCCACATTGGTACAAAGTCTGAACGAAAATTAGGTAACTACACAGAGCCAGTATAGCCTTGTGAGTCTTCTCCATTCCCCCACAACATGCTCCTCTCCCACACCATCGCTCTTTGCACTCCACCGCACTCTTCCTCATTCCCCTCTCTTACTACTCTATATCAATCTTTTTCTCCACACAGCATCTCAAATCTCCCTGCTTCCACAGAGTCTGTTGAGTATGCGTTCTACAGCGAATAGAGCGGTATCATCTGTCAGATGGAAGCATAGTTCATAACACTTTGACAGGACATGCCTTTCATCACTCACAATCACTCTGGCCTTTCGCATCACACGTTTTTTATACAAACTGCACAAATTCTGTTGTTTTCTACCCACGATTTTGCTATTGACGTGTGTGTGTCGTGGCAATGTGTGTTTGTGTGTGCGCGCATGTGTGTGTGTGTATTTCTCTGTGTGTGTGTGCGCGTGTAGAGGGGGTGGGTTGGTTAAAAAAATTATGAAGACCTTGTGGAAGCCTTATGAAGCCTTTCATATGCAAGCACAGATTGAAAGAGAACCATTCATATTCTTAACCATTCTGCCCGTTATGGAGAATATATTTTAAAAATGTTATTGTATTCTTTTTCTTGAAAAACAGTGTAATACTTCTGTAATATTTTGTAATACTTTTTGGAATATAACCCTTGATATTTTGATTGATAGATAGATGTCACTGACAAACCAATTACCCAACCGTTTTGTTTCGCTTCGTAATTTGATTGACAGATGTCACTGATGACCCAATCGTTTCGTAATTTGATTGACAGATGCCACTGATGACCCAATCGTTTCGTTTCACTTCATAATTTGATAGACAGATGTCACTGATGACCCAACCATTTCATTTGACTTCATAATTTGATAGACAGATGTCACTGATGACCCAACCGTTCCGTAATTTGATTGACAGATGTCACTGATGACCCAATCGTTTCGTTTCACTTCGTGATTTGATTGACAGATGTGACGGATGACCGGATCACCGCGGCTCGCTTCAAGCGGCCTCGCCCGGATCGCATTGTGTTCTCCGACCTGACGCGGGAGGACGCCATGGTGCTGCAGTGCAACGCCACCAATAAGCACGGCTACATCTGGGGAGACGTCTACCTCAACGTGCTCTGTAAGCTTTACACCTGGAAAACGATTGCTGTAATATATTATTTTGATGGCTTGGAGTCAAAACGGACTGTCCTTAGATAGTCCATTCGCGTATTATTGAACTTATTGGGAAAAGTGATAACTTGTATAAAAAAAAGACTGCAGCAATAATTATAAAATTTTCTATGAGCATCCTAGTCCCCATTTTGTATTATTTGCAGACTTTTTAATACAAGTTATTAGTTTTCGCAATAACTTCAATAATAATACTAATAATGACAATTTATATATAACGCTTATTCTCCTTACTATGCACATGTTATAATAACGAGAAAAGTCACTGACCTAAGCTCTAAAAGTAGACAAACATGTGGCAGGGTACTTGACTGTGAATGTCTTTGCATTATTTTGGTGGGAGTGTAGTGCGATGTACTGGATGAAGGTACCCATGGCATGGTGCTAGAAGAGTTAAGCATGTTCACCAGCTTTCTCTTGTTACCAGTCTTTCTGCTTGCTGTTTGTTGTACGAGTTGAATCGAAAGGTGGGAGACGAGTTAGTAAGAAACTCACTTATTTTCAGAGTGAGAAAATGAAATGAAATTCTGCTTAACGTCCTCTGCGGTCTGGAACAGACACATATGGGACATTAGTAGATTTAAAGGTGGTGGGAACGATCCTGGAGGCAATCCCCGGAGGCAGTGCAACACACAGGAAAGTCCCGAATATGTAACATACAGATGTATTATGATTCAGTAAAGCGTAGAGTGAGAAAATAAGGTTTGAGTTGAATATTATATGTCTGTCGTCCTAATCACTCCTGCTCACATGAGCGCAGATGCTTCATGCTGCCATTATGCGCCTAAGAAATAGTATTTGCCCAGCATGTGCGTCTTTGACTAAAGAAAATCTTTGTAAGAATTTCTGGAGCAAAGGCAGGAGAAAAACGTGAACCAGTAACTGTGTAAAGCAGCAGAAAGAAAAGATAATAGATAACAATAAGCAATGGGAAAAGTCAGAGTCAAATGGAGTGATAGATTAGTGGAAGTTGCAAGCACAGAACTTCCAGAAAGGTGGGGTAACTATTTGTACAAACGGTTCCCCTGGATTCTGACAGTGAAGATTTAGGGTAAACAGGTCTGCTCCGGGTATTGAGTCGGTCCAATACCGAAAAAACCCACCTCACCTCTGATGGGATTCGAACCTGTGACCTCCCAGCCAGTAATCCGCGACTTAACCACTACAGGTCACAGCAGATGGTGATGATGATTTTTGGCTCACTCGTGTTAACGAAGTTTTTTTTTTCTTTTTTTTTTTTCGTGTTAACGAAGTTAACATGAAGTGAGTCTATAGTATGATAGTTGTTCAGTTGTGTGTTGTGTGTGTGTGTGTTGCGTCCGTGGTCTAGTCTCCAAACTTTAACGTTGGCATTTTCTCGGGGAAATAGAAGGAAGTACATTGTTCAAACTTTGCACACATATATATAGATGTCTATGCATGCTTTCAAACAATAATGATTTGAATACTTAAATACTTAAAACAACACACCGTAAGCAGACAACAAACAGATAACATTTTAGATTAGTGGGTTAGAGTAGTATTCAACAAGCAACATGAGTTAAGAAACTCATCAACACTGAAAGCCTTGATAGCTCATTGGTAGAGTGTCGTTTGTCATGCTAATGGTTCCGGGTCCGATTCTCGGCACGCGGCACTTTTTTTATTTAAAATTTATTTTTTATAGTTGTATCCATTAACGATAGTTTCATTTGTACTTTAAAATTTGATTGGCAATCTTGTACTTTAGACATCCCCCTCAATCTTTGTTGTTGTCCCACATGTTCCTGTGTTCGAGTGAGCCTTGAAGGCTTTGCCTCTTGTGATGATTATTATGACTATTTGCGCAGCGGAGGCCCCGACGATCATCACGCCACCGGACAACCGCAAGGTGGTGGCGGAGGGAACGTCCATCAACATGACGTGCCATGTGACGGGGAAACCCGACCCCATCATCACGTGGTTCAAGGACGAGCAGCAGATCACTGGGGGCCGCTACAAGATCATGAGCGACGGGGGTCTCTTCATCAAGGTCTGTGCCATAACTAGCAGTACTAGAGTACTTAGGGGGGCCGCTACAAGATCATGAGCGACGGGGGACTCTTCATCAAGGTCTGTGCCATAACTAGCAGTACTAGAGTACTTAGGGGGGCCGCTACAAGATCATGAGCGACGGGGGACTCTTCATCAAGGTCTGTGCCATAACTAGCAGTACTAGAGTACTTAGGGGGGCCGCTACAAGATCATGAGCGACGGGGGACTCTTCATCAAGGTCTGTGCCATAACTAGCAGTACTAGAGTACTTAGGGGGGCCGCTACAAGATCATGAGCGACGGGGGTCTCTTCATCAAGGTCTGTGCCATAACTAGCAGTACTAGAGTACTTAGGGGGGCCGCTACAAGATCATGAGCGACGGGGGACTCTTCATCAAGGTCTGTGCCACAACTAGCAGTACTAGAGTACTTAGGGGGGCCGCTACAAGATCATGAGCGACGGGGGACTCTTCATCAAGGTCTGTGCCACAACTAGCAGTACTAGAGTACTTAGGGGGGCCGCTACAAGATCATGAGCGACGGGGGACTCTTCATCAAGGTCTGTGCCACAACTAGCAGTACTACTACTAGAGTACTTAGGGGGGCCGCTACAAGATCATGAGCGACGGGGGACTCTTCATCAAGGTCTGTGCCACAACTAGCAGTACTAGAGTACTTAGGTGGGCCGCTACAAGATCATGAGCGACGGGGGACTTTTCATCAAGGTCTGTGCCACAACTAGCAGTACTACTACTAGAGTACTTAGGGGGGCCGCTACAAGATCATGAGCGACGGGGGACTCTTCATCAAGGTCTGTGCCACAACTAGCAGTACTAGAGTACTTAGGGGGGCCGCTACAAGATCATGAGCGACTGGGGACTCTTCATCAAGGTCTGTGCCACAACTAGCAGTACTACTACGTGTTGAAAGCGGTTTGTAAGGGGAAGCAATCGGCCAGTGTTGAATGAGTTAAAAAATAAAATAATGTCGAGTCAACGAGACATCAATGGACAAGAGCATCCAGGCATGAGATGTTTTCAGCCTTTAGGCTGATTTCAGGCTTTTTGATGGCCAGAGATGTCATTTTTGTAGATACAAAAGGAGACCAAATGAGTATAGAAATACCTCTTATAAGTTATTAAAAATGAACTAAATATATCAATTCCACTTGTAATGCTGTTTTTTAAGGCTTAGATTACTAAAAGGCTTTAGTTTCAGGGGGCTTCAAGCCTTTTTCGGATGCTTTTCAGCCTAAATCACAATTCCTCAATCTCATGCCTGGGCTATCTGTTCGTTGGAACTGCAGTCAAAGACTGTATAGGGGAAGTTAAGCATCCGGTCTCTTTTCCCTATATTATGAGTAGTGAGGACAGAAACACTGGTTTTGTCCCTTTTAAACGTGACACATTTTTTTGCACGTCGATAGGCCATTTGAATTCTCCGTTCAAGTTCCAGTCTGAGTTTTTGTATAGCCTGCACTGTGAATAGTGTACTGTTCCCACTAAAGATAACTCTATCAGCCCGGTTCGGCGAGCTCTTAATTAGTAGTCCATCTTACCCTTTTAGAATATCTTTGACTGTGTTCTTTGTTTTTCAACTGGGGCTGGTTGCAGCAAGTGGTGCTGTCTGACGCGGGGCTGTACCGCTGTGAGGCGGAGAACACCTTCAACAAGACCAGCGCCAGCGGACTGCTGCTGGTTCGCCGCAAGACGCAGATCGAGCAGGCGCCCATGGATCTAGAGGTCAACGCCGGCACCGACGCCAAGTTCACCTGCTCTGGAACAACCGACCCTGAAGAGGTGAGTTGTCATGGTTTAGTAGAAGTAGCAGCAGTAGTAGTACGTAGTACAAATAGTAGTTCCATGGGTTGCAACTTTTCCTGGTATACAAAGATTTCCTGTTTCGAACTTTGTTACTAGAAAAGGAAGAGTTCTTTTTTTAAAATTGTCAAGCAAGATCTTTGTCTAGTTTCTTGTTATTTTTTTTTATTTGTTCAAACACTTTAAAATAAGCATTTGTATATTAAATTGTGGAAAAAGCAAACTAAAATACCTTAATAAATCAATTTTTTGCTTCAGCTGCAATAGGGGGGGGGGGGCATTGCCCCTGGACCCCGGCCTTTCAGGTTTTTGCATTTTGTGTGGTTGCACCCATGTAGTAGTAGTTGTAGTAAGACGCAGATCGAGCAGGCGCCCATGTATCTGGAGGTCAACGCCGGCACGGACGCCAAGTTCACCTGCTCTGGAACAACCGACCCTGAAGAGGTGAGTATTATTAATACCATTGCTAACATTATTATTATCGGTAGTAGTAGTAGTATACAGGCATGTAAAGAATTTGCCACTATCGACCAGAGAAAATCCGCCGATTGTTTTTCAAAATCACAGGGGAAACAATAAGGCAAAAAAAAAAAAAATCTGCCCAAAAGATATTTTTCAAAAATGTATTTGTTATCTATGAGTAACGGAAACGGACTCACGAATATCTAAAGAGCTGCCGATAGTATAACATATCTTATACTGACACAAAGTATCCTATTCTGGCACATGCTCAATAACTATGCGTTAACAGCAAGAAGTAGCTTTTAGTTAGCTCACTATCTCTACATCGCACGTACAACGTACACACAGTCTTATGTGGGAAGGCACACTACATAAAAGATGGTGATTGATGAGAATTACACAGACTGTGGGCCGTTTTTCAGGTGGGCAATGCTTCAGAATCAAGTGTTCTGTAAGGGAACAACCGAAGGAGAATATCTGACAGTGGACTGCAGCCGCCCATCAATAAAAATGCGACATATCGACCTTCGAACCAAACAACCCAGGAGGAAACTACAAAGGGCTCACAACCATCATCCCGCAAGCGCAACCAACGCAGTCCCAGACTAGGGACTCAGAGTACCTAACACTGCCATCGCTAACCAATGGGCTGGACAGGAGCTGAGGCTTAAGCCAGCTTACGTCAAAGGTGGGTAAAACAACACAAGTACTAATACAATACCGATATCGGTACCCATCGTCAGGTCCTACACCTGCATCGTACCAATGGGCTGACAGAGCTGAAGGCTTCCGCCACAAACGATGCTTACCGCCAAAGGTGGTCAATACAAATACGAATATCAATACCAATATTGGTACCCTTTTTTTATTTTTTTATTGGCGTCCCATCTTTGGGCTTACAGTGGAACCATTGCTACCACGCCACCATCAGAATCCAGTCGCAGGCCACCCCCACACGGTTAGGTCGAAGAATCCGAGACAGCAGTCCAGACGGAGCGGAATCCATGTTAGGCCGTCAGGAGAGGCAACTAAACGAGGATGTATTGAGTTACTCTTCGGTGGAGTTCAGAGGCTGTTCAGGACACCACTACTAAGCCCCTACGAGACACTATTGGTTACCCTTGTCCAAGAACTTGGGACTACACTGACTCGTACATGTCCGATGCGTTGATATTCATAGTTAGTGCCTGTTGTGTTTTGTTCGGTTTTTATTCCACAGATCGGACGGATGCTGACCAGCAAAGTGATAAATCGAGAGTGCGATGCCAACGCCCCCATGAGGGATGCCTGGCATGATAAACAAGCCCCAGTCAGTACTTCATTTATACAGTAAAACACACCTCAACCAGAACATGGGCAACCGTTGTCAGACGGTAGAGCCTTCTCGTCTCTGCGCGTTCTGTCCTGTTTCTCTGTTGAGCTCTCTCTCTCTCCTATGCTCTGTCTGCCTCCTCTCTCTGCTCTCTTTCTGTCTCTCTCTCTGTCTGTCTCGTCTCTCTCTCTCTCTCTATCTCTTATCTCGGTCTCTACTCTCTGTATATCTCTCTATCGGCTCCCTCATCCTCCTATCTCTCTCTTCTGTGTCTCTATCTCTCGTCTCTCCTCTACTGTCCCATCTAAACCACAGCAAGTATCTCAACTCGAATTATCAGATCTTGTCTTCTCTCTTTCTCTCTATATCTCTCTCTCTCTATCTCTCTCTCTTCTCTCTCTTCTCTCTCCTCCCGCTCTCTCCCTCTCTCTCTCTACTCTCTCTATCTCTCGTCCTCTATCTCTCCATCCATATCTCTATCTTCTCTCCCCCTCTCTCCTCTACAGTGACAGTACTTCATCATTACCTAGTCAGAACACCTACAAGTTCAAACAGACCATGGACCGTCGGTCCACCCAAAGAGGTAGAGCATCGTCTGTCTCTCTTAGACGGTATTCATTTTTTCAGTATTAATTTATATAATGATCTGCCTCCTTAGTTTAATTTACAAGCTCTTTGACATGTTTCGTAGATAAAAAATAACCATATGTTCGGAACTAAGGTGCCTGATTATAAGGCGCACCCCAAAATTTTCCACCAAAATCAGATTCTGGTATATTTTCTACAACAAGAATCTGTCTGTTCTGTCTGTCTCTTCGCCGGTTTCAACTTCCTCAACAAGAGCCCCTCTCCATCCCACCCGTGGTCCAGGTGTGGACTATACACAACAAAGCCTTGATCCCACCTTTCCCCCGGGGAGCTTTGCGCGTCAATACACCTAGAACCAGATCGTCTTTCTGTACACTCTGTCTCTCTGCCTGTTTCAACTCTCTCTCACAAGAGCCCCTCTTTATGTTCCGTTCAGGTGGACTCTATCTCACAAACAACAAAGCAGTGATCCCCTTTCCCCCTTGGGTGAAACTCACACGAGGTCAAGCAAGAATGATGGCCTAACAAAAGAAGAGCGGCAGCGTGACCCAGCTCTCCACACAACCACGTCGTCGCACAAGGATGCGTGCCTGCCTCCCACCCTGAAAACTCAGGAAATACATGGGCGCAAGAAAGACAGGGCGATTATCTGCACAGCGCGTGGCAAACCAGTAAGGTGCACAAAGTCAAAATGGTACATGTACTAGAGCGTGAGCGCTTAGACCACAGACGCGCAGCAGCATTTTCGGCGCTGGTGACCTCACTTTGACCTATGACTTTGATTTCGAACTGGTCTAGATAGCCTAGTACCTATTCGCAACCGAGCCCAGAATTTAAGTGCCTACGATTCCCGGGACATCTACTATACACGTTATCAGTGCCCGGTGATCGGCAGAATTTTGGATACGAGTGACCTTGAACCTTTTACCTATGACCTTTCATCGTCTTGAATTTTTTGCGCAAGATAGTCTTAGTACCTATTCACATGCAACAGGAAGTATTCACAGACTACAACACACGGCCTCACTCCATTCACCGTTATTGCTCCAGGTTGCTCGGCAGCATTTTCTAGGTACACATTGCAATTGCATCTTGAACCTAGACATGCCCTTCAACTTTTGTGAACATAGGCTAGAGTATCTTAAACTACTCAGCAAAATTTGCTGAGGTCCTAGGTCAATTCGTTATTCATGCCAGGTGTTCGGCAGCATTTTGGCTCCAGCGACCTGCCTATTGACCTATTTCTACTGGCCTAGAGATTCTTAGTACTATCCGAAGCAAAATTTGAGCGTACCTCTCCAAGGTCCCTCTGTTAAATGTTATCGTGTTAGTCACATAGTCCGTAGTCGGACTCAGAATGCACTGAAAACATTACCCAGCTTGTTCTCTTCGTTCGTTGGCTGCGCAATAACAAAAGAATTTTTAGAAAACCGACTAAATAAGATGTAAAGGGTTTGGTATGATTTAACGCTTATTTGCTATGTAATAAAAATGAAAAGGTATGGCACATTTAAAAAAAAACAACGCTTTTTTGTTGCATTAAATTATACTTGATTTTTGTGAACCACATCAAAATCACCTCACACCCCCTTTTGTGCTCACATGAACAAAGAGAGAGAGAGAGAGAGAGTCCGTTGTTGTGGTGATGTCTGTGGGTGTGGCATGTCGTGTCTGTGTCGTGGACAGTTTTAGGGGTAGTGTGAGGATTTAGGTTTCTGACCGTATCTAAAGGGCTTTGTTGGTGTTGATTGTAATCTGAAGTTGGGGGCCAACATCGAAATCAGAGAGAGCTGTGCGATGTTCTACTTTTCCCAGGAATAGCACGGTGGTTGCATTTTATCAAATCCAAATCCTGGTTACAAAAAATACCCAACCCCCATAATTATTATTTTTCTTAAACACGAGAACCTTTAACCTGTATTTTGAACTGTACATTGTATTATTTTATCTCTCTCTTTTCTTTCCCTCTCTCTTCTCTCTTTCTCCCGCTTTTCCCCTCCCCACTCACCTCCCTCAATTCCCCTCCCTCCCTCCCTCCAGCCCGTTGCCACAGATCAGCAGAATGGGCAGGGTTCCGGTAATCTGCGATCACCAGAGAAGGACACGAGACAAGGTGGAGACGGTTGCCGTTAGACAACTGGCAGATCTCGGAGTACCCCTCCCCTGTGGGCAACGACCAGGTGTACGGAGCCCTTACATCATCACGATAATGTGGGCAACAGGTGGGCTTCGCCAGCAGGCCCCTGTCATCATACGAGGGTCACCGGTGACGCTAGAAGTGCTGTAGCGTAAGGTATTAGTTGGCTTGAAGGCCTACATCACCACGCGATAAGGAGCGCGCCAACGGTGGGCTTCGCCAGCAGGACCCCGTATCATACGAGGGTCAACGGCGGAAGTAGTATTGTAGTAAGTGCTGAGCTTAACGGTGTTAGTGGCCTTTGAGCCCTGCATTCATCCGTTGAAGGGCACGCTACAGCCGTGGACTTAGACAGGGTCATAAGAGGGTTACACTAGGGAAGCTAGTAAGTGCTGTAGCCTAACGCAATTAGGTGGGTTTGAGACATGCATCTTCACGCTGAGGGCACGCTACAGCGTGGACTCGCCAGGCGTCTACGAGGGATCACTAGGGAAGACTTAGGAAGTGCTG
>CM065711.1:34370329-34389936 GCA_017654935.2 Phymorhynchus buccinoides | reverse complement strand
CTGGGTTGCTCTCCCCCAGATAGGCGTCTCCTACCCCTTTTTTTTGTGGGGGGGGGTGGGCGGGGGAACAGGGTGAGAGTGATGTCACAAACTATCTTGATGAGTTCTGTGTACAGAGTCTGAATGATGTAAAGCAACCCAAGGTGTTGTGTTTACTTTAACTCATTCCGGACGAATTCGCATTCCGAATATACTCGGAACATGAGAATGCCAGACAGGGCCTAATTCCGAGTATTCTCGGAACAGGAAGAACGCCAGTCAGGGCCTAATTCCGAGTATTCTCGGAACAGGAGAACGCCATTCAGGGCCTAATTTCCCGAAGTAACTCTCGGATCCGGAACAGGAGAACTGCCACGTCAGGGCCTAATTCTAGAAGTACTCTCGGAACTGGAGGAACGCCAGTTCAGGGCCTAATTACCGAGTGTTAGTAAGCTACTCTCTGGAACAGGAGAACGCCAGTCAGGGCCTAATTTCGACTATTCTCGGAACAGGTAGACAACGCCAGTCCAGGGCCTAATTCTGAACGTAACATATCGGAACAGAGAGAAACGCCACTGTCAGCGGCCCTAATTCTGAGTTCTCGAATAAGCAAGAAGAACGACATGTCAGCGAGGCCCTAAATTATACGAGTACTACTAGGAACTAGAGAGAACGCCAGTAAGTGGCGCCTTAATTCCCGAGAGTGTACTACTCGGGAACAGAGAGAACGCCAGTCAGGGCTACCTAATCTCTGAGTATACTCCGGAACAAGAGAACGCCAATCAGGGCCTAATTTTCTGAGTATTCTCGGAACACCGATTTCTGAGTCTAAAACTTGTCTGAATCCATGGTTTTTTTCAATCCAAACCACGTTTTTCGAGTTACGTCTCTTTATCACTGCTCCAGCTTTTCGTTCTTTAGAGTTTCACGTTTCACGTACTATCGAGCCCTTGTTATTTCAATGTTTTAATGATCTTAAAAATGCTAAAAACAAAATCAGCTCTAGGGACAAGCCTCAGGAAATACTCCAATATGGCTTTTCATTAATTAACAGTGATTTTTAGTAATAATGAGGACGATAATGATTCTGATTTTAATGCCTTTCTCTCAGTCAACTGCGATTTCAAATAGCAAAAATTAAACTCGGATTCATTGTGATCAACACTACGTTAATGTTGTCTAAAACTGAATACACTAGACAGTGTGAGCTTTTACGTTGCGCTCCTTCTCATTTAGTTAATATTTTTTGTGACTAGAGCAGGCCCAAGTCCAGTAATGAAGTTTACCTAAGGCAGCGAAGCCCTGAAGGGGTTAAATCATCTGATCATTCCAGTCACCCAAACTCCCAACAGTTATGGAAATTTCATGCATCTTTTTTTCCCCCTAATCTAGTTGTGATTGGACTGGTTTCGGTAATGGTAGAGATGTGCCCCCCCCTCCTCCATTTCTCGGTTCTTTCCATTTTCTTCAGTCTTGCCTTTCTTACTGCAGATTGAGCACTTCAAGCTCCTCTATCGTTTGCCTATATTTAACAACTAATTTTCATCAATTTACACAATAAAAAATATGCATTCAATGGATAGTAGAAGATAAAGGCAAGACGGAAAAAAACAAATGAACCAGAACTGTGACAAATGATCCGTGGCATGTGTGTGTTTATGACTGCACTTGGGGCGGGGGGATGTGGTAGGGGGGCGGGCCGATAGCTATTAGATAATGAGCCTTTATCATGACTGCCGATTTTAATTATCCAACATAAGTAATTATTTCCTTTTCTGCCACAAAATATAGTGCAAATACTGTATTTTGACACCTATTCTAACATATTATCCTTGGTCATGACAAAAACCTGTAATAATTGATAAGATGTATAACTTCATAAAGTACTATATGCCACAACAGTTCTTGTACAAATGTAAACTTAACAAGCGCGGCTTTTCCGGAGTTAACCAAGGATATCTAAGAATGGTTGAAATGCAGGCGTAATCATTACATATTGAAGGAATATATTGCTAGAAAAAACTTTAGGTACAATAGGTTTGTTTTGGAATGGTTTCCATATAAATCTCTGTCCGTCAATGAAGATTAAACCGCATTGTACAATCAATTAGTTATATCCAGGCCCTAAAGAACGAGTCTCTGTCACAACATTTCATCTATGTATAAATTATGCGACCCATAAACACCTGTTTGCACCAAACATTGTAGAGTGAGCACTGTCAGTACACAGCTACCGCATTACTTTGATGGTTGTTTTTACTAGTGAGACAGCCTATGTGTGTTATTGTTATGGCTTTACCTATGTTTGACAGTGTACTTTATGCTTTGTTGTTTGTGTAGGCAACACTCTGTTCGTATTTTTATCCGTTTTTGTTCACCTAATTTGTTTTTCCACATGTTAACTTGATATGGTAACAAGCTTAATTGGCAAGCTCCTTCTCCTTATTTTCATGTGTTTCTATGGAGTACGCTATATACAAATAAATGTTAAAAAAAAAAAAAAAAGTCGTCAATTCCCCCCCAACATAGAAAAAGAAAAAAAAGAAGATAATTAGCTCAGAAGGTTGATAAGATACATCTTAATGTTTGGTAAGAAAGGCGGTTGTGAATGTGTGGGGAGAGCTGAGAAATGTAAGAGTGGGCACATCTTTACCTTTACCCTTGGCTTCTTGACATTTTAGTTTCTTTTTCCTTGCGGCGTGTGCTATCACATTCTTTAACAAAATTCCCTTGCGGACCAAAGAAAGTGTGTTTAAAAACTGTACTTCGTTGCGGATTCCTAACATTTTTTTTAATGATGTTGTTTTTGTCCTTCTTTTCTGCAGTTCCCAGCCATAAGGAGTTAAGGTACGTATGTGTCCGTTTTTCAGTTTTTCACTGGTCTCCCCCGCTAGCGTACAGACGACACATTCCGATTTCAGAGGTGCTCAAAGGAGAGAACATTATTATGAAGATTTTTTTGTAGAAAAAAAGGCCAGGAGAATGGGCCTTTAATTAAGTTTTAAAACAACAACCTAGATACATGACAGTACGCGTAAGCAAAAGGAAAAAGCAAAGACAACAGATAGTATAAGTGATACATCAGAGGAAGTTACATGCACAGAACCTCCAGAATTTGGGTTCAACCGAGTGAAACTATTGTACAAAAGACCCACCTGGTATCCCAACGGGGGTAGACTCGTGGAGGGGTCGGGGTCGTCAAGCTCCCCGTGTGGAGGCACGAGGCATCCAACCACTGCCGCTGTGCTTTTGTCCTAATTATTTTATTCAACTGGAAGGTCTTAAGATTAAGATTAAAATTATAGCCACGTCGACAACAAAGGCCATGTCAGGACTGTCCACCCACATTAAATCTTACCACGTAATATCTTACCACGTATTTAAAAAGGGATGAAAAACACAAGGTACTGTAATCAACTAATCTCTTTGGCTACAGCACTAATAACCAGTGCATATGCATTTATGATAAATGTGTACGAAAAATCAGATTTTCTTTTGCAACCCTATAGATTCTTAAAATCTGAAAGGTGTCTGTGGCTTTAACAAACTAAACCCCCTGTTCATATTATTTCCGTTGTTCACATCTAACTACCATATTTTACGGACTACAAGACGCACCTGACTATAAGGCGCACCCCCAAAATTTAACACAAAAATCAGATTTTGAGGTCTCTATATTTGTTCATTACTATAATTTTTCTAGTCACATAGGACCTTAGCACTACAATAAGGGACATTAGTGTCAAAATGACCATTCTGAGAAAAAATATACATTTGAAAACTTCAGACAATTATATGATTATAAGAACCCCTTTACTTGTACGTTTGCTCACGTTTTTCTTTACAAGAGTTATAAACATATAAAATGTTAGGGTAGGATGCGCCTCTCACTTCACGGGGTGGACTGTCAGACCAATTTTGAGAAATCACGGGAAGAGTCTAAGGAAGTTTAGCCTAGCTGAAGAAAATGCATTGACTTACTCACTGTTTAGTTAAAGCACGTTTTTGGAGTATTGCTAGAGACCATAACAAATATATTGTCCTGTTATAAATCATGAAAGAACAAGATGTTAAGAGAGCATAGCGAACATAAACGTATCCCATAACTCAATATTGAAAAAAAAAAAAAAAAGAAAGATTTTTGAGGGGAAGGCTTTTTTGCAATGCCGGTTGTTGTGAGAAAATCTAGTCCCAGCGACTTGATGTCCCTTTCGTAGCCGCTTGGCTGGAGTCACTATATTATAAGGCTCAGGGAGTACTTGTGGTCGGTCTGGGAACATTTTTTTTTTGTTTAGAGAACCCTTTTTTTTTACTCGCGGGCTTTATAGTCGCGCTAAAATACTTTTTTTTGTTTTGTAGCTACGTTGTGTTTTGTCAAAAGTGTAACAAGTGAACTGCAGAAAACAAATAGTGTTATGACACACCAAAAAACATGTGAACGCCTAGTAGGAATATTCTTTGATGTGTTGATATTATATAAATAATAAGCTAGCTTATTAATCTTAAAGTTAGAAGCTAAGAAGAGTAATTGATGAAAGAAAAATCAAAGACAAATCCAAACAGGTAGATTTGTCTTGAAATTTTCAAACAGCTTTTGTGAGTGTGTGCTGGTGTGTGAGTGTGTGTGTCTTGTGTGGTGGTAGTGTGTGAAAGCTGAGTGAGTGAGGATGTGAAGTGAAGCAGTGACAGTGAGTGAAGAACAAAAACAAACGAAACGAAGAACGCAATATTTATGTTAGAAAGCCGATGGGAAACCAATGAGATAAGCAAAATTACAAGAATGCTTTTGTTCCGCACCAGCCATGGGGGCAAACCGGAGAGGAAGAAGGAAAGACAGAACATTCAATAACAAAGTTAACTAAGTTAACTAACGCACTCATGCAAAAGTGAAAAGGCAAATGGGTTACACAAAAAGAAAGAAACGCGTTGAAGTAATTTTCACAGTTGAGGGGGGGGGGGGGGAGGATCAGGGGGGGTGTGGTCCAATGAAGCGAGCAATTAAGGGGATGAAGAGTGAGGAGTATTGCTGAAGCCATGTCACCGACAACACACATATAAAGCACATTTGATAGAGTAATAATAGGTAAAAAACAGGTGGAGGAGGTAAGAAAAAAAATTACAAAAAAAATACATTTTATAGTTCTTACTGAGAGAATTTTGAAGATAAGGAATATTGTTTAATCAGAAAAGCCTTTTTGAAGGGGGAGGAATTCATGCCAGCCTATTTGTTTTTAATGGTAGATCGGGCAAAGCAGGTTCCATTAGGCGGTCCCCGGAGTCAGGCCCAGTACCGTTTAAACTGGTTTAAAAAAAGATCAGATTCCTGCAAGGGCTTGGGGGTACAGAAGAATATCCTGCTTTGCTATATCTAAGAACTGGATTGAAGTGGAAATCTTTTGATTAAGGTCTGCAGCGAGGATGCCAAAAAGCCGTCTTATAAGTCTGTTACATCAGAACAGCTGACTTGCTTTAAATGTGTATAGCCGAGAGCTTTCCTATCTGTGAAAGGAAGAATACTTTAGTGAGTGACGAGAAGAGAGACAGAAGAGAGGGAGGCGAGTGGAACAAACTATAATTTTATTTATTCAGGGTAATGATATGAAGGGCTAATTAGATACAGGCTTTTTTAACCGAAGGACTCGAGGGTGTAAAATTCAAGAAACTGAATTAAATAATTTTCATTCTTAAGTGGTCGTTTAAATTTGAACTGCTTGAAAGGAAACGCTCAATTTTCTGTGAATAACATAATTTTTCATTAGTTAAAAATAAATCTTAAATGATTTGTAGCTGTCAATCAATCGTGTCATTTCAGGATAAAGAAAGTAGGTTATAATACTATTGTTGTGTTTTACAGTTGATGATGATGATGGTGATGAATGATGACGATGGTGAATGCGTTCGATGATGATGGTGAAATGCATGATGAGATGTTTTTTAGTGATAGAGTGATTGATGATGCGTGCAAGATGATGAGCGATTTATAATGATAAGTTAAAGAGAGTGCCAAGTGCCCCGGAGAGTAGTAACGCAGAAAGAAGACGAAGTATCGCTAGGAACAATACAGAAGAAGAAGAAGAAGAAGAGGGAGCGAAGAAGAAGAATCAGAAGAAAGAAAAAAGGTAAAGTTGAGATAAATGACTATACCAGAGTGCATCCATTCCTTCTCGTCTCGCATTAAGACAAGGCCGTGATGAAAATAGTTCAGCATGCTCCTGCAAATCAGTACTTGAGAAAAGCTCTATTTTTAGGAAATAAGTCTTTTTTCAAGTGGGGGGGGGGGGAAAGGGGGAAATTGTGGCCATGTCTTGTCATCCCCGGAAAAACTGGTCCTTGTAACTGTAAATAAAATATTTCTGCCAAATATTGTTGGCAGATTAAAACAAGATGATAGATAATAGCAAATTCATTACTCCCCACACACATGACGTCGTATTGGCCACTGCAACTGGAGGGTTGCTTAACGCCCTTGACAAATGAAATGTTAAGCCCTCTGAGTCTGGTCAGTATTCAAAAGGAGCATTCACTCTTCTGCCAAAATACGGCAAGACATTTACGTATAGACTCAAATTAGGGTTATTGCGTAGAGATTAGTTCCCTTGTTTGGTCAGTTATTCAAGCAATAAACCTACAAGAGGGCAACTGTCACTGTGCAAATCGAATGAAGAATAGGTGCGCGTGGTTGCAGTGGCCAATGCACAGACAAACAAACATTGGAAATTATTTTTAATGTGGCCACCTCTTCAGGATTTGGAAGATTCAGAGAACATTGAAATGTGTTATTTCAGGATGGAGAGAATGTTTTACTTTCACCCATGGCATGTGACCAAGTTACTTTCTTGACTATTGGCCGCTGCCTTACGCAAGTCAGGGTTATTAACGCACCTTGCCACGGACTAAGAGTTAATCCCTTGTTGCAGTCAGTACTGAAATAGGGTATTCACTCTTACAAAAGGCCAAGTTGTTGTAGTAGCCTACAAATAGGGTTATTGGCCGAGAGCTTCTATACACATGTTTTAGGTCAGTACTTAGCAGCCATCATTCCCCACCCACCAAGGGCATTCTACTCTTGCAAAAGAGTGTACTTTGCATTATGCGTCAACATTTGGACTGATACTGAGGAGCTTTTTTTTTCATTTGGAATAGCCTGCACCCTCTTTTATAAAGTTATGTGCTAAGACCTCTGTGTATCTTGCACTGTAGCGACCTTCACTAGGGGGGAGACATTCCTCCCGCTTGTAAATTCATACAGGAACAAATTGGAATCTGCTTGCTATTGTTGTTGATACCAAGATTTGCCCATAAATGTGTCATATGTGACCAGCCCACGTAAGGGACATTGATCGCTGGCTGTTGCTCACGACAGAGCTTTTAAAGTCAAATGTCAAATTTGTTTTGTCAATTTGAGTAGGGTATTTTTGTGTTTCTCTAATCTTTACTATTGTTCTCCCATGACAGGGACATTAAGTCGCTGGGCTAGTTTCTCACGACAGACTTGCAAAGTCAAAAATATCAATTTTTGTCCATTTTGAGTGTGGGGGTATTTTGTTCTCTAATCTTTACTATGTCTCTAAATGGTCTTATAAGTGCTTTAAAACGACTAGCTCAATGCATTTTTTCAGCTACTAGACTTTAGACTGTTTTCTCAAATGGCTGATGCTCAAACCCTGCTAACTTTAAAGTGCTCATAAGCTCTTGAACGGAAAAAGATACAGGAATGGTTCTTGTATCATTAGAAATAGAAGTGCCTGAAGTATTTGCAAATGATACTTTTCCTTAGAATGGTCATTTTGATACTTATGTCCCCTTTCATGGTGCTGAGTCACATAATATTGGTGACACTTAGACAGCAGTTGCAACTACACCTTCCTCTAACCACATAATCAGTTCCCAGTGTAAAGCCTCTGGAACCCTATCTGCAAATTTCATGTTTGTATAATAGTATTGTATAGTGAACAAAAAATAAAAAATTACATTATATTTGCAGTGTTTTTGGTGTGTGGCTTATTTTGCTTTAAACACTTTTTCTGACATCACTAAGGCAAATAGTTTTGTTTCTTGTAAAAGGGAAAATGTATGTCCCAAGCATTGCATTTTTGGTATTTTTTGTATTTGTATATTCTAGTACAGAGATTTATCTCTGTGAAATTCGGGCTGCTCTCCCCCGGAGAGCATGTCACGCAAGTACAAGCGCACTACCAATTTTATAATTATCTTTTTGTGAGGTTGCCGTCAGAGTGAGCGGAGTGTGGGCACACTTGGAAACCTTAGCTATTCAATTTGGCCTCATACAGGCAGGCGGGTTTCTCCCGCTCTTGTTGACTTTCAATTTCGTGGATTTTTATGTGTGTAAAGCGCACTGGTCAGACTTACTTTAAGTCCCCATCTGAGGGACTGACGTCATTTTTCGATTTCATGTCAAACAAGAAGAGCGAGGCCGGAATTCGAACCTGACCTCACGTTCAGTCACGCAGGCTATCGCCTTAACCACTCTGCCACCTGTCTCCACTTGAAGTGTGTGGTGTGTGTGATTGCGTGCCACACACATATGTATGGTGTTTGCTTTGCGTTATGCATGCTTTAGAACCACCACACTGACATTTATTGCAGTCTGGTGCGGTGATTTTTAGTATATTATGGCGTTTCGGGTGTTTTGTTGCAACAGAAAAGACAGAAGAAAGAGAAAGGCGACAAGAAAGAAAGACAAGGTAAGACAAGAAAAAAGAGAAGAGGAGAAAGGAGGAGAGGATGAGGAAGGATAGGAGGAGGAGACAGAGGAAAAAGCCTAAGGAAAGGTACAGATCTTGATGAAAACTGTGTAGTGTATACTTTGGTCCAAAACAAAATATGAACAATTGTTAGTGTACTCGCCTGAAAAGCATTGATTTAAAATCTGGATTCATTCATTTGTTGAAATACATTGGAGAACTGATAACTCAAAAACCTCGCTCTCAATTTGGGTTCATACCAGGCAGCAAGACTTTTCACACTGCCGTTGTAGGTTTTTACTGCGGAGCGCCAGGTCAAGAACTTGCTTTAAAGGTGGCCCTGACGGATGAGTGTTTTCAGAAACATTGCAGAGTATCTACCAGAAAGACGTAAGCCTTTCCAGAGATAGTGAACACTCACTTTGCTCTGTTTCCTAGAATTAAACCGTCAAAACGGCGATTCCTCCTTATGCGTAATGCCGGAGAGAGTAGCCATTTTGGATGGGGTGATGAAGGGCACTCATTGTGTTGAAACTTTTCTTTTTTTGTAGTGCATTAAAAAAAAAAAATGGAGCTGTTTCCTTTGTTGTGAGCGACCTCCTTTAGATGATCTGTAGAAATTTTAAAAGAAAAAAGAAGTAAAATTCTTGTATTGCGAAAATTTCGTGCAACGATTTTGGTCTAAAACCGGTATCCATTAGGAAAATGAGACAGCTACTGCTTCTCTTGTGTGAAGAATTTTACTTCCACCCTCCGCCAATGAGAATTCCGCCGATTTTACGGTTTGATTTTTAGGAAACCAGAGCAAAATGAGTGTTGCAATCTCTGTAAAGGGTGGTTTTCCTGTGATCTGGACGTGTTTCTTACAAAACTCATCCGTCATGTGGCCCTTTAAGTCCCCAGCCAAAAATGACTAGCGTTCACTAAGTCGATTTTTCCCGTAAACGGAAAGAAAGGTGAGGCCTGAGATTCAAACCTGAGACGAATCGCGAATTGAAAATTGGCAGGCGAATGCCTAAACTGCTTATTCCATTTTGAGATGGGGTTTTCCGAGTGAAGGGTAGATGGACTACTTAAGAGCTCTAGAACCGGAGCTGATAGAGTTTTCGTTAGTGGGAACAAGAACTAGTCACAGTGGGAGGCTTATCAAACCACTCAGACTGGGTCTTGAACGGAAGAATTGAAAAAAAAACTGTCCTATCGACGGTGAAATGTGTCTTGTTTAAGGGACATAACCATGTTTCTGTCCTCACTACTCATATGGGGAAAAGAGACCGGATGCTTATCTTCCCCTATACATCCTTTGGCAAAGTTGCTCTATATTTTTTCCTTCCTTTCTTTTTTGTTCTCAGGAAAAGACAAGAAGGACAAAGGACAAGAAAAAAGGAAAGGATGACAAGAAGAGTACGAAAGGAAAGAAAGACGACCGAAGAAGAGGAACGGAGGCGGAAGAAAAAAGAGAAGGAAAAAGGACGAGAAGATAAACGACAAGGTCTGCAAGAAGAGAGTTGTTAAATCTTTTTTCTCATCTTTTGCGTTTCCCGAGGCCTTATGGACTAGTGGTTAAGGTACGTATGTTTCCGGGTTTCAGTTTTACTCACTGGGTCGCCCTGCTTACAGCATATGCATTCCGGTTTGAGGACTCAAAGAGAAAAATTATTTGGAACTATTTTTTGGAAAAAGGCAGGAGAATGAGCCAAAAGTCAGAAAGATGCTAGAAAGCAAAGTAAATAAATAAAAAACACCTAAATAAAAAGTAAGGTTCCCATCTGGCTTCGGCCGGAGGAACTTAAATCTAGCTTTTCCCCCGCCAAGCAAAGGGAAAAAGGCAGTCAAGAGAGTGGCAGATTAGAAATTACAAGCACAGAACTTTCAAGAAGGTGGGTGAACTATTTTTGCAGAAAGACCCCCCCCCCCCCCCCCCCACCAGTATTCCCATGGGAGAGACTCGTGGAGGGGTTGCGGAAGGGTCATATCCAGCTCCCCGTTGAGGCAACTGAGGCTCCACTCACTGCCCTGAAAATGTTCAAAACTGCACGTATTATTCGTCTGTTGTGTGCAAAGATTTCTGAAAAGGTACGAATATTGCAAAATAACGTTAAAATCCTCGGCGAACCGGCTGAATATGAGTTATCGCTTATGCGGACTGTACACTATTTCACAGTGGAGGCGATCCAACAACTCGGACTGAACTTGAACGGAGAATTCAACTGGCTATCGATGTGTAAATGTGTCGCGTTTCAAAGGGACATAACCAGTGTTTTTCTGTCCCTCACTAACTCATAGAGGGAAAGAGCCCGGATGTTTACTTCCCTGTACAGTCTTTGGTTGTGTGCAATGTAGGCGCGCTAATTTTCCGGCATACCTGCAGTATCTGATTTGGATGCGAAACTTGTGGCTTCTGGTTCCTGAGTGCGGCAACTTGTGCTTCCTAGTTTCTTGAGTGCTGAAACGTGTGCTTCTGGTTCTGGAGTGCTGAAACGTGTGGCTTCTGTTCTTGAGTGCTGAAACTTGTGGCTTCTAGTTCTTGGGTGCTGAACTTGTGCTTCTGGTTCTTGGAGTGCGTGAAACTGTTGGCTTTCTGGTTTCTTGGAGTGCTGAACTTGTTGGCTTCTGTTCTTGTAGTGCTGAAACTTGTGGCTTTCCGGTACTTTCGTTTTTTGGAATAGTTTGATTTCTGTCTCTCCAATTATATCTCCCAACCGCTTACAGAATCGATTCAAATTTTGGTGTGTGGTGTGTCACTATTAGAGGAAGGCATCCGCACATAAATTATCGCGTTGTGACCTTGACATTGGTTTATGACCTTTTCTTGCTGATTTGTATGTTTGTATGTTGCAAAGCCAATTCACCGAAATTCAGTTGTTTTGTTGTGTCTTTTGCGCGTTAAAATGCGTCCACCGTACGCTTGTGTGTACTTGTCTGTATGCCTCTGACATATGAACACACTGGGTTTTTTTGTGTTTTTTCTCTTTCTTTTCTTTTTCCCTAGACAAAAATAAAGAGAAAGACAAGAATAAGAAAAAGGGTGACAAAGACGAGGGATGATGTGGACAAAGACAAGAAAGACGAAACGAGAACACGAAGGAGAAGAGGAGACAACAAAGGCGAGGAGACCAAGCCAAAGAAAAAGGTAATGAAGCGCTTTTAGCTTGTATTCACTCTTCCAGTACCACGTCGAATACATTCGCCAGTACATCCACTTCACTCCACCACTGCAAGACATTCACTGCCAAGTGGCCTGCTATGTATTTTCTACTTTCAGAGCTATGTCACCTTTCCCCCCCACCCCCCCTTTAAGCAACGCATGTGCACTCCAAAAATGGCTACTTCCTCTTGTCGGTTGAGATGCAACGGACAACCAAGAACACATCAAAAAAAGTGTGCTAGAAGAGGTAATCTTGAGTATCAAAAACACGGACCTGTTTCCTGGTATTGCATACCTCCAGGATCATCCCCACTATCTGTACAGTTTGAAAGGTCCAGGTCGGAGACTTTAACGCATTTTCATCTTGATCGCTTTTTGGTCGCCCCTCACTCTCTCTGATTCTGTACGTCCATTGTCTATACTCTAATTAAGAGGCAAATTTTGATCGCGTGCGGCATAACTGTAGACAGAAGGAGAAGAGCGAGTATAGAGAGAAAGAGATGATTTTGTATTTTGAAACACTTCTAATGGAGGCCACCTGTGTCGAGGACCACGCATATGACTCCCCTCAAACAGCCATTAACATTGCTGCACTTTCCGTTACGATTTCCTGTTTTCGGAATTTTTCCAGAAAAGGAAACTTCCTGTTTTTCTTTAAAATTTGTCCAACAAGATTGTGTGTGTCCTACTTGTTATTTTTGCACCCTTGTAACCCAATTACTCCCGAACCATTCGAACCGTGATCGATTCCCAGTTCCCGAGAGATGGGAATTAACTCTGAACGTCACACCAAATCTTTTAACTAAAGAAATCAACCAGAATAAAATCTAACTCACATTTCATTTCTGAAAGAAGCATATTGAATAGCAATGATGATATTTTCCTTCCAAAGCTAACACACTGTCACACAACAAACCATGAATTAGAAGAAAATCTCTGTACTGGATCTCCGAGTATCGCGCCGAGTGAATACGGACCACTGAGAGTCAGGAAAAGGAAGCACTAACTTAGTATATTGCATTGTGGGTAGGGAGAAAGTGAAAGTGAACGTACTAGACCTGACGTTCAGCGGGCGCAATCGGCGCATACGGGCTGCAAGGGTTGACAAAATTCGGGCAACTTCGGCGTTTGTAGTAGAGAGAGAGCTAAGTAAAGACTAAATAATTTACCACTAAACTCAAAACACAACAGCTGAGTGTACTCTTTCCTCTTCAATGGTTAGGATTTCAATTGAACTTTTTATCACGGAATGAACAATCAATGATTGGCAAGTCATTTTCTTTGCTGTTTGGAAGCATAGACATTTCCCAGGTTGCCCCACTGTGTATGTGTCGATGTTTATCAATTTTTGTTTGTGGCTACCTATAACTCACTTTGTTGGTCTGTCGGTAGGTCCAAAATTGTCGCACTTCAAATCGAGGCTACACTTCTGGCCGCTCTTTACAATGATGTATTTTAAAGCGTAGAAAATAATAAACATACTTAATACAGACACTACAACACACGAGTATGCGGTGCTTCTTTTGATGAGTATAAGTAGGATACATAGTTTTAAATGTTTTCCAAAAGATATAAAAAGTTACGAAATGGTGCAGAGATAACATTCTGGTTTACAGATTAAAATTATTGAAAAGCCAGGGGAGGTGACTCATGATTGGAGTGGTAAAAATAGACCGCGTGCCACAAACTATTGCGATTTCGCGCTTGTTTCAAGTCAAATTTTTTTTTTTAGATTTTCAAGTCAAAAAACGGTTATCTCCAAAAAACAATTTCAGCCACAAAGTTTAAGTAAAGACTAAATAATTTACCACTTAACTCAAAACACAACAGCTGAGTGTACTCTTTCCTCTTCAATGGTTAGGATTTCAATTGAACTTTTTATCACGGAATGAACAATCAATGATTGGCAAGTCATTTTCTTTGCTGTTTGGAAGCATAGACATTTCCCAGGTTGCCCCACTATGTATGTGTCGATGTTTATCAATCTTTTTTTTAAACTTTTTATATCTCGAAAAATCGGTTAACTCAAAATAAAAGTTTGGTGCCCCAAATTTTCGACTTACCCGATTTTCACTGTACAGTGGAGCCTCCATTATAAGACCCCCCATTATAAGACTCCCTCCCTTTCAAGACCTACTTCTCCCAGACATTGCCAGGCTTTGTAAGTATTAAAATTACCTCCCTTGTACAACTCCCTCCCAATTAAGGCCTCATATGATTTGGGTGATTTCTGAAGGTCTTATAAGGGAGGTTCTACTGTAGCCACCTTTCTGCTATGTTCTTCTCCACCTGGCTTGCTGGTGACTTTTCATTCCCCTTTCTTCTTCTTCTTTTTTTAACATTTTTTTAGCTCTCCCCTCTTCAAGGCCATACACTCCGAGTGGTGTTGCTCCCATTCCGAAACTCAGCTGTCAAAATATCTCCAGCCCCGGTCTTTTTAAAGGTGAAACCCGCCACGCTTTTCTCTGGGTTGCAGATTTTGACCCAAAGCAGATGGTATATCAGCGTGCATGTGCGTGTGTGTGTCAGGCATGAGACTGAGAAATTATGATTTAGGCTGAAAAGTGTTTGAAAAAGGCTGAAGCCCCCTGAAATTGAAGTGTTTTTGTTGTTGTGGGTAATCTAAGCCTTAAAAACAGCATTCAAAGAAGAATTGATACATTTAGTTCATTGTTATTCACCCATAAGGCCGGGTTCACATTAGACGTGTAAGTTCCGTACAGAAAACCCTAAATAAGTGGAGGAAAGAAGGATAAAAGTTTACGCATAATGGGGAAATTCGGACACGTGCGCAAATGTTTTCCCTTCTTTGTTTCATTTATTTATGGATTGCGCACGGGATTCCGCATGGAATATCCGCTTATGTGTGCACACGGCCTTAGAAATATTCCTATATTCAGTTAACTCATTCTATGCTGGCCAGTTGCTTCCCCTTGCAAGCGTTCTCTACTGGCCGATTTGCATAGTTACCAAACAAATATTTTCTAAATAATGGTAACAGATACAAACGTGAAATTTTGGCAATATGTACACAATATACAGGACTAACACCTGCAACAGTTTCAAAGCATCCACTGTTTTAGTTTTGATTTGTGATATTTTAAAATAAATGCATGTTTTGTCAAGCCACAGTATACTCGTAGAGCAAAAATATAAGGCTACCCCGCTCATTTACATACTAAGGTCCCTGTCCCATATGTGCCTTCCTAGGTCGAGAGGACGTAAAACCCAAATTTGCATACTAAGGTCCCAAAATAGAGCCTACAGCCAGCCAGTCAGTGTCGAGGCATGAATGAAACGTAGTAGTAGCCCTCTGAGCCACTTCGAAGCACGCATGACTGTTAACCTATGAACTATGAATTTTTAAAGTTCACATGCGATATCCCGTTACCTTAGTAACGAGGCGTTGTGCGCATGCCATGCGATGAGAGCGCAGGTTAGTATAGAAAGAGTTAAGTCTCTTTTTTTTATCTCAAAAATCACCTCTGGGGCCATGAAATAGCCTGAAATCAATTAGCCTAGAGGCTGAACAATCTGATGCCTGTGTACAGCAAACCCACCATGTCTTTCTCAGGGTTGCAGACTTTGACCCACAGCAGATGGTCCAGCAGCCAGTCGATGGGTTTGTCCGCATAGAACATGAGGAAAAACTCCACCACAAAGGGCAAGTCCGCTGACTTGAACATCTTGCCTGCCATCAACATCATCATCATCATCAATATCGGTTCATCACATCATCAACATCATCAATATCGTCAATCACATCATCAACATCATCAAATATCGTCATCAACATCCCGCCTTGGCTTAACCCTTTCATCGCCACTAGTCGCCTCTTGGCACCACAATGATTTAACACCCATGTCACTAAAGCGGGAGACATGCCTATGCGACTGCCTCATATATGACTCGATCAGGTCGTGACGTAGTTCAAATTTTGTTTCCCGCACAGAAGAGTTCACAAGCCATCTACTCGATCAATGAAATTTAGAACCCGCCCTATTCGGCCCTGTCACCTGACTGGTCCCGACTGAGTCAGACTGATCGAGAATGATGGTATGCAAATGTGGTGAAACGTCACGACCTGATCGTGTCACATGAGGCAGCCACATAGTCTGTCGCCGGGGGGGCATTGAAGTATTACCGTATTTTACGGACTAAAGGCGATACTTTTTTTCCCCAGACTGGTACCCCTGCGCCTTATAATTTGTAGTGACCATTTTCAAAAACCTTGTATCTCAATTTTTTATTTTTTTTTAGTTAGATTACATAGTCAGCTCTCTAATTTTTCAAGCCACCTTCCAGCAAAAGCTCGTATCTCTAACGACTTTTTTATCTGGGGTAAATGAGGTTGTGAAAATAGATAAAAAACTCGTAAGTCCCTCGTATCTTCGTTCTTTTGAAGTCCTAAAATTTAAAAAAAAGTAATTTTCACAAATGCAGGACTAAATGTTTGAACAACATATCATCATAGTTTGGTCAATGCGGTTAATTTTTAGACAGGTGTTATTCTTTTTTCGCAAACTACCACAATTGAGATGCGATTTTTTCCATTTCACAGACCATAATGACCTAATAAAATATAGAAAACATAGTACAAAATCTACTTTCAGTAAGCTGCTTTTCCTGCTGAGTGTATTAAGTTTAAGTTTATTCTTATAACAAATGTTAATTTTGTGTGAAATTGGGGGTGGGGTGGGGGTGGGTGGACCTTATAGTAAAAAAAATATGTAACGTGCAAGTTATGTGTTGTGTGTCATTCATTGTTTGTACTGGATTGTCTGATCGTCGTAATCTCCTGAATGTGTATTTGGAGGATAAAGCAATAACAGTTGTTAAGCAGGGGTGGTTTACCCGTCAACCACCAAGTCTCATTTTTAGCACCACAGTGATTTAACCCTTGTCCACTAAAAGGCATCAATTGGGATCTATTATCCAAAATTACACTATTTCTTGTTTTGGAAGTAAGGTAGAACCTTTTTTGTATATGTCACAGAAGAATCCCCAATACTACAGATGGATTTGTTCTCTACCCAGGGTAATTTAATGGAATTTTTTGCTGAAGTATTGCTGCGGTGAATAGTCTTAAACTTGATGCCAGGACATTGTGTAATCCTTTACATATTCGCAGAGGCCCCACAAAACACCAGCACAGGTGAGCACAAGCCTTCATGCACACAGACGCAGCACACTCCACACGGACAAACACACACACGCCACGCATGCATACCACGCCACACACACAACATCACGCACATAGTGAGGCCATCATTCCTCACACAGCACGACACACTCACACACAACACTCACACAAACACACACACGCACGCTGCATGCACACGCACAACACACAACCATGCGCGCACACACCACACACACACTAGTTAGGCACAATCATTCACTCACACAGACGCAGACACACCACACACGACAACACACCACGCACGCATGCATGGCCACGCACAACCACACATGCGCGCACACGCACACCACACACATAGTGGACAATCTTACCACACAGACGCAGACACACTCCACACAGCCTCACACAAACACCCCATGCACGCATGCAGGCCACACGCACACACCACTGCGCGCACACGCCACACACACACACACACATAGTGAGCCATCAGTCACTCACACAGACCAGACACACTCACAACAGACACTCACACATACAAACACACGCCGCATGCATGCACACCACACACACACATGCGCGCACACGCACACACACCACACACATAGTGAGCCAATCATTCCGCACACAGACGCAGACCCTCACACACAGACACACTCACACAAACACACCTCTCCGCATGCATGCACCGCACACCACACACATGCGCGCACACCACACACACACACACATAGTTAGGCACAATCATTCACTCCCCGACACAGACACACCAACCACGACCTCCCCAGACACACAGCACACACACACACACCACACACATACAAAAATGAATGAGATGAAAAAACCTTGTTTAGCTTATTCCTTTATTGTAATAAATCCTTTTTGACTTGACTTGACACAAACACACAAACACACATAACTGTCATATTACGCTTGAGAAATTTATATGTTCCTTTATATAGTAGTGTCATAATAATAATTGATCATTTCAGAGTTGTGTTCTCTGTTCGACTTACCTGTATCTGCTTATCTAGCTGGATGTTCACAGCATTGTTTTGCGCTCGTGATAGAGACACATTAAAATGTGCTTTGTTAATTAAATCTATGATGTGTTACCATTTCAACATTGTATGGACACCTAATGTTTCTTGTATATCCTTGTGTATATATGTTGACCCGGCACCAGGAGAGGGACATTAAGTCGCTGGGCTAGTTTCTGGCAATATACTTGTCCAAGTAAAAATATCATTTTTTGGCAATTTTGTGTTCTCTAGCATCTTATCTTTCAATTTAATAAAGGACAATCTTTAATGTTTCTCTAGATGGTCTTATAAGTGTTGTAAAATAGTATGTCATGCATTTTTTTCAGCTAGGCTACTTTAGACAGCGTTTTCTCAAATGGCCTCGGCTCCAACCTACTAACTTTAAGTGCTAAATTTGGAACAGAACGATACAAGAATTGTCTTGTTTCAGTACTGAGTAGAAAGAAATTGTCTGCAGTTTTGATGTATGATTCTCTCAAATGGTCAGTTCGTACCGTAATGTCCGCTTTCGTGGTGCGGGCCAATACGGGAAAAAAAAGACATAGATTCATTAACTAATTCGCACCGGGTGTTTGTTATAGAAAGCTTGATGATTAGCTGATAACGCTTCAAAACTTTTGAGAAAGTGATTTGACACACTGTATCTTTTTTTTTAAGATATTGTTTTCAATGTGTTTAATTTGTTACCATCAATTGTTTGGTTTTGACTTAACGCAACTTTTGATTTGCTGTTATAAACTCTTGGGGGAAGAACAATTGAAGCTGTGTAAGGAAATAGCAGACATGTTATATTGTTTACACCATGACTGTTAGATTTAGCAAGGTACCGTATGTTTCGGATCTTGTGCCCCCCCCCACCCCCCCCCCCGCTGCTATGTATAGCGAATAGGGTAATTTTCAGAAAAATACTGAAACAATTACATCAAAAAGCGCCTCGTTTATAGGCGATGCAACACCTCACAAAGAATCAAACGTTGAAGCCGTACGCGTCCTGTAACCTTTCTGACTGCCATTACTGCTGTCATAAACGAGAGTTGCTCCCTTTCAATAATCGAACTTCCGTTTGTTCTGCTTCCTGTTGATGTGTTTTGACCATTCTTCGCGAAAACTGTGATTTTATGCTTTTAAGCTCTACAATGATGCTTTTGACATCCAATGAAGTGTTATGGCATCCGGTTGGATGTATCTCAGACGTATAGGATTTTTAAGCATTTTAGTCGTGAGTATTCTTGTATCGGCGCTCGTGACCACGGTCGATGTCTTACTCGCAGTAGAGCTTTACTGAGCACGGGCAATCGTTACCTCTCTTCTCACGATTTTGTTCACTTCTAGAGCGCCTCGTTTTTAGGCGCTAGTTGAAATTGATCAAAAAGATCGCCCTTATAACCCGAAATTATGTAAAAGCAAGAAAGGGTATTTGATTCAGTGCAGGTAAGGAAAGCAGTAGAGTTGAGGAGGGAAGCATCTTATATTTTTTCAAAACCAACTATTATTCGTGTAGGAGTTCTAATTAACCCAGACTCCCAACCATGGTCGCACCGGGAATCGATCCCAGTTCCCGAGAGATGGGAAATACTCCGACGTCACAC
>CM065711.1:34361864-34369829 GCA_017654935.2 Phymorhynchus buccinoides | reverse complement strand
GACAAAATGTACGGAAAGCAGTGAGATCGATGCTTCAGAAAACACAAAGCGTACGCCTGACAGGCTTTCTATGGGAAAGAGTACCTTGTGTGGAAGCAATTCCAGAATCCAAATCCGAAACAAGAAGAGTTCCAGCCTGTATAGTTCTAGTTGTGATGTCAGGGACCGCAATAGTGGGACTACTAAACTGCTGAACAGATGAAAGTTGGTCACATCAACTGCTGTGGTGCTAAAAAACAACATTGCCAACACATCAAAAATCACAAAAAAAACCAATGAACTGCAGGAAGCGTCCGCAAAACATTGACAGAAATAGAAAAACCCCGTGACTCTTTCAGATATTAACTGTGTCAACTCCCAGGCCCACATGACAAGGGTAGCAGTCCACTGGACATGAAAGTGGATGGCGCTCAGATGAAGCCAGAAGAACCAGAAACTGAAGAAACAAAACTCACCCCCAACTTCTGCAAAGAAAACAGACAAGGCATCCGAGAAAGATGGAACACGGAGAAAACTCTTCAAACATCTTCATCACTTCAGCGAAGACGACAAAGATGTGAGCAGACAAACCTCAAACAACAGGAGAAACAAAGACAACAACAACAACAAGGACGCAGATGATGGGTGAACCCGGAAACCGTTCCTTAACATGAAAACAGACCTAACATCACAACAGACATCAACATCACAAACAGACCTCAACAGCACAACAGGACATCAACATGACAACAGACATCAAAATAACAAACAGACCTCAACATCCAAACAGACATCAACATGACAACAGACCTCAACATGACAACAGACCTCAACATCACAACAGACCACAAACATCACAAAGACCCACAAAACGAAAACACCCGGAAGACTTACCTGTGGAGAATGATAGGAACAGGACTGGGGACATTCACAGGGAACAAACTGCTGGTCCTCAGCCGACACAAGTCCAGAACAATTTAATGGAACATATTCCAAAGACCCACAGAGCCGGCTGGATTAAGTCCTTGTTTTGTTGGGTTGCATAGCCCACATTCAGACTTCCCTAGGTATTACGATCGAGGCTGCTCTTTAAAGTGATGCCTCGTTTTTCGGACTTCCCTGTATACTATCGTTTTCGTGACTTCCCTCGTATACTATCGAGGATGCTCTTAAAGGAGGCTCGTTTTCGGGACTCCCTCGTATGTGATCGAGGCTGCTCTTTAAAGTGATGAATCGTTGCGTGACTTCCCTCGTATTACTATCGAGGCTGCTCTTTAAAGTGATTTTTTTTTTGCCCCATCGTTCTGAACTTCCACTCATAAACGATCTGAGGCTGCTCTTTAAAGTGATGCCTCGTTTTAGTGACTTCCCTGTATTCGATTCGAGGCTGCTCTTTAAAGTGATGCCTGGGTTGTGACGTCCTTCGTATACGATCGAGGCTGCTCTTTAAAGAGCCTCGTTTTGTGACTTCCCTTCGTATGTGATCGAGGCATGCTCTTTAAGTGATGCCTCGTTTTCGTGACTAGCCCGGTAGTACCTATCGAGGCTTTAATTGCTGACTTTAAGAGTGCTTGCCTTTTAGTGACTTCGTTTGTCGTGACTTTACCACCATTTGCATGGTAAACGATCGATGGCTTGCTTACTTTAATAGTGATGCTCGTTCGCGTAGACTCAAGATTGGCGGTGGAAAATGGTTAAGGGTGGGTCGAAACCAATTTTGCATTATTTTCCTGTCCCGTCGTCATAACTAATCGAGCCTATGCCTCTTCATAACGTGAATGCTTATTCATTGTTTTCCGCGGGACTGGGTCCTCGTAATCGCAGATCTTCGCTCGCTCTTTTAAAGTGATGCCTCGTTTCTCATGTTGATCTATCCTCATCAACTGATATCCGAGGCTAGCTCTTTTAAAGTGATCGACAAAAAGAATGCAAAGTTATTCATGACATTACCTCATAAACGATCCGCGACTCGAAGGCTCTTTAAGTGATAGCTCCTCGTTTTCGTCGACTCCATCTGCGTATCTTTCGTCGAGGTCTTATGCTGCTCTTTAAAAGTGATGCCTCGTTTTCGTGACTTCCTTTGTATACGATCGAGGCTGCTCTTTAAAGTGACGCCTCGTTTTCGTGCAAGAGGCAATTTGTTTTGGGAGCAACACTTGGTCAAAATAAGATTTATGACCAGCTATAAGAGGGAAAATCTCTGTCACCAAAAGCAATATAGGCCTACTTACTACAGCTTAATACTTTTAAGTCGACACCTGCTTAAGTCGGACTTTTGCCGGAAATCGACGGATTTATGATTTTATCGGCCAAAAGTGCCTCTTTAAAAAAGACTTTGATAAAAAATATATATCCGGTGGAGAAAATGGACGTTCGAATACCGTAAAATTACCGAGTTTAAGCCCCCACCACCACCATCCTTTGCACAGTTGAGGCCCCAAAAAGAGGGGTGGGCTTATACACGGTAATTCTGCCCTTGTGCTCGAAACAAGTTGTAAAAGGAAAGATACACCAGCCTGGTAACACCCCAATGCCGGTGAATCCATTTCACGCAGGCACGCACACACCACACATACATACACACACCACACACACACACGCCACACGTGCATGGCAAGGTATGTCACCATTTGAATTGGCCGTTTATGCGAAGCCGGCTTGCCAACAGTGAATGCGCGTTTATCTCTAGCACGCGGAGTCGCGAAAAGTGATCTACTCAATTCCGAGCCGATGGGGCTGAATGTTTAGTTGACGACAAGTAATGGGCAAGGAACAACCAAAGATGTGCGTGCAGTTTGCAGATCTCGCACTGAATCTCTGACTCACAGAATTTTGTCTCTGATTTTTTTTAATTAATCATCTCTACTTTTACACAAGTTTACTTCTACTGTGTGTTCTCATCACTATGACCTCACGAATCTTGAACATCTTCTTATTTTTTTGGCTCAGTGTGGATTATTGTTCGATTCACAAACACTGCTCAACTGAGCAAGTCATATTAATATCCTGGTCTTGACATGCGAAAAAGCCAAAAAACATAACTTTTTATTCATAGCGTAGGCGGTTCCTGTCGATTATGTTTCTCGTTCGGGTGTCCGCTGATCGGGACCTGATGGCTTGGGTCACTTAGCTTAATGGTGATGGTTGCTCTCTCTCCTCTCATTCTTAAAATCAGTGCTTTCCCAGGATAGTTTTAGTACATCCGGTTCAGCATGCCAAAGGGGGAGCGTGACATTTTGTTACATCAAAACGTTTTTGGTATTAGTAAATACATTTTGCCTGCTATTGTGAATGAATACCACGCCCCAAAAAATTACATACTCGGCGGTACATGTTTGCCCTTAATTCAAAGCACGTTTGCCTAGTAAAACACTCTTCAATGTGAAAAAGAAGAGTGGAGGAAGGGCGGTGAAGGGGGGATGGTCTTATATACGAAAGCGTTTTTGAGACTTTCGGGGTTGGTATGATTTGTGATTCAAAAAATGTTAAATGCACATGGTACAGGTCCCGTATTCCTTTAATACATCAGCATTAAGATACAAATACAACTGACACAACAAAGAAAGACATACACCACCTTAGTTTTAACTATCACAACACTATCCCCACATCCTCTCAATTTCAGACACAATTTAAAAATAATGTGCATGATTCAATCTCATTCCTAGTATGTTGCACTACCAATGATGTAAATTATTCACTGATTCTCATGTTCCCTCCCATGTGCCTGTAATATTAAGGACTGCAGGATGTAAAGGAGAAATTTGCTAGTCACGCTTTTGTTTTTAAAAAAGTGGTTTATTTTGGATTTTCAAAGGGTATACAAACAGCAAGTTTGTAACAATAAAGTGTACTGCATACTGATATTTCTTCTGGGGCTTTGAAATGGTGTGCAAATTATGAAATGTGTAGTAAGAAAATGTACTTTACTTCCACCCCTCTCCCAGTGCTTGAAATAAGAAAGTGTACATAAGCCATCACCCCAACAACCTGGGATAGTGCACCTAGTACTCAGAAGTCAAATAGTACACGCTAAAACATTGTTTGGCCTGCACTAGATCTATTCATTTAAAAAAACCCAATAAAATAAAATAAATAATAAAAAAATGTTTTAAAAGGACTTAATCAGCTTTTTAAGCCCAAAGAAACACGGGTCACTCTTTCCATTACAACACAACTGTTGTAAGTAGGCCTACAACATAACATTAAATTAGGCCTACATGGTTATGGAATCCACAACAATTTACTTAAATGGATAGAAGATTTTTCAAGTAACAGAACTCAATATTGTAATGGTAAATATGTGAAATCAGTCTGTAGGTTGCACATGTTAGCAGTAGTGTTCCTCATGGTAGTATTCTAGGTCCTCTTTTTACTTATTTTATAAATGCCTAGGTGTCTGTCACTGCTTCACGGCTTCTATCACCTACCACCACTGAAAACAAATTTCAGTCCAGCCCTGTAGCAGTAGAATAGCAGTCGCTTTATGTGCTATGGGAAAGTCATTGTCAGACACAACTGACTCAGTCAGTGACACACACACACACACGCACGCGGCGCGCGCACGCAAGCACGCACCACACAGATAATTAATTACTGTTTGTCTTACAATTATGACTGTATTACCCTCTCGACCTTTGTGTTTGTGTGTATGCGTGTGTGTGTATGCGTGTGTGTGAGAGTTGTGGTGTGTGGGTGGGTGTGTGTTGTGTTTTGTGTGTGTGTGTGTGTGTGAGTGAGGGGTGGGTGACCCAGATTTCTCACCACCACTATCAAGCACATTTTTGTCGCTTTTTTATATGTGGAAGGACCAACGTCCTAGTCATGGATTTTGAAAAGGCCTTTGATAAGATTCACCACTATCTCCTTATGAATAATTTCGCCGTGTCCCGTTGGTGGTTTTGGTTATCTTCGCCAGGGCGTCCAGTGAATGACCTGCAGGCCCAGCAACAAGAACCCCGACAGGGGAAGAGGAGGAACGCAAGTCAAGCGGATCCCGGGCCATCCTTGTCGAACCATCCCACCCACTGCACAGGGTGCTGACGGCCCAGAGAGCGACCCGCGGGACTTCAGAGAGGTTGAGGAGCCTGTCAACAAGGACCTGCCGCTTCCACCAGTCCTTTGTACCATCGGCCATCAGACTGTTGTTCAACCAAAGTGCTGGCTGAGCAGACAATTGTATATGGGAGTCAAACCTGATCTAAACAACTAGGTTTCTTACCAGCTATAAGAAGGAAAAGCCCGTGAAGTCTTTGTGGATTGTTGACACTTGATCTGGTGGGTCTTAACGGGCAGAGGAAACAGTGACAATAAGCTCTAAAAAATGAACGAGCACATGACAGGGTACTTGGCAGTGGATTTCTTTGCATTTGGTGGGAGTTTAGAGCTATGTCTTGGGCGAATATATTTCGCCTATGGTGCTTGCTATTATTAAAGGGACTGTAATCAAAGACACTGAAAAGAAAAGACTAGCATCCGGTCTCCTTTCCCTATATGGAGTAGTGAGGACAGAAACACTCGTTAGGTCCCTTTTAAAACGTGGACACATTTAGGCGTAAAAAACACGTCGAGAGGCCAGTTGAATTCTCCGTTAAAATCCCAATCTGAGTCTTTAGATAGCCCGCCACTGAGAATGGTGTATAACTACCCCACTAACGAAAACTATATCAGCCCGGCTCGCCGTCCCCATCGTACTCTTGCTTAAGTAGTCCATTTTACCCTTCTAGAGTTCTTTGCTGGTAACTTAAGCTATTCCATGACTTCAACGTTTTTCAAAGGCCCACAGCCCTGCATTTAAAACTGTGCCGTGGTGTGTTTTGAAACTATAAATTACAGACCTGTTTTTACCCCCCCCCCCCCTGCACAAGTCTTGAGTAGTCTGGATAGCTGAAATGAGTAGCTTTGGTGTGAAATGAGTAGTTTTATTCATTAAACCATCAAATAATGTTCACTGAAAATGAGTAATTAGAGCATTATTTTCAATTTTGAAGAGTAGGTGAAGACGGGATAAAAAGCCCATGGGCGGGTAAGAAGCCCATGCCAATTATCTCATGAAATGAAGCAAATTTCAGTCAAAATTTGCCCATGAGACGAATGCTAAACATTAACACTCGTTTCATGGGCAAAAATGTGACTGAAATTTGCTTACCCGCCCATGCGCTTTTTACACCGTCTTACCCTAGTAGAGGTCCAAATTGAGTAGAATAGGTGTACTTTTTGTTTTATCTGTTGTATCTTTGATATTGTTAAGTGATATCACTGTGCATTTTACAGTTGTTTTGTGTGTGTAGAAGACAAGTTATTGCGAAAAGAAAAAGTAATAAACTGAAAAAGAATTGTGCAAATGTGTGTGTGTGTGTGGTGTGTGTGTGTGTGTGTGTGCGTGTGCGTGTGCGTGTGCGTGTGTGTAGTGCGCGCGTTTGTGTGCCCGTGTACACATTATGTGTGAGCATGCACACTTGTGCATATGCGAATGCGTCCATAAGTATGTGTGCGTGCGTGTGCGCATGTGTGAGCATGAACGCTTGTGTAAATGCATGCATGTGTGTATATGGTGTGTGTGTGTGTGTGTGTGTGTGTGTGTGTGTGTTTGAGAACGATTAAATCCTCCTTCTGGATCAACTTTGTTTACCCCTATTGTAGATACAACCTTTTACCCTGCAATTAGGAAGAAAAAACACTATTTTAGGGAGAAAAACAACAACAACCCAACAACAAACATCATCTACCTTTTAACACATTTAATTGTGAGTGCATATATATGTAAATCCTACACAAGTCACTAGCTCAGCAACAACACAAAAAGCCAACAAATCCCAACAAATGAACTTGCTATTCACAATCATCTAAGAACTAAATGATCCGACTTTTGGAATATCATTACATACTTCTTTTATTTTATAGTCCAAACTGAGACATCACCATGGACTACATTTTAACACTATGTAGTGGAACCTCCCTTATAAGACCTCCCATTATAAGACTCCCTCCCAATTAAGACCTGCTTCGCTGAGACATTGCTCTTTGTAAATGTTAAAATTACCTCCCTTATAAAACCCCTCCCTCTTGCGATCAACATTACCGTAAGCGTTAAAAACAAGAACATTTATTAACATTTTTACGGTTATTTGAGTTATTATATGTGTTTATTACTTTATATAATTATGATAATCATCCCACATATGAATCAATTATTTACTCAAATGCTTCCCCCCTTCCCCCCCCCCCCCCCCCCCCCTTTAGTTGTGCGCATATTAAGTGCACATGTTTCCAAATGTGTATACTAGATCATTGCTTCCCGTTTCTTGAGCTGCGACCGAAGCCCCTTGTGCTGGCTGTTTGGCGACTCCGGTCTTCCCCGCGGGCTGTGCATGCTGGTTGGCTTGTAGTTCCCACATGTCCCGGCTCAGCTTGGCGTTTCTCTCGGCCTCGCTTTCTCTGACCTTGCTCAAGGCCAGCTCTATTGCTGGTCAGGGTCATCCTGAAAAATAAAAGGAAATAAAAATAAAAGATCACAATAATGAACTCAAAGTGTTTCAGATTTATGAGAGAGTGAGAGAGAGACAGACAGACAGGCAGGCAGACAGACAGAAATACATACACATAGAGACAGTGAGAGATAAAGTTTCAAACAAAGACAGCCCCCGTGGGGATACCTGGGGGTCTTTTGTATAAATAGTTCCTCCACCTTCTGGAAGTTCTGTGCTTCAAACTTCCTCTAATCTGTCACCCTCTTTGACTCTGCCTTTTCCCTTTGCTTTCTGTCATCTACTATCTTTTGGACCATTCTCCTGCCCTTTTTTCAAGAAAGCACTTTCAAAAACATTTCTTCCAGCCGAAGTCGGACTTGCTGGGCCTATTTCTAGTTAGGCGCACACGGCTAGGCGCACAAACGGCAGCGTGACACATCTGCGCTCATAATTGACGGGAAACTGAGCGATCGAAGAAGAAGAAGGAAGAAGACACAGAGAGAGAGAGTGTGTGTGT
>CM065711.1:34331864-34356864 GCA_017654935.2 Phymorhynchus buccinoides | reverse complement strand
AAGCTGAGGTATTCCTTCTCTATAAAGCTGAGGAAGCGGGAGTTGAGTTGTATGAGACGGGTGCATATGATCATTCACAACAGAAAGTGACGCATGGGATTCAGCAGCAGACCAAAGATGACATCACATCATTGTACAAAGATGGAGTACAGAAACATAGAGGGATTCTGGTTGCTCTGCGCAACAGAGGGTGCACAACCATCCCCTCTAAAATGCAACTGAAGAACTTTCTTTCGACGATGAAAACCCGTGAATATGGCAGACATTCCATTTCTCTCGGCGAACTTTCAGCGTGGGTCGAGGATAGAAATGGGGTTCCTGAAGATGAAGATACTCCTTTTGTTTGTGGATTTGAATGCGACTACGGTGAGAGTGACTCGTCATTCTTCCGGATCTGCATGTCCACGAACTGCTGAAGCTGGGATCAACAACTAGAAATGTTCATGCTGATGCCACTTACAAGCTTAAGTCTGAAAATGTGTCATGCGCCAGCAGCGGCAAAAACAGTGCCGATCGGCCAGAAAAGGAAGAGAGGGCGACCTGCCACAGCGAAACCAGCTTTAGTCAGACAATAAGTCACGGTCTCGGTAAACCTATACACTCTGATCATAGTACGTTAATTCAAACATTTGTCACCAGTTGACATATTAATTATTTTTTAGATAATTCAACTTAATTTTTGATTGTGTATTTTTTATTTTGTCATTTTTTTATTTGTTTATTAACATGTTTTTGTGGAGAAATGGATCTGTTTTTGTGATGATTAATCTTTTTTTTTTAATAAATATTTTTTGACGAATCAATCATTTTTTGTGATGAATCAGTTCTTTTTTTTGGCGAAAAAATTATAAGCCATTTAGGCACCCGTTTAATGAGTCCTTGAGGACACATTTGCACAAGCCAGCCAAACAAAATATTTATCTACTGATGAACAAATTTTTTTTTGATAAACTAAAAATATCTGCAGCGCGCTGCCGTGGGGAGGCAAGCAAAGAGCCAAAGACATTGAAAAGAAAAGATTAACATCTGGTCTCTTTTCCCTATATGAGTAGTGAGGACAGAAACACTGGTTGTGTCCCTTTTAAACATCTTTATGACATAACACGTCGATAGGCCAGTTGAATTCTCCGTTCAAATTCCAATCTGAGTCTTTGCATAGCCGCCACTGTGAACTACCCCTCTAACGATAACTCTATCAGCCAGGCTCACCGTAACTCTTACGTAGTCCATCTTCCCCTTTTAGAGTCTTTGGTTATGTGTCAAGTGTTGGTTGAAATTAGCATCCTGCAAAATAAATCGGTTTATAGCGTGTGTTTATGAACGGATGCTGTTGAAATTTTGCACGACGATAGTCACTATCCCTGGTCATGCATGTTCCAAATCTCGAGTCAATGTGGGGTCTGGTTACGCCGCGGTTTGTGAAAATGTGAAGCGACCTGTCGGCGCCCGTATCTCCGGCATTTCTGAATCGATTCGCTTCCGGTTTGGCACACGGATAGTCCCCGGCCCCGGTCATCTTCCTGCCAAATTCGAAGGCAATCGGCCCAGAAACGCCGGAGATACGGGCGCCGAGAGGCCAGCAGATGCGCGTTTCGCGCATTTGCGAAACCGCGCAAATGACACGGCCGCCTCGGTTGCCGTTGCCATCGCCCCATTAGGGCTCACAGCAAATTTGAAGCGATTCGGTCAAAAAACGGCGGAGTTATAAGGCCCGTTTCGTGTTTCAGACACACACACACACACGGACACTTGGCTTATTACTATATGATTTTTACTGTATTACCAGTCACAGTGTGGGACGTGGGGGTCTCCGTCAGAGAAAAGAGCATCACCTTGTGGTCCGTGAGAGACGATGTATATATATTTCATTCATTCAAGTACCCACTCACTACTCACTTGCTCAACACAATTTTAGTCACAGAAAAGTCCACAAAAAACTATAATAGTTTTCAAAATCATATTTATTTGATTTGAATACAAACAACAATTTTTTGCTTTATCATAATTATGTTTTACACTGACAGTATAGTAGAACTAACATCAAGAGACACTCTTTCAGTAAACAGAGTGACTAACTTAGCTATTGGAACGCATTTCCTGCTCAGACAAAACTTGCACCTGATACTAACAAATTCAAAAACCTCCTGGACAAAGACCCAAACCTTAGTAAATTAAAATACCAGTATGATTAATAGTCTACCAAAATCGTCACAGCTGTGCCAACTGAATAAAAAAAAAAAAAAAAAAAAAAAGACGCTTGAGAGGCCGCGAGGCCTAGTCATCTTAATTGACCTGACCTGACATATGAGTCTCCCTCACAACAACCATTCAAAATGACTAAATCAGACATAAAACAGAAATCCAATAAACGTTTCCCAAAATCTTTTGACTGACCTGCATACAGTTCATCACAATCACTATCATCCCTAGTAGGGTTTAGATAACTTGACATAGAGAGAGAGAGAGAGAGAGAGAGAGAGAGAGAGAGAGAGAGAGAGAGAGAGAGAGAGAGAGAGAGAGAGAGAGAGAGAGAGAGAGAGAGAGAGAGAGTACTTATGTGATCAATCTTGATCTTGATAATAGTTGAAAGAACCACACTGTACTGACTGTAGCATTACAATTTACATCCGTGTGTCACCACAGTAACGTAGTGTGTGAAAGCTAAGTGTGTGTGTGTGTGTGTGTGTTAAACTACACCTTTGTTAAACATGGGTGTGGTGGTGGGGGATGCGGGGAGGGGGGGGGGGGCGTGAGCTAAACTCAAACTGCAAGCGTTACACGTTACAATTTACGGTTATTTATTTTAGAGAGTTAACAGCTATATTCACATTTATGCCCGTGAAGGACGATAATTTGTAACAGAAAAGAACATAGCGATTGCTTTTTCAGTCAACAGATTATCGTTCTTGACGGGCATAAAATGTGAATACAGTGGAATCCGCTTTATCGGCCACTTTTGGGACCATGCAAAAAGCGAATCGGCCGATAAAACGAACATCGAGATACGTCGATTTTTTGTAAAAGACTGTAATCGTTGCGTTTGCCCATCCTGTCAGCTGTCAGTTCTTAGTGTGAAGTGACTTCCAGTGTGAGAGACAAATTGAAATGAATAAAATCTGTCAAAACACAAGAGTTCATACAGTGCAGTGTATGTGTACTGTATGTGAACACTTTATTAATCCCACAACTTGACAGAAGCACGAGTAAAAGACAATGATTTTGTTTTCTTGAGTGATGTTAACGCCAGGGGTGGGGGGGGGGGGGGGGAAGTTAGAGAGAAAAAGTGGCCAATAAAGCGAAATTAAAGATTTCAGCTTGGCCGTAAAAAACGAACAAAATAACAAGAAAAAATTCCGTTCCATAGGAAATTGGCCGATTAAGAGGCTTTGGCCGATTATCTGAAGGCCGATAAAGCGGATTCCACGGTAATAGCCGAGTTAACTAAATATGATTGTGTTAAGTAAGTTTGCATGATCTGCCATGATCAGATTAGAGAGAAAAAGTCATTAAATTAATTCAAAAATATCATAGACAAGTTATTCCAAAACAAAATGTATTCAGTTAATATACAGATTTAAAGGAATAAAACACAGATGCCTTAGTAGTCATCAGTGAATGAAGCCAAACCAAATAAAAATTCAAAAACATATTTAGAGGGCAAAAGGCTAAACAAAATAGTCTATAGTGCCATTATGCTATGCTATGCTATGCCCATTACTGATTACGTGATACGGTGATACGAAGATGATACGTACATTCACCCGGTCAGCAGACGCTGTCCTGGCTTCTTGTGCCAGCTGGGATAGGCACTTGAGGCAGAAGGTGTGAGAGCATGACAGGCGTTTGGGATGTCGCCCAGAAAACGGCTTCGTGCAAATGCTACAGCACGCCATTTTTCCTTTCATCCAAGAAATGACACGTTACGCGTTACGTCTTGTTATATACAGGACCTGTTTGAGTTTCGGTTTTGATTTCACGGGAAGACCACGCACGCAACTTTGTTTCTTAGCGACACTATAAACACAGACACACAGGCGCCAGCGCATGCGCTCACACATACTCACACACGCACACATACACACGTCAGTAATTGCCGGTTACGGCAGGTGGACATTATTAGTATAGTATAGTATAGTATTTCGGCCCCAGATTAGGCGGTTCCGCCTTTGCCGATCTGTGTCGATCCTCTGTCTCTATCACCCTACCCCCAAACCCCCACCCTCTCCAAGTCACCCCGAGCTTTCACATAATTATTTTGTGTTCCTTCCCGTTCCCAACAGTTCATGCGCCTCCCTTCTCTCTCTCTCTCTCTCTCTCTCTCTCTCTCTCTCTCTCTGTCCTCTCTCTCTCTCTCTCTCTCTCTCTCTCTCTCTCTCTCTCTCTCTCTCTCTCTCTCTCTCTCTCTCTCTCTCTCTCTCTCTCTCTCTCTCTCTCTCTCTCTCTCTCTCTCTCTCTCTCTCTCTCTCTCTCTCTCTCTCTCTCTCTCTCTCTCTCCACACACACACACACGCACGCACGCACGCACACGCACACACACACACACACAGAGAACGATCAAACCAGAATTCCAGCCCAGTTTCGGTTTCGGTTTTAATCAAGTACTTGAATTCACCCAAAAAGTCCAAATTTTCATGGAAGATCAAGTAAAATTAGAAAAGTTACTTTTACTCTGATTTTATTGATTTTTTGAACATATAACCCTAAACAAACAAAAAAAACCCCACCATCACTTACCTTTTATTGTGAGGCCGCAAGCTGTTTTTTAATTGCTTCTTTTCTATATGTTATTCTTTCTTTCAGGTCCTTCTCTTGAGCAACCTTATTCTCAGGAGTGTCTTTTTCTGTGAATAGAGAGATCATGTCCTGTTTACCAGCTATAGTGATTCACGATCTAATTATAGCAGAAAGGAACACCGTTGACGTCATCGCCTCTGACTAGATAATGCACGACCTGTATTTGGTTACAGGGAAAGTCCGATTGTGTCAAGCATAGTGAAGAGAGACATTGATAGAATTCTTTGCCAACTTTATAGTAAAAGAAAAATAATTAATTTTTAAATTACGTATTTATTTTGTGTTATAAAAATGAGTCTCAATAAAAAAAACACCAGAACAATAATGATGAATATTTGCATGATATTAAAAAATTATATCAAGACAAACGTTTGAATAAAGAATTGCGCGGATTATTTGATGAAGATGAAATTGATTTTGAAGATGTAAGTGATTTAGATCAAACCTTTAAAGAAACAAATATAAGAATTATTGATTCACTTAATGTTTTAAAAAGTGTTAAATTCGCTATTTCTCAAATCATAAACAGATTAACAATTGAACCACCAGTTAAAGTTTTATTAGCAGTAAGAATAGAGTTTACTTCTGAAGGTGGTGATGAAACCATGTTAATTTGGGTCTCTACAAAACAACAAACTGCATTAACGTATGATGATTTTACAAGTGAATGGGAAAGCAATATGTATGATCAGTTTGTTAAAGCATCTGAAGAAGCAAAACAAAGAGGATCTGGATGGGGTGAAGGGGAAGTGATTGAAATAGAACTAGTAGAAAGTAAATACGAACCAATTGTAGGAAATTCATACATGCCCCTACCAACTGATCTTGCAAGTAAACGAGCCGTCATAAATATAAAAAATACGTATAACAAATGTTTTATGTGGTGTGTACTCGCAAAAATACATGCAGTAGTTAAGAACCCAGACAGAATTTCTAATTACAAACCCTATGTTAATGAGTTGAACTTTACAAATATTAAATTCCCAGTAACTTTTGATCAAATCAATCAATTCGAAGAACAAAATAAACCACTAACTGTAAATGTTTATACTTGGTCAAAAAATAAACTTAAACCTATTCGCGCTTCAAAAAATGCTCCAAGAATATTGGATTCACATGATAATCATATAGATCTTCTTTTAATAACAGATGAGGAAGAAAATTGTCATTACACTTTAATTCGTACAATGAGTAGATTACTAACCCACACAACTGACTACAACAAAAAACAAGACATTTGTAGAAGGTGTTTACTTAGAATGCCAAGCACATCAGCAGCAAATAAACACCAAACAAATTGTGAAAGCCCCGTTAGCAGTATAATTGAAAGAATTACTCCAAAAGAAGGAAGTAAAGTATTCTTTACAAATTATAAAAAGTTGTTAACCGCACCCTATGTTGTTTATGCAGACTTCGAGTCTTTACTTGTACCCTACGAAGGACCAACCCTAGAAACACTCCCTAAAACTGTTTTATTAAACAACCACCAAATCTGCTCTTATGCATATATTATTGTTAGATCTGACGGTAAACACTCCACACCTAAAATGTACAGAGGACCCAACGCCGAATCTTACTTCCTAAAGGAAATGATGGACCTGCGAAATAAATGCTCCAACAATCTTAATTTAAACGAATTAACTATGCAACCCCAAGATCAACTTAATTACGACGCCGCTACTAAGTGTTGGATTTGTAAAGATGATTTTGACGAGTTTGAAGACCCAAGTAAACCCAAAAACCACAAAGTAAGAGACCATGATCACATAACAGGTAAATTTAGAGGTGCTGCACATAACAAATGCAACCTCCTGTTAAAGATCGATCCAAAGAATTGGAAACTACCCATATTCTTCCACAATCTACGTGGATACGATTCCCACTTAATTCTTAGAGCCCACTTTGAAAAGTTAGGATTTAAGTCAAGTCGTGCATCGCCCAATCCTCTGAAAAGTACATGACATTTACACTCGGTCAACTATCGTTTTTTGATTCACTACAACACTTAGGAATGTCGCTCGACGGATTAACTAAAGCGTTAACCACATTCCCATTTACAAGTAAATACTTTGAACCCGAACTAATAAAAAAAGGAATCTATCCCTACGAGTACATGGATTCTTGGGATCGATTTGATGAACTTTGGCTCCCTGCTAAAGGTGCATTCTTTTCTAAATTAACTGGATCGGATATAAGCGACAAACAATATGAAGACGCACAAGCAGCGTGGACCGAGTTAAAATGTAAAAACATGGGTGATTACCACGACGCATACTTAAAAGCCGACGTTTGTTTACTTACTGATGTTTTTGAGAACTACAGAAAAACCTGCATGCGTCACTATGAATTAGATCCTGTGAATTATATAACCGCTCCAGGAATGAGTTGGGATGCATTCCTTAGATCCACCAACATTAAAATAGATTTACCCTCCAACGATGCAATAACACAAATGTTAGAACGTGGACTGCGTGGCGGAATTAGTTTGGTGTGCCACCCTTACTGTAAAGCCAACAACAAATACCTCAACGACTATGATCCCACAAAACCATCCAACTACATTATGTACTTAGATGCTAACAATCTTTATGGACACTCTATGTGCCAAACGCTCCCACTAAACAACTTTAAAATTGAAGTTATGAATCTATCCAACATTAACGGTTTTATAGAGTGGTTATTTAAACAAACCCCCAACCAACCAAGGGGTTATATTTTAGAAGTTGACTTAGTTTACCCCACGGAGCTGCATGACCAGCATAACGACTTCCCATTAGCCGCAGAAACAAAAGCAATCGGATCTGCTCTACCAAAACTTGTGCCAAATCTAAATAACAAAAAAAAATACATTTGCTACTACAGATTGTTACAATTTTATATAACCCACGGATTAAAACTAACCGCTGTACATAGAGCCATCTCGTTTGACCAAAGTAAATTTATGGAACCGTACATTATGAAGAATACAAATCTTAGAACCAAAGCAACAGATGATGCTGAAAAAAACTTCTTTAAACTAATGAATAATAGTTGCTTCGGTAAAACGATGGAGAACCCACACAAGCGAAAGGAGGTTAAATTAGTTATAACAAAAAAGAAAGCCCTAAAACTAACCTCTAAACCCAACTACCAAAGTTTTAAAAGATTTAGTGACGAACTTTACGGTATAATGATGAAGAAGTTAAAAGTGTTGTTAAATAAACCAATCTTTATTGGATTTACTGTACTTGAACTCTCTAAACTGCACATGTTAGAATTTTTGTATGACTATATTAAACCGCACTACCCGGATGCTACTCTTTTGTACACCGACACCGACTCTTTTGTTTTAAATATACCCACAAATGATTTTTATGAGGACCTTAAAACCGATGTAGCAAAAGGAGCAGATTCGTGGTACGACACATCTGACTACCCCAAAGACTCTCCACTACACTCCACCCAAAATAAAAAGGTAATCGGAAAAATGAAAGATGAATTAAACGGTACGATTATTAGCGAGTACGTAGGTTTAAGAGCGAAGATGTACTCCATCCTAACACAAAAAATAACAAATGAAAAAGGAGAAGTTGTTAATAAAGATGTTAAAAAAGCAAAAGGAATTAGTTATTCTGTTGTTAAAAAACAAATAATACATAATAACTACAAAGAAGCCCTATTTGATAATAAAACATTCTACCATAATAATGTGTCACTTAGATCGGATTTACACCGAATAAATACAGTAGTAGTTAATAAAAAATCGTTAGACTCCACCAACACCAAACGCATCTTTGTAACACCAGAGTTTTCGTACGCACCAGGTCATTGGAGATCCACCGAACCCACTTAAATACAATACTAAGTTTTTTGTACACACCGCACTACTAAAGAATCGTCGCACTAATTAAGATTTATTTTAATGTTAAACACACTTTAACTATAATAAACATAAGAATACAAAAGTTTGTGTTGTTATAATAAAATATATGCGCTTTTAAACAACAACAACAGGCACCCTTTAATCCTTGTATGCAGATCTTCTTTAGCATCTTTTTTTTGGTTATGTTTTATTTGTTATGTTTTTAATTCGCACAACACATCGAACAATTAATAACACTTTTAGTTATTAATAGTACAACACTGCGGTTAATTAACAACACCTCGAGCAGATAACACATCGAGCAAATATAGCACATCGGACAGCTAACAGTACAACACCTTAAGCAAATAACACTCCGCATAGCGTCGTGCAGATAATAATACATCGAGCAGTACAACACTCCGCACAGCATCGAGCAGTACAACACTCCGCACAGCGTCGAGCAGTACAACACTCTGCACAGCGTCGGGTAAATAATAACACTCCGCACAGCGTCGGGCAGCTAACGGTACAACACTCCGCACAGCGTCGAGCAGATATTAACACCAAATAATCGCTACACATCGAGCAGATAACAACACTCCGCACAGCGTCGAGCAGCACAACACATCGAACAAAACAACACTCCGCACAGCGTCGAGCTGCACAACACATCGAACAAAAACAACACTCCGCACAGCGTCGAACAGCTAACAGTACAACACTCCGCACAGCGTCGCACAGCGTCGAGCAAAATAACAGCACTCCGCATAGCGTCGAGTAGCTAATAGTACTTCGAACAGCTAACAGTACAACACTCCGCACAGCGTCGAGCAAATAACAGTACAACACTCCGCACAGCGTCGAACAAATAACAGCACCTCGAACAGCACAGCGCCTCGAGCAGAACAACACCTCGCATAGCGTCGAGCAAAATAATAATACCTCGAGCAGTACAACAGCACAACACAACAGCACAACACTCCGCACAGCGTTGAGCAGATAATAACACCAAATAACCGCAACACATCGAGCAAAAATAACAGCACAACACCTCGCATAGCGTCGAGCAGATAACAACACCTCGAGCGGTACAACACCTCGCATAGCGTCGAACAGATAACAACAGCACAACACCTCGCATAGCGTCGAGCAGATAACAACACTCCGCACAGCGTCGAGCAGTACAACAGTACAACACTCCACACAGCGTCGGGCAGATAACAACACATCGAGCAGATATTAACACCAAATAATTGTTATACATTGGATTGTTAACAGCACATCGGGCAGCACAACACCTCGAGCAGATAATAACACCTCGAGCAGACACGGCTGTTCCAAGCAGATACATTCTCGCTGTTTAGTTAGCCTGCACCGACCAGAGGTCAGCTGCTGGCGGGGAAGTTCAAAACTCTTTCCCTCCTCTGGCACTGGCGGTTTTAGTAGAAACAAAGAAGGAAATTTGCTCCGTTTGTTTATACTCATTGTGTTAACACTTATCCAGTATTCTCAGATATTTTTTGATGTGTGGATTTGTAAGTGTGTGTAAAAGACTGTTGTGCACTCAGTTTGTTAAATATTAATGTTTTGCGGGTGTTATTTGTGGTTTTTTAAAACGCGTTCTTTGTGTGATCTCATTAGCATAGGGACGAGCTTGACTTCAAGAACTTTCTAGGCTACTGCTTCTTTTGGTACTGTTTACGTGGCTCTTCTCTACTCCGGTTTATCAAAACTAATAAAGATTAAGTCGTCACCTTCTGGTTACACATTCTTCAATCATCTAGTGACAGCTTTGGGGACTTAGTTTTTTTAATACGTGTTGTGTTATTTTTTTATGATTATTTCTTCGGATGTTTCCACTTAGTTTTCCTTGCTGGGCGCCGGCCGCTTCCAGTAGAGAAGGAAGGGAGGAGCTAACATTGTGTTGTGTGGCACACGCGCGCGAGTGATGCGTGGCTGGTGCTAGGCTTAGTGAAGTGGTAATAGGGTCGGAGGCAACAGAAACTGCAACCCATCCCCCTTCATATCCTCCTTCCACCCTACTCCCCCACCCCACCCCGTGTTAGTACTGGTGGTTTTATTTCTGAAGGCCAACTTCGTTTTCAGTGACTTCTCTTTAGGCCTAGTTCCCAAGGGAAGCTGGGGAACTATTGTTTTTGTTGTGTTTTAATTCTGTTTCTGTTTCTATTTTTTATTTATCCTGTTTTTGCCTGCATCTCTTTAACAAATTACACAAATTTTTAGTTTATACCCAAGTGACAGGTACAAGGGAAATACACATTTATACTTTCTTTATAACTGTCAGTAAACACTCTGCTCTCTCTAATGCATTCTCGCTTGTGAGCACACTCACTAACACACTCGCACATGTATATTCATACACACTGACAGGAACGCACACGCACACACACACACACACACGCACGCACGCACGCACGCACGCGCGCGCGCGCATGAACATAAACAGTTTACTCTCCCTAAAGTATTGTCACTTGTGAACAAAAGCACGCATAGATTCACATTCATCCTCTCACCTCACACACACACACTGACAGGACAACACCCACGCGGGCACACACACGTACACACACACGCACACGCGAGTGGACCTATGTTTACAAAAATACTAATAAAAAATAAGACTAGATTATTTATTGCTTTTTAGTTTCTTGTTTGTCAGGTTGTTGTTTTTCCTACAGGTCTCTACCCTGTCAAAAGACTAGATTGTTGTTGCTAGCCTACAGTTCTGTATAAAGTTATCAACCCAAACAGCATGGCTGACACAGCACACACCCAGGTTGTTCATTTAAGGAGACTGCATGCTCTTTGTAGATTGTGTGGTTCAAGATCAAAGAAAGCTAAACAGACTGGAAAAACAGTTCTATGCAAGTCCTATGCAAATGACTTAAAGAGATGTTATGGCTTGAACATTGATGTTGACACACATTCCAAACATTCAGAAACCATGTGCACAAAGTGCTACCTTAAATTAAATAAGTTCAAGAGAACACAGTCTGAAATCTCTCACCAAAATGCAACTAGGATCATCCAAACTTCCTCATTAATCTGGTCAGATTTTGATCCTGCTCTGTCCACAAGTGACTGTACTGTGTGTGCCCATTTTGAGTCACAGTTTGTCGCCAAATGCAGCAAGATGAGGTTCAAGAAAATGACACTAGCAGAAGAAAGCAGTGCAGGCAGTGGGACCAACGGGTCAACGAGACAAGAGGACAGGGAGATCTGCCATGCTGAGAGGGGTGCTGGCTCTACTGCTGGCTCTTCTGCTGGCTCTACTGCTGGATCTACTGTTGTCTGTAGGAGAGCATGTGATGACGCTAGTGGCATGCAACAGTCTGGACAAACATCTTTTCAGGGCGAGACAGCGACTGACCCCACACATGACAGTGAACGTTCTACCCTTGAGTGCAGTGCGGAGAGCGCAGCCAACCTGTCCACTGAGTCAGTGTTTGTTGTGCCAGGTCCCAGTACGTCAACGCCCAAAAGCAAGCGTTCTCTTCTCCATTCCCTGAACCTTTCATCTGAAGCCTCAATGACCCCTGACAACAGATCCCTGTCAGACAGCACCACCTCTGTGGACTGTGCCACTGGCATGTCGCCTTTGAAAAAACCTGCACTGCGTCCTGTCCAAGACCTGAGCTGGCCCTTGACAGAAGAAGAAGAAAGATATTTCACTGCTGTGGCTCGACTAAAAATGAACCATTCAGACGACAAGATAACAGCGACATGTAAAACGAGGGGTCAGCCAATGATCTTGAAAAAAATCATCAAAGCTAGAAAACCATCAGCAGTGGCATCATCACCACAATGCAGGAAAAGAGCATTAGTGATGAGCAGGATCAGGATGGACGTGGCTGGAGTCACAGAAAGGGATGAGATCAGACAGCAGGGAAAAGAACTGAAAAGAGCACGCAAACAAACACAAAGCAAGGTACTAGAGGCAGCAGGCTTAAAAAACACAGGGTTGACAGGAACACAGGCTTTAGCTCTCAGAACGTCAGTAGGGCTGAGCTGGTCTCAGCATAGAACGCAAAGTAGGTTTTTAAAGAACATGGGGGTAAAAATTGAAAGTGAAAAGAAGCAAAGGGACATGCAGAAAAAGCTGCAATTATGTGACTTTCAGACAGACGAAAGACGGATGATGACAGAATTAGGGCACATAGAAATACCAGTGACACACATTACAGACATCCCACAGTTTCTGACCAATGTCCTGGATCAGTACGCTGACAACGGCACTCTGACGTGGCACAATGGCGAGATCCCTGCGGATGAAGTGTGGGTCAAGATCGGTGGTGACCACGGGGGCGGCACATTCAAACTGATGATGCAGGTGGCCAATCTTCCGCACCCCAACTCTAAAAACAACACTTTCCTCGTGACCATTGTCAACGCCAAGGATAGCCCAGAAAACCTGAAGGTAATCCTGCGTCCATTTAGACAACAAGTGGAGACACTGCAGGCCATGAGGTGGAGAGACAAGAAGGTCATTCTCTTCATGTTTGGAGACTATGATTTCCAACTGAAGATGTACGGGATCTCTGGGGCCCAGAGCACCCACCCTTGCCTCTGGTGTAAGACATCCAAAAAACAGATGCAGGTCCCCAGAGAGATGCAGAAGAGAAACATCCCAGAGAGATCAGTGATCAACATCAAGGCTGATCATTACAAGTATCTCCAAGCAGGTCAGGGGAAAAAGAAGGCCAAGTATTACAACAACGTCACCCACTATCCCATCTGGGACGTTGATCTGCTCCATGTGGCACCACCCTACCTTCATCTGCTTCTGGGTATTGTCAAGAAGCATCACCTCCTTCTGGAGACAGTGTCACGAGCTGGACTTGGCCATTGGGGAACAACTGGTTGAGGAGAACAGGGGTTTTGATGAGAACACAAAGTTTGGGGAGTACGTTAGATCCTGGAAGAACATCAAACGGCTGATAGACAAGAAGATGATGCTTGAAGGATTTTATCACTTTCGTACCCCAGAGGACCATGAGACTGGAGTTATGTGCAAGGCTAAGCAAGATGAGATTCGAGAGGAAATAAGTGATCTGGCTGAGGAAATTGACGACATGATGGAGGACCACGATTTGCCATTTTTGTCTGGTCCAGTGACAGCTCATCTGGATGAGGTTTTGCAGCAAAACCAAATCCACGTCCAAGCTTACCATGGTCGCTCCTTCGTCGGCAATCACTGTCACAAGTATCTGCAGCCAGAAGTCATCAGGAGTGTTTGCCAAAGTGTTCCAAACAAGAAGGAGGAGCTGATTCCCAAAACAGAGGAGTGGATTCCAGAAGGGACAGAGAAACAGAGAGAACGGATAAAAGAGCACAGAGAAGTCCTTCATAAAAGAGCAGAAGAAATTGCCTCTCATTTCCAGACACTCAACACGCTGTTTGCAACAGTTCACAAGTCTGTGTCCCACATAGAGCCATTGAAGTCCAGAGGCAGCACCATCCAGGACATTCAGAACGACATTGACAAGTACATGACTTTCTACAGAAAACACTTCCCCTCACAAAGCACCACGCCCAAACAGCACATATTAGAATGTCATGTCACACCATTCATGGGTAGGTGGGGATTTGGACTAGGCCAACATGGAGAACAGGGAGGGGGGGACGCCCACGCTGTCATCAATAGGCTAAAACACAGGTCAGTGGGGATTAGGAGGGAGGCAGACAGGTTAGAGCTGATCATGAGGGAGCACATGGCCTTGGTGTCACCAGTCCTGCACTCTGCCATGGCCCCTTCACGGGCAAAGAGACGCAAAATGAAACAGACATAGCTGTAGCCTTGATTTCAAACAAAACAAAAACAAACAAAAAAAACAAACAACAAAAATCAAGCGATTCTATTTTTTATTGTATACATCGACGATAATGTGATGACTAGTGACGTCGACCAGTGTTGTGTTATGTCATGTTGACACTAACTCATGACTCCTGCTTAAAATGGATTATGTCATGGAGTGATAGCTGATCAGCCCATTACGTGAGTCATTTTATTATTTTTCCAAACGCAGTTAACTTATTAACAAAACAACGTGTTGTTGCATGCTTGTATTGTGATGTTGAACCTACTGACACTTTAATACACACTCAAATATAAATTTACAAGCAAAACAGCATGCTTGCCACCAGTGCATGAAATGATTATTGGTGTCATTGAGCATGGAGAAGCAGTCGTTCTGTTGTGAACCTTGTCTTTCCTTTGATGATACTGTTATCACTTGTAATGGTCTACTCTCTCTCTCTCTCTCTCTCTCTCTCTCTCTCTCTCTCTCTCTCTCTCTCTCTCTCTCTCTCTCTCTCTCTCTCTCTCTCTCTCTCTCTCTCTCTCTCTCTCTCTCTCTCGCCGATCGTTGCCTTTGTTGTTTTCTACATTTGTTTTCATTTAGCCATGTTTTTTTCATCTTCATTCTTGGTTCCTGTTCCTCTTTTTTTCCTTGCTATCATTTTGTTTCTTGTTTGTATCGTTCTGGTCTTTTCTTTTCTCTTCTTCTTCCACTTTTCCTGTTGCTATATGTCTCTTTTTCTCTTTGTATTTTCTTCTTCCTCCTCTATCCTCTTTCATTCGTTCCTCATTTTCTTCATCACATTCTGCCAAACTTTGTATTCATCCTTCCAATTTTCTCTTTATTTTATGTCTTCCTTCTTCTCCGTTCCTTTATTTTCTTCCTTATTCCCCCACCATTCCTTACATAAGTTCATGTTTTTCTTGTCTCTTCCGCACCCCATCTCTGCCCCCACCCCCCCCCCCCCCCCCCCCTCCTGTGTTGCGAGTCCTTGACATGTTCTATAAGCTTTAGTTTCATCCTTTGGTTAGCTGTTGTCAGGGAAACTTAATTTGGTCACACACGCGCACACACGCACACGCACACGCACACACACACACACACACACACACACGCACGCACGCACGCACACGCACGCACACACACACGCACGCACGCACACGCACACACACACACACACACAGAGTCAGCCAGAGAGAGAGAGACAGAGACAGACAGAGACAGACAGAGAGAGACACACACACACACACGGAACTGAAGTAAAAAACAAAAAGCTAAAATCATGACTCCAGCAGAGCACTGATGGCCTTGAGCAGAGGCAGGCAGGCAGGCAGGCAGGCGTGGTTTAGCTGCATTGCGTCTCGTAGCAGTTGCTATTTTGGTCGGAGAAAAGGGAAGGGTTGTGGTGAAGTGAGGTTGGGGGGAGGTGTCTGAATTCGCGATGGCTCAGCTGGTGTTAGCAAACTAAAAGATCAGCTTTGAACAGCCGTGCAGATAATAACACAACACCTCGCATAGCGTCGAGCAGATAACAACACCTCGGGCAGATAACAACACAACACTCCGCACAGCGTCGTTGTTATTACCAAAATCCTCCACAACACTCCGCATAGCGTCGAGCAGCTAACCCCACCCTATTGTTTTGCAAATAACACAACACCAAAACAACTAACCAACCACACAACCACACCACACCAAAACAACCAACCCACCACACCACACCAAAACAACTAACCCACCTTGACACCACATTTGTTTTTAAAATAAAACACACTTGTTATTTTTATAAAACCCCATTTTTACTTCTCAACATATATAGAACCTATAAAGTTCTAGAGCAGGTTATTTTTAAGTGTTTGTCAAGTTATAACAAAATCTTAAACAAGAACTTAGTAGGTTCTTAATGGGAACATGGATGGTGCTTATTAAGAAGTTGGTCAAGTGGTTGGGTGGTTCTTAATAGATGGTGGCCAAGTGCAAAGAAGTTCTTATAAAAGAACCTGTAAAGTTCTAGAGCAGGTTATTAAACAAGAACTTCTTAAAAACTTAAAAAGTAATTGTTTAAGTTACTAAGATTTAATTGTGGTTTTGTTGTCAAGTTGTGCTGTTATTTTTGCTCGATGTGTTGCGGTTATTTGGTGTTATTATCTGCTCAACGCTGTGCGGAGTGTTGTGCTGTTGTGTTGTGCTGTTGTACTGCTCGAGGTATTATTATTTTGCTCGACGCTATGCGAGGTGTTGTTCTGCTCGAGGCGCTGTGCTGTTCGAGGTGCTGTTATTTGTTCGACGCTGTGCGGAGTGTTGTACTGTTATTTGCTCGACGCTGTGCGGAGTGTTGTACTGTTAGCTGTTCGAAGTACTATTAGCTACTCGACGCTATGCGGAGTGCTGTTATTTTGCTCGACGCTGTGCGGAGTGTTGTACTGTTAGCTGTTCGACGCTGTGCGGAGTGTTGTTTTTGTTCGATGTGTTGTGCAGCTCGACGCTGTGCGGAGTGTTGTTTTGTTCGATGTGTTGTGCTGCTCGACGCTGTGCGGAGTGTTGTTATCTGCTCGATGTGTAGCGATTATTTGGTGTTAATATCTGCTCGACGCTGTGCGGAGTGTTGTACCGTTAGCTGCCCGACGCTGTGCGGAGTGTTATTATTTACCCGACGCTGTGCAGAGTGTTGTACTGCTCGACGCTGTGCGGAGTGTTGTACTGCTCGATGCTGTGCGGAGTGTTGTACTGCTCGATGTATTATTATCTGCACGACGCTATGCGGAGTGTTATTTGCTTAAGGTGTTGTACTGTTAGCTGTCCGATGTGCTATATTTGCTCGATGTGTTATCTGCTCGAGGTGTTGTTAATTAACCGCAGTGTTGTACTATTAATAACTAAAAGTGTTATTAATTGTTCGATGTGTTGTGCGAATTAAAAACATAACAAATAAAACATAACCAAAAAAAAGATGCTAAAGAAGATCTGCATACAAGGATTAAAGGGTGCCTGTTGTTGTTGTTTAAAAGCGCATATATTTTATTATAACAACACAAACTTTTGTATTCTTATGTTTATTATAGTTAAAGTGTGTTTAACATTAAAATAAATCTTAATTAGTGCGACGATTCTTTAGTAGTGCGGTGTGTACAAAAAACTTAGTATTGTATTTAAGTGGGTTCGGTGGATCTCCAATGACCTGGTGCGTACGAAAACTCTGGTGTTACAAAGATGCGTTTGGTGTTGGTGGAGTCTAACGATTTTTTATTAACTACTACTGTATTTATTCGGTGTAAATCCGATCTAAGTGACACATTATTATGGTAGAATGTTTTATTATCAAATAGGGCTTCTTTGTAGTTATTATGTATTATTTGTTTTTTAACAACAGAATAACTAATTCCTTTTGCTTTTTTAACATCTTTATTAACAACTTCTCCTTTTTCATTTGTTATTTTTTGTGTTAGGATGGAGTACATCTTCGCTCTTAAACCTACGTACTCGCTAATAATCGTACCGTTTAATTCATCTTTCATTTTTCCGATTACCTTTTTATTTTGGGTGGAGTGTAGTGGAGAGTCTTTGGGGTAGTCAGATGTGTCGTACCACGAATCTGCTCCTTTTGCTACATCGGTTTTAAGGTCCTCATAAAAATCATTTGTGGGTATATTTAAAACAAAAGAGTCGGTGTCGGTGTACAAAAGAGTAGCATCCGGGTAGTGCGGTTTAATATAGTCATACAAAAATTCTAACATGTGCAGTTTAGAGAGTTCAAGTACAGTAAATCCAATAAAGATTGGTTTATTTAACAACACTTTTAACTTCTTCATCATTATACCGTAAAGTTCGTCACTAAATCTTTTAAAACTTTGGTAGTTGGGTTTAGAGGTTAGTTTTAGGGCTTTCTTTTTTGTTATAACTAATTTAACCTCCTTTCGCTTGTGTGGGTTCTCCATCGTTTTACCGAAGCAACTATTATTCATTAGTTTAAAGAAGTTTTTTTCAGCATCATCTGTTGCTTTGGTTCTAAGATTTGTATTCTTCATAATGTACGGTTCCATAAATTTACTTTGGTCAAACGAGATGGCTCTATGTACAGCGGTTAGTTTTAATCCGTGGGTTATATAAAATTGTAACAATCTGTAGTAGCAAATGTATTTTTTTTTGTTATTTAGATTTGGCACAAGTTTTGGTAGAGCAGATCCGATTGCTTTTGTTTCTGCGGCTAATGGGAAGTCGTTATGCTGGTCATGCAGCTCCGTGGGGTAAACTAAGTCAACTTCTAAAATATAACCCCTTGGTTGGTTGGGGGTTTGTTTAAATAACCACTCTATAAAACCGTTAATGTTGGATAGATTCATAACTTCAATTTTAAAGTTGTTTAGTGGGAGCGTTTGGCACATAGAGTGTCCATAAAGATTGTTAGCATCTAAGTACATAATGTAGTTGGATGGTTTTGTGGGATCATAGTCGTTGAGGTATTTGTTGTTGGCTTTACAGTAAGGGTGGCACACCAAACTAATTCCGCCACGCAGTCCACGTTCTAACATTTGTGTTATTGCATCGTTGGAGAGTAAATCTATTTTAATGTTGGTGGATCTAAGGAATGCATCCCAACTCATTCCTGGAGCGGTTATATAATTCACAGGATCTAATTCATAGTGACGCATGCAGGTTTTTCTGTAGTTCTCAAAAACATCAGTAAGTAAACAAACGTCGGCTTTTAAGTATGCGTCGTGGTAATCACCCATGTTTTTACATTTTAACTCGGTCCACGCTGCTTGTGCGTCTTCATATTGTTTGTCGCTTATATCCGATCCAGTTAATTTAGAAAAGAATGCACCTTTAGCAGGGAGCCAAAGTTCATCAAATCGATCCCAAGAATCCATGTACTCGTAGGGATAGATTCCTTTTTTTATTAGTTCGGGTTCAAAGTATTTACTTGTAAATGGGAATGTGGTTAACGCTTTAGTTAATCCGTCGAGCGACATTCCTAAGTGTTGTAGCGAATCAAAAAACGATAGTTGACCGAGTGTAAATGTCATGTACTTTTCAGAGGATTGGGCGATGCACGAACTCGACTTAAATCCTAACTTTTCAAAGTGGGCTCTAAGAATTAAGTGGGAATCGTATCCACGTAGATTGTGGAAGAATATGGGTAGTTTCCAATTCTTTGGATCGATCTTTAACAGGAGGTTGCATTTGTTATGTGCAGCACCTCTAAATTTACCTGTTATGTGATCATGGTCTCTTACTTTGTGGTTTTTGGGTTTACTTGGGTCTTCAAACTCGTCAAAATCATCTTTACAAATCCAACACTTAGTAGCGGCGTCGTAATTAAGTTGATCTTGGGGTTGCATAGTTAATTCGTTTAAATTAAGATTGTTGGAGCATTTATTTTGCAGGTCCATCATTTCCTTTAGGAAGTAAGATTCGGCGTTGGGTCCTCTGTACATTTTAGGTGTGGAGTGTTTACCGTCAGATCTAACAATAATATATGCATAAGAGCAGATTTGGTGGTTGTTTAATAAAACAGTTTTAGGGAGTGTTTCTAGGGTTGGTCCTTCGTAGGGTACAAGTAAAGACTCGAAGTCTGCATAAACAACATAGGGTGCGGTTAACAACTTTTTATAATTTGTAAAGAATACTTTACTTCCTTCTTTTGGAGTAATTCTTTCAATTATACTGCTAACGGGGCTTTCACAATTTGTTTGGTGTTTATTTGCTGCTGATGTGCTTGGCATTCTAAGTAAACACCTTCTACAAATGTCTTGTTTTTTGTTGTAGTCAGTTGTGTGGGTTAGTAATCTACTCATTGTACGAATTAAAGTGTAATGACAATTTTCTTCCTCATCTGTTATTAAAAGAAGATCTATATGATTATCATGTGAATCCAATATTCTTGGAGCATTTTTTGAAGCGCGAATAGGTTTAAGTTTATTTTTTGACCAAGTATAAACATTTACAGTTAGTGGTTTATTTTGTTCTTCGAATTGATTGATTTGATCAAAAGTTACTGGGAATTTAATATTTGTAAAGTTCAACTCATTAACATAGGGTTTGTAATTAGAAATTCTGTCTGGGTTCTTAACTACTGCATGTATTTTTGCGAGTACACACCACATAAAACATTTGTTATACGTATTTTTTATATTTATGACGGCTCGTTTACTTGCAAGATCAGTTGGTAGGGGCATGTATGAATTTCCTACAATTGGTTCGTATTTACTTTCTACTAGTTCTATTTCAATCACTTCCCCTTCACCCCATCCAGATCCTCTTTGTTTTGCTTCTTCAGATGCTTTAACAAACTGATCATACATATTGCTTTCCCATTCACTTGTAAAATCATCATACGTTAATGCAGTTTGTTGTTTTGTAGAGACCCAAATTAACATGGTTTCATCACCACCTTCAGAAGTAAACTCTATTCTTACTGCTAATAAAACTTTAACTGGTGGTTCAATTGTTAATCTGTTTATGATTTGAGAAATAGCGAATTTAACACTTTTTAAAACATTAAGTGAATCAATAATTCTTATATTTGTTTCTTTAAAGGTTTGATCTAAATCACTTACATCTTCAAAATCAATTTCATCTTCATCAAATAATCCGCGCAATTCTTTATTCAAACGTTTGTCTTGATATAATTTTTTAATATCATGCAAATATTCATCATTATTGTTCTGGTGTTTTTTATTGAGACTCATTTTTATAACACAAAATAAATACGTAATTTAAAAATTAATTATTTTTCTTTTACTATAAAGTTGGCAAAGAATTCTATCAATGTCTCTCTTCACTATGCTTGACACAATCGGACTTTCCCTGTAACCAAATACAGGTCGTGCATTATCTAGTCAGAGGCGATGACGTCAACGGTGTTCCTTTCTGCTATAATTAGATCGTGAATCACTATAGCTGGTAAACAGGACATGATCTCTCTATTCACAGAAAAAGACACTCCTGAGAATAAGGTTGCTCAAGAGAAGGACCTGAAAGAAAGAATAACATATAGAAAAGAAGCAATTAAAAAACAGCTTGCGGCCTCACAATAAAAGGTAAGTGATGGTGGGTTTTTTTTTTTTTTTGTTTAGGGTTATATGTTCAAAAAATCAATAAAATCAGAGTAAAAGTAACTTTTCTAATTTTACTTGATCTTCCATGAAAATTTGGACTTTTTGGGTGAATTCAAGTACTTGATTAAAACCGAAACCGAAACTGGGCTGGAATTCTGGTTTGATCGTTCTCTGTGTGTGTGTGTGTGCGTGTGCGTGCGTGCGTGTGTGTGTGGGCGTGCGTGAGAGAGAGAGAGAGAGAGAGAGAGAGAGAGAGAGAGAGAGAGAGAGAGAGAGAGAGAGAGAGAGAGAGAGAGAGAGAGAGAGAGAGAGAGAGAGAGAGAGAGAGAGAGAGAGAGAGAGAGAGAGAGAGAGAGAGAGAGAGAGAGAGAGAGAGACAGAGAGAGAGAGAGAGAGAGAGAGAGAGAGAGAGAGAGAAGGGAGGCGCATGAACTGTTGGGAACGGGAAGGAACACAAAATAATTATGTGAAAGCTCGGGGTGACTTGGAGAGGGTGGGGGTTTGGGGGTAGGGTGATAGAGACAGAGGATCGACACAGATCGGCAAAGGCGGAACCGCCTAATCTGGGGCCGAAATACTATACTATACTATACTAATAATGTCCACCTGCCGTAACCGGCAATTACTGACGTGTGTATGTGTGCGTGTGTGAGTATGTGTGAGCGCATGCGCTGGCGCCTGTGTGTCTGTGTTTATAGTGTCGCTAAGAAACAAAGTTGCGTGCGTGGTCTTCCCGTGAAATCAAAACCGAAACTCAAACAGGTCCTGTATATAACAAGACGTAACGCGTAACGTGTCATTTCTTGGATGAAAGGAAAAATGGCGTGCTGTAGCATTTGCACGAAGCCGTTTTCTGGGCGACATCCCAAACGCCTGTCATGCTCTCACACCTTCTGCCTCAAGTGCCTATCCCAGCTGGCACAAGAAGCCAGGACAGCGTCTGCTGACCGGGTGAATGTACGTATCATCTTCGTATCACCGTATCACGTAATCAGTAATGGGCATAGCATAGCATAGCATAATGGCACTATAGACTATTTTGTTTAGCCTTTTGCCCTCTAAATATGTTTTTAATTTTTATTTGGTTTGGCTTCATTCACTGATGACTACTAAGGCATCTGTGTTTTATTCCTTTAAATCTGTATATTAACTGAATACATTTTGTTTTGGAATAACTTGTCTATGATATTTTTGAATTAATTTAATGACTTTTTCTCTCTAATCTGATCATGGCAGATCATGCAAACTTACTTAACACAATCATATTTAGTTAACTCGGCTATTACCGTGGAATCCGCTTTATCGGCCTTCGGATAATCGGCCAAAGCCGCTTAATCGGCCAATTTCCTATGGAACGGAATTTTTTCTTGTTATTTTGTTCGTTTTTTACGGCCAAGCTGAAATCTTTAATTTCGCTTTATTGGCCACTTTTTCTCTCTAACTTCCCCCCCCCCCCCTGGCGTTAACATCACTCAAGAAAACAAGATCATTGTCTTTTACTCGTGCTTCTGTCAAGTTGTGGGATTAATAAAGTGTTCACATACAGTACACATACACTGCACTGTATGAACTCTTGTGTTTTGACAGATTTTATTCATTTCAATTTGTCTCTCACACTGGAAGTCACTTCACACTAAGAACTGACAGCTGACAGGATGGGCAAACGCAACGATTACAGTCTTTTACAAAAAATCGACGTATCTCGATGTTCGTTTTATCGGCCGATTCGCTTTTTGCATGGTCCCAAAAGTGGCCGATAAAGCGGATTCCACTGTATTCACATTTTATGCCCGTCAAGAACGATAATCTGTTGACTGAAAAAGCAATCGCTATGTTCTTTTCTGTTACAAATTATCGTCCTTCACGGGCATAAATGTGAATATAGCTGTTAACTCTCTAAAATAAATAACCGTAAATTGTAACGTGTAACGCTGCAGTTTGAGTTTAGCTCACGCCCCCCCCCCCCCCTCCCCGCATCCCCCACCACCACACCCATGTTTAACAAAGGTGTAGTTTACACACACACACACACACACACACTTAGCTTTCACACACTACGTTAATGTGGTGACACACGGATGTAAATTGTAATGCTACAGTCAGTACAGTGTGGTTCTTTCAACTGTTATCAAGATCAAGATTGATCACATAAGTACTCTCTCTCTCTCTCTCTCTCTCTCTCTCTCTCTCTCTCTCTCTCTCTCTCTCTCTCTCTCTCTCTCTCTCTCTCTCTCTCTCTCTGTCTCTCTCTTATGTCAAGTTATCTAAACCCTACCAGGGATGATAGTGATTGTGATGAACTGTATGCAGGTCAGTCAAAAGATTTTGGGAAAAGTTTATTGGATTTCTGTTTTATGTCTGATTTAGTCATTTTGAATGGTTGTTGTGAGGGAGACTCATATGTCAGGTCAGGTCAATTAAGATGACTAGGCCTCGCGGCCTCTCAAGCGTCTTTTTTTTTTTTTTTTTTTTTTTTTAATTCAGTTGGCACAGCTGTGACGATTTTGGTAGACTATTAATCATACTGGTATTTTAATTTACTAAGGTTTGGGTCTTTGTCCAGGAGGTTTTTGAATTTGTTAGTATCAGGTGCAAGTTTTGTCTGAGCAGGAAATGCGTTCCAATAGCTAAGTTAGTCACTCTGTTTACTGAAAGAGTGTCTCTTGATGTTAGTTCTACTATACTGTCAGTGTAAAACATAATTATGATAAAGCAAAAAATTGTTGTTTGTATTCAAATCAAATAAATATGATTTTGAAAACTATTATAGTTTTTTGTGGACTTTTCTGTGACTAAAATTGTGTTGAGCAAGTGAGTAGTGAGTGGGTACTTGAATGAATGAAATATATATACATCGTCTCTCACGGACCACAAGGCGATGCTCTTTTCTCTGACGGAGACCCCCACGTCCCACACTGTGACTGGTAATACAGTAAAAATCATATAGTAATAAGCCAAGTGTCCGTGTGTGACTGTGTGTCTGAAACACGAAACGGGCCTTATAACTCCGCCGTTTTTTGACCGAATCGCTTCAAATTTGCTGTGAGCCCTAATGGGGTGATGGCAACGGCAACCGAGGCGGCCGTGTCATTTGCGCGGTTTCGCAAATGCGCGAAACGCGCATCTGCTGGCCTCTCGGCGCCCGTATCTCCGGCGTTTCTGGGCCGATTGCCTTCGAATTTGGCAGGAAGATGACCGGGGCCGGGGACTATCCGTGTGCCTAAGTGGAAGCGACTCGATTCAGAAATGCCGGAGATACGGGCGCCGACAGGTCGCTTCACGTTTTCACAAACCGCGGCGTAACCAGACCCCACATTGACTCGAGATTTGGAACATGCATGACCAGGGATAGTGACTATCGTCGTGCAAACTTTCAACAGCATCCGTTCATAAACACACGCTATAAACCGATTTATTTTGCAGGATGCTAATTTCAACCAACACTTGACACATAACCAAAGACTCTAAAAGGGGAAGATGGACTA
>CM065711.1:34314364-34326864 GCA_017654935.2 Phymorhynchus buccinoides | reverse complement strand
TCAAGAATTACATTATCAGATAGGCTGTAGCTTACATTAATACTTGGATTTTTGTTTTGACCAAATTTTCCATTTGTTTAATACACTGGAATCCATATCTAAAATGGCAATCAGTTTCAATTGAGCGTGTACAGAGGAGAGCTACTAAATTAATTAAACAAATTCTTTAAAATCTTGATTATAGTGAGAGGCTACCCAAATTGATTTACCATCCTTGAAATACAGAAGACTTCGTGGTGACCTAATCAATGTTTATAAAAATTCTTAACGGTCCTGACAATTCTAACAAAAGCTTGTTCCAGATATCAAATTTTTCAAGGAGTAGAAATCATGAATTAAAAATACTAACACAGTATAGTAGAACTAACATCAGGAGACACTTTTTCAGTAACAGAGTGACTAACTATTGGAACGCACTTCCTGCTCAGACAAAACTTGCACCTGATACTAACAAATTTAAAAACCTCCTGGACAAAGACCCAAACCTTAGTAAATTAAAATACCGGTAAGACTGATAGTCTACCAAAACCGTCACAGCCGTGCCAACTGAATTGAAAGAAAAAAGCAACAACAAAAAGCAATCAAGAGAAAGGAGGCTTGAGAGGCTGCGAGGCCTAGTCGTCCTACCTGACCTGACCTCACCTGACACGTATTTTCTGGTACCTTTTGAAAAAATATATATATGTGTTTCAAACTGTGTTCAGGCGGCCGTGGGGGTTATACTTATGGATGACTCTATCCATGAGTTTCCGAATAACATCTTCATCACCTGCCCCACCTGTAGCAGGGACGTGGAGGTTCCAGGGGGGCTAGGGGCGGCTGCATTTTCGGTGGGAACTATTCCGTTCTTCTTTCCCTGTCTTGTATTATTGGTTTCTAGGGTTTATTTGTCTGTCTGTCTATCACTATGTATCTCCGTTTCTCTCTCTCTCTCTCTCTCTCTCTCTCTCTCTCTCTCTCTCTCTCTCTCTCTCTCTCTCTCTCTCTCTCTCTCTCTCTCTCTCTCTCTCTCTCTCTCTCTCTCTCTCTCTCTCTCTCTCTCTCTCTCTCTCTCTCTCTCTCTCTCTCTCTCTCTCTCTCTCTCTCTCTCTCTCTCTCTCTCTCTCTCTCTGGATGTAAAAAAGCATGTTATTGCTTACTCTATTACCCTCTATAAATAAAATTCAATCAATCAATCAATCTCTCTCTCTCTCTCTCTCTCTCTCTCTCTCTCTCTCTCTCTCTCTCTCTCTCTCTCTCACTCTCTCACTCTCTCTCTCTCTCTCTCTCTCTCTCTCTCTCTCTCTCTCTCTCTCTCTCTCTCTCTCTCTATCTCTCTCTCTCTCACACACACACACACACACACACACACACTCTCTCTGTGTGTCTTCTTCCTTCTTCTTCTTCGATCGCTCAGTTTCCCGTCAATTATGAGCGCAGATGTGTCACGCTGCCGTTGTGCGCCTAACTAAGAAATAGGCCCAGCAAGTCCGACTTCGGCTGGAATAAATGTTTTTGAAAGTGCTTCTTGAAAAAAGGGCAGGAGAATGGTCCAAAAGATAGTAGATGACAGAAAGCAAAGGGAAAAGGCAGAGTCAAAGAGGGTGACAGATTAGAGGAAGTTTGAAGCACAGAACTTCCAGAAGGTGGAGGAACTATTTATGCAAAAGACCCCCAGGTATCCCCACGGGGGCTGTCTTTGTTTGAAACTTTATCTCTCACTGTCTCTATGTGTATGTATTTCTGTCTGTCTGCCTGCCTGTCTGTCTGTCTCTCTCTCACTCTCTCATAAATCTGAAACACTTTGAGTTCATTATTGTGATCTTTTATTTTTATTTCCTTTTATTTTTCAGGATGACCCTGACCAGCAATAGAGCTGGCCTTGAGCAAGGTCAGAGAAAGCGAGGCCGAGAGAAACGCCAAGCTGAGCCGGGACATGTGGGAACTACAAGCCAACCAGCATGCACAGCCCGCGGGGAAGACCGGAGTCGCCAAACAGCCAGCACAAGGGGCTTCGGTCGCAGCTCAAGAAACGGGAAGCAATGATCTAGTATACACATTTGGAAACATGTGCACTTAATATGCGCACAACTAAAGGGGGGGGGGGGGGAAGCATTTGAGTAAATAATTGATTCATATGTGGGATGATTATCATAATTATATAAAGTAATAAACACATATAATAACTCAAATAACCGTAAAAATGTTAATAAATGTTCTTGTTTTTAACGCTTACGGTAATGTTGATCGCAAGAGGGAGGGGTTTTATAAGGGAGGTAATTTTAACATTTACAAAGAAGGGCAATGTCTCAGCGAAGCAGGTCTTAATTGGGAGGGAGTCTTATAATGGGAGGTCTTATAAGGGAGGTTCCACTACATAGTGTTAAAATGTAGTCCATGGTGATGTCTCAGTTTGGACTATAAAATAAAAGAAGTATGTAATGATATTCCAAAAGTCGGATCATTTAGTTCTTAGATGATTGTGAATAGCAAGTTCATTTGTTGGGATTTGTTGGCTTTTTGTGTTGTTGCTGAGCTAGTGACTTGTGTAGGATTTACATATATATGCACTCACAATTAAATGTGTTAAAAGGTAGATGATGTTTGTTGTTGGGTTGTTGTTGTTTTTCTCCCTAAAATAGTGTTTTTTCTTCCTAATTGCAGGGTAAAAGGTTGTATCTACAATAGGGGTAAACAAAGTTGATCCAGAAGGAGGATTTAATCGTTCTCAAACACACACACACACACACACACACACACACACACACCATATACACACATGCATGCATTTACACAAGCGTTCATGCTCACACATGCGCACACGCACGCACACATACTTATGGACGCATTCGCATATGCACAAGTGTGCATGCTCACACATAATGTGTACACGGGCACACGCGCGCGCACACACGCACACGCACACGCACACGCACACGCACACACACACACACACACACACACATTTGCACAATTCTTTTTCAGTTTATTACTTTTTCTTTTCGCAATAACTTGTCTTCTACACACACAAAACAACTGTAAAATGCACAGTGATATCACTTAACAATATCAAAGATACAACAGATAAAACAAAAAGTACACCTATTCTACTCAATTTGGACCTCTACTAGGGTAAGACGGGGTAAAAAGCCCATGGGCGGGTAAGCAAATTTCAGTCACATTTTGCCCATGAGACGAGTGTTAATGCTTAGCGTTCGTCTCATGGGCAAAGTTTGACTGGAATGTGCTTCATTTCATGAGATAATTGGCACGGGCTTCTTACCCGCCCATGGGCTTTTTATCCCGTCTTCACCTACTCTTCAAAATTGAAAATAATGCTCTAATTACTCATTTTCAGTGAACATTATTTGATGGTTTAATGAAGAGGACAACTCATTTCACACCAAAGCTACTCATTTCAGCTATCCAGACTACTCAAGACTTGTGGGGGGGGGGGGGGGGGGGGGGGGGGGGGGGGTAAACAGGTCTGTATTTATAGTTTCAAACCACGTCACAGTTTATGCAGGGCTGCCTTTGAAAACGTTGAAGTCATGGAAAGCTTAAGTTACAGCAAAGACTCTAGAAGGGTAAAATGGACTACTTAAGAGTTACGGCGAGCCGGGCTGATAGAGATATCGTTAGTGGGGTAGTTACACCATTCACAGTGGCGGCTATCAAAAGACTCAGACTGGAATTTGAACGGAGAATTCAACTGGCCTATCGACGTGTTTTTAGCCTAAATGTGTCACGTTTAAAAGGGACATAACCAGTGTTTCTGTCCTCACTACTCATATAGGGAAAAGGGACCGGATGTTAATCTTTTCTTTTCGGTGTCTTTGCTTACAGTCCTTTAATAATAGCACCAACATAGGCGAAATATATTCGCCCAAGACATCACTCTACACTCCCACCAAATGCAAAGACATTCACTGCCAAGCACCTTGCCATGTGTCTGGTTTTTAGAGCTCTATATGTCACTGTTTCTGCCCTTAAAGACCCACCAGATCACGTGTCAACAATCACAGACTTCACGGGCTTTCTCTCTTATAGCTGGTAAGAAATCTAGTTGTTTTGACCAGGTTTGACTCCCATACAATTGTCTGCTCAGCCAGCACTTTGGTTGAACAGCCTGATGGCAGACGGCAAAAAGGACTGGTGGAAGCGGCAGGTCCTTGTTGTTAGGCTCCTCAACCTCTCTGAAGTCCCGCGGGTCGCTCTCTGGGCCGTCAGCACCCTGTGCAGTGGGTGGGATGGTTCAGCAAGGATGGCCCGGATCCGCCTGACTGCTTTCCTGTCGTGCTGGGCCTGCAGGTCAGTCACTGGACGCCCTGGCGAAGATAACAAACCAACCAACGGCGAAATTATTCATAAGGAGATAGTGGTGAATCTTATCAAAGGCCTTTTCAAAATCCATGACTAGGACGTTGGTCCTTCCACATATAAAAAAGCGACAAAAATGTGCTTGATAGTGGTGGTGAGAAATACTGGGTCACCCCCTCACTCACACACACACACACACACACACACACACACACACACACACACACACACACACAACTCTCACACACACGCATACACACACACGCATACACACACACGAAGGTCGAGAGGGTATACAGTCATATATTGTAAAGACAAACAATAATTATGTATCATGTGTGTGCGTGCTTGCGTGCGCGCGCGCGTGCGTGTGTGTGTGTGTATGTGTCACTGACTGAGTCAGTTGTGTCTGACAATGACTTTCCCATAGCACATAAAGCGACTGCTATTCTACTGCTACAGGGCTGGACTGAAATTTGTTTTCAGTGGTGGTAGGTGATAGAAGCCGTGAAGCAGTGACAGACACCTAGGCATTTATAAAATAAGTAAAAAGAGGACCTAGAATACTACCTTGAGGAACACTACTGCTAACATGTGCAACCTACAGACTGATTTCACATATTTACCATTACAATATTGAGTTCTGTTACTTGAAAAGTCTTCTATCCATTTAAGTAAATTGTTGTGGATTCCATAACCATGTAGGCCTAATTTAATGTTATGTTGTAGGCCTACTTACAACAGTTGTGTTGTAATGGAAAGAGTGACCCGTGTTTCTTTGGCCTTAAAAGCTGATTAAGTCCTTTCAAAACATTATTTATTATTTGTTTTATTTTATTGTTTGTTTTTAAATAAATCAATCTAGTGCAGGCCAAACAATGTCTTAGTATGTACTATTTGACTTCTGAGTACTAGGTGCACTATCCCAGGTTGTTGGGGTGATGGCTTATGTACACTTTCTTATTTCAAGCACTGGGAGAGGGGTGGAAGTAAAGTACATTTTCTTACTACACATTTCATAATTTGCACACCATTTCAAAGCCCCAGAAGAAATATCAGTATGCAGTACACTTTCTTGTTACAAACTTTCTGTTTGTATACCCTTTGAAAATCCAAAATAAACCACTTTTTTAAAAACAAAAGCGTGACTAGCAAATTTCTCCTTTACATCCTGCAGTCCTTAATATTACAGGCACATGGGAGGGAACATGAGAATCAGTGAATAATTTACATCATTGGTAGTGCAACATACTAGGAATGAGATTGAATCATGCACATTATTTTTAAATTGTGTCTGAAATTGAGAGGATGTGGGGATAGTGTTGGTTAAACTAAGGTGGGTATGTCTTTCTTTGTTGTGTCAGTGTATTTGTATTTAATGCTGTTATAAAGTAAAGTGACCTGTACATGTGCATTAATTTTGAATACAAATCATACCAACCCCGAAAGTCTCAAAACGTTTTCGTATATAAAACCTCCCCTTCCCCCTTCCTCACTCTTTTTTTCAAATTGAAGAGTGTTTACTAGGCAAACATGTTTTGAATAGGCAAACATGTACCGCCGAGTATGTAATTTTTTGGGGTGGTTTATCACAATAGCAGGCAAATGTATTTCACTTTTACCAAAACCGTTTTGATAACAAAAATGTCACCCTCCCCCTTTTGGGGTGAAGATTTACTAAACTATCCTGGGATAAGCACTGATTTTAAGCACTGAGAGAGAGAGAGCACCATCACCATAAGCTAAGTGACCCAGCCAGTCAGGTCCCGATCAGCGGACACCCAGCATGATGAAACATAATCGAACAGGAACCGCCTAAGCTAATGAAAAAAAGTTATGTTTTGTGGCTTTTTCGTGCAAGACAGTATATTAATATGACTTGCTCAGTTGCAGTGTTTGTGATCGAATAATCACAAATGAGCCAAACAAATAAGAAGATGTTCAAGATCGTGATCTGTGATGAGAAACACACAGTGTTGTGTAAAAGTAGAGATGATTAATTAAAAAAAATCAGAGACAAAATTCTGTGAGTCAGAGATTCAGTGCGAGATCTGTATGCTGCACGCACATCTTTGGTTGTTCCTTGCCCATTACTTGTCGTCAACTAAACATTCAGCCCCATCGGCTCGGAAGTGAGTGAGATCATTTTCGCGACTCCGCGTGCTAGAGATAAACAAGCGCATTCACTGTTGCAAGCCGGCTTCGATAAAACGGCCAATTCAAAGGGTGAAATACCTTGCACATGCACGTGTGCGTGTGTGTGTGTGTGTGTGTATGTATGTGTGTGTGTGCGTGCCTGCGTGAATGGATTCACCGGGCATTGGGGATGTTACAGGCTGTGTATCTTTCCTTTTACAACTTTGTTTCGAGCACAAGGGCAAATACCGTGTATAAGCCCACCCCTCTTTTTGGGGCCTCAAACTGTGCAAAGGATGGTGGTGGTGGGGGCTTAAACTCGGTATTTTACGGTATGCGAACGTCCCTATTTTCTCCCACCGGATATATATGTTGTTATCAAAGTCTTTTAAAGAGCACTTTTGGCCGATAAATCATAAATCCGTCGATTTACGCAAAAGTCGACTTAAGCAGGTGTCGACTTAAAAGTATTAAGCTGTAGTAAGTAGGCCTATATTGCTTTTGGTGACAGAGATTTTCCCTCTTATAGCTGGTCATAAATCTTATTTTGACCAAGTGTTGCTCCCATACAAATTGCCTCTTGCACGAAAACGAGGCATCACTTTAAAGAGCAGCCTCGATCGTATACAAAGGAAGTCACGAAAACGAGGCATCACTTTAAAGAGCAGCCTCGATCGAATACGAGGGAAGTCACGAAAACGAGGCATCACTTTAAAGAGCAGCCTCGATCGTTTATGAGGGAAGTCAGAAAACGAGGCATCACTTTAAAGAGCAGCCTCGATAGTATATGAGGGAAGTCACGAAAACGAGGCATCACTTTAAAGAGCAGCCTCGATCGCATACGAGGGAAGTCACGAAAACGAGGCATCACTTTAAAGAGCAGCCTCGATAGTATACGAGGGAAGTCACGAAAACGAGGCATCACTTTAAAGAGCAGCCTCGATCGTTTATGAGGGAAGTCACGAAAACGAGGCATCACTTTAAAGAGCAGCCTCGATAGTATACGAGGGAAGTCACGAAAACGAGGCATCACTTTAAAGAGCAGCCTCGATCGTATACGAGGAAAGTCACGAAAACGAGGCATCACTTTAAAGAGCAGCCTCGATCGTATACGAGGAAAGTCACGAAAACGAGGCATCACTTTAAAGAGCAGCCTCGATCGTATACGAGGGAAGTCACGAAAACGAGGCATCACTTTAAAGAGCAGCCTCGATCGTTTATGAGGGAAGTCAGAAAACGAGGCATCACTTTAAAGAGCAGCCTCGATAGTATACGAGGGAAGTCACGAAAACGAGGCATCACTTTAAAGAGCAGCCTCGATCACATACGAGGGAAGTCACGAAAACGAGGCTCACTTTAAAGAGCAGCCTCGATAGTATACGAGGGAAGTCACGAAAACGATAGTATACGAGGGAAGTCACGAAAACGAGGCATCACTTTAAAGAGCAGCCTCGATCGTATACGAGGGAAGTCTGAATGTGGGCTATGCCAACCCAGACAAAAACCAAGGGACTTAATCCAGCCGGCTCTGTGGGTCTTTAAATATGTCCATTAAATTTGTTCTGGAACTTGTGTCGGCTGAGGACCAGCAGTTGGTGCACTGTGAATGTCCCCAGTCTGTTCCTGATCATTCTCCACAGGTAGTCTTCCTGGTGTTCGTTGGTGTGGTCTGTTGTGATGTTGTGGTCTGTTGTGATGTTGAGGTCTGTTGTCATGTTGAGGGCTGTTGTCATGTTGATGTCTGTTGTGATGTTGAGGTCTGTTGTGATGTTGATGTCTGTTGTCATGTTGATGTCTGTTGTGATGTTGAGGTCTGTTGTGATGTTGATGTCTGTTGTGATGTTAAGGTCTGTTGTCATGTTAAGGACGGTTTCCGGGTTCACCCATCATCTGCGGTCCTTGTTGTTGTTGTTGTCTTTGTTCATCCTGTTGTTGAGGTTGTCTGCTCACATCTGTGTCGTCTTCCTGAAGTGATGAAGATGTTTGCAGAGTTTTCTCCGTGTTCCATCTTTCTCGGATGCCTTGTCTGTTTCTTTGCAGAAGTTGGTGAGTTTGATTTCTTCAGTTTCTGGTTCTTCTGGCGTCATCTGAGCGCCATCCACTTTCATGTCCAGTGGACTGCTACCCTTGTCATGTGGGTCTGGGAGTTGACACAGTATATCTGACAGAGTCACGGGGTTTCTATTTCTGTCAAATGTATTTGCGGACGCTTCCTGCAGTTCATTGGTTTTTTTGTGATTTGTGATTTGTTCGGGGCAATGTTGTTTTTTAGCACCACAGCAGTTGATGGTGACCACTTTCATCTGTTCAGCAGTTAGTAGTCCCACTATTGCTGGTCCCTGAACATCAACAACATAGAACTATACAGGCTGGAACTCTTCCTTGTTTCGGATTTGGATCTGGATGCTTCCCACACAAGGTATCTCTTTCCCATAGAAAGCTGTCAGGCGTACGCTTTGTGTTTTCTGAAGCATCGATCTCAACTGCTTTCCGTACATTTGTTTGATCATGCATATCGTTAGCGTGTTTCTGGCTGCTCCTGTGTCCACTTTCAGCTTGAGTTTGTGAACGCCTTTCATGCTTGGAATGTTCACGTCAAGATCAGCATACACTTCGTGCCGCTCAGTTTAGCTTCGTATTTGAATGCTCTCGAAGTGGATGTCCTCGTCAGGCTCATTGCCTTCAATATTATGCACGTATTGCTTATGTGGTTGTTGACGTCGGTTTCTTTGCTGTGGTTTCTTTTCTTTGTTGACATTTCTTCCAGTGGTTTCTTTTTCCACAGCCATCACAGGTATCTCCAAATGCTGGGCACTGACGTGGTGGGTGGTTCAGGACACAGTTGGCACAGGGATATTTCATGCGTTGTGCATCAATATTGACTGATGGTGTTGCCATTGCCTGCAGTTTGTGTTTGCCTGCTATGATGGCCTCGAATCTTCTTCCTTCAGCTAGGGCTTCTTTGAGTGTGTAGTTTTTGTCTTTGCCTAAGAGCTCCCTTTGACACGCTTCAATTGGGGTTGAGACTGCATTTAAACCAAATAATGTACTAATGAACAAAATTAAAGATTCTTAAGCAATTTTAATTAGATGTAGAAACTCATCACAATTGTGAATACAAAAAAAGGAATAATTTAAGAGTGAAAAGAATGAAAATGAAAAATAAAAGTGTATGCATTAAAAACAATATTGTTGGTGGCTAGGAAACAAAATTGTGAAACAAGCCTGCAATGAACAATAACCGGAAAGAAATGATCTCTGTACAAGGATAATTTTCCTCCACTTACCATCTATTAAAGGATATTGTAATTTAAGCGGTCATATAACAATTAATTAAAGGCCAGACATTTAAAGAACTTGTTTTGTCACACGGTTGATGCAACCATTAATAGCAATGTTTGTCCACAATACGTACTTTGTAGGCTATTTAAAATTAGAAGGCCGCGATATTTTAATGCGTATTTTAAACGGTTTTCATGCAAGGAATACCGAACCATCTTCATTTCTTTCTTTTCATACATTCTGTTTTTTTAATGTTTTTTTTAAATTTTACAATAATTTCATTGCAACGAGTCCGACGAGTAAACAAAGAAAAGAAATACCACAAATAAAGAAAAAAGATACACTTTGGCGATGATTTATTTGTTAACAGAAAGATGGGATACGTTTAATACAGACGTTCTTTGAAAACAAAATTTCTAATTCAAGGAATAAAAAACACCAACATTTGGATGATGCTTTAAGATGCACTATGTCACAGACTGGGAGTAGTTGCTCCCCTTTCTTTATACACTTAGTACACAACAATAGCCGGGCAGCACCCATCTGCACATAATTCTGCAAATGAAAGGAGGCTTTGTGTGCAAAAATATCATGACAGTTACCATCCGAGATTCTGAAAATGAGCAAATGATGAAGAGAGCATCACTTGTGGACATTTAACCCGTTTAGGACACAAAAAACATGTTTGTATAATAATATGTATCTGATCAGTTTCTAAGAACTTGGCCATTGTATTTTGTGCTACGATCCCCGACAGGGAGAAGACCCGCTGATTCACTAATTGTTGTCTTCTTGAAGTTGCATGCTGCTTGACATTAGTCTGCAATCCAAATGAGACCACTAAAAGTACACCATTCTCTAACAAGAATGGAAAAACAAGAAGTGCGCACCAACAAATCCTCTGATGCTTTCCCCACTCTTTCCCTTCTTCACTCACCCCTCCATGCAATTGCACATCAGCCCTTTTCCCCACCTATAAATCGACACTGATCGCTGTATTGTACTGCTTGGCGTCTAGCAACAAAGGCCAAGCGTTAAGGTGAAGGTTAGAGATGTCATCGGTACTTAGGTTAGCATCTATATAACCATAGGATAATGTGCCAATTATGAGACTGTTACTGCAGAGATTTAAAATATATTAAAACAAAAAGTTAAAATATTCAATGCACATTCAAGGTCAAGCGTTTCAGATGAAAAGTTTAGGCATAAAATTGGCATCAGTAATTCAACATCCTCTATAAACCTTAGCTTAGAATAAAACACTATAGCTTATTTTACAACAGCAGTGCAAAGGTTGAACAAGTATAGGCAATACAATCAAATTACATTCAAGGTCAAAGGTGAAGGTCAACAAGGCATACTGAGGGGCACATCAGTTTCATTGTGCATGTAATAGTAGCACACAAATACGAGTGACTCAGTGAAATGGTTCTTAAGATAATTGCCAGGCAAATAAAAGGACACATATCCCTCTCCGCAGAGTGGCTGGGGGCTGATAAAACTAAAATAGGATATAGTTCACATAGCTTGAATCATTTCAGCAAATTATACTATTTTTCTTACCAAAAAGCATTAGATACAAAATAATTACGGTAAGGGCATGTTTCTACAGTTCTATAGAGTCCCATATGGCGGCCATTTTGAATATTGCGTCATAACTCAAATACCCAACCTTTACAACTTGGCCTCCAACGGATTTGGATTCAGCACCCTCAAATCATGTTAGATCGACATAAAAACCTAATATATATCACAAAACAAGCGCGTGTGTGTGTGTGTGTGCATGCATGCGTGCGTGCAGGGAGATCTACAAAAAGTAGGTCAGCTTGAGGTCTATGAAGGGGGATGGTGAATGCGGGAGCGGGCCGAGGTGGGGGGAGGGGGGAGGTAGTGTGAGAAAATGCCTTTTGCGTGGAAAACGCTATTTGTAATGGTTTGGATTCTAGGGGAGTGTGAAGGGGGGGGGGGGGGGGGGGTGACGAAAATGTAGTTCATTGTTATTTCGTTTCGGGTTGTTCCTTATGTTAAGTGCGTTGTTTTGTTGTTGTATCTGCTCAGATTTTTAACTTTTTTGTGAAGCGCTTAGAGCCCCGTAAGGAGAATAAGCGCTTTATAAGTTGTCATTGTTATTATTATTATTATTATTATTATTATTATTATTATTATTATTATTATTATTATTATTATCGCTGTCGGTGCGGAAGAGGGAGGTATGAAGGTGTGTTTTGCCTTTCCCTTCAATCTGTGTCGCCCGTGCCTGACTTGCATTTTGGTAGGTTGTCAATTTCTGAACTTTCTGTCGAGTTTCGTGCTGTGCAAGACATGCAGAGCCTCGATTTCATAGATGTCATTGGGAAAATTCAACTTAGTCTCGGAGTTCTGCTATCGACTGGCAGTAGTGAAGTTTTCATTCGGGCCTGAGACACGAGAGCGAGAAGAACATAAGTCTTTGCTCTGAGAGGTTGTTGAACATTCAACGGTTACAACCCAAAGCTTCAAGGCTTGCTGGAGAAAGAAGAAAGCCTATTCGTCGTAGGTGTAACAGAAGGGATGGCTAGTTGTCGCGACTAGCAGGAGGAAGCTCTCTGGACCGAATTCTCGGGCATTCAACGCTCTGAATGCTCGTGCTGCACCAAGGGGGTTGGCCTTCTTCTTCTTCTTTTTCTCTTCATAGCCCATGGTCTGTATGTTGACCATTCTGGCTCCTTTGGAGAGAAAGAGACTGAAGATGGGGGTCCGGTCTATTCTTTACTGAGGACATGCCTGCTTAACTAATATTGAAG
>CM065711.1:34309018-34313864 GCA_017654935.2 Phymorhynchus buccinoides | reverse complement strand
TTTTTCTTTTTTTGTTTCTCTCTTTTTTTTTTTTTTTTCTTTTTCTCCGAAGTCTTTTGCCAAAATGAAAAGAATAAACAAGGAGGTTAGTGGTGATGATGTTGTTCCCTGGCTTATAGACTCCAGGGATCACCCCCAACAGCCAGAGCACTTGAACAATTCAGTACAAATGCACCAGCTAGGAATGTATAGAACATTACTTGTGTGACCGTTTTTTATTACCCCGCCATGTGGGTAGCAGCCACACTCCGTCTTCAGGGGATTTTAGACTGATGATGTTATGCTGGGAGCTTGTCATGGCTTAAGACAATAAATCCCTGCACAACCATTCAGAGCATAACACACATTTTGATGTAGCCTTGGCGTTCTAGCTTATGTCAACTGGTCTGACACAGCCTCATGCCAAGGCAAATTAGTGGTGATAGAAACAAATATCCTCCATCACTTATTTTGAAAACCTTTGATATGTAAAGAATATATTTGTATATCAATACTTTAGAAAGGATATATACCTTGTGCCCATTACTACGACTTTGCTTGCTCAAAGGGAAGGAGTGAGAGAAAGACCCCCCCCAAAAAAAGGCTTTGATATAAAAGTCATAAAATATATTTCTTATAACGTTTTTTATATCTTTAATTAAACATGCCCCCAGCCCGTCCCGCTCTCTCTCCGCTCTCCCTCTCTCGGGTATCTCTCTCTCTTTCTCTCTCTCTCATCTCTCTCTCTCCTCTCTCTCTCTCTCTCTTCATAATTAATGTGACTTATCTGATTTATATGCCTTGCATGGTGGGTCCGATTTAAGGTTGTTTTTTTCTTGTATTTTGCAATTTCTTTTTTTTTTCTTTTTGTATTTTTTAAATTTATTTTCTTTTTGTTCGGAGGACCGGATGAAAAAAAGTTGGTTATTGTACTTATTCGGCTTTCTCCTGCGATAAAAAAACCATTCGTTCGTTTCGTTCTCTCTCTCTGTCTTTTGTGTGGTGTTGGAGGGGGGTCACACTGCCGTTCCAGGAGGAACTTTTAATTCATCCATGTTTTCGGAAGTTTCCTTAAAGCCAACCTTATGGTAAATAAGTAACATTTTCATAAATAACAGTCGAGAATATGTTGTGTCATGTGATCAAGATACAGTGGAAGCTCCCCTTATAAGAAGAACTCCCTCCCATATAAGACCTGCATTACAAGACTCCCTCCCACATAAGACCTCCCTTATAAGACTCCCTCCCAAATAAGACCTCCCTTATAAGACTCCCTCCCAAATAAGACCTCCCTTATAAGACTACCTCCCATTATAAGACCTCCCATTACAAGACTCCCTCCCACATAAGACCTACTTCTCTGAGACATTGCCCTTCTTTTAAGTATTTAAAACCAGACCTGTTTACTATACTCTTTTCGAGTAGTATTCTAACTCACTTTGGACCGGTCTACTACTCTTCAAAACATAATGAAAATAATGCTCTAATTACTCCATTTTCAGTGAACATTGTTTGATGGTTTAATGAATAGGACTACTAATTTCACACCAAAACTACTCATTTCAGCTATCCAGACTACTCAAGACTTGTGTAGGGGGTAAACACGTCTGTTAAAATGACCTCTCTTCTTCTTCTGTGGTGGTGGCCAGCTTCTTGTTATAGAAGTAAATGCACACACTGTAGGGGGTGACCAAAGAAAAAGAAGCAGAAGAGAGAAAGAAAAGAAAAGCAAAGACAGAAATCAGCTATCACACATAGTCTACTTGAATTGAGTAGAAAAATATCAGATGTAGCAAACAAAATAAGAATTCCTATTTCTGAACTGGGATGGGGATATTTACAAGGAGCTGCCGGCAGCTACTAATTTTCACGTTCTCTTATAAGACCCCTCTTTTATAAGACCTCATTTTAGGTGATTTTTGAAGGTCTTATAAGGGAGGCGAGACTGTAGTCACATTCGTTTGACATAGCTAGATTTTCACTCATGGGCAATTTTATGTATGCTTGCGATACTACGTGTATTATTGTGCTGAATATGTTGCATGATATGCTGGGTTCGTGGGGTCCTTTCAGCTGCTTTAAAGTGCTGTGAAATTGATCGGTCTTCAAAAGGCCTGTTAAGTCCTTTATATCAGCAAGGAGGTCCTTTCAAATCAGTCAAAGGTCCTTTTAAAATTGGTGCGGTCAGTTTAAATCCTTTAATCGGGACAAAAAAACAAAACTAAGTACCTTGTCATAAGAAATGAACTCAAAAAAATATATTAAATGTAATAAAAGTTGCCAAAAATCGATCGCCTTCGTATCTTTCGAGCAGAAGATCTAATTTTAATAGTCACTGTAAATCCGGTCACGTGCGCGAGATTCGGCGAGATATCTTATGCGCCATGTTGAAATTCTTCGCACATGCGGCTGCTTCAGTGCTTGTTTTCAAGTAAAAAGTGTAAAAATGCCTGGAAAGTGTTTCGTTTTCAGGATCATTTATGTGTATTACACTGCTCAACCAAAATAGGTTTTTAACCATAAAATGTTAAACATACTGTGAAGAACTCATACAGCTAAAATATTATTTTTATGAAGACATGCTTGGTGCAGTTTTTATCTCAGATTTCTAGATTCAGTCATTTAACTAAACAGCTTAACTTAGTATTATTAGGTACTTTTTAGTCACAGAGGGGCATCTCTGTGGAATTCGGGTTGCTCCCACTTGGTGTGCGACGGAACAGCTGTGGGGGCAGATTGCAGTTTATCAGAAAATTAAGTTGACTAAATTTATATGTATTTGACATTGTTTGACTCTTTTTCTGTAATCAAGATTTTTACTGATTTAGAAGAAAAATTATATGAATTATTTTTATATTTGCTTTAAAATGGGTTGACTGAATGAATAAACTTGCTTAGATGTGTGTTTTTGTAAATTGGGTTTTACCCAGTAACAACTGATTTCAGTCAGTTGTACTGTGTGTGTGTGAGACAGAGAGAGAGAGAGAGAGAGAGAGATTTCTTTCACCAAAACATGCTTTATTGAATAAAAAAAATAACATGTCATTTATTTTTCAATAGTTTCTTGTGAATTCAATTTTAAAATGTAGATGAAAATTTGCAACATTTTTGCTTTAAAAAAACCCATGAAAATGTGTGCTTTCCGTTTCTGGATATGTCGCAGACGATAAATCGCGGTGTCAATATCAAAACATTGAAATATTTATGTTTCTCTTATTGCTTCCAGTTTTTATTTAGTTTAGTTTAACATTTTTATTGCATTTTGTTTATTTCTGAGACAGAAAAACTTGATGTTGATTTTCATTTTTTATGCTTTTTTTTATTTTTATTTTTTATTTTTTTATTTTTTGTTATGGTTCCAACTCTGTTTTTTTATATAATGATTTTAAAAGATAATGCTAAGATAACAATCAGGGCCTGTATTCATGTTGAGATAGCATGAGACTTAGCATCATGCTAACTTAGAAGCTCTTCCAAAAGTCCTATTAAATCCTATAGGACATTGGAAGAGCTTCTAAGTTAGCATCATGCTAAGTCTCATGCTATCTCAACGTGAATACAGGCCCTGGGTCTGTATTCACATCGAGACAGTATGAGACATCATTTAAGATATCTTAGGAGGTCCTTGTAAAGTCCTATTACATCCTACTACTTCAGAAGTTCTTCTAAGATATCATGATGATACGTCTCGTGCTATCTCAATTTGAATACAAGCAGGCTGGTATCAAAAATATGTCCAATATTTTTTTCCTTTAAAGGGCCACCCTGACGGATGAGTTTTTGTAAGAAACACATCGAGATCACCAGGAAAACACCCTTCACAGAGATCACAACACTCACTTTGCTCTGGTTTCCCAGAAATCAAACCGTCAAATCCTTGGCGGAGGTGCTGGAAGTCAAATTCTTTCACCCAAAGAGAAGGCGTTTGCCGTCTCTTTTCTAATGGCCGCCAAATCGTTTGCACAAAATTTTCGCAATACAAGCCTTTTTTAATTTTTTTTTAATTTAATTTTATACAGTTTATCTAAAGGAGTTTCGCTCACAACAAAGCTCCTTTTTTTTTAACTGCACTACAAAAAAAGAAAACGCTTCAACCACAATGAGTGACCTCCACCCACCCCATCCAAAATGGCTACTGTCTCCGGCATCTCCGCCAAGGAGGAATCGAAATTTTGACGGTTTAACTTTAGGAAACCAGAGCAAAGTGAGCGTTCCGATCCTTGAAAAGGCTGTCTTTCTGGTGATCTCGATGTGTTTCTTGCAAAAATTCATCCGTCAGGGTGCCCCTTAAATTTAAAATTAACTCATTCAAGTCGTTCCGGACATATATGTGCGGAATTAATAGATAGAGGGCAATTTCATGCATTTGCCTCAAGGAAAGTAAATCTGTGTGCACACCATACCTTGGTCACTTCTAATCTCGCTTCAGCTCCCTTAGACCACAATGTTTTGCCTCTGACTTTGCTTTTGTTGTGGGGGAACCAATTGGTGTGGAGAGTTTTTCTTTATGAAATCTCTGTCTATAAAAAAAAAGTCTGATCTACCACTTCCCTATGTCTAAACCTGAAGTCAAAACCCGTAATCTTCTTTCATTTCTCCTTTTGTTTATGTACGATTTGTTTGTGTGTATGGCTGGAGTGATTTGTGAGGGTTTTTTTTATAATTCAAAATCGTTGCGATGCGAACGAGTAAAAAAACTCGTGTGTGTATGTGACAGAGAGTGTGTGTGCGGTGCAGGGTGGTGGTGTGTGAGTGTGTGTATCCACACGCGTGAGTAAAACTATGTGAGTCTAAGTATATGGGTGTTTTGTGTGTGTGTATCATACATGTCAAACCGCCCGCATGTGTGTGCATAGATATTTATATA
>CM065711.1:34281518-34304018 GCA_017654935.2 Phymorhynchus buccinoides | reverse complement strand
TCAATAGTTTCTTGTGAATTCAATTTTAAAATGTAGATGAAAATTTGCAACATTTTTGCTTTAAAAAAACCCATGAAAATGTGTGCTTTCCGTTTCTGGATATGTCGCAGACGATAAATCGCGGTGTCAATATCAAAACATTGAAATATTTATGTTTCTCTTATTGCTTCCAGTTTTTATTTAGTTTAGTTTAACATTTTTATTGCATTTTGTTTATTTCTGAGACAGAAAAACTTGATGTTGATTTTCATTTTTTATGCTTTTTTTATTTTTATTTTTTTTATTTTTTATTTTTTGTTATGGTTCCAACTCTGTTTTTTTATATAATGATTTTAAAAGATAATGCTAAGATAACAATCAGGGCCTGTATTCATGTTGAGATAGCATGAGACTTAGCATCATGCTAACTTAGAAGCTCTTCCAAAAGTCCTATTAAATCCTATAGGACATTGGAAGAGCTTCTAAGTTAGCATCATGCTAAGTCTCATGCTATCTCAACGTGAATACAGGCCCTGGGTCTGTATTCACATCGAGACAGTATGAGACATCATTTAAGATATCTTAGGAGGTCCTTGTAAAGTCCTATTACATCCTACTACTTCAGAAGTTCTTCTAAGATATCATGATGATACGTCTCGTGCTATCTCAATTTGAATACAAGCAGGCTGGTATCAAAAATATGTCCAATATTTTTTTCCTTTAAAGGGCCACCCTGACGGATGAGTTTTTGTAAGAAACACATCGAGATCACCAGGAAAACACCCTTCACAGAGATCACAACACTCACTTTGCTCTGGTTTCCGAGAAATCAAACCGTCAAATCCTTGGCGGAGGTGCAGGAAGTCAAATTCTTTCACGCAAAGAGAAGGCGTTTGCCGTCTCTTTTCTAATGGCCGCCAAATCGTTTGCACAAGATTTTCGCAATACAAGCCTTTTTTAATTTTTTTTAATTTAATTTTATACAGTTTATCTAAAGGAGTTTCGCTCACAACAAAGCTCCTTTTTTTTTAACTGCACTACAAAAAAAGAAAACGCTTCAACCACAATGAGTGACCTCCACCCACCCCATCCAAAATGGCTACTGTCTCCGGCATCTCCGCCAAGGAGGAATCGCCGTTTTGACGGTTTAATTTATAGGAAACCAGAGCAAAGTGAGTGTTCCGATCCTTGAAAAGGCTGTCTTTCTAGTGATCTCGATGTGTTTCTTGCAAAAATTCATCCGTCAGGGTGCCCCTTAAATTTAAAATTAACTCATTCAAGTCGTTCCGGACATATATGTGCGGAATTAATAGATAGAGGGCAATTTCATGCATTTGCCTCAAGGAAAGTAAATCTGTGTGCACACCATACCTTGGTCACTTCTAATCTCGCTTCAGCTCCCTTAGACCACAATGTTTTGCCTCTGACTTTGCTTTTGTTGTGGGGGAACCAATTGGTGTGGAGAGTTTTTCTTTATGAAATCTCTGTCTATAAAAAAAAAGTCTGATCTACCACTTCCCTATGTCTAAACCTGAAGTCAAAACCCGTAATCTTCTTTCATTTCTCCTTTTGTTTATGTATGATTTGTTTGTGTGTATGGCTGGAGTGATTTGTGAGGGGTTTTTTTATAATTCAAAATCGTTGCGATGCGAACGAGTAAAAAAACTCGTGTGTGTATGTGACAGAGAGTGTGTGTGCGGTGCAGGGTGGTGGTGTGTGAGTGTGTGTATCCACACGCGTGAGTAAAACTATGTGAGTCTAAGTATATGGGTGTTTTGTATGTGTGTATCATACATGTCAAACCGCCCGCATGTGTGTGTGCATAGATATTTATATATTTTATTTTAATTCACCCCCCACCCCCCACCCCCACGCCAAGTTATTCTTTGTTATAAACCTTGCCACTCAATACAAATGATTAATTTCTGGATTGTGTGTGTGTACTTTTTTTTGTTCCTTTTTTTTTCAGGGTGGGGGGTGGGTGGAGGTGATGGTTGCTTGTGAATGCATGACGCATTTGACGGGATGAGCATTATGTCTTGAATGATGGATTGAATTTTTTTTTTTAATGAATAAAAGAAAGTTGATTTCTGACGATGGTGTCTGTGTGTTGTGTATACATGTACATGTGTCTCTCTCTCTGTCTCTGTACTAGTTGTTCTTCTTCATATTCTACGTCTTCTTCGTCTCTCTGTCTCTGTCTGTCTGCCTGCCTTTCTCACTTCTTCTTTTTTTTTTTTTTTTTCTTCTTCTCTCATATTTTTCTTCTCTCTCTCTCATATTCTTCTCTCCCTCTCTTCTCCCTCCCTCTCTCCTTCTTTTTTTCTCCTCTCTCTTTTTTCTCTCTCTCTCTCTCTCTCTCTCTCTCTCTCTCTCTCTCTCTCTCTCTCTCTCTCTCTCTCTCTCTCTCTCTCTCTCAAATAAATCAAAATGAGAGCCACAACACTAAATGATGTGGCTCATATGTCATGTCGAGTCAAGTACACTTTATTATCTCAACAGAGAAATTACATTCAGGTGCAACAACAAATTATTTTTAAAGCATATCACAAAACAACCGCAGGTCATATTAAGCCTAGATCATATCATGGGTATAGCCATGCCGAGAGATTGGAGTGAACAGGGGGAAAGCATGCATTCAGTTGTGTGTGTGTTCGTGCGTGTGTGTGTTCGTGCGTGTGTGTGTACATCAGTGTGTGTGCGCGTGCGCGTGTGTGTATGTACATCATGCACATGTGTGTGTTGTGTGTGTGTGTGTGTCAAGTCAAGTCAAAATTATCTTTATTGAGGGTTAAAGAATAAGCTGACAAAGCTTTTTTTTCATCCTGCCCTGTGTGTGTATGTGTGTGTGTGTATATATATATATACATGTACATGTGTGTGTGTGTGCATCATATACGTGTGTGTGTGTTCATGTTGTATGTGTGTGTACATGTAGGCTACATGTCTTCTTCTGCCAATAATTTTGCTGACATTGCTGAAGCTCCGAGTGTGAATGCCTTCGAAAACAGATTAGACAGGTTGATGGTAGAGTATGTGTATAGTGTAGAAGAGCCTCCCACCATAGTGGAGGAATAAAACTATGAAGGTATGATTACGGCGTAAGCTAATTGCTTTTAAAGCTATTTCAATTGTTTCGAATTTTCGTAAGCATACTTAACAATCCTAGAAAGTTTTAACCAAAATTAAATGGGGAAAACAGAGTAAATCGCTAATTAAAGTAAGCACTATTGGTAAAGGTCAAGATGTGCCACCCCCCCCCTACCTATCTCGGTTAATTGGATTTACACGTTGGACTGTAGAGGGGAAGTATTGTTTTTATTTTTTGTTGTTGATCTTGATGTGTGTGTTTTTTTGCTCCTTCTGTTGCCTACTTTTTGCTCCTTTTGCTATATTTGATGTTTGCTGTTTAATTGTTTGTCTGTGTTGATAAAGGCGCATTCGCCGAAATATCCAGTAGTTTTGTTTTTTGTCTCTTGTGAATAAAATAGCGTCACTTTGCACTTGTCGTGTAGTTGTTTGTTTGCTGTATGTTCCAGTGACGTTGCAGTCTGTTTCATTTTTTGTGTGTATTTTTCCGTTATTGCCTTTCTTACCATACATAAAGCTGTATTTTAGGAACATTTTTAGCTAATAACCTTTTTGGAATACTAACCCTAACCCTAACCCTAACCCTAACCCTAACCCTAACCCTAACCCTAACCCCCCCCACCGTATAAGACGGAAAAACGCAACGAACCACAACTGTGACAAATCGCGGTGTACTGCAGTACATAGTGGGGGGGGGGTAGGGTTAGGTTTAGGGCTAGGGTTAGGGTTAGGGTTAGTATTCCAAAAAGGTAATTAGCTAAAAATGTTCCTAAAATACAGCTTTATGTATGTATGGTAAGAAAGGCAAAAAAAAAAAGGAAAAATACAATTAACCGAGAAATGCATGGGGGGTGGCACATCTTTACCTATTTTCTTTTGCGCATTTAGCTCCTTTCGATATTGTACGGCTTACAGTGATTGCGTGCGTAGTGACGTCTTGGAAAAAAACACACGCCCTTTACAAAAAGCATCTCATCAACACAAAAAATAAGAAGTAAAATTGCATCAAATCACTGTTTCTAAGTTATCTAACTATCGAAGTAAGAGAAGCATGCTAAAACTTATGGGAAAATAAAAGATTATATGCATTTTTGTTTAGCCATTCTGTGTACAATAACTGACAATCACCTGTCTATGTTTCGCAAAGCGTAGCAAAGATTTCTGGAGAAATAAGTTGAGGCCTAAGGTTTACATCAATTAAATTTAAATTAGTCTAGATCTAGCAGACGACAAACTCACCAAGAGCTGTCAGACCATGCAAAAGATATCGCCGATATGCTCTGAATTAATTGTTGCCAGAAAACATGTAGATTCCACACACACACACACACACGCACACACACACACACCACACACACACACACACACACACGCACTCTCTCTCTCTCTCTCTCTCTCTCTCTCTCTCTCTCTCTCTCTCTCTCACTCTCCACTCTCCTTCACTCCGTCTCTCTTTCTGTAAGTTTATAATGTGAGAGAGAAAATAAAGTTTTACGCCCTCTTGGGCCTTTCGGCCATGTGGGGCAATTTATAATGTGAGACTGAAGTCTCTCTCTTTTATACTGATGGAGACAGAGAGAGAAACAAATTATGTATCATTTTAGCCTTTGACACACAGAGAGACAGAGAGAGAGAGTGTACGAATACGAATACGTACATTTTTATTGAGGGAAACTGGATAACCTAATTCAGCCTTTTTACACCATGCCCTCAGATCAGGCAAAATAAAAGAAAAAAATAACGAAACATAAACTTATTCAAAAGAAAATGGAAGAAAACAACCAAAAAACAAGAAACAAAACACTGTGACTGTAATCGAAAGTCTACAAGAAAAACTAAAAAAAAGAAGAATACAAATTAAACACGTTTCTAGAGCAAGAGAAGGACCTGAAAGCTAGAATAACGTCTAGAAAGGAGACAATTCAAAAACAGCTTGAACAGTCTCAATAAAAGGTAGATGATGTTTGTTGTTGGGTTGTTGTTGTTTTTCTCCCTAAAATAGTGTTTTTTCTTCCTAATGGCAGGGTAAAAGGTTGTATCTACAATAGGGGTAAACAAAGTTGATCCAGAAGGAGGATTTAATCGTTCTCAAACATACACACACACACACACACCATATACACACATGCATGCATCAATTGTTCTGTGTGTGTGTGTGTGTGTGTGTGTGTGTGTGTGTGTGTGCATGCATGTGTGTATATGGTGTGTGTATGTGTGCACACACACGCTTGTATGCAAATGTACATGCATGCTGCTTATGCCATCCAGACAAAGATTTCCCAAACAGTTCATTTTCAATTACTTTCCTCTTGTTTAATTGACTTTTTCATGTTCAGGCCCATTAGTTGTAAAAGCTTTAAAGACCCCCCACATCACGTGTCAAAATCACGGTTTTCACGTGTTTTCCCTCTTATAGTTGGTAAGAAATCTTAAGAAATCTTCCAAGCATAAGAGGGAATGTGACACACGTGACTTGGGGGGTCTTTAAACAGCTTTTTTTTATATTTAAAATTGTGTACACTGAGCATTACTCAATAAGGCTGTGCTTTAAAACCAAAAAAAAGAAACAAAAGAAGTAGGCTTAATTGCTATAAATATGCAGATAATGCAATAATTTGGGGGGAGGGGGGGTCCTTTAATTTACTTTTGTACAAAGATGCAAAAGATATGAACATAATATTTCCATAGATTTTTAATAAATTCAAAATATGGCAACGACTACGATCCCACAAAACCATCCAACTACATTATGTACTTAGATGCTAACAATCTTTATGGACACTCTATGTGCCAAACTGTTCAACAAATTTACAGTCAACATTTTCGTATTGTTTGACTTTGGTTTCCGCATAACAAAGATAGACAACTGCTAATCCTAATGTCAATGGCGCAGATGCCCTTCCAAGGGAACATCCCCACTCTCTCTTGTCAAGAAGGCTTTACAGAACAGTTGGAACGTACTGTGGATGGTAATTAAAAACAACCACTCCCAAAGGCTGCAGCCCTCAGAGCGAATGCAAATTAAATACCTCTTCATTTGAGAGTCAAAGTCATTTGTGAAAGTTGCGTTGGCTTTTAAGGTATTTTGGTATATTCTAGTGACAGACTTATCTCTGTGACATTCGGGCTGCTCTCCCCCGGAGAGCGCGTCGCCGCAAGTGCAGCGCCTACCCAATTTAATGTTGTTGTTGTTGGGTTTTGTTTTGGGGGGCACAGGGTGAGGAAGGGGTGTGGACACACTTGGAAAACCTAGCTATCAATTTGGCCATACTAGGCAGCGGGATATCTCCCTGCTCTTACCGACTTTCAACTGCCGTGGGATTTTTACATGCGTAATGAAGCGCACGGGTCAGACTAGCTTTAAATCCCCATCCGAAGGACTCAAACGTTCAGTTTGATTTCCCTGTCAAACAAGAAAGAAAGGGCAAGACCAATTGACATAGGCTAGAACACCAAGTTTTCTTTTCTGTCAAGTGTACAAATGGGGGGGGGGGGGGGGGGGGGGGGGGGGGGGGGGGCAAAAACTTTTAACACATTTAATTGTGAGTGCATATATATGTAAATCCTACACAAGTCACTAGCTCAGCAACAACACAAAAAGCCAACAAATCCCAACAAATGAACTTGCTATTCACAATCATCTAAGAACTAAATGATCCGACTTTTGGAATATCATTACATACTTCTTTTATTTTATAGTCCAAACTGAGACATCACCATGGACTACATTTTAACACTATGTAGTGGAACCTCCCTTATAAGACCTCCCATTATAAGACTCCCTCCCAATTAAGACCTGCTTCTCTGAGACATTGCCCTTCTTTGTAAGTATTAAAATTACCTCCCTTATAAAACCCCTCCCTCTTGCGATCAACATTACCGTAAGCGTTAAAAACAAGAACATTTATTAACATTTTTACGGTTATTTGAGTTATTATATGTGTTTGATATTACTTTATATAATTATGATAATCATCCCACATATGAATCAATTATTTACTCAAATGCTTCCCCCCCCCCCCCCCCCCCCCCCCCCCCCCCCCCACCCCCAACCTTTAGTTGTGCGCATATTAAGTGCACATGTTTCCAAATGTGTATACTATATATAGATCATTGCTTCCCGTTTGGCGACTCCGGTCTTCCCCGCGGGCTGTGCATGCTGGTTGGCTTGTAGTTCCCACATGTCCCGGCTCAGCTTGGCGTTTCTCTCGGCCTCGCTTTCTCTGACCTTGCTCAAGGCCAGCTCTATTGCTGGTCAGGGTCATCCTGAAAAATAAAAGGAAATAAAAATAAAAGATCACAATAATGAACTCAAAGTGTTTCAGATTTATGAGAGAGTGAGAGAGAGACAGACAGACAGGCAGGCAGACAGACAGAAATACATACACACAGAGACAGTGAGAGATAAAGTTTCAAACAAAGACAGCCCCCGTGGGGATACCTGGGGGTCTTTTGCATAAATAGTTCCTCCACCTTCTGGAAGTTCTGTGCTTCAAACTTCCTCTAATCTGTCACCCTCTTTGACTCTGCCTTTTCCCTTTGCTTTCTGTCATCTACTATCTTTTGGACCATTCTCCTGCCCTTTTTTCAAGAAGCACTTTCAAAAACATTTCTTTCAGCCGAAGTCGGACTTGCTGGGCCTATTTCTTAGTTAGGCGCACAACGGCTAGGCGCACAACGGCAGCGTGACACATCTGCGCTCATAATTGACGGGAAACTGAGCGATCGAAGAAGAAGAAGGAAGAAGACAGAGAGAGAGAGAGTGTGTGTGTGTGTGTGTGTGTGAGAGAGAGAGAGAGAGAGAGAGAGAGAGAGAGAGAGAGAGAGAGAGAGAGAGGAGAGAGAGAGAGAGAGAGAGAGATTGATTGATTGATTGAATTTTATTTATAGAGGGTAATAGAGTAAGCAATAACATGCTTTTTTACATCCAGAGAGAGAGAGAGAGAGAGAGTGCGAGATTGAGAGAGAGAGAGAGAGAGAGAGAGAGAGAGAGAGAGAGAGAGAGAGAGAGAGAAAGAGAGAAACGGAGATACATAGTGATAGACAGACAGACAAATAAACCCTAGAAACCAATAATACAAGACAGGGAAAGAAGAACGGAATAGTTCCCACCGAAAATGCAGCCGCCCCTAGCCCCCCTGGAACCTCCACGTCCCTGCTACAGGTGGGGCAGGTGATGAAGATGTTATTCGGAAACTCATGGATAGAGTCATCCATAAGTATAACCCCCACGGCCGCCTGAACACAGTTTGAAACACATATATATATTTTTTCAAAAGGTACCAGAAAATACGTGTCAGGTGAGGTCAGGTCAGGTAGGACGACTAGGCCTCGCAGCCTCTCAAGCCTCCTTTCTCTTGATTGCTTTTTGTTGTTGCTTTTTTCTTTCAATTCAGTTGGCACGGCTGTGACGGTTTTGGTAGACTATCAGTCATACCGGTATTTTAATTTACTAAGGTTTGGGTCGTTTTCCAGGAGGTTTTTAAATTTGTTAGTATCAGGTGCAAGTTTTGTTTGAGCAGGAAGTGCGTTCCAATAGTTACTCTGTTACTGAAAAAGTGTCTCCTGATGTTAGTTCTACTATACTGTGTTAGTATTTTTAATTCATGATTTCTACTCCTTGAAAAATTTGTTATCTGGAACAAGCTTTTGTTAGTATTGTCAGGACCATTAAGAATTTTATAAACATTGATTAGGTCACCACGAATTCTTCTGTATTTCAAGGATGGTAAATCAATTTGGGTAGCCTCTCACTATAATCAAGATTTTAAAGAATTTGTTTAATTAATTTAGTAGCTCTCCTCTGTACACGCTCAATTGAAACTGATTGCCATTTTAGATATGGATTCCAGTGTATTAAGCAAATGGAAAATTTGGTCAAAACAAAAATCCAAGTATTAATGTAAGCTACAGCCTATCTGATAATGTAATTCTTGACCTCATCTCCCACCAAAGGATCGACCCATCAGAGAGAGAGAGAAAGAGAGAGAGAGAGAGAGAGAGAGAGAGAGAGAGTGAGAGAGAGAGAGAGAGAGAGAGAGAGAGAGAGAGAGAAAATTGAAAAATGAATTTTATTGACATTGGCAAACAATGCTCCAATGCCAAGGAAGCACAAACCATGAACTAAAGAATATAAGCCTAACTGGCGACTAAATCAGTTCATAAGATTTTTTTTTTTAAGAAACATAAAATAAAACATATTACATATATAAATATATTACACTAGAGAAAAATTTATTTACACTAATGAATAACTGTTAGACTGACCAACCAACAATAATATATAAGTTACCAATACTTGAATAGAGTAAGCAAAGTTACATGCAACAATCCAATTTTTCTTTTCTAAGCTTTGTAGCTTTAGCTAAAAACAAAGCATGTTTACATGTATGAATATATTCAGTTCAAAGCCAGTTATTCAATAATCCATTTATTCATTTGTTAATCCATGAGTTAATTTACATATCGTGTCTTGCGGGCTGCGGGGCGAGCTTGATTTTAAGACAAGTTTTACACAAAATTCAGATTGTGTTATCATATATTACTAGCGCAACGCCCCGTACCGGTAACACCTAGTACCGGTAACGCCTAGTACAGGTAACGGCAAGTACCGGTAACACTGAGTACCGATTTTGCCGGGTCCGTGAAATATTATATTTTTACTTTTGTGGCTGAAAACCCAATTTTTAGACCCCTACTACTTTCAAGGCCTACCGATCTCCATGACCTTGACCTTGACCTTGATCGGTATGCAATCATCAGAACAACCGTAAGCCAAAGTACCTAAATGCCAAGTTTGAAGTTCCTAAGACCAACGGTGTGGACGTTATAGCCCCTTAAATATTTTCGGTTTCCAAGGTCATACACCAAGGTGAAGGTCACAACGGCAATAATTTAGGCGCAGATGCCTTCCTCTCATGGTGACATGCCACCACACAAAATTGGAAACGATTCGGTGAAGCGGTTCGGGAGATATGCGTGAGACAGAAAACCCCAATTATTATACCCCTACCACTTTCAAGGCATACCGATCTCCCTGACCTTGACCTTGACCTTCATTGGTACGCCATCAGCAGAACGGCCATAAGGGAAAGTACCTCCATGCCAAGTTTGAAAACTCTAGGACCTGCGGTGTGGAAGTTAGGGCCCCTTAACGGTTTTCGGTTTTCAAGGTCATACGCCAAGGTCAAGGTCAGGGCGGCAAAAAGTTTTGCGCGGATGCCTTCCTCTCATGGGGACACACAACCACACAAAATTTGAAGCGATTCGGTCAAGCGGTTCGGGAGATCCTTGGGACAGACAGAAAAGAAGAACAAACAAACCTGAACGAAAACATACTCCTTTGCGATCGTAGATCGGCAAAGGACTAAAAGGAAAAACGAACTGAAAGCCTACCAGAGAGGTTCTTAATCTGTGGTTCAACCATTGTAGCTCCCTTTTAATAAATCTGGGGACCCACAACTAAAACAAAAAAAGCATTCATTCTTCTCCATGAATACCCCCCACCCCCCCCACCCACCCCCCAACCATCCCCCCGTCCCCCCCATCCCCCCCTTGAACACCCCCCACCACATCCTCCACCATCCCCTCCATCAGTCCCCCTCCCCCGACCAGCCCCACTCCCCCGCTCCAGCCCCCTTCCACCCTCCAGCCCCCCCCTCCTCCTCCACCCGGAGCAGGCACAGAGGCAGACAGACACAGACAGACAGAGAGAGAGAGAGAGAGAGAAAGAGAGAGAGAGACAGACAGAGAGAGACAGAGAGAGAGAGACATATAGACATACAGAGACATGAGACACAACAATAGAGAGAGAGAGAGAGAGAGAGAGAGAGAGAGAGAGAGAGAGAGAGAGAGAGAGAGAGAGAGAGAGAGAGAGATAAACAGACAGAGAGACAGACAGACAGCGACGCACGCGCACCCGCCCCCCTGAAATGTAGGGGGGGGGGGGGGGGGGGCACATCTTGACCTATCCCAGAAAGAGTGTTTCATAATCATTTTCACTTTGACCTCGCGCACGCAGAGAGAGTGAGAGAGAGAGAGAGAGAGAGAGAGAGAGAGAGAGAGAGAGAGAGTAGTACTTCTTCTTCTTCTTCTTCTAAGTTCTTGTTCTTCGGTTGTTCAGGCATGTTTCTGTCAATTACGAACGTAGATGCATCATGCTGCTGTTATGCGCCTAAGTAAGAATAATTAGGCCCAGCATGTCTGACTTTGGCTAGAGGAAATCTTTTTGAAAGTATTTCTTGAAAAAAGGCAGGAGAATTTCTGTCAATTACGAACGTAGATGCATCATGCTGCTGTTATGCGCCTAAGTAAGAATAATTAGGCCCAGCATGTCTGACTTCGGCTAGAGGAAATCTTTTTGAAAGTATTTCTTGAAAAAAGGCAGGAGAATTTCAGTCAATTACGAACGTAGATGCATCATGCTGCTGTTATGCACCTAAGTAAGAATAATTAGGCCCAGCATGTCTGACTTTGGCTAGAGGAAATCTTTTTGAAAGTATTTCTTGAAAAAAGGCAGGAGAATGGACAGGAAAGGCAGAACGATAGTAGATAACAGCATGCAAAGGGAAAAGGCAGAATCAAAGAGACTGACAGATTAGAGGTAGTTATAAACACAGAACTTCCAGAAGGTGGGGGAACTATTTTGTACGGAAGACCCCCCCCCCCCCCCCCAGTATCCTAGGGGGGGGCGGGAAGCTTGCGGCGTTCTACTCCCACCCCGCACCCCCACCCCACACCCACACCCCAGTCAGTTTCTCTCTCTCTCTCTCTCTCTCTCATCTCTCTCTCTCTCTCTCTCTCTCTCTCTCTCTCTCTCTCAACTCTCTCTCTCCACTGTCTGTATAAAAATATGGCACCCGTTTAATGAGTCACAAGAATCGATGGTTGTATCAAAAGAAAACATACAATTTTCAAAAAAATCAAATAGAGTTATCACAAAATAAATAGGTGGTCACAAAACAATTGAACTTTCAAAAAATAAGATGTTCCATCCAAAAATAAGATGTTCTATCAAAATAAAAACTCAATTGTCAATAAAATAAATATTTCTTCGAAAATAAATTTTGTTTGCCAATAGAAATACTATTGTATCAAAACAAAAGGTACTCAAGAAAATAGAAATGATGCTATATTCACAAATAGATGATGACTGAGTGATGTTCATCCGAATGTGAGTGATAGTCGCCTCTCAGCAATGACCCCCAATGTTAGATTTGAATGCGACTGAACGGGGTTCACTTCATGATACTACAGCTCCTCGTTTATTGTTGTTGGCTGTCATTTTCTGCCGCTCAGCACTGTTTTTATCGCTTTGGGGTGTAATATCCTTCGTATACTGCGACGACAACCATGGAGGAAGATTTTGCAACTATTGCCCCGATTACTGACGATTTGACGGAACCGTCTGAAGATGAAGAAGAACCTCAACCCAAACGACGACGCGGTGCGGCCAAGGAATGGACCAGAACGCACGTCTTTCCGGGACCGGCTGAAGCCATTGACTACGTATCTAAGGACAACTGGTACATTGCAGTGACAACAAACACATACGACGGAAAGAAGGTGTACTACAAGTGTAAACATGGACAAGGCTGTCAAGCTGAGGTATTCCTTCTCAATAAAGCTGAGGAAGCGGGAGTTGAGTTGTATGAGACGGGTGCATATGATCATTCACAACAGAAAGTGACGCATGGGATTCAGCAGCAGACCAAAGATGACATCACATCATTGTACAAAGATGGAGTACAGAAACATAGAGGGATTCTGGTTGCTCTGCGCAACAGAGGGTGCACAACCATCCCCTCTAAAATGCAACTGAAGAACTTTCTTTCGACGATGAAAACCCGTGAATATGGCAGACATTCCATTTCTCTCGGCGAACTTTCAGCGTGGGTCGAGGATAGAAATGGGGTTCCTGAAGATGAAGATACTCCTTTTGTTTGTGGATTTGAATGCGACTACGGTGAGAGTGACTCGTCATTCTTCCGGATCTGCATGTCCACGAACTGCTGAAGCTGGGATCAACAACTAGAAATGTTCATGCTGATGCCACTTACAAGCTTAAGTCTGAAAATGTGTCATGCGCCAGCAGCGGCAAAAACAGTGCCGATCGGCCAGAAAAGGAAGAGAGGGCGACCTGCCACAGCGAAACCAGCTTTAGTCAGACAATAAGTCACGGTCTCGGTAAACCTATACACTCTGATCATAGTACGTTAATTCAAACATTTGTCACCAGTTGACATATTAATTATTTTTTAGATAATTCAACTTAATTTTTGATTGTGTATTTTTTTATTTTGTCATTTTTTTATTTTTTTATTGACATGTTTTTGTGGAGAAATGGATCTGTTTTTGTGATGATTAATCTTTTTTTTTTAATAAATATTTTTTGACGAATCAATCATTTTTTGTGATGAATCAGTTCTTTTTTTTGGCGAAAAAATTATAAGCCATTTAGGCACCCGTTTAATGAGTCCTTGAGGACACATTTGCACAAGCCAGCCAAACAAAATATTTATCTACTGATGAACAAAAAAATTTTTGATAAACTAAAAATATCTGCAGCGCGCTGCCGTGGGGAGGCAAGCAAAGAGCCAAAGACATTGAAAAGAAAAGACTAACATCTGGTCTCTTTTCCCTATATGAGTAGTGAGGACAGAAACACTGGTTGTGTCCCTTTTAAACATCTTTATGAAATAACACGTTGATAGGCCAGTTGAATTCTCCGTTCAAATTCCAATCTGAGTCTTTGCATAGCCGCCACTGTGAACTACCCCTCTAACGATAACTCTATCAGCCAGGCTCGCCGTAACTCTTACGTAGTCCATCTTCCCCTTTTAGAGTCTTTGGTTATGTGTCAAGTGTTGGTTGAAATTAGCATCCTGCAAAATAAATCGGTTTATAGCGTGTGTTTATGAACGGATGCTGTTGGAAGTTTGCACGACGATAGTCACTATCCCTGGTCACGCATGTTCCAAATCTCGAGTCAATGTGGGGTCTGGTTACGCCGCGGTTTGTGAAAACGTGAAGCGACCTGTCGGCGCCCGTATCTCCGGCATTTCTGAATCGAGTCGCTTCCACTTAGGCACACGGATAGTCCCCGGCCCCGGTCATCTTCCTGCCAAATTCGAAGGCAATCGGCCCAGAAACGCCGGAGATACGGGCGCCGAGAGGCCAGCAGATGCGCGTTTCGCGCATTTGCGAAACCGCGCAAATGACACGGCCGCCTCGGTTGCCGTTGCCATCGCCCCAGTTAGGGCTCACAGCAAATTTGAAGCGATACGGTCAAACAACGGCGGAGTTATAAGGCCCGTTTCGTGTTTCAGACACACAGTCACACACGGACACTTGGCTTATTACTATATGATTTTTACTGTATTACCAGTCACAGTGTGGGACGTGGGGGTCTCCGTCAGAGAAAAGAGCATCGCCTTGTGGTCCGTGAGAGACGATGTATATATATTTCATTCATTCAAGTACCCACTCACTACTCACTTGCTCAACACAATTTTAGTCACAGAAAAGTCCACAAAAAACTATAATAGTTTTCAAAATCATATTTATTTGATTTGAATACAAACAACAATTTTTTGCTTTATCATAATTATGTTTTACACTGACAGTATAGTAGAACTAACATCAAGAGACACTCTTTCAGTAAACAGAGTGACTAACTTAGCTATTGGAACGCATTTCCTGCTCAGACAAAACTTGCACCTGATACTAACAAATTCAAAAACCTCCTGGACAAAGACCCAAACCTTAGTAAATTAAAATACCAGTATGACTAATAGTCTACCAAAACCGTCACAGCTGTGCCAACTGAATAAAAAAAAAAAAAAAAAAAAAAAAGAAAAGACGCTTGAGAGGCCGCGAGGCCTAGTCATCTTAATTGACCTGACCTGACATATGAGTCTCCCTCACAACAACCATTCAAAATGACTAAATCAGACATAAAACAGAAATCCAATAAACTTTTCCCAAAATCTTTTGACTGACCTGCATACAGTTCATCACAATCACTATCATCCCTGGTAGGGTTTAGATAACTTGACATAAGAGAGAGACAGAGAGAGAGAGAGAGAGAGGAGAGAGAGAGAGAGAGAGAGAGAGAGAGAGAGAGAGAGAGAGAGAGAGAGAGAGAGTACTTATGTGATCAATCTTGATCTTGATAACAGTTGAAAGAACCACACTGTACTGACTGTAGCATTACAATTTACATCCGTGTGTCACCACATTAACGTAGTGTGTGAAAGCTAAGTGTGTGTGTGTGTGTGTGTGTTAAACTACACCTTTGTTAAACATGGGTGTGGTGGTGGGGGATGCGGGGAGGGGGGGGGGGGGGCGTGAGCTAAACTCAAACTGCAGCGTTACACGTTACAATTTACGGTTATTTATTTTAGAGAGTTAACAGCTATATTCAAATTTATGCCCGTGAAGGACGATAATTTGTAACAGAAAAGAACATAGCGATTGCTTTTTCAGTCAACAGATTATCGTTCTTGACGGGCATAAAATGTGAATACAGTGGAATCCGCTTTATCGGCCACTTTTGGGACCATGCAAAAAGCGAATCGGCCAATAAAACGAACATCGAGATACGTCGATTTTTTGTAAAAGACTGTAATCGTTGCGTTTGCCCATCCTGTCAGCTGTCAGTTCTTAGTGTGAAGTGACTTCCAGTGTGAGAGACAAATTGAAATGAATAAAATCTGTCAAAACACAAGAGTTCATACAGTGCAGTGTATGTGTACTGTATGTGAACACTTTATTAATCCCACAACTTGACAGAAGCACGAGTAAAAGACAATGATCTTGTTTTCTTGAGTGATGTTAACGCCAGGGGGGGGGGGGAAGTTAGAGAGAAAAAGTGGCCAATAAAGCGAAATTAAAGATTTCAGCTTTGGCCGTAAAAAACGAACAAAATAAGAAGAAAAAATTCCGTTCCATAGGAAATTGGCCGATTAAGCGGCTTTGGCCGATTATCCGAAGGCCGATAAAGCGGATTCCACGGTAATAGCCGAGTTAACTAAATATGATTGTGTTAAGTAAGTTTGCATGATCTGCCATGATCAGATTAGAGAGAAAAAGTCATTAAATTAATTCAAAAATATCATAGACAAGTTATTCCAAAACAAAATGTATTCAGTTAATATACAGATTTAAAGGAATAAAACACAGATGCCTTAGTAGTCATCAGTGAATGAAGCCAAACCAAATAAAAATTAAAAACATATTTAGAGGGCAAAAGGCTAAACAAAATAGTCTATAGTGCCATTATGCTATGCTATGCTATGCCCATTACTGATTACGTGATACGGTGATACGAAGATGATACGTACATTCACCCGGTCAGCAGACGCTGTCCTGGCTTCTTGTGCCAGCTGGGATAGGCACTTGAGGCAGAAGGTGTGAGAGCATGACAGGCGTTTGGGATGTCGCCCAGAAAACGGCTTCGTGCAAATGCTACAGCACGCCATTTTTCCTTTCATCCAAGAAATGACACGTTACGCGTTACGTCTTGTTATATACAGGACCTGTTTGAGTTTCGGTTTTGATTTCACGGGAAGACCACGCACGCAACTTTGTTTCTTAGCGACACTATAAACACAGACACACAGGCGCCAGCGCATGCGCTCACACATACTCACACACGCACACATACACACGTCAGTAATTGCCGGTTACGGCAGGTGGACATTATTAGTATAGTATAGTATAGTATTTCGGCTCCAGATTAGGCGGTTCCGCCTTTGCCGATCTGTGTCGATCCTCTGTCTCTATCACCCTACCCCCAAACCCCCACCCTCTCCAAGTCACCCCGAGCTTTCACATAATTATTTTGTGTCCCTTCCCGTTCCCAACAGTTCATGCGCCTCCCTTCTCTCTCTCTCTCTCTCTCTCTCTCTCTCTCTCTCTCTCTCTCTCTCTGTGTCTGTCCTCTCTCTCTCTCTCTCTCTCTCTCTCTCTCTCTCTCTCTCTCTCTCTCTCTCTCTCTCTCTCTCTCTCTCTCTCTCTCTCTCTCTCTCTCTCTCTCCACTCTCTCTCACGCACTCACACGCACACACACACACAGAGAACGATCTCTCTCTCTCTCCCACCACACACAATCACGCACGAACGCACAAAAAGCACAAACACACACATCAAGTAAAATTAGAAAAGTTATCAAACCAGAATTCCAGCCCAGTTTCGGTTTCGGTTTTAATCAAGTACTTGAATTCACCCAAAAAGTCCAAATTTTCATGGAAGATCAAGTAAAATTAGAAAAGTTACTTTTACTCTGATTTTATTGATTTTTTGAACATATAACCCTAAACAAAAAAACCAAAAAAACCCACCATCACTTACCTTTTATTGTGAGGCCGCAAGCTGTTTTTTAATTGCTTCTTTTCTATATGTTATTCTTTCTTTCAGGTCCTTCTCTTGAGCAACCTTATTCTCAGGAGTGTCTTTTTCTGTGAATAGAGAGATCATGTCCTGTTTACCAGCTATAGTGATTCACGATCTAATTATAGCAGAAAGGAACACCGTTGACGTCATCGCCTCTGACTAGATAATGCACGACCTGTATTTGGTTACAGGGAAAGTCCGATTGTGTCAAGCATAGTGAAGAGAGACATTGATAGAATTCTTTGCCAACTTTATAGTAAAAGAAAAATAATTAATTTTTAAATTACGTATTTATTTTGTGTTATAAAAATGAGTCTCAATAAAAAACACCAGAACAATAATGATGAATATTTGCATGATATTAAAAAATTATATCAAGACAAACGTTTGAATAAAGAATTGCGCGGATTATTTGATGAAGATGAAATTGATTTTGAAGATGTAAGTGATTTAGATCAAACCTTTAAAGAAACAAATATAAGAATTATTGATTCACTTAATGTTTTAAAAAGTGTTAAATTCGCTATTTCTCAAATCATAAACAGATTAACAATTGAACCACCAGTTAAAGTTTTATTAGCAGTAAGAATAGAGTTTACTTCTGAAGGTGGTGATGAAACCATGTTAATTTGGGTCTCTACAAAACAACAAACTGCATTAACGTATGATGATTTTACAAGTGAATGGGAAAGCAATATGTATGATCAGTTTGTTAAAGCATCTGAAGAAGCAAAACAAAGAGGATCTGGATGGGGTGAAGGGGAAGTGATTGAAATAGAACTAGTAGAAAGTAAATACGAACCAATTGTAGGAAATTCATACATGCCCCTACCAACTGATCTTGCAAGTAAACGAGCCGTCATAAATATAAAAAATACGTATAACAAATGTTTTATGTGGTGTGTACTCGCAAAAATACATGCAGTAGTTAAGAACCCAGACAGAATTTCTAATTACAAACCCTATGTTAATGAGTTGAACTTTACAAATATTAAATTCCCAGTAACTTTTGATCAAATCAATCAATTCGAAGAACAAAATAAACCACTAACTGTAAATGTTTATACTTGGTCAAAAAATAAACTTAAACCTATTCGCGCTTCAAAAAATGCTCCAAGAATATTGGATTCACATGATAATCATATAGATCTTCTTTTAATAACAGATGAGGAAGAAAATTGTCATTACACTTTAATTCGTACAATGAGTAGATTACTAACCCACACAACTGACTACAACAAAAAACAAGACATTTGTAGAAGGTGTTTACTTAGAATGCCAAGCACATCAGCAGCAAATAAACACCAAACAAATTGTGAAAGCCCCGTTAGCAGTATAATTGAAAGAATTACTCCAAAAGAAGGAAGTAAAGTATTCTTTACAAATTATAAAAAGTTGTTAACCGCACCCTATGTTGTTTATGCAGACTTCGAGTCTTTACTTGTACCCTACGAAGGACCAACCCTAGAAACACTCCCTAAAACTGTTTTATTAAACAACCACCAAATCTGCTCTTATGCATATATTATTGTTAGATCTGACGGTAAACACTCCACACCTAAAATGTACAGAGGACCCAACGCCGAATCTTACTTCCTAAAGGAAATGATGGACCTGCAAAATAAATGCTCCAACAATCTTAATTTAAACGAATTAACTATGCAACCCCAAGATCAACTTAATTACGACGCCGCTACTAAGTGTTGGATTTGTAAAGATGATTTTGACGAGTTTGAAGACCCAAGTAAACCCAAAAACCACAAAGTAAGAGACCATGATCACATAACAGGTAAATTTAGAGGTGCTGCACATAACAAATGCAACCTCCTGTTAAAGATCGATCCAAAGAATTGGAAACTACCCATATTCTTCCACAATCTACGTGGATACGATTCCCACTTAATTCTTAGAGCCCACTTTGAAAAGTTAGGATTTAAGTCGAGTTCGTGCATCGCCCAATCCTCTGAAAAGTACATGACATTTACACTCGGTCAACTATCGTTTTTTGATTCGCTACAACACTTAGGAATGTCGCTCGACGGATTAACTAAAGCGTTAACCACATTCCCATTTACAAGTAAATACTTTGAACCCGAACTAATAAAAAAAGGAATCTATCCCTACGAGTACATGGATTCTTGGGATCGATTTGATGAACTTTGGCTCCCTGCTAAAGGTGCATTCTTTTCTAAATTAACTGGATCGGATATAAGCGACAAACAATATGAAGACGCACAAGCAGCGTGGACCGAGTTAAAATGTAAAAACATGGGTGATTACCACGACGCATACTTAAAAGCCGACGTTTGTTTACTTACTGATGTTTTTGAGAACTACAGAAAAACCTGCATGCGTCACTATGAATTAGATCCTGTGAATTATATAACCGCTCCAGGAATGAGTTGGGATGCATTCCTTAGATCCACCAACATTAAAATAGATTTACTCTCCAACGATGCAATAACACAAATGTTAGAACGTGGACTGCGTGGCGGAATTAGTTTGGTGTGCCACCCTTACTGTAAAGCCAACAACAAATACCTCAACGACTATGATCCCACAAAACCATCCAACTACATTATGTACTTAGATGCTAACAATCTTTATGGACACTCTATGTGCCAAACGCTCCCACTAAACAACTTTAAAATTGAAGTTATGAATCTATCCAACATTAACGGTTTTATAGAGTGGTTATTTAAACAAACCCCCAACCAACCAAGGGGTTATATTTTAGAAGTTGACTTAGTTTACCCCACGGAGCTGCATGACCAGCATAACGACTTCCCATTAGCCGCAGAAACAAAAGCAATCGGATCTGCTCTACCAAAACTTGTGCCAAATCTAAATAACAAAAAAAAATACATTTGCTACTACAGATTGTTACAATTTTATATAACCCACGGATTAAAACTAACCGCTGTACATAGAGCCATCTCGTTTGACCAAAGTAAATTTATGGAACCGTACATTATGAAGAATACAAATCTTAGAACCAAAGCAACAGATGATGCTGAAAAAAACTTCTTTAAACTAATGAATAATAGTTGCTTCGGTAAAACGATGGAGAACCCACACAAGCGAAAGGAGGTTAAATTAGTTATAACAAAAAAGAAAGCCCTAAAACTAACCTCTAAACCCAACTACCAAAGTTTTAAAAGATTTAGTGACGAACTTTACGGTATAATGATGAAGAAGTTAAAAGTGTTGTTAAATAAACCAATCTTTATTGGATTTACTGTACTTGAACTCTCTAAACTGCACATGTTAGAATTTTTGTATGACTATATTAAACCGCACTACCCGGATGCTACTCTTTTGTACACCGACACCGACTCTTTTGTTTTAAATATACCCACAAATGATTTTTATGAGGACCTTAAAACCGATGTAGCAAAAGGAGCAGATTCGTGGTACGACACATCTGACTACCCCAAAGACTCTCCACTACACTCCACCCAAAATAAAAAGGTAATCGGAAAAATGAAAGATGAATTAAACGGTACGATTATTAGCGAGTACGTAGGTTTAAGAGCGAAGATGTACTCCATCCTAACACAAAAAATAACAAATGAAAAAGGAGAAGTTGTTAATAAAGATGTTAAAAAAGCAAAAGGAATTAGTTATTCTGTTGTTAAAAAACAAATAATACATAATAACTACAAAGAAGCCCTATTTGATAATAAAACATTCTACCATAATAATGTGTCACTTAGATCGGATTTACACCGAATAAATACAGTAGTAGTTAATAAAAAATCGTTAGACTCCACCAACACCAAACGCATCTTTGTAACACCAGAGTTTTCGTACGCACCAGGTCATTGGAGATCCACCGAACCCACTTAAATACAATACTAAGTTTTTTGTACACACCGCACTACTAAAGAATCGTCGCACTAATTAAGATTTATTTTAATGTTAAACACACTTTAACTATAATAAACATAAGAATACAAAAGTTTGTGTTGTTATAATAAAATATATGCGCTTTTAAACAACAACAACAGGCACCCTTTAATCCTTGTATGCAGATCTTCTTTAGCATCTTTTTTTTGGTTATGTTTTATTTGTTATGTTTTTAATTCGCACAACACATCGAACAATTAATAACACTTTTAGTTATTAATAGTACAACACTGCGGTTAATTAACAACACCTCGAGCAGATAACACATCGAGCAAATATAGCACATCGGACAGCTAACAGTACAACACCTTAAGCAAATAACACTCCGCATAGCGTCGTGCAGATAATAATACATCGAGCAGTACAACACTCCGCACAGCATCGAGCAGTACAACACTCCGCACAGCGTCGAGCAGTACAACACTCTGCACAGCGTCGGGTAAATAATAACACTCCGCACAGCGTCGGGCAGCTAACGGTACAACACTCCGCACAGCGTCGAGCAGATATTAACACCAAATAATCGCTACACATCGAGCAGATAACAACACTCCGCACAGCGTCGAGCAGCACAACACATCGAACAAAACAACACTCCGCACAGCGTCGAGCTGCACAACACATCGAACAAAAACAACACTCCGCACAGCGTCGAACAGCTAACAGTACAACACTCCGCACAGCGTCGAGCAAAATAACAGCACTCCGCATAGCGTCGAGTAGCTAATAGTACTTCGAACAGCTAACAGTACAACACTCCGCACAGCGTCGAGCAAATAACAGTACAACACTCCGCACAGCGTCGAACAAATAACAGCACCTCGAACAGCACAGCGCCTCGAGCAGAACAACACCTCGCATAGCGTCGAGCAAAATAATAATACCTCGAGCAGTACAACAGCACAACACAACAGCACAACACTCCGCACAGCGTTGAGCAGATAATAACACCAAATAACCGCAACACATCGAGCAAAAATAACAGCACAACTTGACAACAAAACCACAATTAAATCTTAGTAACTTAAACAATTACTTTTTAAGTTTTTAAGAAGTTCTTGTTTAATAACCTGCTCTAGAACTTTACAGGTTCTTTTATAAGAACTTCTTTGCACTTGGCCACCATCT
>CM065711.1:34274018-34279018 GCA_017654935.2 Phymorhynchus buccinoides | reverse complement strand
CGTCTTGTTTGGAACACTTTGGCAAACACTCCTGATGACTTCTGGCTGCAGATACTTGTGACAGTGATTGCCGACGAAGGAGCGACCATGGTAAGCTTGGACGTGGATTTGGTTTTGCTGCAAAACCTCATCCAGATGAGCTGTCACTGGACCAGACAAAAATGGCAAATCGTGGTCCTCCATCATGTCGTCAATTTCCTCAGCCAGATCACTTATTTCCTCTCGAATCTCATCTTGCTTAGCCTTGCACATAACTCCAGTCTCATGGTCCTCTGGGGTACGAAAGTGATAAAATCCTTCAAGCATCATCTTCTTGTCTATCAGCCGTTTGATGTTCTTCCAGGATCTAACGTACTCCCCAAACTTTGTGTTCTCATCAAAACCCCTGTTCTCCTCAACCAGTTGTTCCCCAATGGCCAAGTCCAGCTCGTGACACTGTCTCCAGAAGGAGGTGATGCTTCTTGACAATACCCAGAAGCAGATGAAGGTAGGGTGGTGCCACATGGAGCAGATCAACGTCCCAGATGGGATAGTGGGTGACGTTGTTGTAATACTTGGCCTTCTTTTTCCCCTGACCTGCTTGGAGATACTTGTAATGATCAGCCTTGATGTTGATCACTGATCTCTCTGGGATGTTTCTCTTCTGCATCTCTCTGGGAACCTGCATCTGTTTTTTGGATGTCTTACACCAGAGGCAGGGGTGGGTGCTCTGGGCCCCAGAGATCCCGTACATCTTCAGTTGGAAATCATAGTCTCCAAACATGAAGAGAATGACCTTCTTGTCTCTCCACCTCATGGCCTGCAGTGTCTCCACTTGTTGTCTAAATGGACGCAGGATTACCTTCAGGTTTTCTGGGCTATCCTTGGCGTTGACAATGGTCACGAGGAAAGTGTTGTTTTTAGAGTTGGGGTGCGGAAGATTGGCCACCTGCATCATCAGTTTGAATGTGCCGCCCCCGTGGTCACCACCGATCTTGACCCACACTTCATCCGCAGGGATCTCGCCATTGTGCCACGTCAGAGTGCCGTTGTCAGCGTACTGATCCAGGACATTGGTCAGAAACTGTGGGATGTCTGTAATGTGTGTCACTGGTATTTCTATGTGCCCTAATTCTGTCATCATCCGTCTTTCGTCTGTCTGAAAGTCACATAATTGCAGCTTTTTCTGCATGTCCCTTTGCTTCTTTTCACTTTCAATTTTTACCCCCATGTTCTTTAAAAACCTACTTTGCGTTCTATGCTGAGACCAGCTCAGCCCTACTGACGTTCTGAGAGCTAAAGCCTGTGTTCCTGTCAACCCTGTGTTTTTTAAGCCTGCTGCCTCTAGTACCTTGCTTTGTGTTTGTTTGCGTGCTCTTTTCAGTTCTTTTCCCTGCTGTCTGATCTCATCCCTTTCTGTGACTCCAGCCACGTCCATCCTGATCCTGCTCATCACTAATTTTTTTCTCTTTTCCTGCATTGTGGTGATGATGCCACTGCTGATGGTTTTCTAGCTTTGATGATTTTTTTCAAGATCATTGGCTGACCCCTCGTTTTACATGTCGCTGTTATCTTGTCGTCTGAATGGTTCATTTTTAGTCGAGCCACAGCAGTGAAATATCTTTCTTCTTCTTCTGTCAAGGGCCAGCTCAGGTCTTGGACAGGACGCAGTGCAGGTTTTTTCAAAGGCGACATGCCAGTGGCACAGTCCACAGAGGTGGTGCTGTCTGACAGGGATCTGTTGTCAGGGGTCATTGAGGCTTCAGATGAAAGGTTCAGGGAATGGAGAAGAGAACGCTTGCTTTTGGGCGTTGACGTACTGGGACCTGGCACAACAAACACTGACTCAGTGGACAGGTTGGCTGCGCTCTCCGCACTGCACTCAAGGGTAGAACGTTCACTGTCATGTGTGGGGTCAGTCGCTGTCTCGCCCTGAAAAGATGTTTGTCCAGACTGTTGCATGCCACTAGCGTCATCACATGCTCTCCTACAGACAACAGTAGATCCAGCAGTAGAGCCAGCAGAAGAGCCAGCAGTAGAGCCAGCACCCCTCTCAGCATGGCAGATCTCCCTGTCCTCTTGTCTCGTTGACCCGTTGGTCCCACTGCCTGCACTGCTTTCTTCTGCTAGTGTCATTTTCTTGAACCTCATCTTGCTGCATTTGGCGACAAACTGTGACTCAAAATGGGCACACACAGTACAGTCACTTGTGGACAGAGCAGGATCAAAATCTGACCAGATTAATGAGGAAGTTTGGATGATCCTAGTTGCATTTTGGTGAGAGATTTCAGACTGTGTTCTCTTGAACTTATTTAATTTAAGGTAGCACTTTGTGCACATGGTTTCTGAATGTTTGGAATGTGTGTCAACATCAATGTTCAAGCCATAACATCTCTTTAAGTCATTTGCATAGGACTTGCATAGAACTGTTTTTCCAGTCTGTTTAGCTTTCTTTGATCTTGAACCACACAATCTACAAAGAGCATGCAGTCTCCTTAAATGAACAACCTGGGTGTGTGCTGTGTCAGCCATGCTGTTTGGGTTGATAACTTTATACAGAACTGTAGGCTAGCAACAACAATCTAGTCTTTTGACAGGGTAGAGACCTGTAGGAAAAACAACAACCTGACAAACAAGAAACTAAAAAGCAATAAATAATCTAGTCTTATTTTTTATTAGTATTTTTGTAAATTTTTATAGGTATATATACTCGCGATGTGGATATATATATACGTGTGTGTGTGCGTGTGTGTGCCCGCGTGGGTGTTGTCCTACTGTCCAGTGTGTGTGTGTGAGGGTGGAGAGGATGAATGTGAATCTATGACTTCTTTTTGTTCACAAGTGACAATACTTTAGGGAGAGTAAACTGTTTATGTTCATGCGCGCGCGCGTGCGTGCGTGCGGTGCGTGCGTGCGTGCGTGTGTGTGTCGGGGGGGCGTGTGGCGTTCCTCCTGTAATTGTGTATTAATATACATGTGCGAGTGTGTTAGTGAGTGTGCTCACAAGCGAGAATGCATTAGAGAGAGCAGAGTGTTTACTGACAGTTATAAAGAAAGTATAAATGTGTATTTCCCTTGTACCTGTCACTTGGGTATAAACTAAAAATTTGTGTAATTTGTTAGAGAGATGCAGGCAAAAACAGGATAAATAAAAATGAGAAACGGAAACAAAATTAAAAACAAACGACACAAAACAATAAGTTTCCCCCCCCCCCCCCCCCCCCCCTCCTCCCTTCCCCCCCCCCCCTTCCTCCCCCCCCCGCCCCCCCCCCAGCTTCCCCCTCGTAACTCCTATGTCCCTAAAGAGCTAAGAGGAAGTCACAGTACGTGAAGAACCGAAGTTGGCCTTCGAGAAATAAAAAACCACCGAGTGAACTGGAACACGGGGTGCACGGGGTGGGGTGGGGAGTAGGGTGGAAGGAGGATATAAGTGGGATTGGTTAGCAGTTTTTCTGATTTTCCATGTTGCCTCACGAAACAACCGTGATGGTATCCCGCAGCTCCGGGCCTCGATGATCTTCCGACCCTATTACCCTACAACTTCACTAAGCCTAGCACAAAGAAGCCAAACACACGGCATGGGCGCAGGGTCACTACGCGCGCGCCTGTGGCCACAGACACAACACAAGTTAGCTCCCTGCCTCCCCCGCTCCCCTCCCTTTCTGCTCGTACTGGGAGCGGCTGGCGCCCAGCAGACAGAAAACTAAGTGGAAAACATTCAATCCTGAAGAAATAATCATAAAAATATATAAACACAACACGTATTAAAAAAACTAAGTCCCCAAAGCTGTCACTAGATGATTGAAGAATGTGTAACCAGAAGGTGACGACTTAATCTTTATTAGTTTTGATAAACCGGAGTAGAGAAGAGCCACGTAAACAGTACCAAAAGAAGCAGTAGCCTAGAAAGTTCTTGAAGTCAAGCTCGTCCCTATGCTAATGAGATCACACAAAGAACGCGTTTAAAAAACCCACAAATAACACCCGCAAAGCATTAGTATTTAACAAACTGAGTGCACAACAGTCTTTAGGTGTTGTGCTGGCCCGATGTGCTGTTAACACTCCAATGTAATAACAATTATTTTGGTGTTACTCTCTGCTCGATGTGTTGTTATCTGCCGCGACGCTGTTTGGAGTGTTGTACTGTTGTTATCTGCTCGACGCTGTGCGGAGTGTTGTTATCTGCTCGACGCTATGCGAGGTGTTGTGCTGTTGTTATCTGTTCGACGCTATGCGAGGTGTTGTACCGCTCGAGGTGTTGTTATCTGCTCGACGCTATGCGAGGTGTTGTGCTGTTATTTTTGCTCGATGTGTTGCGGTTATTTGGTGTTATTATCTGCTCAACGCTGTGCGGAGTGTTGTGCTGTTGTGTTGTGCTGTTGTACTGCTCGAGGTATTATTATTTTGCTCGACGCTATGCGAGGTGTTGTTCTGCTCGAGGCGCTGTGCTGTTCGAGGTGCTGTTATTTGTTCGACGCTGTGCGGAGTGTTGTACTGTTATTTGCTCGACGCTGTGCGGAGTGGTTGTACTGTTAGCTGTTCGAAGTATATTAGCTACCTCGACGCATATGCGGAGTGCTGTATTTTGCCGACGCGTACAGACGCTGTGCGGAAGTGTGTACTGTTAGCCTGTTCGACGCGCTGTGAGGAGTCTAGTGTGTTTTGTTAGACTGTGTTGTGCAGCTCGGACGTGTGCGGAGTGTTGTTTTGTTCGATGTGTTTGCTGCTCGACGCTGTGCGGAGAGGTTGTTATTCGCGCGAGTGTGTAAGCGATTATTTGGTGTTTAATATCTGCTCGAGGCTGTGCGGACGTGGTGTACGTTAGCTGCCCGACGCTGTGCGGAGTGTTATTTATATTACCCGACGTGTGCAGAGTGTTGTACTGCTCGACGCTGTGCGGAGGGTTGTACCTGCTCGATGCTTGTGCGGATGGTTGTACTGCTCGATGTAATTATCTGCACGCGCTAGCGGAGTGTTATTGGCTTAAAGGGTTGTACGTAGATGTCGATGTGCTATATTTG
>CM065711.1:34243604-34273518 GCA_017654935.2 Phymorhynchus buccinoides | reverse complement strand
AGCTTTTTGGAAAGAGCTTCTAAGTTAGCATGATTCTAGTCTCATGCTATCTCAACATGAATACAGCCCTGATTGTTTATCTTAGCATTATCTTTAAAATCATTATATAAAAAAACAGAGTTGGAACCATAACAAAAATAAAAAATACCAACTAAGAATAAAAACCGCTCAAATGAAATCAACTCAAGTTTTTCTGTCAGTCAGAAATAAACAAAATGCATAAAAATGTTAACTAACTACTAAAAACTGAGCAATAATAAGAAACATAAATTTTCAATGTTTTGATATTGACACAGCGATTTATCGTGCTCGACATATCCAGAAAACGGAAGCACACATTTTCATGGGTTTTTACAGCGAAATGTTGCCAAATTTTCATCTACATTTTAAAATTGAATTCACCAGGAACTATTGAAAAATAATGACATGTTATTTTTTTTATTCAATAAAGCATGTTTTGGTGAAAGAAATCTCTCTCTCTCTCTCTCTCTCTGTCTCACACACACACAGGTACAACTGACTGAATCAGTTTTGTTAACTGGTAAACCCATTTTACCAAAAAAACACTCTAGCAATTTTATTCATTCAGTCACCGCTTTTAAAGCATAATAAAAATAATTCATATATTTTTCTTGCTAAATCGTAAAAATTTCTTGATTACAGAAAAGATTCAACAATGTTCCCATACCATATAAATTTAGTCACTTATTTTCCTGATAAACTGCAATCTGCCCCCACACTGTTTCCTCGCACACCAATGGGAGCAACCCGAATTTCCACAGAAGATGCCCCTGGGACTAAAAAGTACTAATCAACTAATTAAGCTGTTTAGTTAAATGACGAATCTAAAAATCTGAGATAAAAACTGCACAAGCATGTCTTCATAAAAATAATATTTTGGCTGTAATGGTTTCTTCACAGTATGGTTAACATTTTTATGGTTAAAAACCTATTTTGGTTGAGCAGTGTATACACATAACTGATTTCCTGAAAACGCAACACTTTCCATGCATTTTTACACTTTTTACTTGAAACAAGCACTGAAGGCAGCCGCATGTGCAAAGAATTTCAACATGGCGCGTAAGTATCTCGCAGACTCTCGCGCACGTGGCCGGATTTACAGTGACTATTAATTAGTTCTTCTGTCGAAAGATACGAAGGCGATTCGATTGGGGGGGGGGGGCCTTTATTACATTTTAAGATATTTTTTTTGTTCATTTTCTTATGACAAGGTACTTAGTTTTTGTTTTTGTCCGTTAGAGGATTTAAACTACCGCACCAATTTTAAAAGACTTTGATTGAAAGGACCTCCTTGCTGATATAAAGGCCTTAATAAGGCTTTTGAAGACCTTCCATTTTCACAGCACTTTAAAGCAGCTGAAGGCCCCACGAACCCCGCATATCAGCAGACATATCAGCACATAATACCGTTATCGCAAGGCATACAGAAAATTGCCCATGAGTGAATCTAGCTAGGTCAACGAATGTGACACAGTCTCGCCTCCCTTATAGACCGTCAAAAATCATCTAAATGGAGTTTCCTTTAAAGAGGGTCTTATAAAGAACGTGAAAATTAGTAGCTTCCGGCATCTCCTTGTAATATCCCATCCCGTTCAGAAATAGGAATTCTTTTTTTTTTATTTTGTTTGCTACTCTGATATTTTTCTACTCAATTCAAGTAGACTCTGTTGTATAGGCTGATTTCTGTCTTTGCTTTTCTTTCTCTCTTCTGCTTTCTGTTGCTTTGGTCACCCCCGAAAGTGGTGCATTTTCTTCTATAACAAGAAGCTGGCCACCACCAAACAGAAGAAGAAGAGCGGTCATTTTAACAGACGTGTTGACCCCCTACACAAGTCTTGGTATCCCTGATAGCTGAAATTGAAGTAGTTTTGTGCGAAATGAGTAGTCCCTCTTCATTAACCAATCACAAACAATGTTCACTGAAAAATGAGTAATTAGAGTCATTTTTTCAATTTTTGAAGAGTAAGAATCCACTTGATAAATCTACTCGAAAGAGTAGAGTAAACAGATTCTTTTTATACTTGCAAAGAGGCAATGTCTCAGAGAAGTAGGTCTTATTGGGAGGATTCTTGTAAGCAGGTCCCTTATATGGAAAGGGAGTCTTATAGGAGCTTCCACTGTATCGTTGAATCAACATGACACAACATATCTCGCTGTTATTTATGAATGTTTACTTATTTACATAAGTTAGCTTTGAAGGAACTTCCGAAACATGGATAATTAAAAGTTCCTTCTGGAACGGCAGTGTGCCCCCCTCCAACACCAACCAAAAAAGAGAGAGAGCGAACCAACGTTTTTTTTTATGGAAACGCGGAATAAGCAAATAACCCACCTTTTTTCATCCGTCCTCCGATCAAAGCAAAGAAATTTTAAAATACAAAAAGAAAAAAAAAGACATGGAAATACAAGAAAAAACAAACCTTAGTCAGGTCGTCAACGGACCCCCTGCCACGCATATAATCTAAGTCCCATTATTATGATAGGAGCGGAGAGACGAGAGCGAGAGAGGAGAGAGAGAGGAGAGAGAGAGAAGAGGCGGGACCGGGCTGGGTCATGTTTATTAAAGATATAAAAAACGTTATAAGAAATTATTTTATGACTTTTATTATCAAAGCCCTTTTTTTTGGGGGGGGGCGTTCTCTCCTCCTTCCTTTGATGCAAGTAAAAGTCGTAGTAATGGGCACACGGTTAATATATTCTTTCTAAAGGTATTGATATAGCAATATATTCTTTACTATCAAGTTTTCAAATAAGTGATGGGGGATATTTGTTATGATCAACACCTAATTTGCCTTGCTGGTCGTGTCAGGACCAGTTCACGTAGCTAGAACGCCAACGGCTACAATCAAATGTTGCTATGCTTCTGAATGGTAGTGCAGGGATTGTCTTAAAGCCATGACAAGCTCCCAGCAAAAATCATCAGTCTAAAATCCCCCCGAAGAGTAGTGTGGCTGCCACATGGCTGGTAATAACAACGGTCAAACAAGTAATGTTCCTCGCCTAGCTTGGTGCATTTGTATTGAACTGTTCAATGACTCTGGCTGTTGGGATGATCCCTGGGTCCCACTAAGCCCGGAACAACAACAGCACAACACCACAACAATCCTTGTTATCTTTTCTTTTGGCAAAAGACTTCGAGGAAAACCAACCACCCCAAGGCTGCCAGTTGTATCTATTTGAAAGAACTACACATACCGACACTATCAATATTGGGTAAAGGCAGATGATGCCCCCCCCCCTACATTTCTCCTTATTGTATTGTTCCGTTTTTGCCTTTCTTACCATCTAAGCTGTTATTTTTAGAACATTTTTTAGTCTAATCACCTTTTTTGGAATACTAACCCTAACCCTAACCTAACTCCTACCCCACTATGTGACTGCAGTCCGCGTTTGTCCACATTTGTGTTCTCGCGTTTTCCGTCTTATAGGGTTATGGGTTAGGGTTTAGGTCCTAGTGTTTTAGTATTCAAAAAGGTTCTTAGCTAACAATGTCCTAAACACAGCTGTAGGTTGGTTAAGAAAAGGCAATACAGAAAAATACAATACCGAGAATGCAGGGGGGGGGGGGTGGCACTCTTTACCTTTTACCATATTTGATACACAAATCATTCCTTACAGATCGAAGTGTTTTTCATACCTGATGTGACATTGTTTTTTTCACTAATTGTTATATTTTCCTTTGGCAGCACAATACTCTTTTCGGAGAGAAAAACAAAAAAACATTCAAAAGCAAAGTCTATTTTCGGACTTGTATCATGTTTTACTAAATTACACGTACCAAAATTATTTAAGGCACGATTCAAATAGTGTCATCGGGCTTACAAAAAAAAAGGTGGACAAATTTTCTTTTATGAAATCTGATTTTGTAACTCTCCTACACTCGGGGTTCCTATACTCCAATATTTTAGAGCATGTTTTTTATTTTGGTAACACTGCTACACATTCAGAGTAAAATTTGAAAAAACCCTACATTATGTGAACATCTACCAGCACGTATCGTTGCCCCCCACCCCACGACTAAAGATTAAAAAATAGTTTGTTTTAAAACCACCTGAAATTCAAAATCGTAACTTGATTAGTCCTTAGCAATTGGACTATTTTTTTTTTTACCATTTTGAAAATGATCACATCTTCTTAAATAAAGAAGAGGAAAGCTACTGAAAGATCCACAGCAAACCTGCATGACAATCTTTGATCACAATCAAATGTTTCATTTCTATAAAGCTCCAATTCTCAAGAGAATTATATACTCCGTGCTATAATTGAAACATTCCTTTAAAATCGCCCCCTCTCTCTCTCTTACACACAACCTACACATTCAAGTTGAAACCATTCGTCAATAAACCGACCCCAAACTTCATCACACTCTTTCCTCACGACCAACACACACCCCAAAAATCTACTACTGCAGTAGAACTCCATTATGACCTTCAAAATCATCCCAATGAGTGCCTTATAAGGAGGGGTCGTGAGGGATGGGGAAAAAAACCAAGAAAAAAAAAAGACAGAGAGCACAAATACCCCTTATGGGAGGTATTTTCATACTTACAAGCATGTTTCAGAGAGGTAGGGTCTTATATGGTAGGGAGTCATAATGGGTAAGACTTATAAGGGAGGTTTTCCACTGTTTACAGTGAAACCTCCCTTATCAAGACCTTCAAATCATCCAAATGAGGTCTTATAAAGGGAGAGGTCCTCGAAGGGAGTAATTTTTAACTTACGAAAAGGGCAATGTCCTCAGAGAAGAGTCTTATATGGGAGGGAGTCTTAATAATGTGAGGTCTTATAGACCTTAAAAGATCATCCCAATGAGGTCTTCTAAGGGAGGGGTCCGAAGGGAGGCAATTTTAATACTTACGAATAAGGCAATGTCTCAGAGAAGGTCCTTACGTGGGAGGGAGTCTTATTAGGGAGGTTCACTTACTCACAACAAAACGACCACTCTCATGGTCATGCTTTGAATTAAATCACCGAATAAATCCGGGGATCCAGGCGATTAATAAATTACCTCTAATGTCCACACCAACCGCATCACGCATTTTTGTAAAACCTCCTAGAATGCTATTAATCCTTCACTATTTCAAAGACACACTCAAATCAGCAACTCCAATTTTGTTATCCACACACCACAAACGTCCACATGAAACTGGTCCGCATATTGTGACCAGCACCACGAAAGTGCTTAGTTGCGTGGCTAGTTTCTAACACAGGCTTGGCAAGTCAAAATTAATTTTTGGTCAATTTTGGGTCATGGGTATTTTCGTGTTCTTTAACATCTTATATTTCATATTTATAAAGGACGATCCGTAATATGATCTCTAAATGGTCTTATAAGTGCTTTAACGATAGGTCTAATGCATTTTCTTCAGCTAGCTCACTGTATAGGGGAAGACAAGCATCCGTACGCTTTCCCTAGATGAGTATTGAGAAAGAAACACTGATTTATTCCGCTTTAAACTTGACACATTTACACGTCGATAGGTCCAGTTGAATCTCCGTTCAATATTCCATCTAGTCTTTGGATAGCCGCCGCTGTATGGGTATAACTACCCACTACCGATAACTCTATCAGCCCGTTCGCTGTAACTCTTAAGTAGTCCATTCTTACCCGTTTTAGAATCTTTGCTAGCTAGACTTTGACGTGGTTTTTTTCAAAATGGCCGACACTCAACCCGACTAAATTAAATGCTCATACTCTGGAACAGAAAAAATCCACCGGTTCTTTTTTTTAATTAGAAAGGAAAATTGGTCTGAAGTTTGCAATATGTAAATTTCCTCAAAGATTGTCAGTTTGACACTTAATTTTCCCTTTCGTGTGCGGGTCACATTCATCAAACAGCGAGTGAAGCCGTTATATCCTCAAAATCAGCAACTCCCATATTTTGTATTCTGTGCACACACACACACAGACGACTCCAACACAAGGAGAAGCGTCCGTTTATTACAACAAGCGAGGGAAACTGTTTATACCCTAAATCGCAGCACCTATTTTTAAGGCGTTGAATTTACACCACAAATTCAGGTTCCCACAGAGCTTTTTCCTCAGGAACAAGTCAAGGACATTTTCCAATTTGCGAGTGAATTTCAAGGACTGAAAGTACAAATGCTTCTCTTCGATCGCTCAGTTTCCTGTCAATTATGAGCGCAGATGCGTCATGCGGCCGTTATGCCCTAAGAAATAGAGCCAGCAATCCGCTTCGGGCTGAAGGAGAAATTGTTTTGAACGTGTTTCATCAAAAAAGCAGGAGAGTGACCGTAAAGGCTTAAAGATAGAGACCAGTAAGCAAAGGGAAGGCAGAGTCCAAGTAGTGACAATTAGAAGGAAGTTACAAGGACAGAACTTCCAGAAGGTGGGGAACTATCTAAACACAGACCACCAGAGTATCCCCCTGGGTGATTTTTATTCGGGATTTGTTATTCTGATTGCGATGTGTTTTCTTTGCATTTATATAACACGCACTTTCCTATATAATTTCCGAGAGCATGGCCTGTATCCACAATAAAAAACAGTAGTTGTGATAATCTTATAAGTCCTTCTATGTAATAGGTCTAATAAGACTTTCAAGTACTTCTACACATATCATGATTTAGTCTCTACCATTTCAGATGTGAATACTGGCCAGATTTTGAAGGATGCTTAACCCTTGACTGCAGATAACAAAAAAATTTTAAATCATTGGCATATCATGCCATGAAAAAGACACTGACATAGACAATCTGGAAATGTCTGGGGATATAACTCTCTTGACTGTTTTAGTGCAAAAATCCCAGCATTCAAGAGTTATTTCATCTTCATCTGATGACATCATCAGATGGCATCAGTCCAGTAGTAATCCGTTGGTGGCAGTCATGAGTTAGATTTGAGGATCTTGCTAGCATGATTTAGAAAATGTCAGGACTTTTTCCAAGGAACTTTTGAGCCCGTGGCTGGGTTTTCCCCCTCCCCCCACAACACTTGTTCAAGCCCTTGGAAAAGAAACTTGCTTTAAGAACTCCACTATCCCTCACATGAAGGGATCAAATGGCTAATTTAGATGTTTCAACCCTTTGCCATCGAAACAGCGGGTGGCGAAATCAAATGATTGGTGATCCATTGCCTCCGATTGGCAGTTGGTGAATTTCGCCCCTTTATACATATTTGATTGTGCATGCGAAAAAACCTATCCTAAAGTCGCTCAGAAATTGGTTTTTACAAGAAGCCGGAAATAGTCCAACAACCCCCATAAATATCCATTATCTATTTAGGGCATATTTACGTCTATTGTTATGTATTCTACTAAGCACGCACAAATGAGACAATTTTGAATTTTCTTTGGTATTATTGATCGTTTTCCCTAAATCAATTTCATAGATAACCAAGCGGACAACTCTGTCCTTCTATGTCCATTCTAGAAACGGTCCATCCAATGCCCCAACTTCAAATCATTAAAAATAAAAACGACACAGATACCTGACTTCGTTTCCTGTGTACTTACAAGGAATATTTCCTTCACCATGAACAATTAAAATCTCAATTTATTCCAAAATTCCATTACGTCTGTTTTTCCCATGCACTGTCACAGTTATCTTGGTAGAGCACCTATGCTTTAAGCAAGCGCATTGGAGAGAGAGAGAGAGAGATGAGAGAGAGAGAGAGAGAAGAGAGATGTGTAAGAAGAAACAAAGAGCGTCTGTGTATACATGCATGTACGCAATGTGTATGTATGTGTTTCTGTATGTGCGTTCGCATACACACGTTAACTTCTACATGTGAACCCAAACCACAAAAATTAGTTCGAGCTCCTTTTTTTAAAAACAAAAAAAAAAAAAAAAGAAACAAAAGGGAGAGATTGCTCGAACGCCTCGCCAAAATCGACCACAGGCCATTAAGTTAATAAAGCCCATTTCATTAACACACACTTGTACACATTTTTCGCGTTTCGACCGTAAACGTCGATGAAAGCTTCGAGGCTATGTTTCTCAACAGATAACGGGGAATGCGACAGAATGGAAGAGCAGCTATGCAAACAGCAGAATGGAACAAACCACCGTCATTTTCTGACTATAAGGCGACATTTTTCCCCCCCCCTCCCAATATCGACCTATGCGGTTTAACAAACGAGGGTACCCTATTAGTAAACAAAATCGTGAGAAGAGAGGCCACGACTGCCATACTCAGTACAAACAGTAGTAAGTAGTAGTAGTATTAATAGTAGTAGTAGCATAGTAGTAGTAGTAGTTAGTAGTAGGGACATGCTTCTTAAGCCTAGGCCTTGCGGCCTATATACCGTCCCCTCTTTGGCAATGACATGGCATAATTATTTTGGGTCTGAGCAAGTTTTTGAAGGACAATCATTCAAAATCATTAAAAAGACTCTGAAAATTCGGACTGGAACCCAGTAGATTTTTCAAGGTGATTAGACATCGGAAGTGGTCACGATTCGCAGATACGACAAAAATCCTCACGTTAAAATGCTTCAAACCGATCCCTATTATCGTCCGAGATACGGTCCAACAGATGCCACAACGCTTAATTGGATGTAAAAAATAAAAAAAAGCATCGCTGTACAGCTTAAAATGCTACCAGTTTTCCTGAATAAGAAGAAGTCCAAAGACACAATAAAAAAAAAAAAAAAAAAAAAAAAAAAAAAACAACCGGGGGTGGGGGGGAAAAGAGCAACCTGACGTGTCACCCCCGGAAGTTTCGATTATTTGAGAAGGGAGCACACTCTCGTTTATGACAGCAGTAATGGCGGTCAGCAAGCATTTACAGGACGTGTACGAGCTTCGAAGTTTTACTTTCTTTCACGAGGCGTGTATACGCCTTGGCATGAGACTGTGTCAGACCAATTGACATAAACTAGAACACCACTGTCTACATCAAAATGTTGTTATGCTCTGCATAGCTATGCAGGGATTTTTTTTAGCCATGTCAAGCTCCTAGCATAAAATAATCAGTCTAAAATCCTCCGAAGTCAGAGTGTGGCTGCCCACGTGGCGGAGTAATCAAAAACGGTCACACGGTCACGTAATGTTCTTATCCCTAGCTGGTGCATTTGTACCATAGTGTTTCAAGTGTTTCGGCTGTTGGGATGATCCCTGGAGTCTTTAAACCAGGGTAAGACAACAAACAAACGAGGTGTGTATCGCCTTATAAACAATGGGCGCCTTTTTCTTGAACATTTTTTCTCAAAATTGCCCTCCTCGCCTTATTCACAACAAGCGTCCTAATGGTCCGAAATATACGGTATCTCGAGTCAAGAGAATGGAAAGGACCTATCATACATCATAACAAAAACCAAGGTATCTTACGCCCATATGGACGTTTTCTGAACAACGACCACCAGACAGCAGAGGGGGGGCAGCTGCTATTCCCGTCGGGGCAGGTCTAACAATTTGTTTTCAGCGGAGAGGCCTTGCCCCAGTTTACATCCACCACTCCATCAGACAAAGGGATTTGAAGGTGTTGGTGGAAGGTTCCCCCCGAACAGTGGTCAGGAGCGCCATTCGCCTTGTGCTGCAGCACCGACAAAGCGGGAACGAACACCGATCCAGCCTAGTGGCCGAAAGGGTGTGGTTCTAGTCGGCAGAGACTTTATCTCGGGGAAAATTCGGGCTGCTTCCGCTGGAGCGTGTGTCGGCATCAAGTGCTCGGGGTGCTTGCAACACTTTTTTTGGTGGGGTGGGGTGTGAAGAGGGGGGGGGGGGGGCGATTTTAGAAAACCCTATAATCTATTTGACCTCGTATAAACTTTTCACTGCCGGGAGTTTCAACTCGTAGAGCGCAGCCGGTCAACCTAGCTTTAAGTTCCCACCGAAGGACAGAACGTTCATTTGGATTTTTCCGTCGATCAAGAAAGAAAGGGCGAGGCCGGGAGCTGAACCCTCGGTCACTCACTCATCGAGTTGGCTAGGCGAACGTCTTAACCACTCCTGACACAGCCTGGTTGGGTTGGGAGGGTGTTGGAGGGAAGGGGAAGAAATGTGAAGGGTAAAGGAGAGGTGGGGGTGGGGCATTTGGGGATGGGGTGGTGGGGAGATGGAAAAAAACATGGAAAAACCCCTCATGATCATGATACACAGATGTCGTATCACAATACGTCGAGTTTGCCACCTCGGAAGAAGGGGGGGAAAATAGAAAAAAAAAAGGAGAAGTGCTCACAAATCATCCTGACCTGGCAACTCTACCAACAAAATTTTTCTGAGACAAAAAAAAAAATTCAAACAGCACCATTATACCAATACTGTGGTACTTTAAGACCCTTCAAAATCATCCAAAATGAGGTCCTATAAAGGAGGGTCCTTATTATAAGGGAGTGTACTTTTAATACTTATTGCCAGAGAGGGCAATGTCTCAGGAGGTGTCTTATTGGAGGGGGTCTTCTAACGGAGTAATTTTATGTTTGCTAAAGAAGGCATTCTCAGAGCGTGGTCTCATGTGGGAGAGTCTATAATGGGAGTCTTATGAGGGAGATTTTTATGCTTACAAAGAAGGCATATCTCAGAGAGTATTTCTTACATGGAGGGAGTCTTATAAGGGGAGCTTCCACTTGCACTGTATTACAGAACAACTATTACAAGTAATATTCATTTTCCCATGGACGACGACAGCCTTACAAAAAACAAAAAATTAACCACAAAATCTCCCATGACAAAATTGTTCAGAAGAACGTTATAAAAAATCCCAAGATGTATATAAACAAACAAAAGACAAGGGTGTAATTCTGAAGAAAAAAACCACCCAAAAACAATCATTTCAGTTACCAACGTCAAACTGTTATATCCCCAAATTCACTTCTTTTTTTAATGCTCAAACTGTAAATGCTCAAGTAAATAATCATGCTAAACATATACATTTCTCACACAGAACATTTCGTCGGTGGAAATCCCAACCTTGTATCTCGATTTTTTTGGGGGGGGGGGGGTAGGAGCATTAATTAAGATCTAGTCATCTTCTAATTTTTCCGCCACCTTTCCTCCAAATCTCCGTATCTCTAACGATTTAAAGCTCACCACAAAAACCATAATTCTGCAAAAAAAAAACCTCCCCAACGTCAACAAACCATCTTATGGGGATATCACAAAGATGTAGAAACAACACAAACCCAAAAAAAAAAAAAGTTCACAAAAAGCTAAAAGGTTGTTCGTTGGGAAAAATTCTGTTCCAAAAAAAAAACAAAAGCAACGTGTTGGTGAAAAAAAAAAAAATAAAGGAAAGCAGGTTTTGAAATACCTTGACGATTTTCAAAAACTCAAAAAAAACCACCACGGATACAAAGCAGGCTTAAAGTAAAAATATCAAACAACTAAAAAAAAAGACATACATCAGTATATAACACAATTTAAATCACCAAAAAAAAAAAATCAATAGAAAACTCTCAGAAAATAACAAACTAGGGGTGAAAAAAAAAAAATTATTGGCGGCGCTTCAAATTTTCATTACTCGGTCAAATTACCATAGCATAATGCAACCATGGCGTCGGGGACTGAAACAAAAAGCTGGGGTGCGGGGACTGGGAAAGCCGGTAAAAAAAATAAAAAAAAAACGTCCCAGTGTCAAAAAAAATTTAGTTAAGCAGCAAACTCTTAAAAAAAAAAATTAAGGGCGATTAACCATTGCTGGACAACGCTCAAAAAAACATGCATTTATCTTTCTTCTTTTAACTGATTGAAAAAGTTTACACAAAAACCTTAAACTCATAAATTGGGGTAAGGATGCTTTGTTAAAAAAAAAAAAAGTATTAAAGCAAAAAGAGCAATTAAAAAAAAAAAAAATAAGGCAAACATGGTAAAATACAAAAACAAGAACCAGGGGGGACAAGGACAAAAAAGGAGGGGAAACATTAGGGGCAATGGCGGGGTGGGCATGGCCATGGGGAGAATGGACAAATTATTACACTTAAAATTAAATTATTTACCAAGAATAGATTAAAATAGGACAGAATTCAAAAGGTGACTGAGGTCTGCGGCAATGAGGGCTTTGGTCTTTGGGAGAATCAAACGTCGGTGAACTTCTTCTATTCTTCTTCTGCGTCCCCAGGCCAGATGGGTAAGGTATATGTGTGTATCCGGTTTTCAGTTTTCCTTTGGTCTCCCCGCTGTACATACAGCCGACACATTCCGATTTCGGAGTAGCTCAAAGGAGAAAAAATTAGTTGGAAAATTATTTGAATTTTTTTATAAAAGTCAGGAGAATGGGTCCAATAACTGAATAAGACAGAAAGATAGTAGATGACAGAAAGCAAAGGTAGAGTCAAGGAGAGTGGCAGATTACAGGAAGTTACAAACACAGAACCTCCAGAAGATGGAACTATTTATACAAAACACCCCCCGGTATCCCAATTTCCTCCTCCGAAATCGGAATGTGTCGGCTTTATGCAGCTGGGAGACCAGTGAAAACTGAACACATTCATACTTCACCCATTAGGGCCATATGGCCTGGTAACGCAGAAAAAGCAGGCATCCCCACAGGGGAGAGCATAGGGATAAATCCTGAAGGGGAAAAGGGTGCTGGGGGGGGGGGGATGGAGGGTCATTGGGGTTGGGAGGTGGGGTGAGGGAGAGGAGGTGTGGTGGTGGAGGTTCACAGGATGAGGCACTGGTGGTGGTGACCGTTGCTCCGGTGTCTGAGGCGGGACTTGGGGCGGTAGTGCTGCAGGTAGGACAGCTGCTTGCTGTTGATGGCGCCGCGCCGCTTTCTGCCAGGGGAAAACAAACAAACGATTCAAAACTTAGAAGACAATTCCCTTCCTGAATACAGAATATGACTACCGTAAAATGCGGACTATAATCCGCTACTTTTTTTCCTCAACTTTGGCCCATGTGGCTTATAGACTGGTGTGGCTTATAGACTGGTGCGGCTTATCTGTGGATTTTTTTTCCATTCTACATTTATCAGTACAGTAGACCCTCCCTTATAAGACCTCCCATTTATAAGACTCCCTCCCACATAAAACCTACTGCTCTCGAGACATTGTCCTCTTCTTGCAAGTATTAAAATTACCTCCATTATAAAAAAATATATAAAAAAATTACCTCCCTTACAAGACCCCTCACTTATAAGACCTAATTTTGGATGTGTTTTTTTAAGGTCTTATAAGGGAGGTACCACTGTATGAATAAATCTGTTTCTGGCCACATTCTTCAGCCTATTTTGAGCTTCTTTTTAGACTCAAAACTGATTTTGGTAATCAACAGATTCAAATCTCAAGTTTAAAGTGTCTGAGAACATTAAATACCTATGTTCTGATATGAGAATTTCTACGTTGGCCCACACATGCAATTTTCTCTGCGGCTTATAAACTTTTGCGGCTTATATGTGAATAAATACCTAATATTTTGTCAATTTAAGGGGTGCGGCTTACATACAGGTGCGTCTTATAGTCCAGTTTTTAAGGTACTTCACCCTCAAGTTTGCTATTGCACTGAATCCAAACCAAATGCTTGATCATATACAGACCCTGTTTACCCCCTACACAAGTCTTGAGTAGTCTGTATATGCTGAAATGAGTAGCTTTGGTGCAAATTGTGTAGTTATATTCATTAAACCACCACATGATGTTCACCGAAAATGAGTAGTAATCAAGAATTAAAAAGTACTATTTTCAGGTTTGAAGAGTAGTAAGGTCCAAACTGAGTAGAATACTACTAAAAAAAGAGTAGAGTAAACAGGTCTGATACAACAAACATACAATTACACGACAAGTGTAAAGTGACCGTTAAGTTTTATTCACAAGAGACAAAAACAAAACTACTGGATATTTCGGCGAATGAGCCTTTATCAACATAGACAAACAATTACAGCAACAGCATCAAATGTAGCAAAAGTAGCAAAAAGCAGGCAACAAAAGGAGCAAAAAAACCAAAAAGATAAAAATAAAAAACAAAAACCAATACTTCCCCTCTACAGTCCACTGCGTAAATCAAGACAACTTAGCAAACAATGGTCAATTTAGGATGATAATTTGACCTCCAGTGGGCATTCAAACCATTAGGGGCTTATCACGCGATATTCTTAGTTGGGCATAGTGAGAGTGCAAGAAATAGACCCACAGACACACAGACGAGACAGACGGACACAGGAGGATCACATGTTCCACTACATGTCGAATCAACGTCCAACGCGTCTTTCGTAATTCAATCCGGGCCTCTCCATCAGAGCAATGGCCCGCCATCAGACCAGTGGCCTTTAACTACTGGAGCTCTCTTGAAATATCGTCATAAACGCAATCAATTTATCTCGATTAATTTATTTTCAGCACGAAAGATGGTCAAAATGTCCTGTGTGTGACACAAAAGCATCGGTAGGTTTATCAATGGTTTTTAAGAGGTTGTTAAAGGGGTAGGGCAGCACAAGGGGCAACCGCTGGGCTGATATGAGTTTTTTTGTAAGAAACGCAACGTCAAAATCACCAGAAAACACACCTTTACGGAGATTCAAGGCAACACTCAACTTTGAAGAACCTGGGACTCGCACTTTGCTTCTGGTTTCCGCTAGAAATCTGTCAAATCAGCGGATTGCCTCCTTGGCAGAGGTGTTGGAAGTCCAATTCTTTTTTCACAAAACATGGGGCAGCCAAAAAAAAACCGTTTGCAAATGAAATTTTCTGTGCATTTTCAGAACAAACTCTTAACGTATGTCTCTCTGTGAGGATTGGGGGGCCTTGTTGGGGGCATCTCTATGACGCGTAGACGACACACACAATGAGAGAACATCATAACACAATAGAGAGGGGGAGGAGGGTAGGGCACATAGAGACCAGAGGCAACACAATCAATGTTTTGCCTGAGTGAGCGGAGGACCCAAATTATAAAACATGGTGTGAAGTTGGTCATTAGTTTATTTTTTGTGTGTGTACTAGTGTGTATGTGTGTGTGTGTGGGTGTCGGTGTGGTAGTGGACCCTCTTATTTTCATTTTTATTCTTGATTAACAAATCACTATCTCAAGCTGTAACAATCCAAAATAGCAGCCAGACCTCTTTCCTGCGATCGCTTTGTATTTAAACCGTCTATGTGTAGGCAGAAGAGAACATTTCTATTCTACAGAGTATTTGGGGCTTGTTTGTTGTGTGTGTGTGTGTGTTGGTGTTGTGTGTGGGTGTGTGTCTGTACATGGTGTGTGTGTGTGTGCGTGTGCGAGGTCACTTGATGCCTTTTTGGTCCTTAATCTGGCACACCTACGCATACATCCTTCTGTTGAGTGAATGTGTGTGTTGTTAAGTTGTGCATGTCTCATGTGTGTGTGTATGTGTATCTGTAAATGTGTGTATGTGTGGTGTGGTGTGGTGTGTGTATGTGAGTGTGTGTGTATGTGTGTGTGTGTATGTGTGTGTGTGTGTGTGGTGTGTGGGTGTGTGTGTATGTGTATGGAGTATGTGTGTGTGTGTGTGTGTTTGTGTGTGTGGTGTGTGTGTGGTTGGTGTGTGTGCGTGTTGGGTCAATGTCTTTCAATTTCAGCTCGATTACGCTCTTTCTCGATTCCTTAAGCATTTGTTCCTAAGCTGGAATAGATGAGCTCTAACACAAATCTCCGTGTGTGTGTGTGGACACAATTCACTGAAGCGTAAGCTTTCAAACAAATCTTACATCACCAGAGTACGTGCTTCAGTTCTCGTTTACGAGCCTCAATAACATTTCTAGCACCAGGTATTTATTTGACGTTCTGGGTTGTCAGTGAATGTCTTTGCGTTTGGTGGGAGTGAAATGTGATGTCTTAGAACACATTCCCAATCAAGCCACGCAGTGTTCGGCCACACAACAGCCGAGGTTTCTTCCTTGAATCGAGCTTTCAGCAGGTTGGAACCGAGTTGTTCACAACACACAGCCACACACGGATCATACCACACTAGTCTCGCTCTCTCTCTCTCTCTTTCTCACACCCTCTCCCTCTATTACATGCATTCTCTCCTCCTCATCAAAGTCACACCACACCCACACACACCGACACACACACACACATACACTACATACAGTCTGAGTCCTCACCCTTCTCATACCCTCATTGCTTATGCATAAATTATCTCCTCTCTCAAAGTCAACATACACACACACACACATACACAGTCACTCTCTCTCTCTCTCCTTCTGATCTCACACCCTCTCTCTCTATTGCATAATTTTCAGGGCTCCCAATCATCCTGCAAAACAAGGGGTCCAAGGGACTCCTTCACCTACAGCATAGAGGATCCTACAGGCGGGATAGAGGGTCCCAGTGGCATTGTGAATGCTAAAAAAATGTTTCTATTGCATCCCTGGGACCACCTGCACATTCTTTTAGAGGGTCCTTTAGAATTTTAGGGCTTCATAGACCCCCAAATGGGGGTCCCTGGATTCTCTCCTCCTCTCTCTCGAAAGTCGGTCTATCTCTCTCTCTCTTCATCTCTCTCTTCTCCTCTCTCTCTCTCTCTCTCTCACCTTCCAATCCCAGCCACGCAGGTGGCACGGCCACAACAACAGCCCGCTGCTCCTCTTTGAATCGAGATTTCAAGCAGGTCGAAACCAGTTGTTGACCGACCTCGTTAGGGGGAGGGCTTCCATCATCAAATTGCCAATCCTGGAGAAAAAACCCACTCAATTGCGACCCTTTTTTGGTTGCAGTCTACAATTTCAGCAGCTCAATCCCTTCACTGCCAGAGAAAAATGGAGTCATTATCGATGTTCTTATTACAAAAAAATAAAATAGACCCGTTAGTGTTAGACTCAATCCGAGAGAAAATGGTCTAGAGATGCATGTTTCCTGACTTGTCTAAACCCAAAACCAGCATTCCAGGACTATGACATCAAAAGTCGTGACATCATCAATGACATCACCACACCCCTTAGACAAGGGCGAGGCGGTGGATGGGGTTTCAAATCTCTCTTACCATCCTATCTCTCCAGTGCTCTCCAAACTTACACTCCTTCTCCCTCACTCCGATCTTCCCATGCCAAACTGTTGAAGTTCCTAAAGTGAATTTAAAGTCTTTGGGACAACGTAGTTTTAGTTTTTGCGCCTGGAACTCCTTGCCTGTTCACCTCCATCACCATTCAGCACTTCCCGTTTTCAAAACCAAAATGAAAACTCACTTGTTTCAAAGAACTTTCTCTCTGTAACTTTTCACATTAATTAGATGATAATCGAATGAATGTGTATGTTAGCCAAAATCGCGTGTGATTGTGAATCAGTGAATGTGGGCGCCTTGTGTTTAATTCTAAAGAGAGGCGCTATATTAATACTATGTATTATTATTATTATTAACATAGTACAATAAAAAGAATCCGCTCTTCATCCTCCTCTTCTCTCTCTTCTCTCTCTCTCTCTCCTCTCTCTCGTCTCTCTCTCTTCGTCTTTCTCTCTCTCCTCTCTCGTCTCTCTCTCTCTCTCAAGACTCATACTACAGCATCTCAACACACAACAACAAACGCCAACACACACAGAACCAGACACACACACAAGACACCACCCACACACTCACCAACCATCATCCAGCCTCTGCCGGATGTCTGTGCTGTACGTGGGATCACCAACACATATCAGCACCCATCTTAGCCCCGTGCTTTTGAAGTCCTGAAGAAAACAGTACACCAGCATTAAAGTGAGCTGTAAATCTTAAGGGGCCACCCTGACGGATGCTTTTTGCAAGACAAAAACTCTGACAAAGCCCCCCATATTAACTTATTTAGTAACAATTTTAATTTTTTTTTCGCGGAAATCTGCGAATTCGCAGACAATTCCCATGCCTGATAACATGAGGCCTACCCTTACCTCCCCCCAAAAAAAAATTAGGGTCTATTGGGATAACAGTCCCTGATTTGATGCCTTTCAGAGACATGGGTGTTAAACCATTGTGGTAAAAATGCGACATTGGCGGTGAAAGGGTTAAAATACACAGCGATCGACACAGCATGACCACCTCTGGCCTAAACAGTTAAAGACCCACCTCAATGTATTTATCCAAAGTGGAATCGGTAGGGCGATCGGTGATGAGGAAACGCATGTTCCTGTATTCGATTTCCGCGGGTTCGGGGCGTCGAGCCTTCATGATGATAATGGTGATTGTGAGCCCAGGGTAGGTAGGCAAATGAAGGTAGGTAGGTAGGAAGGAAGTTACTTGGGTAAGGCTTGCGAGCACACACGCTGCAGCACAGATGATGCACAGATGATGGAGCTCCATTGGAGCTAGCTAAACCTAAAAATTGAATGACACACACACAATTTTGGTAAAGGTCAAGATGTGTGCCAACCCCCCTGCATACCTATCTCGGTTAATTCTATTTTTTCCGTTATTGCCTTTCTGACCATACATAAAGCTGTATTTTAGGAACATTTTATCTAATAACCTTTTTGGAATAATAACCCTAGCCTATCCCTACCCCTACCCCTACCCTATAAGACGGGAAAACGCAACGAACCACAACTGTGACAAATCGCGGTGTACTGCAGTACACATAGTGGGGGGTAGGGTTAGGGCTAGGGTTAGTATTCCAAAAAGGTTTATTATCTAAAAATGTTAATAAAATATAGTTTTAAATTTGGTCAGAAAGGCAATAACGGAAAAAATAGAATGAACCGAGAACTGCGGGGGGTGGGGGTGGCCACATCTTTACCTTTACCGCAAAGTTTTACACAGTGGAGAATTGATAACTCAAAAAACTCTGGATAATTCACAATCATGTTTGGGTCCCAGTATAATAATCTCTATGTTGAAAAGTCTTTTAACTCAAAATATTGGCAACCTCAAAATAGAATTTCAGTCCCTTCAATTTTGACTTAATCGATTTTGACAGTACATCTATTGGAAATCACGCAAGTTTACAATCCCATCACAGATGTGACCTAGCACCACGAAAGGGACATGAAGTCGCTGGGTTAGTTTCTCACAACAGGATTTTCAAAGTGAAAAATCTCTTTGTTTTTGTCAATTTTGAGCTATGGGTATTTTTGTGTTTTCTAACATCCTATCTTTCATATTTATCTATCACAGGATAATCTTTACTATATTGACTCTAATATGGTCCTATAAATAGTTTTATAAGTGTTTTAAAACAAGTATGTCAATGCATTTTTTTTTAGCTAGGCTAGACTTTAGACAGTGATTTATCAAAATGGCTGACGCTCACTCCTACAAAACTTTTGAATTGTTCATAACTCTGGAATGGAAAAAGATACAAGAATGGTTCTTGCACCATAAGAAAGAGAGTTGTACTAACGTTTTTAAATGTATAATTTTTCTCAGAATGCTCAGTTCGACACTTAATGTCCCTTTGGTGGTGCAGGGTCACAAATATGGGATTTTAAGTCAGTAAGTTTGTTTTAGACAAAAACTAGGAATATCCAATGAGAGCAAGTAGTGCTATTATTTTCACGCCAGAGGGCTGGACGCTCGTGTGGGGCTAATCCTCTCGCCTATATTCTTAGTTGGGGGGATAAAGAAAATTATGAAAGACCGGGAGTGTTCCTAAACATCACGCTATCTCTCTCACTACACCCAAAGTAAGAAAATCGCCGTGTTAGCCCCTAGTGCATTGAACTGCCCTCTGGCCGTGGGACAAATATCGCAATAAGCCGACCACTTAAAGGCTAAAAAAACATGACTTCTTAGCCTTAGGTGAAAAACCGTGCACGTAAATGAATTATGCCACTGCAGCAAACTCAAACAGATCTTGATAAATAAATAAAAAACATCTCTCTGATGTCAACTTAGTGCACTGAAATTTGTGTGCAACTAGTATACTTCAATAGACCTCTCTCAGCATCTCTCTCTCACAAAAGTACAGTTTAACCCACACACAAACATACAGTGATAGTGATAAACACATACACACAGAGTACTGAAATGTTATGATATAATATATTGCAGTGCAAATGCCAGCTGGATTGATCAGGAATGTTGCCTTAATGGGGCGGACGTTTGGACCTTTCACAGTCTGTTTGACAAGTTGTCTTTTGCTTTTCTTCTTTCTTCTCTCCTCGCAATCGGCCCACCTTCATCAGGTTGAAGATTTTGCGATATTCCTGGTGTGTTGCAGTGTGATGTTTGTGTGTGCATGTTGTTGTGCATGTGTGACCGAGTCTCTTGTGTGTGGCGTATTTGATCGTTGAATGTGTGTGTGTCACACACATTCAACACAGACTGTTGTATTTTACACGATTTTGTGACTGTCTACTTGTTTGGTGAATATTCGATTGTAAAGCACTTGGCTCATTTGTGTAAACGCTATATATGGAAAGTACTTTAGTCTTTTAAAAAATTCCCAAGGACTGGTTTTTGAAGACGAGTTGGTTGGGGGAATTTTCGCAGGACACGGTTTTCAACATTCCAAATCCAAGTGAAAGCAGATTGAACACAAAAGAAACGTTAACACTGACAACTTGACCTAAACATGGTTTAAACTTACTAACATGGGTTAACTTTGAACTAAACATGGGTTCAACTTAAAAGAAACATTTGAACTAGGGTTTTTCCTAAACAATCTTTTCCCCCACCTTCTGGAAATGGAAGTTCTGTCTCAACTTCCCCTGATTCTGCCACTCTCTTATCTTACCCATTATGGCCATATGGCCTGGGAACCAAAAAGGAGAGAGAGAAACATGTACACATAACTTTTGTATCCAAGGATTAGATTTTAGGCACGCCTATTCTTCCCTCTGTCCTGTACATATATATTGACAGAGAACATAAACGGGGCAGCATACTATTAACTAGAGCTTGAGCACAAAGGTAGCAAGCCAGGTGATATACAATGATAGTTTTTTTTGGATACAAAGATATGTTGGAGATTGGCATTTATAAAACTTGCAACAGAGAGAGGAGAGGAGAGAGAGAGAGAGAGAGAGAGAGAGGAATGAAAAGAGAAGAGAGAGAGGAGAGAGAGAGGAGAGACTCAGGAGAGAGAGAGAGAGAGAGAGAAGATAGAAAACTCAATAGCTTCTTTGCACCTTGCCCTCTCACTCACTACTTCATACCATGCAGTCATCAAAGAAATTTGACATAAAAACGCATCAAGTCAAAAAATGGAACAAAATGGGCACACTGAATAATAGACAAAGATATCAAAATGGGCCATTTAAACTATTTAAAGCAGCATTTATGGATATATAACAATGGCGAAACTTGAATTGTATTTAAATTAGTACGAAAAGGGAACCTTTTGAGATAATGACAATTTTTTCAGAATATACCACTTTTAAGGAGGAAAAACAAACTTTATAAGATAAGAGAAAGAGACGAGATAGAGAATGAGAGACGCAATGTAGACAGACAGATGTATCATGTAGACAACCAATCACTGTATACATACAGGTACATTACAGACACATCTCTTGGGTCCCTTACCTGAAATATCAAACGCAGCGCAGAATCCACACTACAAACCCTCTAAAAGATGAGCAGGGGGTCCCGGGATGCCTGAAACATTCGTTTTAGCATTCACAAGCACTGGGAACCCTCTATCCCGCCTCTAGCCCCTCTATACTGTAAATAGGAGTGCCCTGGGGCCCCTTGCTTTGCGCGCTGAGAGCCCTGCTCCCTTATACGACCTCCCATTATAAGACTCCCTCCCATTAAGACCTACTTTCTGTGAGACGTTGCCTTGCCTTTACTAATATTAAAATTACAACCCCCCCTCCCCTCTTTACTCCGCCCTTGATAAGACCTCTTTGGGATGATTTTTGAAGTCCTTATAATGGAGGTTCTCTGGACCTGAATGGATGCACTGCCAACTCACCTACTGGATGCAGATGTAACTTGGCTCGTGTTCTTCCCTCAGAGAGACTGTTCATTCAGCATCGTTACTGCCGTTCAGCTCGATGCGTATGTTTTTGATGATGGTAGATTCCAGCTCATATCATAGAGTAACTTCTGCAAGAGTGTCAGCTAATGGCATACTGACGCCCCTACACGTGCTGGTGTGTGTTGCCTGATGGTAGTCTCAGGAAGGAGTGTTGCCGATTTGGACGCCACCCCACGTATCTCTGCAACCGTGTCTCAAGAAGCTAGCGCTCACTCTACTCAACTGGTACTGTTGTACACGTGTCGGAACGCGTGAGCACACTGCATCTCACGGAGCGAGCATGTCAGTTTGCGCGTTAACACTTAAGAACCGTTTTGTGCCTGCAGTATCCCCGCTGTGGTCACAACTCCTAAGCTGTGGCCCAGCCTCTCGCAAACGAACACAAAAAACAAAAATGATAAATTTATTGTACGGGTCCTTCTCAGAATGTGTACCAATAGAGTAGCGCATTTTAAGACCTGTTTTTTTTTTGTTTTTTTTTTGGGCACTCCCAAACCACAGGCAGGCTCCCAGGACCCCCTTTGGGGGTCTAAGTATAAATGCTAAAGGTCTGCGTACACGTTTACAGCATGGGAATTGTCAAGACAAACCTCCTGAAGCCCACCAATTGAAGTAATTTAAGTACAAAACAAAGTATTTATAACAAAACCAAGTATTTAGTAAAAAAACAAGTATTTAGTAACAGAAAGCAAGTATTTAGTACAAAAACGACGTATTAGTAACAAAATGACGTATTTAGGACCAAGCGGTGGTTAGTATTTTTTAAAACACGAGTATTTTCGTAACAAAACGAATAGCTAGTAAAAAACCCTAGTTTTAGTACAACAACGGAGTATTTAGTAACGCACAAAGTATTTAGTGACAAAAATGAATACCCCATAACAAAAACGCAGTATTTGTGCAAAACGAGTATTTAGTACGAAAACGAAGGTGTTTATACAAAACGGGTGTTTAACACAACGAGCATTCCGTAACAAAACGAAGTGATTTCGTACGAAAACAAAGTATTTAAGTACAAACGAATATTTAGTACAAACGAATATTTTAGTAACCAAAACGAGCTTTCAGTAACAAAACAGGGTATTTACGTGGGTAAAACAAAGTATTTTTAGTAGGAAAAACGCTGTATTTTTGTACAGAACTAATATTAGTAACAAAAACGAATATTTAGTAGCAAAAACAAGTATTTCGTAAACAAAACCTGTATTTAGTACGGAAACAAGTATTTAACAAAACGAAGTTTTAGTAACAAAACGAATTATTTAGTAACAAAACGAGTATTTAGTCACTAAAACGGGAGTTTTGGTAACAAAAATGGAGTATTTAGTAACAAATGAACTTTTAGTCAAAGGAGTATTCAAGTACCAAAACGGATATTTAGTAAAAAACGGGGTATTTGGTACAAAAACTAGTTATTTAGTTAACAAATGAAGTATTTAGTAGCCCAAAAGTATTATACAAAACGCAGTATTTAGTGGACAAAAACGAAGTAATGTAACAGAGCGATTATTTAGTAACAGAAACGAAGTAATTTAGTAACAACAAACGAATATTTAGTAACAATTTCAACACATAATGGCCGGAAATCCCGGACAATTTCCCAATGCCTGACGTTAACATTAATTCACGATGATATTATCTATTTCCCCATGGCCACACAAGTGTAGCCCACTCCTAACATGACTTACACTTTTTTTACAGGCTCCTTGTTTGCCATGGGAATAGAATATCTTGTGAATAATGTTAACGTGTACACAGACCTTTAAGGGCTCCAAACCGTATTACTCTACTCTTTTCGAGTAGTATTCTGACTCAGTTTTGGCCTCTACTACTCTTCAAAATTGAATAAGCTCCAATACTCCATTTTCGTGACACATAATTTGATGTTTAATGATAAATTACACATTTATGAGCCAAAACACTCATTTCAGTATCCAGCCTTCTCAAGACTTGTGTAGGGGGTAAACGGTCTGAGCCCTCCTAAACTAAGAATGTGCCGATAATAAAATAATAATAATAATAATAATACTGGTTATTTGTGACCCGTCACCACAAAAATGATCGTGATGTCCCAGATGTCACTTTGTTATTAGCACATTTTAATATGCATTAAACAGCTTTCCAACAGACCCAAAAGTTTGTAAATCGACTATTTGTTCAAAGTTTGAGAATTTGAAAACGTAATACTCAACGTGACTAGCAGGACTCAATGAAAAAACTGCAACAGGAAAATGTCTAATAGTTACAAAACAACCAGATTTACTCATCTAAACCCCCTGTTAAGGCAGAGAAGGATATCATTTTACACTTTTCCAATACTTATGATCATCATGGTAGCTCAAGACCCACTGTTTTCATTATAAGTCAAAATCTGAGATTGAATGCTTTACCCCCTTACCACATAAATTGTACCATAGGGGACGTGACCTAGGGACAATTCAAGCTCATTTTGAGGTGGACCGGTCACATTTATGAGCGCTTACTAAACTCCCAATTAGCAGGCAGCTCAAGCGCTGACCAAGTCCATAAACGCTACATACACTACAGAACATAATACACATTAAAAGAACAAGCCAAAGATGCTCAGCCTGAAGACCATTATCCAGGAAAATATAAACATTCAAAATAAATGACTTATTTATAGTGTTATTAAATACAAAATACATGTATTAATTTCTCTTGCCCCCCCCCCCATTCGCTGTGCCAATGGTAATGGGACCCTCTATCCCGTCTCTAGGACCCTTTAAACTGTAAGTGAAGGAGTCCATGGGACCCCTTGTTTTTTTTGCGGGACGATTGGGAGCCCTGGGCCCAGTGTCCTGGCTCTTACAGCAATCAGTAAGACGAAGCATGCCAGTGTTAAAAAAATGTAATCAGACATTTGTCCTCGACAGGAGAGAACACAATAAGACATGTTGTTAATCATGTTAATAGGTCCATGGCCTATGACCAGGGCCTCGGGACATCACTGAGGCCGTGAGGGTAATGATAAATTATTAACAGAACAGTCTTGGCTGCCCCAAGAAACCGGACATGTCCATTTCATTTCATTCTCAAAATGAACATTTCCGGTTTCTGCTTGGGGCAGCCAAGACTGTTCTATTAATAATTTATCATTACCCTCAGTGATGTCCTGAGGTATAAACTGATCGAGAACAGAATATCAATCAAAATTTTCGGTGCAGTTTTGCTGTACATACAACACAAAACCTAACCCTACCCCTCCAATGCCCAATTTTCTCAACAGATTTACACTGATCTAAAAAATGACCCATTGGCCTGATTGGGCTATCAAAAAGGAGATAAAATCTCAGATCAGACACACACACACATATATATTGACACTATGACAGCCTCTTTCTCTCCCCCCCCCCCCCCACCCCCCTCCATATCCAATACATCTCTGCTGAAAATACATACACATTTTGTTCACAATCTAACACATACACCAGAGTTAACATAAAAAAAAACCTACCACTTCACTCACTGACACTAGTGACAGACAGAATTTAGCCCTTGACTTTTTGAGGAAGTAGAGAAAGACTTGGGGAAATTGCGCAGTCTGCTCAATCAATCTCTCAAGGTCGTCTGCTCAGTTAGGTAGGTAGGTAGGGACAAAACAAGCCGTAAAGCTTTTCCAAACAGTCCCATCGTTTATGATTTTTCTGGTAAATGTATCTTTTTGGTCAAGGTTGATGCGGCCTAAATTTTCCTCATAAATCATTATTCGTCATAGCTTCTAAACACTTCTAAAAATGTTGGTAATGTATCCAGACGATTTTTAAACATATTAGTATGAGGTGCACATTTTACGTAAGTAGGCAATTCGTTCCACATGTTAGTAATTCTGTTACCAAAACAATTTTTTCTTATGTTAGTATTATATCTTTTAACAAAAACTTTACCACAGGCGTTTCTAGTCATATTGTATGACTTCACACATCTCTGGTTGCTTTCATCACCAAGCCGCAATCAAAAACCGACTAGGCCTAACCCAATATAATTTAGGCCTAGTACAGTAGTACTAGTACTAGTACTAGTAGCCAGTAGGTACCAATCGTCCAAAATACACAGACTAGAAGTAGAACTTCAACTATAAGTATAATCAAACCAAACTTTCAGTTGCATAAAATTAAAAAGTCCAAAGATTGCTTTGATACTGATAGCGACAAATGCAAAATCTACAAGGAAGTACATGAAAAGGTCACGAAAGTCTACTACTGTACTAGAACTAGGCTAGTGACGATGTTTCCCCAAGACGCAACGAAAGCAAAAATAGCTTAAATGCCGCTAAGTCTTACGTAGGCACCTTCAAAAAACGAGTTTAAAGTCTCCTTTCGTGGCAAAATATCAGACGAAATTCGTACAGAAAGGACTCACCAAAATATCCCTGCACATCAGTTGTACCAGTAATGTTTTTCTCGCCTTACAACAAGCGAGGGAAACAGATAAAAACACTATAACAGACTGACCGAGTAAACTTCGAGCAGAAAGATGGCCGCGCTGTGACGTCACAGGAATGCACGTAAATGAAGAAATCACGTGACAACCACTTTCTCCTTCACCCACCCACTTACCAACAATGTCGGCTTGTTATTTTTACAGACGTTCCAACGCTAAATCGAATTATCTGCTCTTCTGGCAAAAAACTAACAATCCGTTGACAGGGGTATTTGTTTGAACAGTTTCCACCGGTTAGAGAAATCCCGTAGGCTAGGAAAACCGGTGGTTGTTTGTATGGAATGGCTCGCGCGCACGTGGTGGGTGGGTGTTTGTTTTAGAGGTCACCAAGGTCATTCAACGGAGGAGAGAGAGAGAGAGAGAGAGAGAGAGAGAGAGAGGAGAGAGAGAGAGAGAGAGAGAGAGAGAGAGAGAGAGATTGAAAATAATAATTCTATTGACATTAGCAAACGATGCCAAGGAAGCACAAACCATGTACTAAAGAATGCATAAGCCTAACTGGCGACTAAATCAGTTCATAAGATTTTTTTTAAAGAAACATAATTAAAGAGAGAGAGAAGAGAGATTATTTTATATGAGAGAGAGAGAGAGACAGAGACGGGGAGATATATGTTATTTTCAGGAAGAGAGAAACGCAAAGAGAGAGAGAGAGAGAGAGAGAGAGAGAGAGAGAGAGAGAGAGAGAGAGAGAGAGAGAGAGAGAGAGAGAGACTGGACACTGGAAAAACTTTGTTATTTTCAGGAACAGAGAGAGAGAGAGAGAGAGAGAGTTCGGAAAGATAAAGGCACAGAGAGAGGGGAGGGGGAGGGGGGGGGAGGGGGGAACAGACAGACAGATAATAGAGAGTCAGGGTTAGCTAACATGCTTCATACTTCAGAGAGAGAGAGAGAGAGTCATTTTCATATGATAGAGAGACTGAGACAGGGTTATTTTGAGAGAGAGATCGACCGAGTTCGGAAAGAGAACAGTGCAGAGAGAGAGAGAGGGGGGGGGGGGGAGACAGACAGATACTATAGTCAGAGAGTTAGTTAACATGCTTCAGAATTCAAAGAGACTTCAGAGAGATCGAGAGAGAGAGAGAGAGAGAGACGGGGAGAGGGGGAGAGAGAGAGAGAGAGAGAGAGAGAGAGAGAGAGAGAGAGAGAGAGAGAGATGTCATAGAGAGTTGGTTAAAATGCTAAAGATTTCACAGAGAGAAAGAGAGAGGCATACAGACAGACAGACACAAAGAGACAGACAGACAGACAAACAGACAAACAGAGAGGTCAAACGTATAAGTAGGCTAAAAAGGAAGTGTATTTTTAGAGCTTCTGTATGCGAGAGGTAACTTATTGTCACGCTTCGGGCAACTAGAGGCTATTTTTGTCACCCCAGGAATGTAGCCATGGTCTTTTCGTGCGTGGGGTCCAAATGTAGGGCCTATTAGGGGCGGATCGTGTGGGGGGGGGGGGGGGCGGGCGGTGTCCAGGGATTCCGGACCCCCGCCCCAAGCATGTACAGGTTGAAAAGTTTTTTAAAAAAACCACAAGTGGATCACCGAGCGGCAGAAAAGTTCTCCAGCTGTTGAAATTGGGCGCATAGCAGCAGCATGACGCATCTGCGCTCCAGTGTCATGAAACTGAGCAAGTGCCCCCAAAAAAAACAACCTTAACAAATAATAAATGTAAAACATGTGTGGTTTTAAATGACCGGTTACAGATGGTCATATCGACAGACTGTAACCATTGTGACATTGACCTTGACCCTTCTTGTACTACATATTCAGAATGACCTTAAGCCAATGCATCTGCACACCAAATTTGAACATTTAAAGTCCAACGGTGTGAAAGATATGGCCACAAGAATAAATATACGTTTTCAAGGTCAAACTTCAAGGTCAAGGTCAGCATGGTTATTATTTCTGTATGGGACCTTTTGCGTACCATGATGCACCACCACAGTAAACTTGAAGCGATTCCATGCAGCAGTTCTTGAGATACAGCTTTGGGGCTCGAACCCCGTGATTTGCTCGCACTGTGACACGCGCACGAGCGCGCAGACAATAATCTATTTGAAAATAAAAGATTTAAACCACAGAGAGAGAGAAAGAGAAAAAATTATTTGAAAATAAAAGATTTAAACCACACGCACAGAGAGAGAGAGAGAGAGTGAGAGAGAGAGAGAGGAGAGATGAAGAGAGAGAGAGAGAGAGAGAGAGAGAGAGGAGAGATCTTAGAGAGAGAGAGAGAGAGAGAGAGAGAGAGAGAGAGGGAGAGAGAGAGAGAGAGAGAGAGAGAGAGAGCAGACAGTAATGTTTTTTGAAAATAAAAGATTTAAACTGGAACATTTGATAAGGATACAGATTTTACAGACAGACAGACAGACAGAGAGAGAGAGAGACAGACACACAGCAAGACAGATTATGCAGACAGACTGACAAACTAGATTTATGCAGTGTGTCACGTGGGTGTGTCAGTCAACTAATGATGACACAAGGGAGAGGAATGTCTCAAACGACTGTTAACTGACGACACTCGTGCGTGCGATACGCTCAAGCTATTATTTCGCTGAGGCATGGGTGACATTTGATTTTTCTTTTTTCTCTTCTTCTTCTTCTTCTTCTTCTTCTTCTTCTTCTTCTTCTTCTTCTTCTTCTTCTTCTTCTTCTCTTTCTTGTTGTTTGTTGTTCTTCTTCTTCTTCTTCTTCTTCTTCTTCTTCTTCTTCTTCTTCTTCTTCCTCTTCTTCTTCTTCTTCTTCTTTTCTTCTTCTTCTTCCTTCTTCTCCTCCTCCTCCTCTTTCTCCTCCTCCTCCTCCTCCTCTTCTTCTTCTTCTTCTTCTTTTTCCTCCTCCTCCTCCTCCTTCTCCTCCTCCTTTTCGGCTCCTCCCCTCCTCCTCCTCCTCCTCCTCCTCCTCCTTCATTTTCAACTCCTCCTCCTCCTCCTCCTCCTCCATTCACTTCTTCAACTTCTCTTTCTTGTTCTTGTCCTCCTCCTCCTCCTTCTGCTTCTTCTTCTTTTTCAATTTCTCCTTCTCGTCTTCCTCCTCCTCCTCCTTCTTCTTCTTCTTCTTGTTCTATTTCTCCCATCCTCCTCTATCTTTTCTCTCTCCTCTTGTTCTTCTTGTTCCTCTTCTTCTTCTTCCTCTTCTTCTTCCTCTTCTCTTCTTCTTCTTCTTTTCCTCCTCCTCCTCCTATCCTCCTCCTCCTTCTCCTCCTCCTCATCCATTTTCCGGCTCCTCCCCCTCAGTTTCTCCTTCCCTTCTTCTTCCCTCCTCCTCCTCGTCCTCCTCCTCCTCCTCCTCTTTCTTCATCCACTTTTTGAACTTATCTTTCTTTCTTAATCTTGTCCTCCTCCTTCTTCTTTTTCAACTTCTTCTCCTCCTCCGCCTCCTCCTCCTTCTATTCTTCTTCTTATTTTTCTTCTTCTTCTTCTTCTCAGTCTTCTTCTTCTTTTTCAATTTCTCCTTCTTTTTTTTCCCTCCTCCTCCTCCTCCTCCTCCTCCTTCTTCATCCACTTCATCTTCAACTTATCTTTATTTCTTAATCTTGTCCTCCTCCTCCTTCTTCTTTTTCAACTCATTCTCCTCCTCTTCTTCCTCGTTCTTCTTCATCTTCTTCCTCCTCCTCCTTCTTCTTCTTCTTCTTCTTCTTCTTCTTCTTCTTCTTCATCCACTTCATCTTCAACTTCTCTTTCTTTCTTG
>CM065711.1:34236104-34238604 GCA_017654935.2 Phymorhynchus buccinoides | reverse complement strand
CACAAGAATCAGGAAATGCATTGTGGAGGAAGAAGAAAAAAATAAAAATAAAATAAAATCAGAGAGAGAGAGAGAGAGTTTAACTGATCAAGATAAAGAAATATAAATTAAAACTAAGAGGTCGCGTTTTTGGTGTATCACTCCCAAAAGCCTAAATGTTACAAAGAGTGATAACTTCCCTTGCTTTTTGAGCATGAAGCCAACTTTCTTACTTTCCCACCTGGAAGGTGAAAAGGTGGAAGGTGGGAAGTGTTAGTGTTGTTGTAGGCAGTGAGTGAGTTCACTATGATCCCCAGCTGTAGTGTAGGTGAAAGGGTGGGCGTAAAAAAAATCCAACCCGGCCTCAGTCAGCAGCGGAGTGCAATCTCTTTGTTGTATTCAGGCTTTTTGATGAGTCCGGCATTCCAAGAACTAAAAATAGAAATCGTTTTTGTTGGAGGCATTCGCATTATAGAGGTTAAATTTCACCCAACGGTTGGACTGCCTCGGTGGCCAAGTGGTAAGGCGTCGGTCTCGTAAACCGAAGATCCAGGGTTCGATCCCCTGTCGGGGCAATTTTTTTAATACTTTTTTTGTCTCTTCATTTTTTTTTTCCCCCTTCTATTCAGATCACCCCCATTCACCCCCCCATGTCCCCCCCCCTCTCCCCCCCCCCTCAATGTTATTGTTTATTGCGCTTTTCCAGTCTTGACTTTATATACAAACTCTGGAATTCATTGCCTTCTGCTGTCAGACATAGTCAATCTTTAGCATCGTTTAAAACAAACCTGAAAACCCATCTGTTTCCGGCAGTTTTTTCAATAACACCACCATCTCCATGTGCACGTGTGCGTGTGTGTGTGTGGTGTGTGTGTGTGTGTGTGTGTGTGTGTGTGTGTGTGATCGAGTGTGTGTGTGTGTGTGTGTGTGTGTGTGTGTGTGTGATTGTAAGACTGCCTCCACATAAGACCCACTTCTCTCAGACATTGCCCTTCTTTGTAAGTATTAAAATTACCTCCCTAATAAGACCCCTCCCTTAATATAAGACCCCTCCCTTATAAGACCTCATTTTACGATGATTTTTTGAAGGTCTTATAAGGGAGGTTCCACTGTATTCTCAAGTTGTTAACGAATGCATATTTTGAATTCTTGAAATGGATCAAACAAATTATGTATTGCAGTCTAAGCGAAGACTTTGGGCGCGGGGCGGGATGAACATCCCCGATAGGAAGAAGACTGGCCTAAAAAAATAGAAAACGATAGAGGTTTAGATGCTGGATCTGCCAGTAAAAAAAGCAAGACTGAAAAAAAAAAAACCACACCACACCGAGAAATGGTTTTTTGTCACACACACACACTCGCCCCCACCGCCACCCCCCCCCCCACCCCCCGCCACCCCCTACCCCCGTGGGAATATCAGGGGGTCCTTTCGAGTCGTGTAACTGAATAGTATCCCCACCTTCTGGAAGTTTCTGTGCTTGTATAACTTCCTCTAATCTTTGACCTCTCTTTTTGACTCTGCCATTTCCCTTTAGCTTACTTTCTGTCTCACGAGTCCATGTGTCTTGCCATGGAGTCTTGCCTCCCCCCCCCTCCCCCCTCCCCCCGTTCGCCCTTCCCCCCCCTCCCTAAAATTACCCTCTTCAGACATGTTTACCACTCTCGATCTGAAAGTCTGCTTTATGTCAGTTTTGATTTCATGTAAACTAGTAATCCCATGATGAAAATCCGTTTAACGTCCTCCGGTCTGAAACCGACACACATATGGGACATTCAGTAGATACAAAGATGGTGGGAACGATCCTGGAGGCAATTCCCGGAGGCAGTGCAACTCCAGGAAAGTCCCGAATTTTTGAACGATACAATTGTATGGTAATAATCCCATGAATGAAAATGATATTTTACGTCCTCTCGGTCATAGCGTCGCCATCGTGAATAGAGTATAGTTACATGTGTATTCGCGATTAGCGACGGTCATAGACACATATGGGAACATTTGTAAATGCAAAGATGGTGGGAACAATACTGGCTGCAATGCCCGGAGGCAGTGCAACACCAGTAAAGTCCCGAGTTTCTAACAATATAGATAGGTGTAGCAGCAACCACAGCCTCGGTTAAAACCTCATCGGCTATGGTACCGGCCACATTGTCTAAGTAAATAATCCCAGGCTGATGTTATGGAGTTTGCTTAAACTACACTATGCGCATGCGTGGGTGTGTTTGTGCGCGTGTGCGCGCGCGCACGTTCATTGAAATATGCTATTGCTCATTCAGGCAAGCAAAAACATACGGATTGGCAGACAGACAGACAGACAGAAACAGAGAGAGAGAAGGACAAACGGAGGCACAGAATATCAGACATAGAAGTTCAATCACGCTGTTTAAAGGGAAGTTATTCATGTTACTGTAATGTGCCAAGTAATGCATAAATTATCGGGATTATCTCCCATAAAAAGAAAAAGTGAAATGATCGCAACTAAGACAAGAGAGTTCAAAATCAAAATGTTTATTAAGGCACACA
>CM065711.1:34211692-34235604 GCA_017654935.2 Phymorhynchus buccinoides | reverse complement strand
TTTGGGCACAAGTTTTGGTAGGCAGTCCGATTGCTTTTTGTTTCTTCTGCGGCTAATGGGATCGTTATGCTGGTCATCATAGCTCCGTGGGGTAAACTAGTCACTCTAAATATCCCCTTGGGTTTGTTGGGGGTTTTGTTTAATAACACTCTATAACCGTTATGTTGGATAGATTCATAACTTCAATTTAAGTTGTTTAGTGGTAGCGTTTGTCATCATAGAGTGGTCCATAAAGAGTGTTAGCATCTAAGTACATAATGTCATTTGATGTTTTTGTGGGATTTAGTCGTTGAGGTATTTGTTGTTGGCTTTACGTAAGGGTGGCACCCAAACTAATTCCGCCCACGCAGTCCCGTTCTAACATTTGTGTTATTGCATCGTTGGGAGTAAATCTATTTTAATGTTGGTGATCTAAGGACGCTTCCCACTCATTCCCTGGAGCAGGTTATATAATCACAGGATCTATTCATCGTGACGCATGCAGGTTTTGTTCTGTATTCTCAAACATCAGAGTAACAAACGTCGGCTTTTTAAGTATGCGTCGTGGTAAATCAACCCATTGATTTTTACATTTTTAACCTCGTTCCACTCTGCTTGTGCGTCTTCATATTGTTTGTCGCTTATATCCGATCTCATTAATTTAGCAAAAGAAATGCACCTTTACAGGAGCCAAAGTGTCATCAAATCGCTCCAGAATCCATGTACGTCGTAGGGATAGATTGCCTGTTTTTATTAGTTCGGGTTCAAAGTATTTACTTGTAATGGGATGTGGTTACGCTTTAGTTTATCGTCGAGCGACATTCTAGTGTTGTAGCGAATCAAACACGATAGTTGACCGAGCTGTAAATTCATGTCTTCCAGCGGATCGGGCTATGCAACGACTCGACTTAAGATCCTAACTTTTCAAAAGTGAGCTCCTAATAATTAAGTGAATCGTATCCACGTAATTGTGAAGAATATGGGTAGTTTCCATTCTTGGATCGATCTTTAACAGGAGGTTTGCTTTGTTTGTGCAGCACCTCTAAATTTCCCTGTTATGGCTCATGGTCCTCTTACTTTGTGGTTTTCTTGGTTTTACTTGGGTCTTCAAACTCGTCAAATCACTTTACCAAATCCACACTTAGTAGCGGGCGTGTAATTAAGTGATCTTGGGGTTGCATAGTTAATTCGTTTAAATTAAATTGTTGGAGCATTTTTTTGCCAGGTCCAATCATGTCCTTTAGGAAGTAGATTCGGCGTTGGGTCCTCTGTAACATTTTAGGTGTGGAGTGTTTACCGTCAGATCTACTAATTATGCATAAGAGCAGATTTGGTGTTGTTTATAACACAGTTTAGGAGTGTTTCTTAGGTTCGTCCTTCCTTATGGTACAATTAAAGACTCGAAGTCTGCATAAACAACATAGTGGTGCGGTTAGACAACTTTTATCAACTATTGTTAAAAGAATCACTTTACTTCTTCTTTGGATAATATCTTTCATTATACTGCTAACGGGCTTTCAACAATTTGTTTGGTTTTGATTTGCTGCTGAGGTGCTTTGGAATTCTAGTAACACCTCTACCAATGTCTTGTTTTTTGTTGTAGTCTTGTGTGGGTTAGTAACATAACTCATTGTACGACATTACAGTGTAATTCAATTTTTCTTCCTCCATCTGTTATTAAAAGAAATCTATCTGATTATCATGTGAATCCAATATTCTTGAACAGCATTGTTTTGAAAGCCGCGTAAATGAGTTTACTGTTTTTTTTTGACCAAGTATAAACATTTACAGTTAGTGGTTTTTTTGTTCTTCGACTTTGAATGATTTTATCAAAAGTTACTGTGGGACATTTACATATTTGATTAAAAGTTCAACTCATTAACATAGGGTTTGTCAATTAAAATTCTGTCCTGTGTTCTTAACTACTGCATGTATTTTTGCGAGTACACACCACATAAAACATTTGTTATACGTATTTTTTATATTTATGACGGCTCGTTTACTTGCAAGATCAGTTGGTAGGGGCATGTATGAATTTCCTACAATTGGTTCGTATTTACTTTCTACTAGTTCTATTTCAATCACTTCACCTTCACCCCATCCAGATCCTCTTTGTTTTGCTTCTTCAGATGCTTTAACAAACTGATCATACATATTGCTTTCCCATTCACTTGTAAAATCATCATACGTTAATGCAGTTTGTTGTTTTGTAGAGACCCAAATTAACATGGTTTCATCACCACCTTCAGAAGTAAACTCTATTCTTACTGCTAATAAAACTTTAACTGGTGGTTCAATTGTTAATCTGTTTATGATTTGAGAAATAGCGAATTTAACACTTTTTAAAACATTAAGTGAATCAATAATTCTTATATTTGTTTCTTTAAAGGTTTGATCTAAATCACTTACATCTTCAAAATCAATTTCATCTTCATCAAATAATCCGCGCAATTCTTTATTCAAACGTTTGTCTTGATATAATTTTTTAATATCATGCAAATATTCATCATTATTGTTCTGGTGTTTTTTATTGAGACTCATTTTTATAACACAAAATAAATACGTAATTTAAAAATTAATTATTTTTCTTTTACTATAAAGTTGGCAAAGAATTCTATCAATGTCTCTCTTCACTATGCTTGACACAATCGGACTTTCCCTGTAACCAAATACAGGTCGTGCATTATCTAGTCAGAGGCGATGACGTCAACGGTGTTCCTTTCTGCTATAATTAGATCGTGAATCACTATAGCTGGTAAACAGGACATGATCTCTCTATTCACAGAAAAAGACACTCCTGAGAATAAGGTTGCTCAAGAGAAGGACCTGAAAGAAAGAATAACATATAGAAAAGAAGCAATTAAAAAACAGCTTGCGGCCTCACAATAAAAGGTAAGTGATGGTGGGGTTTTTTTTGTTTGTTTAGGGTTATATGTTCAAAAAATCAATAAAATCAGAGTAAAAGTAACTTTTCTAATTTTACTTGATCTTCCATGAAAATTTGGACTTTTTGGGTGAATTCAAGTACTTGATTAAAACCGAAACCGAAACTGGGCTGGAATTCTGGTTTGATCGTTCTCTGGGTGTGTCTGTGCGTGCGTTGTGCGTGGTGGTGCGTGTTGGTGGAGTGGAGAGGGGAAGAGAGGAGAGAGTGAGAGCGAGAGAAGAAACTGATGAAGACGGAAGAGGAAGCCAAGGAGAGAGAGAGAGAGACGAGAGAGGAGAGAGAGGAGAGAGAGACAGAATAGAGAGCACTCGGGAAGAAAAGAGACCAGAATCGGACGACGAGAAGAGAGATACCTAAAAAGAAGAGCATGGGGGGAGAGGATCGAACGATGCAGAGAGAGCGGATGACAGAGCACAGGAGAGAATGAGAAGAGAGAGAGAAGTCAAAGAGAGAGAGAGAGAATGGAGGCGCATGAACTGTTGGGAACGGGAAGGAACACAAAATAATTATGTGAAAGCTCGGGGTGACTTGGAGAGAGTGGGGGTTTGGGGTAGGGTGATAGAAGACAGAGTATTCGACACCAGGATCGGCAAAGCTGGGAAACCGCCTAATCTGGGGCCGAAATCACAATATTACTAGACTATAACAATAATGTCCACCTGCCGTAACCCGGCAATTGTGACGTGGTGTATCGTGCGTTTCTGCTTGAGTGAGTCTGTGTGGAGCGCATGCGCTGGCGCCTGTGTGTCTGTGTTTATAGTGTCGCTAAGAAACAAAGTTGCGTGCGTGGTCTTCCCGTGAAATCAAAACCGAAACTCAAACAGGTCCTGTATATAACAAGACGTAACGCGTAACGTGTCATTTCTTGGATGAAAGGAAAAATGGCGTGCTGTAGCATTTGCACGAAGCCGTTTTCTGGGCGACATCCCAAACGCCTGTCATGCTCTCACACCTTCTGCCTCAAGTGCCTATCCCAGCTGGCACAAGAAGCCAGGACAGCGTCTGCTGACCGGGTGAATGTACGTATCATCTTCGTATCACCGTATCACGTAATCAGTAATGGGCATAGCATAGCATAGCATAATGGCACTATAGACTATTTTGTTTAGCCTTTTGCCCTCTAAAATATGTTTTTGATTTTTGTTTGGTTTGGCTTCATTCACTGATGACTACTAAGGCATCTGTGTTTTATTCATTTAAATCTGTATTTTAACTGAATACATTTTGTTTTGGAATAACTTGTCTATGATATTTTTGAATTAATTTAATGACTTTTTCTCTCTAATCTGATCATGGCAGATCATGCAAACTTACTTAACACAATCATATTTAGTTAACTCGGCTATTACCGTGGAATCCGCTTAATGGAGGAGGAATCGGCCTTCGGATAATCGGCCAAAGCTGCTTAATTGGCCAATTTCCTATGGAACGGAATTTTTTCTTCTTAAGCATGTTATTTTGTTCGTTTTTTACGGCCAAAGCTGAAATCTTCAATTTCGCTTTATTGGCCACTTTTTCTCTCTAACTTCCCCCCCCCCCCTGGCGTTAACATCACTCAAGAAAACAAAATCATTGTCTTTTACTCGTGTTTCTGTCAAGTTGTAGGATTAATAAGTGTTCACATACAGTAGTACCATACACTGCACCTGTATGAAACTCTTGGTTTTTGACAGATTATTATCTCATTTCAATTTGTCTCGCACAATGTAATTCGCTACTCACACTAAGAACTGACAGCTGACAGGATGGGCAAACGCAACGATTACAGTCTTTTACAAAAACTCGACGAATATCTCGATGTTCGTTTTATTGGCCGGATTCGTCTTTTTGCATGGTCCCAAAAGTGGCCGATAAAGCGAATTCCCACTGGATTCACATTTTAGTGCCCGTCAATAACGATAATCTGTTGACTGAAAAAGCAATCGCTATGTTCTTTTCTGTTACAAATTATCGTCCTTCACGGGCATAAATTTGAATATAGCTGTTAACTCTCTAAAATAAATAACCGTAAATTGTAACGTGTAACGCTGCAGTTTGAGTTTAGCTCACGGCCCCCCCCCCTCCTCCCCGCATCCCCACACCAACCTACACCCATGTTTAACACAAGGTGTATGTTTAAACACCACACACACACACACACAACTTAGTCTTTCACCACACTAGTACGTTAATGTGGTGACACACGGATGTAAATTGTAATGCTACAGTCAGTACAGTGTGGTTCTTTCAACTGTTATCAAGATCAAGATTGATCACATAAGTACTCTCTCTCTCTCTCTCTCTCTCTCTCGCATCAGTCTCTCTCTCTCGTCTCGTCGTCTCTCTCTCTCTCTCAGTCTCTACTCTCTCTCTGTTCTCTCTCTTATGTCAAGTTATCTAAACCCTACCAGGGATGATAGTGATTGTGATGAACTGTATGCAGGTCAGTCAAAAGATTTTGGGAAAAGTTTATTGGAATTTCTGTTTTATGTCTGGCTTTAGGTCATTTTGAATGGTTTTTTTGAGGGAGTACTCATATGGTTCAGGTCAGGTCCAATTCGATAAACTCGGCCTCGCGGCCTCTCAAGCCTCTCAGCGTCTTCTTTTTGTTTGTTTTTTGTTTGAGTTGGCACAGCTGTGACGATTTTGGTAGACTATTAATCATACTGGTATTTTAATTTACTAAGATTTTGGGTCCCTTTGTCCAGGTGGTTTTTGGAATTTGTTAGTATCAGGTGCAAGTTTTTGTCTGAGCAGGAAGTGCGTTCCAATAGCTAAGTTAGTCACTCTGTTTACTGAAAGAGTGTCTCTTGATGTTAGTTCTACTATACTGTCAGTGTAAAACATAATTATGATAAAGCAAAAAATTGTTGTTTGCATTTTAATCAAATAAATAATTATGATTTTGAAAACTAGTATAGTTTTTTGGTGGACTTTTCTGGGACTAAAATTGTGGTTGCGCAAGTGAGTAGTGAGTGGGTACTTGAATGAATGAAATATATATGCCATCGTCTCTCACGGACCACAAGGTGATGCTCTTTTTCTGCTGACGGAGTAACCCCCACGTCCCACACTGTGACTGGTAATACAGTAAAAATCATATAGTAATAAGCCAAGTGTCCCGTGTGTGACTGTGTGTCTGTAAAACACGTAACACGGGCCCTTATAACTCCGCCGTTGTTTGACCGTATCGCTTCAAATTTGCTGTGAGCCCTAAATGGGCGATGAGCAACGGCAACCGAGGTGGCCGTGTCAGTTGCGCGGTTTGGCAAATGCGCGAAACGCGCATCTGCCTGGCCTCTCGGCGCCCGTATCTCCGGTATCTTCTGGGCCGATTGCCTTCAAATATGGCAGGAAGATGACCGGGGCCGGGGACTATCCGTGTGCCAAACTAGACAGCGACTCGATTCACAAACGCGCGCGATACAGGCGCCGGGGGGGGACAGGTCGCCTCTTCACTTTTTCACAAACCGCGGCGTAACGAGACCCCACATTGACTCGAGATTTGGAACATGCATGACCAGGGATAGTGACTATCGTCGTGCAAACTTCCAACAGCTATCCGTTCATAAACGCGCGCTATAAACCGATTTATTTTGCAGGATGCTAATTTCAACCAACACTTGACACATAACCAAAGACTCTAAAAGGGGAAGATGGACTACGTAAGAGTTACGGCGAACCGGGCTGATAGACTTATCGTTAGTGGGGTAGTTCACAGTGGCGGCTATGCAAAAACTCAGATTGGAATTTGAACGGAGAATTCAAACTGGCCTATCAACGTGTTATTTCATAAAGATGTTTAAAAGGGACATCAAACCAGTGTTTCTGTCCTCACTACTCATAAAAATTATAGGGAAAAGGGACCAGATGTTAGTCTTTTCTTTTCAATGTCTTTGGCTCTTTGCTTGCCTCCCCACGGCAGCGCGCTGCAGATATTTTTAGTTTATCAAAAATTTTTTTGTTCATCAGTAGATAAATATTTTGTTTGGCTGGCTTGTGCAAATGTGTCCTCAAGGACTCATTAAACGGGTGCCTAAATGGCTTATAATTTTTTCGCCAAAAAAAGGAACTGATTCATCACAAAAAATGATTGATTCGTCAAAAAAATATTTATTAAAAAAAAAAGATTAATCATCACAAAAACAGATCCATTTCTCCACAAAAACATGTTAATAAACAAATAAAAAAAATGAAAAAATAAAAAAATACACAATCAAAAATTAAGTTGAATTATCTAAAAAATAATTAATATGTCAACTGGTGACAAATGTTTGAATTAACGTACTATGATCAGAGTGTATAGGTTTACCGAGACCGTGACTTATTGTCTGACTAAAGCTGGTTTCGCTGTGGCAGGTCGCCCTCGGTTTTCTTCTTCTTTTTCGCGCAAGCCCTCTTCCTTTTCTGGCCGATCGGCACTGTTTTTGCCGCTGCTGGCGCATGACACATTTTCAGACTTAAGCTTGTAAGTGGCATCAGCATGAACATTTCTAGTTGTTTATCCCAGCTTCAGCAGTCTCTTCGTGAACATGCAGATCCGGAAGAATGACGAGTCACACTCACCGTAGTCGCATTCAAATCCACAAACAAAAGGAGTATCTTCATCTTCAGGAACCCCATTTCTATCCTCGACCCACGCTGAAAGTTCGCTGAGAGAAATGGAATGTCTGCCATATTCACGAGTTTTCATCGTCAAAAGAAAGTTCTTCAGTTGCATTTTAGAGGGGATAGTTGTGCACCCTCTGTTGCGCAGAGCAACCAGAATCCCTCTATGTTTCTGTACTCCATCTTTGTACAATGATGTGATGTCATCTTTGGTCTGCTGCTGAATCCCATGCGTCACTTTCTGTTGTGAATGATCATATGCACCCGTCTCATACAACTCAACTCCCGCTTCCTCAGCTTTATTGAGAAGGAATACCTCAGCTTGACAGCCTTGTCCATGTTTACACTTGTAGTACACCTTCTTTCCGTCGTATGTGTTTGTTGTCAATGCAATGTACCAGTTGTCCTTAGATACGTAGTCAATGGCTTCAGCCGGTCCCGGAAAGACGTGCGTTCTGGTCCATTCTTTGGCCGCACCGCGTCGTCGTTTGGGTTGAGGTTCTTCTTCATCTTCAGACGGTTCCGTCAAATCGTCAGTAATCGGGGCAATAGTTGCAAAATCTTCCTCCATGGTTGTCGTCGCAGTATACGAAGGATATTACACCCAAAAGCGATAAAAACAGTGCTGAGCGGCAGAAAATGACAGCCAACAACAATAAACGAGGAGCTGTAGTAGTGGTCATTATCATGAAGTGAACCCCGTTCAGTCGCATTCAAATCTAACATTGGGGGTCATTGCTGAGAGGCGACTATCACTCACATTTCGGATGAACATCACTCAGTCATCATCATATTTGTGAATATAGCATCATTTCTATTTTCTTGAGTACCTTTTGTTTTGATACAATAGTATTTCTATTGGCGAACAAAATTTATTTTCGAAGAAATATTTATTTTTTATTGACAATTGAGTTTTTATTTTGATAGAACATCTTATTTTTGGATGGAACATCTTACTTTTTGAAAGTTCAATTGTTTTGTGACCACCTATTTATTTTGTGATAGCTCTATTTGATTTTTTGAAAATTGTATGTTTTCTTTTGATACAACCATCGATTCTTGTGACTCGATTAAACGGGTGCCATATTTGTTATACATACAGTGGAGAGAGATAGGAGAGGAGAGAGAGAGAGACGAGAAGAGAGAGAGAGAGAGAGAGGAGAGAGGGAGAGAGAGAGAGAGAGAGAGAGAAGAAACTGAACTGGGGTGTGGGTGTGGGGTGGGGGTGGGGGTGGGAGTAGAACGCAGCAAGCTTCCCCCCCCCCCCCTAGGGATACTGGGAGGGGGGGGGGGTCTTCCGTACAAATAGTTCCCCCGGCGCCCCTTCCCCCCCCCCTCCCAACCTTCTTGGAGTTATGTGATTATAGAAATCTACCTGGTCTATCTGTCAGTCGTCTTTTTCATTCTCATTCTCTATTCTGTCATTTTCTGGTCATTCATATTCTTCATTCTCATCATTCTATTCTGCCTTTTTTTCCTTTGCATGCTGTTATCTACTATCGTTCTGCCTTTCCTGTCCATTCTCCTGCTTTTTTCAAGAAACACTTTAAAAAAGATTTCCTCTAGCCAAAGTCAGACATGCTGGCCTAATTATTCTTACTTAGGTGCATAACCACAGCATGATGCATCTACGTTCGTAATTCACAGAAATTATCCTGCCTTTTTTCAACAAATACTTTCAAAAAGATTTCCTCTAGCCGAAGTCAGACATGCTGGGCTTATTTATTCTTACTTAGGTGCATAACAGCATTATGATGCATCTACGTTCGTAATTGACTGAAATTCTCCTGCCTTTTTTCAAGAAATACTTTCAAAAGATTTCCTCTAGCCAAAGTCCAGACATCACTGGGCCTAATTATTCTTACTTAGGCGCATAACAGCAGCGTGACGCATCCTACGCTCGTAATAACAGGAAACATGTCTGAACGAACGGAATAACACAGAACTTAGAAGACGAAGATAGAAGTACTACTCCTCTCGCTCTCTCTCCTCTCTCTCTCTCACCCTCTCTCTCCTCTATCTCTCTCTCTCTCGCTATCAATCTCTCTCTCTCTCTCTCTCCTCTCCCTCACTCTCTCTGCGGTGCGCGAGGTTCCAGAGTGAAAATGAGTATGAAAACCAACTCTTTTGGTAAAGGGTCAAGATGTGGCCCCCCCCCCCCCCCCCCCCTACATTTCAGGGGGGCGGGTGCGCGTGCGTCGCTGTCTGTCTGTCTCTCTCTCCCTGTCTTATTTTCTCTCTCTCTCTCTCCTCTTCCTCTCCAGTCTCTCTTTTTCATCTCTCTTCTAATCTCTCTCTTCTTCTCTACGTCTCTCCTCCTCGCTCTCTCTCTATGTATATGTTCTGTACTGTCTGTCCTCATGTCTCTGTTATTTCAACATATATTATCTCTCTCCTCTTCTGATTACTGTCCTCTCTCTGTCTGTCTCTCTCTCTCTTTCTCTCGCTTCTCTCTTCTCTCTCTGTCCTGTGCCTGTGTCCGTCTGCCTCTCGTGCTCTGCTCCGGGTGGAGGAGGAGGGGGTGGGTGCTTGGAGGGTGGAAGGGGCTGGAGCGGGGGAGTGGGGCTGGTGGGGGGAGTGTGGCGGGTGGGGGGGAGGGGGACTGATGGAGGGGATGGTGGAGGATGTGGTGGGGGGTGTTTCAAGGGGGGGAATGGGGGGGGAAACGGGTGGGGGATGGTTGGGGGTGGGGCGGTGGGCTGAGGTGGGGTGGGGGTGTTCATGGAGAAGAATGAATGCTTTTTTTGTTTTAGTTGTGGGTCCCCAGATTTATTAAAAGGGAGCTACAATGGTTGAACCACAGATTAATAACCTCTCTGGTAGGTTTTCAGTTCGTTTTTCCTTTTAGTCCTTTGCCGATCTACGATCGCAAGGAGTATGTTTTCGTTCGAGTTTGTTTGTTCTTCTTTTTCTGTCTGTCCCAAGGATCTCCGACCGGAACCGCTTGACCGAATCGCTTCAAATTTTGTGTGGTTGTGTGTCCCCCATGAGAGGAAGGCATCCGCGCAAAACTTTTTTTGCCAAGCCCTGACCTTGACCTTGGCGTATGACTTTGAAAACCGAAAACCGTTAAGGGGCCCTAACTTCCACACCGCAGGTCCTAGAGTTTTCAAACTTGGCATGTAGGTACTTTCCCTTACGGCCGTTCTGATGATGTCGTACAAATAAAGATCAAGGTCAAGGTCAGGGAGATAGGTATGCCTTGAAAGTGGTATGGGTCTAATAATTGGGTTTTACTGCCTCACGCATATCATCACGCATAATTATCTCCCGAATTCATGCTTTACCGAGAATCCGTTTCTAGTTTTGTGTTGGTGGCGTGTCCCCCATGAGGTGAAGGCATCCGCGCATAAATTATTGCCGGTGTGACCTTCACCTTGGTGTATGACTTTGAAAACCGAAAATCTTTAAGGGGCTTATAATGTCCACACTGTTGGTCTTAGGAACTTCAAACTTGGCATTTAGGTACTTTGGCTTATGGTTGTTCTCATGATTGCATACTGATCAAGGTCAACGGTCACGGTCCGATGGAGATCGGTAGACCTTGAAAGTGGTAGGGGTCTAAAAATTGGGTTTTCAGCCACAAAAGTAGAAATATAATATTTCACGGACCCGGCAAAATCGGTACTCAGTGTTACCGGTACTCTTGCCGTTACTTGTACAATAAAAAAAAAAAGAGGGCGTTACCGGTACTCTAGGTGTTTACCGTAATAAAAACCGGGGCGTTGCGCTAGTAATATATGATAACACAATCTGAATTTTTGTTAAAACTTGTCTTAAATCAAGCTCGCCCGCAGTCCCGCAAGACCACATATGTAAATTACTCATGATTACAAATGAATCAATGGATTTTTGAATAGAACTGGCTTTGAACTGAATATATTCCATACCATGTAAACATTGCTTTGTTTTTTTAGGCTAAGCTACAAGCTTCGAAGAAGAAAAATAGGATTTGCATGTACTTTGCTTACTCTATTCGAGTATTGGTAACTTATATATTATTGTTTGGCTTGGTCATTCTCTACACGTTATTCATTATGTAATAAATTTTTCTCATAGTGTAATATATTATATATTTAATATGTTTTATTTTATGGTTCTTTAAAAAAAAATCTTGAGGAACTGATTTAGTTCGCCAGTTAGGCTTATATTCGTTTAGTTTTCATGGTGTGTGCTTCCTTGGCATTGGTAGCATTGTTTCCAATGTTCAATAAAATTCATTTTTTCATTTTAATTCTCTCTCTTCTCGCTCTCTCTCTCTCTCTCTCTCTCTATCTCCTCTGGGGGTGTCTCTCCTCTCGTCGTCTCATCAGCTTTCTCTCTTCTCTCTGATGGGTCGATCCTGTGGTGTGGAGAAAGAAGTCAGCAATTACATTATCAGATAGGCTGTAGCTTACATTATACTTGGATTTTTGTTTTGACCAAATTTGCCATTGTTTAATACACTGATCCATATCTAAAATGGCAATATCAGGTTCCAATTAGCGTGTTTACAGAGGATACTACGTAAATTAATTAACAAATTCCTTAAAATCTTGATTATAGTGCGATGCTAACCCAAATTGATTTACCAGCCTTGCATAACAGACCAGACTTCGTGGTGACCTATCAATGGTTTATACAAATTCTTAACGTGTCCTGACAATTCTAACACAAAGCTTGTGTCCAGATATCAAATTTTTCAGAGTAGAAATACATGAATTAAAAATACTACACAGTATAGTAGAACTAACATCCATGAGACACTTGTTTCAGTAACAGAGTAGACTATGGAACGCACTTCCTGCTCACAACTTGCACCTGATACAACAATTTAAAACCTCCTGGAAAAAACGCCCAACCTTATTAATACAAAATACCGGTAAGACCTGATAGTCTAAACAGCCACAACCGTCAACAATCGCAATACGACCAAGCTTGCCAACTGAATGAAGAAACAGCAAACAAACAAAGCCAATCAAGCATGCAATACGGGTCCATTAGCACGTTGATAAGTAAGACATCTAGAGATTTCGCGCACAAGTGCTGCACTACATCACAAATAGCGAAAAGAGGAGAAAAAGAGAAAAATCTACATAGCAGCTACCAAAAAGACAAAAGTAAACGAAATCGGGGCCTAGAACCCGTTCAGACAACGATAAGGGGGCCGTGGTAACAACACTAATGAGGGATAACAAAGCAAACAAGGTGCGGGCGCGCCACAAATGGAGAACAGAGAAAACACAAAACCCACAGCACCCCAACCCAGCCCCCCACGCCCCTCCCTCCCGCTCCGACTAGCCCGCCACCCTACGAACAACCACCCACCATCAAGCGCGTCTGGTGCCCTTTTGAAAAAATAGATATATATATTGTGAAGTGGTGGGTTTCAAAGTAGCATGCGGATAAGTTGGGAATAGGGCGGGAGGGTCGACAATCAAGTTGGTGTGGGTGGTGGGGGGTGTGTGTTGATACGGAAGAAAAAAGGGCGGGGGAGGAAGTGGACAGTGAAGTGGGAAGGGACTGGGAAAGAACGACGAGAAAAAAAGAAAAAATGTGGAAAGAAAGGAAAAGGTCTGGAAATCAGTGGTTGTATGGTGGTATGTAGGAGTTCTCGTCCAGGCTGTCCCTTGCGACATACAGAAGGTGTGTGAGAGGTGAGCAAGTGGAGCTAGGTGGGCAGGGAGGATTTGTATTCTTTCGGAAAACTCAAGGGTGGATTGAGAGGTTCATATCCATAAGTTAAGGACCACCGGCAGCATGAACCGAAAGGTGTGAGAAGTACGTTAGATACATTATTGTTTTCAAATGCGCGTACTATCCATGAGTTTCGAATAACAGTAAACTTCGATGTCAGGGAGGTCAGGGTAGCGGAGCAAGACTAGCCCCACCTGTCAACAGGTGACGTGCGCAACGAGATCAAATACACAATAATATGGGATAGACAGAGGGCTGCAGGCGCTGTGTACTATATATTAACAGCTGTGGGGGTGCTTCTCGTAGTTCTGGGAGTGAAATTAAGTGGCCCAATCGATGGGCTTGTGTGTGTAGTTATATTAAGTGTATCTAGTTATCTCTGGTATTTGTCTAGTCTTGATCTAATGTTTGCTCGATCTTTTCAGGAGGTTTTTACTATTGTAGTTAGCTAATCCAGTGTTGTACCGTTTTCTGTCTCTCGTCTCTCCTCTCTCTCTCATCTCTTCTCTTCTCTCTTCTCTCTCTCTCTCCTCTCTTACTCTTCTCAATCCTCGCACTCTCATTCTCTCTCTCTCTCTCTCTCTCTCTCTCTCTTCCTCTCTCTCTCTCCGTCTCTCTCTCTCTCTCTCTCTCTCTCCTCTCTCTCTCTCTCTTGGATGTAAAAAAGCATGGTATTGCTTACGTCTATTACCCTCTATAAATAAAATTCAATCATCAATCTCCCCTCTCTTCTCTCATCTTCTCTCTCTCCTCTCGCTCCTCTGCTCTCTCTCTCTCTCTCTCTCTTCTCTCTCACACTCTCTTCTCTCTCTCTCTCGCTCCTCTCTCATCAATTCTCTCTCTCCCTCTCTCTCTCTCTCTATCTCTCTCTCTCTCAAACACACACACGCACACACACACCATCTCTCTGTGTGGTCTTCTTCCTTCTTCTTCTTCGATCGCTCAGTTTCCCGTCAATTATGATTCGAAGTGTGTCACGCTGCCGTTGTGCGCCTAACTAAGAAATAGGGCCCGTCAAGTCCGACTTCGGCTGGAGATAATAGTTTTTGAAAGTCTTCTGAAAAAAAGGGCAGAGAATGTGTCCAAGGTGGAGGAACTATTCATGCAAAAGACCCCAGGTATCCCACACACGGGGGCTGTCTTTGTTTGAAAAATTTATCTCTCCACTAGTCATCCTGGTGATGTAATGGTAAATGTCCTGTGCTGTCTGCCTGATGCCTGGACTGTTCTGTCCTCTCATCTCAACTCCATTCCGGTCTATTACATCTTGGAATTTTGTTTTAACACTTATGAGTTCATTATTGTGATCTTTTATTTTTATTTCCTTTTATTTTTCAGGATGACCCTGACCAGCAATAGAGCTGGCCTTGAGCAAGGTCAGAGAAAGCGAGGCCGAGAGAAACGCCAAGCTGAGCCGGGACATGTGGGAACTACAAGCCAACCAGCATGCACAGCCCGCGGGGAAGACCGGAGTCGCCAAACGGGAAGCAATGATCTATATATAGTATACACATTTGGAAACATGTGCACTTAATATGCGCACAACTAAAGGGGTGGACAACCTAAGGGTGGGTTGGGGGGGGGGGGGGGGGGGGGGGTGGGGTGGGGGGAAGCATTTGAGTAAATAATTGATTCATATGTGGGATGATTATCATAATTATATAAAGTAATATCAAACACATATAATAACTCAAATAACCGTAAAAATGTTAATAAATGTTCTTGTTTTTAACGCTTACGGTAATGTTGATCGCAAGAGGGAGGGGTTTTATAAGGGAGGTAATTTTAATACTTTCAAAGAAGGGCAATGTCTCAGAGAAGCAGGTCTTAATTGGGAGGGAGTCTTATAATGGGGAGGTCTTATAAGGGAGGTTCCACACTACATAGTGTTAAAATGTAGTCCATGGTGATGTCTCAGTTTGGACTATAAAATAAAAGAAGTATGTAATGATATTCCAAAAGTCGGATCATTTAGTTCTTAGATGATTGTGAATAGCAAGTTCATTTGTTGGGATTTGTTGGCTTTTTGTGTTGTTGCTGAGCTAGTGACTTGTGTAGGATTTACATATATATGCACTCACAATTAAATGTGTTAAAAGTTTTTGCCCCCCACCCCCCCCCCCCCCCCCCCCCCCCCCCCCATTTGTACCCACTTGACAGAAAAGAAAACTTGGTGTTCTAGCCTATGTCAATTGGTCTTGCCCTTTCTTTCTTGTTTGACAGGGAAATCAAACTGAACGTTTGAGTCCTTCGGATGGGGATTTAAAGCTAATCTGACCCGTGCGCTTAGAAGTACGCATGTAAAAATCCCACGGCCGTTGAAAGTAGGTAAGAGCTAGGGAGATATCCCGCTGCCTGGTATGGCCAAATTGATAGCTGGGTTTTCCAAGTGTGTCAACACACCCTCCTCACCCTGTGCCCCCCAAAACAAAATCAAAAATGAAATCAAAATTAAAAAAATGGGGTAGGCGCTGCACTTGCAGTGACCAAGTAAGGAGTGACTGCGCTCTCGGAGGAGAGCAGCCCGAATTTCACAAAGATAAGTCTGTCACTAGAATATACCAAAATACCTTAAAAGCCAACGCAACTTTCACAAATGACTTTGACTCTCAAATGAAGAGGTATTTAATTTGCATTCGCTCTGAGGGCTGCAGCCTTTGGGAGTGGTTGTTTTTAATTACCATCCACAGTACGTTCCAACTGTTCTGTAAAGCCTTCTTGACAAGAGAGAGTGGGGATGTTCCCTTGGAAGGGCATCTGCGCCATTGACATTAGGATTAGCAGTTGTCTATCTTTGTTATGCGGAAACCAAAGTCAAACAATACGAAAATGTTGACTGTAAATTTGTTGAACAGTTTGGCACATAGAGTGTCCATAAAGATTGTTAGCATCTAAGTACATAATGTAGTTGGATGGTTTTGTGGGATCGTAGTCGTTGCCATATTTTGAATTTATTAAAAATCTATGGAAATATTATGTTCATATCTTTTGCATCTTTGTACAAAAGTAAATTAAAGGACCCCCCCTCCCCCCAAATTATTGCATTATCTGCATATTTATAGCAATTAAGCCTACTTCTTTTGTTTCTTTTTTTTGGTTTTAAAGCACAGCCTTATTGAGTAATGCTCAGTGTACACAATTTTAAATATAAAAAAAAGCTGTTTAAAGACCCCCCAAGTCACGTGTCACATTCCCTCTTATGCTTGGAAGATTTCTTAAGATTTCATACCAACTATAAGAGGGAAAACACGTGAAAACCGTGATTTTGACACGTGATGTGGGGGGTCTTTAAAGCTTTTACAACTAATGGGCCTGAACATGAAAAAGTCAATTAAACAAGAGGAAAGTAATTGAAAATGAACTGTTTGGGAAATCTTTGTCTGGATGGCATAAGCAGCATGCATGTACATTTGCATACAAGCGTGTGTGTGCACACATACACACACCATATACACACATGCATGCACACACACACACACACACACACACACACACAAACACACACACAGAACAATTGATGCATGCATGTGTGTATATGGTGTGTGTGTGTGTGTGTATGTTTGAGAACGATTAAATCCTCCTTCTGGATCAACTTTGTTTACCCCTATTGTAGATACAACCTTTTACCCTGCCATTAGGAAGAAAAAACACTATTTTAGGGAGAAAAACAACAACAACCCAACAACAAACATCATCTACCTTTTATTGAGACTGTTCAAGCTGTTTTTGAATTGTCTCCTTTCTAGACGTTATTCTAGCTTTCAGGTCCTTCTCTTGCTCTAGAAACGTGTTTAATTTGTATTCTTCTTTTTTTTAGTTTTTCTTGTAGACTTTCGATTACAGTCACAGTGTTTTGTTTCTTGTTTTTTGGTTGTTTTCTTCCATTTTCTTTTGAATAAGTTTATGTTTCGTTATTTTTTTCTTTTATTTTGCCTGATCTGAGGGCATGGTGTAAAAAGGCTGAATTAGGTTATCCAGTTTCCCTCAATAAAAAAAAGTTCGTATTCGTATTCGTACACTCTCTCTCTCTGTCTCTCTGTGTGTCAAAGGCTAAAATGATACATAATTTGTTTCTCTCTCTGTCTCCATCAGTATAAAAGAGAGAGACTTCAGTCTCACATTATAAATTGCCCCACATGGCCGAAAGGCCAAAGAGGGGCGTAAAACATTATTTTCTCTCTCACATTATAAACTACAGAAAGAGAGACGGAAGTGAAGGAGAGTGGAGAGTGAGAGAGAGAGAGAGAGAGAGAGAGAGAGAGAGAGAGAGAGAGAGAGTGCGTGTGTGTGTGTGTGTGTGTGTGGTGTGATGTGTGTGTGCGTGTGTGTGTGTGTGTGTGGAATCTACATGTTTTCTGGCAACAATTAATTCAGAGCATATCGGCGATATCTTTTGCATGGTCTGACAGCTCTTGGTGAGTTTGTCGTCTGCTAGATCTAGACTAATTTAAATTTAATTGATGTAAACCTTAGGCCTCAACTTATTTCTCCAGAAATCTTTGCTACGCTTTGCGAAACATACACAGGTGATTGTCACTGTTATTGTACACAGAATGGCTAAACAAAAATGCATATAATCTTTTATTTTCCCATAAGTTTTAGCATGCTTCTCTTACTTCGATAGTTAGATAACTTAGAAACAGTGATTTGATGCAATTTTACTTCTTATTTTTTGTGTTGATGAGATGCTTTTTGTAAAGGGCGTGTGTTTTTTCCAAGACGTCACTACGCACGCAATCACTGTAAGCCGTACAATATCGAAAGGAGCTAAATGCGCAAAAGAAAATAGGTAAAGATGTGCCACCCCCCATGCATTTCTCGGTTAATTGTATTTTTCCGTTTTTGCCTTTCTTACCATACATAAAGCTGTATTTTAGGAACATTTTTAGCTAATAACCTTTTTGGAATACTAACCCTAACCCTAACCCTAGCCCTAAACCTAACCCTACCCCCCCACTATGTACTGCAGTACACCGCGATTTGTCACAGTTGTGGTTCGTTGCGTTTTTCCGTCTTATACGGTGGGGGGTAGGGTTAGGGTTAGGGCTAGGGTTAGGGTTAGGGTTAGGGTTAGGGTTAGTATTCCAAAAAGGTTATTAGCTAAAAATGTTCCTAAAATACAGCTTTATGTATGGTAAGAAAGGCAATAACGGAAAAATACACACAAAAAATGAAACAGACTGCAACGTCACTGGAACATACAGCAAACAAACAACTACACGACAAGTGCAAAGTGACGCTATTTTATTCACAAGAGACAAAACAAAACTACTGGATATTTCGGCGAATGCGCCTTTATCAACACGGACAAACAATTAAACAGCAAACATCAAATATAGCAAAAGGAGCAAAAAGTAGGCAACAGAAGGAGCAAAAAAACACACACATCAAGATCAACAACAAAAAATAAAAACAATACTTCCCCTCTACAGTCCAACGTGTAAATCCAATTAACCGAGATAGGTAGGGGGGGTGGCACATCTTGACCTTTACCAATAGTGCTTACTTTAATTAGCGATTTACTCTGTTTTCCCCCATTTAATTTTGGTTAAAACTTTCTAGGATTGTTAAGTATGCTTACGAAAATTCGAAACAATTGAAATAGCTTTAAAAGCAATTAGCTTACGCCGTAATCATACCTTCATAGTTTTATTCCTCCACTATGGTGGGAGGCTCTTCTACACTATACACATACTCTACCATCAACCTGTCTAATCTGTTTTCGAAGGCATTCACACTCGGAGCTTCAGCAATGTCAGCAAAATTATTGGCAGAAGAAGACATGTAGCCTACATGTACACACACATACAACATGAACACACACACACGTATATGATGCACACACACACACATGTACATGTATATATATATATACACACACACACATACACACACAGGGCAGGATGAACAAAAGCTTTGTCAGCTTATTCTTTAACCCTCAATAAAGATAATTTTGACTTGACTTGACACACACAACAACAACACACACATGTGCATGATGTACATACACACACGCGCACGCGCACACACACTGATGTACACACACACGCACGAACACACACACGCACGAACACACACACAACTGAATGCATGCTTTCCCCCTGTTCACTCCAATCTCTCGGCATGGCTATACCCATGATATGATCTAGGCTTAATATGACCTGCGGTTGTTTTGTGATATGCTTTAAAAATAATTTGTTGTTGCACCTGAATGTAATTTCTCTGTTGAGATAATAAAGTGTACTTGACTCGACATGACATATGAGCCACATCATTTAGTGTTGTGGCTCTCATTTTGATTTATTTGAGAGAGAGAGAGAGAAGAGAGAGAGAGAGAGAGAGAGAGAGAGAGAGAGAGAGAGAGAGAGAGAGAGAGAGAGAGAGAGAGAAGAAAAAAGAGAGAGGAGAAAAAGAAGGAGAGAGGGAGGGAGAAGAGAGGGAGAGAAGAATATGAGAGAGAGAGAAGAAAAATATGAGAGAAGAAGAAAAAAAAAAAAAAAGAAGAAGTGAGAAAGGCAGGCAGACAGACAGAGACAGAGAGACGAAGAAGACGTAGAATATGAAGAAGAACAACTAGTACAGAGACAGAGAGAGAGACACATGTACATGTATACACAACACACAGACACCATCGTCAGAAATCAACTTTCTTTTATTCATTAAAAAAAAAAATTCAATCCATCATTCAAGACATAATGCTCATCCCGTCAAATGCGTCATGCATTCACAAGCAACCATCACCTCCACCCACCCCCCACCCTGAAAAAAAAAGGAACAAAAAAAAGTACACACACACAATCCAGAAATTAATCATTTGTATTGAGTGGCAAGGTTTATAACAAAGAATAACTTGGCGTGGGGGTGGGGGGTGGGGGGTGAATTAAAATAAAATATATAAATATCTATGCACACACACATGCGGGCGGTTTGACATGTATGATACACACATACAAAACACCCATATACTTAGACTCACATAGTTTTACTCACGCGTGTGGATACACACACTCACACACCACCACCCTGCACCGCACACACACTCTCTGTCACATACACACACGAGTTTTTTTACTCGTTCGCATCGCAACGATTTTGAATTATAAAAAAACCCCTCACAAATCACTCCAGCCATACACACAAAAAAAAACATACATAAACAAAAGGAGAAATGAAAGAAGATTACGGGTTTTTACTTCAGGTTTAGACATAGGGAAGTGGTAGATCAGACTTTTTTTTATAGATAGACTTTATAAAGAAAAACTCTCCACACCAATTGGTTCCCCCACAACAAAAGCAAAGTCAGAGGCAAAACATTGTGGTCTAAGGGAGCTGAAGCGAGATTAGAAGTGACCAAGGTATGGTGTGCACACAGATTTACTTCCCTTGAAGCAAATGCATGAAATTGCCCTCTATCTATTAATTCCGCACATATATGTCCGGAACGACTTGAATGAGTTAATTTTAATTTAAGGGGCACCCTGACGGATGAATTTTTGCAAGAAACACATCGAGATCACTAGAAAGACAGCCTTTTCAAGGATCGGAACGCTCACTTTGCTCTGGTTTCCTAAAATTAAACCGTCAAAATTTCGATTCCTCCTTGGCGGAGATGCCGGAGACAGTAGCCATTTTGGATGGGGTGGGTGGAGGTCACTCATTGTGGTTGAAGCGTTTTCTTTTTTTGTAGTGCAGTTAAAAAAAAAAGGAGCTTTTCCTTTGTGAGAGCGAAACTCCTTTAGATAAACTGTATAAAATTAAATTAAAAAAAATTAAAAAAGGCTTGTATTGCGAAAATTTTGTGCAAACGATTTGGCGGCCATTAGAAAAGAGACGGCAAACGCCTTCTCTTTGCGTGAAAGAATTTGACTTCCAGCACCTCCGCCAAGGATTTGACGGTTTGATTTCTCGGAAACCAGAGCAAAGTGAGTGTTGCGATCTCTGTAAAGGGTGTTTTTCCTGGTGATCTCGATGTGTTTCTTACAAAAACTCATCCGTCAGGGTGGCCCTTTAAAGGAAAAAAATATTGGACATATTTTTGATACCAGCCTGCTTGTATTCAAATTGAGATAGCACGAGACGTATCATCATGATATCTTAGAAGAACTTCTGAAGTAGTAGGATGTAATAGGACTTTACAAGGACCTCCTAAGATATCTTAAATGATGTCTCATACTGTCTCGATGTGAATACAGACCCAGGGCCTGTATTCACGTTGAGATAGCATGAGACTTAGCATGATGCTAACTTAGAAGCTCTTCCAATGTCCTATAGGATTTAATAGGACTTTTGGAAGAGCTTCTAAGTTAGCATGATGCTAAGTCTCATGCTATCTCAACATGAATACAGGCCCTGATTGTTATCTTAGCATTATCTTTTAAAATCATTATATAAAAAAACAGAGTTGGAACCATAACAAAAAATAAAAAAATAAAAAATAAAAATAAAAAAAGCATAAAAAATGAAAATCAACATCAAGTTTTTCTGTCTCAGAAATAAACAAAATGCAATAAAAATGTTAAACTAAACTAAATAAAAACTGGAAGCAATAAGAGAAACATAAATATTTCAATGTTTTGATATTGACACCGCGATTTATCGTCTGCGACATATCCAGAAACGGAAAGCACACATTTTCATGGGTTTTTTTAAAGCAAAAATGTTGCAAATTTTCATCTACATTTTAAAATTGAATTCACAAGAAACTATTGAAAAATAAATGACATGTTATTTTTTTTATTCAATAAAGCATGTTTTGGTGAAAGAAATCTCTCTCTCTCTCTCTCTCTCTGTCTCACACACACACAGTACAACTGACTGAAATCAGTTGTTACTGGGTAAAACCCAATTTACAAAAACACACATCTAAGCAAGTTTATTCATTCAGTCAACCCATTTTAAAGCAAATATAAAAATAATTCATATAATTTTTCTTCTAAATCAGTAAAAATCTTGATTACAGAAAAAGAGTCAAACAATGTCAAATACATATAAATTTAGTCAACTTAATTTTCTGATAAACTGCAATCTGCCCCCACAGCTGTTCCGTCGCACACCAAGTGGGAGCAACCCGAATTCCACAGAGATGCCCCTGTGACTAAAAAGTACCTAATAATACTAAGTTAAGCTGTTTAGTTAAATGACTGAATCTAAAAATCTGAGATAAAAACTGCACCAAGCATGTCTTCATAAAAATAATATTTTAGCTGTATGAGTTCTTCACAGTATGTTTAACATTTTATGGTTAAAAACCTATTTTGGTTGAGCAGTGTAATACACATAAATGATCCTGAAAACGAAACACTTTCCAGGCATTTTTACACTTTTTACTTGAAAACAAGCACTGAAGCAGCCGCATGTGCGAAGAATTTCAACATGGCGCGTAAGATATCTCGCCGAATCTCGCGCACGTGACCGGATTTACAGTGACTATTAAAATTAGATCTTCTGCTCGAAAGATACGAAGGCGATCGATTTTTGGCAACTTTTATTTCATTTAATATATTTTTTTGAGTTCATTTCTTATGACAAGGTACTTAGTTTTGTTTTTTTGCCCGATTAAAGGATTTAAACTGACCGCACCAATTTTAAAAGGACCTTTGACTGATTTGAAAGGACCTCCTTGCTGATATAAAGGACTTAACAGGCCTTTTGAAGACCGATCAATTTCACAGCACTTTAAAGCAGCTGAAAGGACCCCACGAACCCAGCATATCATGCAACATATTCAGCACAATAATACACGTAGTATCGCAAGCATACATAAAATTGCCCATGAGTGAAAATCTAGCTATGTCAAACGAATATGACTACAGTCTCGCCTCCCTTATAAGACCTTCAAAAATCATCTAAAATGAGGTCTTATAAAAGAGGGGTCTTATAAGAGAACGTGAAAATTAGTAGCTGCCGGCAGCTCCTTGTAAATATCCCCATCCCAGTTCAGAAATAGGAATTCTTATTTTGTTTGCTGCATCTGATATTTTTCTAAGTCAATTCAAGTAGACTATGTGTGATAGCTGATTTCTGTCTTTGCTTTTCTTTCTCTCTTCTGCTTCTTTTTCTTTGGTCACCCCCTAAAGTGTGTGCATTTACTTCTATAAAAAGAAGCTGGCCACCACCACAGAAGAAGAAGAGAGGTCATTTTAAACAGACGTGTTTACCCCCTACACAAGTCTTGAGTAGTCTGGATAGCTGAAATGAGTAGTTTTGGTGTGAAATGAGTAGTCCTTCTTCATTACACCATCAAACAATGTTCACTGAACTCAAACTGCACCTTTACACTTTACAAGTTATTTATTTATTTTAGGGAGTGAACTAAGTTTGCATGATCTGCCATGATCGTTATCCATCATACGTAATGCCTAATTACGTGACAGTTACGAAGATGATACGTACCTTCAAACGTTCAGCTAACTGATTTTTGGCCTTTTCTGCCAGCTGGGATAGGCACACGAGGCAGAAGGTGTGGAAGCATGGTAGGATTTTGGGATGTCGCCCACGAAACGGCTCCAAGCAAATGCTACAGCACTCACGACTTCCAGTGCTTTTACTCTCAGTACTCTGTCCCCAGCCGCTCGCCATTTTGGTTTTCGTCAAGGCAATGACACGTTACGTCATGTTAGGGTCTATTTCAGCTTCGGTTTTGATTTCACGGGAAGACCACGCACGCAACTTTGTTTCTTAGCAACACTATAAACTCAGACACACAGGCGTCCGCGCATGCGCT
>CM065711.1:34181692-34206692 GCA_017654935.2 Phymorhynchus buccinoides | reverse complement strand
ATATTTTGGCTGTATGAGTTCTTCACAGTATGTTTAACATTTTATGGTTAAAAACCTATTTTGGTTGAGCAGTGTAATACACATAAATGATCCTGAAAACGAAACACTTTCCAGGCATTTTTACACTTTTTACTTGAAAACAAGCACTGAAGCAGCCGCATGTGCGAAGAATTTCAACATGGCGCATAAGATATCTCGCCGAATCTCGCGCACGTGACCGGATTTACAGTGACTATTAAAATTAGATCGTCTGCTCGAAAGATACGAAGGCGATCGATTTTTGGCAAATTTTATTTCATTTAATATATTTTTTTGAGTTCATTTCTTATGACAAGGTACTTAGTTTTGTTTTTTTGGCCCGATTAAAGGATTTAAACTGACCGCACCAATTTTAAAAGGACCTTTGACTGATTTGAAAGGACCTCCTTGCTGATATAAAGGACTTAACAGGCCTTTTGAAGACCGATCAATTTCACAGCACTTTAAAGCAGCTGAAAGGACCCCACGAACCCAGCATATCATGCAACATATTCAGCACAATAATACACGTAGTATCGCAAGCATACATAAAATTGCCCATGAGTGAAAATCTAGCTATGTCAAACGAATGTGACTACAGTCTCGCCTCCCTTATAAGACCTTCAAAAATCATCTAAAATGAGGTCTTATAAAAGAGGGGTCTTATAAGAGAACGTGAAAATTAGTAGCTGCCGGCAGCTCCTTGTAAATATCCCCATCCCAGTTCAGAAATAGGAATTCTTATTTTGTTTGCTACATCTGATATTTTTCTACTCAATTCAAGTAGACTATGTGTGATAGCTGATTTCTGTCTTTGCTTTTCTTTCTCTCTTCTGCTTCTTTTTCTTTGGTCACCCCCTAAAGTGTGTGCATTTACTTCTATAACAAGAAGCTGGCCACCACCACAGAAGAAGAAGAGAGGTCATTTTAACAGACGTGTTTACCCCCTACACAAGTCTTGAGTAGTCTGGATAGCTGAAATGAGTAGTTTTGGTGCGAAATGAGTAGTCCTCTTCATTAAACCATCAAACAATGTTCACTGAAAATGAGTAATTAGAGCATTATTTTCAATTTTGAAGAGTAGTAGAGGTCCAAATTGAGTAGAATACTACTCGAAAAGAGTAGAGTAAACAGGTCTGTTTTAATACTTGCAAAGAAGGGCAATGTCTCAGAGAAGTAGGTCTTATGTGGGAGGGAGTCTTGTAATGTCTTATATGGGAGGGAGTGGGAGGTCTTATGTGGGAGGGAGTCTTATAAGGGAGCTTCCACTGTAGTCTTGATAAGGGACAACTTATTCTCGACTGTTATTTATGAAAATGTTACTTAGGGAGTTTACCATAAGGTTGTATCTTTAAGGAAACTTCCTCGAAAACATTTATGAAAATGTTACTTAAAATAAGTTCCTTTAAGGAAACTTCCGAAAACATGGATGAATTAAAAGTTCCTCCTGGAACGGCAGTGTGCCCCCCTCCAACACCACAAAAAACAAAGAGAGAGAGAGAACGAACGAATGGTTTTTTTTTATGGGAAAGCGGAATAAGCACAATAACCAACTTTTTTTCATCCGGTCCTCCGAACAAAAAGAAAATAAATTTAAAAAATACAAAAAGAAAAAAAAAAGACATTGCAAAATACAAGAAAAAAAAACAACCTTAATCAAGGTCGGGACCCACCATGCAAGGCATATAAATAAGATAAGTCACATTAATTATGAAGAGAGAGAGAGAGAGAGAGAGAGAGAGAGAGAGAGAGAGAGAGAGAGAGAGAGAGAGAGAGAGAGAGAGAGAGAGAGAGAGAGCGGGACGGGCTGGGGGCATGTTTAATTAAAGATATAAAAAACGTTATAAGAAATATATTTTATGACTTTTATATCAAAGCCTTTTTTTGGGGGGGGTCTTTCTCTCACTCCTTCCCTTTGAGCAAGCAAAGTCGTAGTAATGGGCACAAGGTATATATATCCTTTCTAAAGTATTGATATACAAATATATTCTTTACATATCAAAGGTTTTCAAAATAAGTGATGGGGGATATTTGTTATTATCACCACTAATTTGCCTTAGCATGAGGCTGTGTCAGACCAGTTGACATAAGCTAGAACGCCAAGGCTACATCAAAATGTTGCTATGCTCTGAATGGTTGTGCGGGGATTGTCTTAAGCCATGACAAGCTCCCAGCAAAACATCATCAGTCTAAAATCCCCCGAAGACGGAGTGTGGCTGCCCACATGGCGGGGTAATAAAAAACGGTCACACAAGTAATGTTCTCATCCCTAGCTGGTGCATTTGTACTGAACTGTTCAAGTGCTCTGGCTGTTGGGATGATCCCTGGAGTCACTAAGCCAGGGAACAACAACAACAACAACACCACAAACATCCTTGTTATATTTTCTTTTGGCAAAAGACTTCGGAGGAAAACCAACCAACCCAAAGGCTGCCATTTGTATCTATTTGAAAGAAACTACACATACCGACACTATACAATATTGGGTAAAGGTCAAGATGTGCCACCCCCCCTACATTTCTCGCTTAATTGTATTTTTCCGTTTTTGCCTTTCTTACCATACATAAAGCTGTATTTTAGGAACATTTTTAGCTAATAACCTTTTTGGAATACTAACCCTATCCCTAACCCTAACCCTACCCCCCACTATGTACTGCAGTACACCGCGATTTGTCACAGTTGTGGTTCGTCGCGTTTTTCCGTCTTATAGGGTTAGGGTTAGGGTTAGGGCTAGGGTTAGGGCTAGGGTTAGTATTCCAAAAAGGTTATTAGCTAAAAATGTTCCTAAAACACAGCTGTAGGTATGGTAAGAAAGGCAATAACGGAAAAATACAATTAACCGAGAAATGCAGGGGGGGTGGCACATCTTTACCTTTACCAAATATTGATACACAAATATATTCCTTACAGATCAAAGGTTTTTAAATAACTGATGGATGACATTGTTTTTTCACTACTTGTTATATTTTCTTTTGGCAAAGACAATAACTCTTTTCGGAGAGAAAAAACAAAAAAACATTCAAAAAGCAAAGGCTATTTCACGTGTATCATGTTTTACATAAATTACACGTACCAAAATTATTTAAGGCAACGATTCAAATAGTGTCATCGAGGCTAAAAAAAAAAAAGATGGAAAAAATATTTCTTTTATGAAATCTGATTTTGTGAACTCTCACATCCATGCAGTGATTTCCATAGACTCCAATATTTTAGAGCATGTTTTATTTTTGTAACGACTGCTACACATTTCAGGAGGAAAAATAAAAAAAAACCTACATTATGTGAACATCTACAAGCACGTATCATTACCCCCCACCCCCACGACTAAAAGATTAAAAAATATTTGTTTTAAAAACCCACCTCAAATTCAAAATCAGTAACTTGATTAGTCCCTTAGCAAATTGAGAATTTTTTTTTTACCATTTTGAAATGTCACCAATCTTCTTAAAAATAAAAGAAGGAAAAGATCTGAAAGATCAACAAGCAAACCTGCATGACAATCCTTGATTACAATCAAATGTCATTCTAGAAAGCCATCCATTCATCAAAGAGAAATATATACTCAGTGCTAATAATTGAAAACATTCTTTAAAAAATCCCCCCCCTCTCTCTCTCTTACACACAACCTACACATTCAAAGTTAAAACCATTCTTCAAATAAACGACCAAAAACTTCATCAAATCTTTCTCACGACCAACAGCAGCACCCCAAAAATCTACTACTGCAGTAGAACCTCCATTATAAGACCTTCAAAAATCATCCCAAATGAGGTCTTATAAGGGAGGGGTCTTATAAGGGAGGTCTTATAGGGAGGTATTTTCAATACTTACGAAGGGCAATGTTTCAGAGAGGTAGGTCTTATATGGGAGGGAGTCATAATGGTAAGTCTTATAAGGGAGGTTCCACTGTATTACAGTGAAACCTCCCTTACAAGACCTTCAAAAATCATCCACAATGAGGTCTTATAAGGGAGGGGTCTCGAAGGGAGGTAATTTTAATACTTACGAAGAAGGGCAATGTCTCAGAGAAGTAGGTCTTATATGGGAGGGAGTCTTATAATGGGAGGTCTTATAAGACCTTAAAAAAATCATCCAAAATGAGGTCTTCTAAGGGAGGGGTCTCGAAGGGAGGTAATTTTAATACTTACGAAGAAGGGCAATGTCTCAGAGAAGTAGGTCTTACGTGGGAGGGAGTCTTATAAGGGAGGTTCCACTGTACACCCAAACAAAAACGACCGCTCTCATGGTCATGCTTTGAATTAAATCAACCGAGATAAATACGGGGATCAAGGCGATTAATAAATTACATTCTAAGTGTCTCACACCACACCGCATCACGCATTTTGTAAAAACCTCTAAAATACTAATAAATCCTTCACTATTTCAAAAGAAACACTCAAATCAGCAAACTCCAAATATTTGTATAGTCACACACACACACAAACGGTTCACACATAGGAAGAACTGTCCGCATATGTGACCCAGCACCACGAAAGGGACATTAAGTTGCTGGGCTAGTTTCTCACAACAGGCTTGCAAAGTCAAAAATATAATTTTTTGTCAATTTTGAGTCATGGGTATTTTCGTGTTCTCTAACATCTTATCTTTCATATTTATAAAGGACAATCCGTAATATGATCTCTAAATGGTCTTATAAGTGCTTTAAAACGAGTAGGTCAATGCATTTTCTTCAGCTAGGCTCAGACTGTATAGGGGAAGACAAGCATCCGGTCTCTTTTCCCTATATGAGTAGTGAGGACAGAAACACTGGTTATGTCCCTTTTAAACGTGACACATTTACACGTCGATAGGCCAGTTGAATTCTCCGTTCAAATTCCAGTCTGAGTCTTTGGATAGCCGCCGCTGTGAATGGTGTATAACTACCCCACTAACGATAACTCTATCAGCCCGGTTCGCTGTAACTCTTAAGTAGTCCATCTTACCCTTTTAGAATCTTTGCTAGGCTAGACTTTAGACCGTGGTTTTTTTCAAAATGGCCGACACTCACCCTACTAACTTTAAATGCTCATAACTCTGGAACAGAAAAAAAATACAACGGTTCTTGTTTTATTAGAAAGGGAATTGTCTGAAGTTTGCAAATGTATAATTTCCTCAGAATGGTCAGTTTGACACTTAATGTCCCTTTCGTGGTGCGGGGTCACATGTCACAAAACAAGCGAGTGAAAGCCGTTATATCCTCAAAATCAGCAAACTCCCAATATTTGTATTCTGTGACACACACACACACAAACGGCTCACACAAAGGAAGAACAGTCCGTTTATTACAAACAAGCGAGGGAAAACTGTTATACCCTAAATCAGCAGCAAACTATTTTTAAGCGTTGAATTTACACCCAAATTCAGGTTCCCACAGAGCTTTTCTGCAAGGAAAAAGTCAAGGACATTTTCCAAGATTTGCGAGTGAATTTCAAGGACTGAAAGTACAGAATGCTTCTTCTTCGATCGCTCAGTTTCCTGTCAATTATGAGCGCAGATGCGTCATGCTGCCGTTATGCACCTAAGAAATAGGCCCAGCAAGTCCGACTTCGGCTGAAGGAGGAAATTGTTTTGAACGTGTTTCATCAAAAAAGGCAGGAGAATGGACCGGTAAAGGCAGAAAGATAGTAGACGACAGTAAGCAAAGGGAAGAGGCAGAGTCAAAGAGTGACAGATTAGAGGAAGTTACAAGGACAGAACTTCCAGAAGGTGGGGGAACTATCTAAACAAAAGACCCCCAGGTATCCCCATGGGTGATTTTTTAATTCGGGGGATTTGTTAATTCTGATTGCAGATGTGTTTCTTTGCATTTATATATACACACACCTTTACTATATATTTTCCGAGAGCAGGGCCTGTATCCACAATAAAAAACAGTATTGTGATAATCTTATAAGTCCTTCTAATGTAATAGGATCTAATAAGACTTTCCAAGGACTTCTAACATATCATGATGATAAGTCTCATACCATTTCAATGTGAATACTGGGCCAGATTTTGAAAGAGATGGCTTAACCCCTTGACTGCCAGATAACAAAAAAATTTTAAATCATTGGGCAAATCATGCCATGAAAAAGACAACTGACAGAGACAATCTGGAAAAATGGTCTGGGGATATAACTCTCTTGACTGTGTTAGTGCAAAAGCCAGCATATCAGAGTTATTCATCTTCATCTGATGACATCATCAGTGATGGCATCAGGTCAGTAGTAATACGTTGGTGGCAGTCAATGAGTTAAAATTTGAGGATCTGGCTAGCATATTTAGAAAATGTCCAGGACTTTTCCAAGGAACTTTTGAGCCCGTGGCTGGGTTTCCCCCCCCCCACACAACACTTTTCAAGCCCTGGGAAAAGAAAAACTTGCTTTAAGAAATCCACTATCCCTCAGCATGAAGGGATCAAATGGCTAATTTAGAGGTTCAACCATTTGCCATCGAAACAAGCGGGTGGCGAAATCAAAATGATTGGGGGATCCATTGCACTCCGATTGGCAGTTGGTGAGTTACGCCCCTTTAGACATATTTGATGGTGCATGAGAAAAACCTACATAAGTCGCTCAGAATGGTTTTAGCAAAAGCCGAAAATAGTCAACAACCCCCAAAATATCAATTATCTATTTAGGGCATATTTACGTCTATTGTTATGTATTCTACCAGCATCCACAACATGAAAGACAATTTTGAATTTCTTTGTTTATTTGATCGTTTTCTAAATCAATTCAATAGAAACAAAGAGGAACAACTCTGTCTTCTATGTCCAATTTCTAGAAACGATCCATCTCAAATGCCCAACTTCAAATCATTACAAAATAAAAACTACACAAGATAACTGAATTCGGTTTTCTGTGTATTAACAAGGAATCTTTGCTCCACCATGAACAATTAAAATCTCAATTTATGCCAAAATTCCATTATGCCTGTTTTTCCCATGCACTGTCACAGTTATTTGGAGAGGCACTTGCTTTAAGAAAGCGCATGGAGAGAGAGAGAGAGAGAGAGAGAGAGAGAGAGAGAGAGAGAGAATGTGTAAGAAAAAACAAAGAGCGTCTGTGTATACATGCATGTACGCAATGTGTATGTATGTGTTTCTGTATGTGCGTTCGCATACACACGTTAACTTCTACATGTGAACCCAAACCACGAAAATTAGTCCGAGCTCCTTTTTAAAAAAAAAAAAAAAAAAAAAAAAAAAAAGCGAGAGATTGCTCGAACGCCTCGCCAAAATCGACCACAGGCCATTAAGTTAATAAAGCCCATTTCATTAACACACACTTGTACACATTTTCCGCGTTTCGACCGTAAACGTCGATGAAAGCTTCGAGGCTATGTTTCTCAACAGATAACGGGGAATGCGACAGAATGGAAGAGCAGCTATGCAAACAGCAGAATGGAACAAACCACCGTCATTTTCGGACTATAAGGCGATATTTTCCCCCCCTCCAATATCGACCTATGCGGTTAATAAACGAGGGCGCCCTATTAGTGAATAAAATCGTGAGAAGAGAGAGGCAACGATTGCCGTACTCAGTACAGTAGTAGTAGTAGTAGTAGTAGTAGTAGTAGTAGCAGTAGTAGTAGTAGTAGTAGTAGTAGGGACAGGCTTCTTAAGCCTAGGCCTCACGGCCTATACAACTTTGCCAATGACATTGCATAATTATTTTGGGTCTGAGCAAGTTTTTGAAGGACAATCAGTCAAAATCATTAAAAAGACTCTGAAAATTCGGACTGGAACCCAGTAGATTTTTCAAGGTGATTAGACATCGGAAGTGGTCACGATTCGCAGATACGACAAAAATCCTCACGTTAAAATGCTTCAAAAATCCCTACTATCGTCCGAGATACGGTCCAACAGATGCCACAACGCTTAATTGGATGTAAAAAATAAAAAAAAGCATCGCTGTACAGCTTAAAATGCTACCAGTTTTCCTGAAGAAGAAAAGTCCAAACGCAACAACAGGAAGTCGCACAAACGGAACTCTGATGATTCGAAAGGGGAGCACACTCTCGTTTATGACAGCAGTAATGGCGGTCAGCAAGCGTTTACCGAACGCGTACGAGCTTCGAAGTTTTACTTTCTTTCACGAGGCGTGTATACGCCTTGGCATGAGACTGTGTCAGACCAGTTGACATAAGCTAGAACACCAATGCTACATCAAAATGTTGCTATGTTCTGAATGGGTGTGCATGGGTTGTCTTAAGCCATGAGAAGCTCCCGGCATAACATCATCAGTCTAAAATCCTCCGAAGTCAGAGTGTGGCTGCCCACGTGGCGGAGTAATCAAAAACGGTCACACGGTCACGTAATGTTCTTATCCCTAGCTGGTGGATTTGTACCATAATGTTCAAGTGTTTCGGCTGTTGGGATGATCCCTGGAGTCTTTAAACCAGGGTAAGACAAACAAACGAAACGAGGTGTGTATCGCCTTATAAACAAGGGCGCCTTTTTCTTGAACATTTTTCTTCAAAATTGCCCTCCTCGCCTTATTCACACAAGCGCCTAATGGTCCGAAAATTACGGTATCTCGAGTCAAGAGAATGGAAAGGACTATCACACATCATAACAAAAACCAAGGTACCTACGCCTATATGACGTTTCTGACAACGACCACCAGACAGCAGAGGGGGGCAGCTGCTATTCCCGGCGGGGCAGGGCTACAATTTGTTTTCAGCGGAGAGGCCTTGCCCCAGGGTACATCCCCACTCTCTCGGCCAAAGAGATTTGAGGTGTTGGGGGAAGGTCCCCCGAAAAGGCCAACCCATCCCTTTGGCTGCAGCACCGACAAAGCGCAACGAACACCGTCCACCGAGTGGCAGAAAGGGTGTGTTCTAGTCGCAGAGAACTTATCTCTGGGAAATTCGGGCTGCTTCCAGCTGGAGAGTGTGTCGGCACAAGTGCAGCGTCAACCACTTTTTTGGGTGGGGGGTGGGGGGGGGGAGGGGGGGAGCGGATTTAGAAAACCTAATTATCTATTTGGCCTCTTATAAACTTTCAACTGCCTGGGGAGTTTCAACGTGCGTAGAGCGCAGCGGGTCAGACTAGCTTTAAGTTCCCAACCCGAAGGACTCGAGACGTTCATGTTGGATTTTTCCCGTCGATCAAGAAAGAAAGGGCGAGGCCGGGATCTGAACCTCGGGGGTCACTCACTCATCGAAGTTGGCAGGCGAACGTCTTAACCACTCTGCCAACATCCTGGTTGGGTGGGAGGTGGTGGAGGGAAGGGGAAGAATGTGAAGGGGGAAAAGGAGAGGGTGGGGGTGGGGGGCATTTGGGGATGGGGGGGTGAGGGGATGGAAAAAGAACAGGGAACAAACCCACTCAGAAATCATGATACACAGATGTCGTATCACAATAACTCGATTTGCCACACTCTGAAGAAGGGGGGGAAAAAAAGAAGAAAAAAAAGAAATGCTCACAAATCATCTGACGCTGGCAACTCTACCAAACAAAAATTTTGCTGACAAAAAAAAAAAAAAAATTCAAACAGCAAACCAATATACCAATACTGTGGTACTTATAAGACCTTCAAAAATCATCCAAAATGAGGTCTTATAAAGGAGGGGTCTTATTATAAGGGAGGTAATTTTAATACTTATTGCCAAAGAAGGGCAATGTCTCAGAGAAGGTGGTCTTATGTGGGAGGGGGTCTTATAAGGGAGGTAATTTTAATGCTTACAAAGAAGGGCAATGTCTCAGAGAAGTAGGTCTTATGTGGGAGGGAGTCTTAATGGGAGGTCTTATAAGGGAGGTAATTTTAATGCTTACAAAGAAAGGCAGTCTCAGAGAAGCAGGTCTTATGTGGGAGGGAGTCTTATAATGGGAGGTCTTATAAGGGAGGTAATTTTAATGCTTACAAAGAAGAGCAATGTCTCAGAGAAGTAGGTCTTATGTGGGAGGGAGTCTTAATGGGAGGTCTTATAAGGGAGGTAATTTTAATGCTTACAAAGAAGAGCAATGTCTCAGAGAAGTAGGTCTTATGTGGGAGGGAGTCTTATAATGGGAGGTCTTCAAAGGGAGGTAATTTTAATGCTTACAAAGAAGGGCAATGTCTCAGAGAAGTAGGTCTTACATGGGAGGGAGTCTTATAAGGGAGCTTCCACTGCACTGTATTAAAGAACAACTATTCACATTAAATATTCATATTTCCCATAGACGACGACAGCCGTAACAAAAAAACTAACCACAAAAAATCTCCCATGACAAAATTGTTCAGAAAACGTTATAAAAAAATCCCAAGATGTAATATAAAACAAAACAAAAAGACAAGGTGTAATTCTGAAGAAAAAAACCACCCAAAACAATCATTCGTTACCAACGTCAAAACTGTTATATCCCAAATTCACTTCTTTTTTTTAATGCTCAAACTGTAATGCTCAAGTAAAAAATCATGCTAAACATATACATTTCTCAAGACAGAACATTTCGTCGGTGAAATTCACAAACCTTGTATCTCGATTTTTTGGGGGGGTTGAGTTAGATTAAGATACATAGTCAGCTTTCTAATTTTTCCTGCCACCTTCCACCAAAGCTCGTATCTCTAACGACTTTCTATCTGGGGTAAATGAGGTTGTGAAAATAGAAGAAAAACACTTAAGTCCCAAATTCAGATCTAGGACAAAAACCTCGTATCTTCGTTCTTTTCAAGTATTAAAAAAAAAAAAAGAAATTTTAACAAAATTCAAGACTGAACAACATTATTCATCATAGTTAATCAATTGTAGTAGACGCGGTTAATTTAAAAAAAAATTTTTTTTAATCAAAACTACCATAATTGAGATACAAGGTTTGTGAATTTCACCGACGATTTGCAATTATCGTCTTCTAACAAATGATTTTAAATAATGCTTTTACTGTCGAATCAAATAACTATCACCACTGTCATCCATTAGTATATAACTCTCTCAATGTCACCATTTATGACAGTTCAATAGACGATTTTCAGAGAAAAAAAAACTAGGGGTGAGCACTTCGTGAAAATTAGAGTTGCTTACCTCCATTACTCGGTCAAATACCATAGCATTAGCAACCATGGCGTCGAAGCTTGAAACCGCAGGATGCGAGTCAGCGACTTGCAAACATTTTTTTTTTTAAATGAGGGGCGTCCCAGTGTCCACAAACTGCCATGTGGGCAGCCACACTCCGACTTCGGGGGAGCAAGGGCGATTAACCATTGACGGAAAACGCTCCAGAGATCCTGCATCCAGCTTTCTTCTTTCAACTGATTGTCTCCCTTAACACAAAAACCCCTCATAAATTGCTGAAACGTGTTTTTTTAATTTTAATTTGACCCATAAGCAGTTAGTTGTTAAAAAACAAAACAGCCCGTCGCAAATGGTTTTCACCCACGGCAACAAACGTCAACAATAACAGAAGCGTAGTGACGACAAAATGGCGGGGGCCTGTAGGCTGTAACCATGGCGATTTAAACCGCAGATGACAGCAGCATGATAGAATAAATGTTGGTAGGTGAGGTGGGGCGGGGGGGGGGGGGGGGGGAGGAAGCAAAGGAAGAATATCGTCGGTGAAATTCTTCTTCTTCTTCTGCGTCCCCAGGCCATGTGGCAAGTACGCATGTGTCCGGTTTTCAGTTTTCACTGGTCTCCCCGCTGCGTACAGCCGACACATTCCGATTTCAGAGGTGCTCAAAGGAGAAAAATTAGTTGGAAGATTTTTTGAATTTTTTTTTAAAGGCAGGAGAATGGGTCGGCCAAGTAAGACAGAAAGATAGTAGATGACAGAAAGCAAAGGTAGAGTCAAGGAGAGTGGCAGATTAAAGGAAGTTACAAGCACAGAACTTCCAGGAGGAGGGGGAACTATTTTTACGAAAGACCCACCCCGGTATCCCCATTTCCTCCTCCGAAATCGGAATGCGTCGGCTGTACGCAGCGGGGAGACCAGTGAAAACTGAAAACCGGACACATACGTACCTTACCCATCATGGCCATATGGCCTGGGAACGCAGAAGCAGCAGCATCCCCACAGGGGAGAGCATAGGGATAAATCCTGAAGGGGAAAAGGGTGCTGGGGGGGGGGGGATGGAGGGTCATTGGGTTGGGGAGGTGGGGTGAGGGAGAGGAGGTGTGGTGGTGGAGGTTCACAGGATGAGGCACTGGTGGTGGTGACCGTTGCTCCGGTGTCTGAGGCGGGACTTGGGGCGGTAGTGCTGCAGGTAGGACAGCTGCTTGCTGTTGATGGCGCCGCGCCGCTTTCTGCCAGGGGAAAACAACAAACGATTCAAAACTTAGAAGACAATTCCTTCCTGATACAGAACAGGTACCGTCAAATGCGGACTATAATCCGCTACTTTTTTCCTCAACTTTGGCCCACGTGGCTTATAGACTGGTGCGGCTTATAGACTGGTGCGGCTTATCTGTGGATTTTTTTCCGTTATACATTGATCAGTACAGTAGACCCTCCCTTATAAGACTTCCCATTATAAGACTCCCTCCCACATAAGACCTACTTCTCTGAGACATTGCCCTTCTTTGCAAGTATTAAAATTACCTATAAAAAAATAATAAAAAAATTACCTCCCTTACAAGACCCCTCTCTTATAAGACCTAATTTTGGATGATTGTTTTAAGGTCTTATAAGGGAGGTTCCACTGTATGAATAAATCTGTTTCTGGCCACATTCTTCAGCCTATTTTGAGCTTCTTTTTAGACTCAAAGCTGGTTTTGGTAATGAATAGATTCAGATCTCATGCTTTAAGTGTCTGAGAACATTAGATACCTATGTTCTGTTATGAGAATTTCTACGTTTGTGCACACACAATTTTCTCTGCGGTTTATAAACTGGTGCGGCTTATATGTGAATAAATACCTAACCTTTTGTCAATTTAAGGGGTGCGGCTTACATACAGGTGCGTCTTATAGTCCAGTTTTTAAGGTACTTCACCCTCAAGTTGCTATTGCACTGAATCCAAACCAAATGCTGATCATATTACAGACCTGTTTACCCCCTACACAAGTCTTGAGTAGTCTGGATAGCTGAAATGAGTAGCTTTGGTGCAAAATGTGTACATATATTCATTAAACCATCAAATGATGTTCACTGAAAATGAGTAGTAATCAAGAATTCAAGAGCCTTATTTTCAGGTTTGAAGAGTAGTAGAGGTCCAAACTGAGTAGAATACTACTCGAAGAGAGTAGAGTAAACAGGTCTGGTACAACAAACAAACAACTACACGACAAGTGTAAAGTGACGTTATTTTATTCATAAGAGACAAAACAAAACTACTGGATATTTCGGCGAATGCGCCTTTATCAACACAGACAAACAAGAAAACAGCAAATATAGCAAAAGGAGCAAAAAGCAGGCAACAAAAGGAGAAGAAAAAAAAAGATAAAAATAAAAAACAAAAACCAATACTTCCCCTCTACAGTCCAATGCGTAAATCAAGAAAACTTAGCAAACAATGGTCAATTTAGGATGATGATTTGACCTCCAGGGGGCAGTCAAACCAGTAGGGGCTTAACGCGTGATATACTTAGTTGGGCATAGTGAGAGTGCAAGAAATAGACACACAGACACACAGACAGACAGACAGACACAGAGGATCACTCACTGTCGAATCAACTCCACGGCGTCTTCGTACTTCATCCCAGCCTCCATCAGAGCAATGGCCACCAGTACTGGAGCTCTGGAAATATCGTCATAAACCAATCAATTTATCGATTAATTTATTTTCAGAGAAAATGGTCAAAATGTCCTGTTTGTGACACAGGGTTACAATGGTTTTTAAAGGTTTTTAAAGGGGCACCCTGGCGGATGAGTTTTTTGTAAGAAACACGTCCAGATCACCAGAAAAACACCCTTTACAGAGATCGCAACACTCACTTTGCTCTGGTTTCCTAGAAATCAGTCAAATCAGCGATTCCTCCTTGGCAGAGGTGTTGGAAGTCAATTTTTTTCACAAAAATGGCCGCCAAACCGTTTGCATGAAATTTTCTGTGCATTTTCAGAAACCTTAACTATGTTCTGTAAGATGGGCCTTGGGGCATCTCTATGACACGTAGACACACACACAATAGAGACAGGCACACAATAGAGAGGGGGGCACATAGAGACAGAGGCACATCAATGTTTGCCTGAGTGAGCGGCCCAAATAAAAACTGGTGTGAAGGATTGTCATTGTTTATTTTGTGTGTGTGTGTGTGTCACCCTCTTTTTCAGTTTCTGCTTGATTACACGCTTTCTCGATTCCTTTGTATTTACGTCTAGGTAGCAGAAGAGAACATTTCTAAGAGTATTTGGGCTTGTGTGTGTGTGTGTGTGTGTGTGTGTGTGTGTGTGCATACATGTGTGTGTGTGTGTGCGTGTGCGAGTCATTGTCCTTTTGGTCTTAACACACACACAAGTGTGCATACATCCTTCTGTATGTGTGTGTGTGTGTGTGTATGTGTGTGTGTGTGTGTGTGTGTGTGTGTGTGTGTGTGTGTGTGTGTGTGTGTGTGTGTGTGTGTGTGTGTGTGTGTGTGTGTGTGTGTGTGTGTGTGTGTGTGTGTGTGTGTGTATGTGTGTGTGTGTGTGTGGTGTGTGTGTGTGTGTATGTGTATGTGTGTGTGTGTGTGTGTGTGTGTGTGTGTGTGTGTGTGTGTGTGGTATGTGTGTGTACGTGTGAGTCAATGTCTTTCAATTTCAGCTCGATTACGCTCTTTCTCGATTCCTTAAGCATTTGTTCCTAAGCTGGAATAGATGAGCTCTAACACAAATCTCCGTGTGTGTGTGTGGACACAATTCACTGAAGCGTAAGCTTTCAAACAAATCTTACATCACCAGAGTACGTGCTTCAGTTCTCGTTTACGAGCCTCAATAACATTTCTAGCACCAGGTATTTATTTGACGTTCTGGGTTGTCAGTGAATGTCTTTGCGTTTGGTGGGAGTGAAGAATGATGTCTTAGAACACCTTCCCAATCAAGCCACGCAGTGTTCGGCCACACAACAGCCAGGTTCTTCCTTGAATCGAGATTTCAGCAGGTTGAACCAGTTGTTCACACACACACACACACAGTCTCGCTCTCTCTCTCTCTTTCTCACACCCTCTCCCTCTATTACATGCATTCTCTCCTCCTCTCAAAGTCACACACACACACACACACACACACACACACACACACACACACACATACAGTCTGAGTCTCACCTTCTCATACCCTCTCTATTGCATAAATTATCTCCTCTCTCAAAGTCAAACATATACACACACACACACAGTCACTCTCTCTCTCTCTCCTTCTGATCTCACACCCTCTCTCTCTATTGCATAAATTCCAGGGCTCCCGATCGTCCCACAAACAAGGGGTCCCAGGGACTCCTTCACTTACAGCATAGAGGATCCTAGAGGCGGGATAGAGGGTGCCAGTGGCATTGTGAATGCTAAAAAGAATGTTTCTAGTGCATCCCTGGGACCCCTGCACATTCTTTTAGAGGGTCCTTTAGAATTTTAGTGCTTCATAGACCCCCAAATGGGGGTCCCTGGATTCTCTCCTCCTCTCTCAAAGTCAGTCAGTCTCTCTCTCTCTCTCTCTCTCCCTCTCTCTCTCCATCTCTCCCTCACCTTCCCAATCCAGCCACGCAGTGCACGGCCACACAACAGCCCGGCTCCTCTTTGAATCGAGATTTCAGCAGGTCGAACCAGTTGTTGACGACCTCGTTAGGGGGAGGGCTTCCATCATCAAATTGCCAATCCTGGAGAAAAAACCCACTCAATTGCGACCCTTTTTTGGTTGCAGTCTACAATTTCAGCAGCTCAATCCCTTCACTGCCAGAGAAAAATGGAGTCATTATCGATGTTCTTATTACAAAAAAATAAAATAGACCCGTTAGTGTTAGACTCAATCCGAGAGAAAATGGTCTAGAGATGCATGTTTCCTGACTTGTCTAAACCCAAAACCCAGGACTATGACATCAAAAGTCGTGACATCATCAATGACATCACATACCCCTTAGACAAGGGGCAGGCGGTGGAGGGGGTTCAAATCTCTCTTACCACCCTACCTCTCCAGTGCTCTCCAAACTTACACTCCTTCTCCCTCACTCCGATCTTCCCATGCCAAACTGTAAAGTTCCTAAAGTGAATTTAAAGTCTTTGGGACAACGTAGTTTTAGTTTTTGCGCCTGGAACTCCTTGCCTGTTCACCTCCATCACAATTCAGCACTTCCCGCTTTCAAACCCAAATGAAAACTCACTTGTTTCAAAGAGCTTTCTCTCTGTAACTTTTCACATTAATTAGATGATATTTGAATGAATGTGTATGTTAGCCCAAATTGCGTGTGAATCAGTGAATGTGAGCGCCTTGTTTAATTCTAAAGAAAGGCGCTATATAAATACTATGTATTATTATTATATAACAATATTTAACAATAAAAACAATCGCTCGCTCTCTCTCTCTCTCTCTCTCTCTCTCTCTCTCTCTCTCTCTCTCTCTCTCTCTCTCTCACACACACACACACACACACACACACACACACACAGAGACACACACACACACACTCACCAACACATCAATACCAGCACTCTGCAGGATGTCTGTGCTGTAAGTGGGATCACACACACGCACCACCTGCTTAGCCCCGTGCTTTTGAAGCTCCTGAAAAACAGTACACCAGCAATTAAAAGTGAGCTGTAAATCTTAAAGGGGCACCCTGACGGATGCGTTTTTGCAAGACAAAAAACTCTGAAAAGCCCCCCAATTGAAGTATTTAGTAACAATTTCAACTTTTTTTTCGCGGAAATCTGCGAATTCGCAGACAATTCCCATGCCTGATAACATGAGGCCTACCCTTACCTCCCCCCAAAAAAAAATTAGGGTCTTTGGATAACAGGCCCTGATTTGATGCCTTTCAGTGATACGGGTGTTAAACCATTGTGGTGCATGAATGCGACATTGGCTGTGAAAGGGTTAAAATACACAGCGATCGACACAGCATGACCACCTCTGGCCTAAACAGTTAAAGACCCACCTCAATGTATTTATCCAAAGTGGAATCGGTAGGGCGATCGGTGATGAGGAAACGCATGTTCCTGTATTCGATTTCCGCGGGTTCGGGGCGTCGAGCCTTCATGATGATAATGGTGAGTGTGAGCCCAGGGTAGGTAGGAAGGAAGGTAGGTAGGTAGGTAGGTAGGTACTTGGGTAGGCTTGCGAGCACACACGCTGCAGCACAGATGATGAGTCTGGAGCTAGCTAAACCTGAAATTGAATGACACACACAAATTTTGGTAAAGGTCAAGATGTGCCACCCCCCCCTACCTATCTCGGTTAATTCTATTTTTCCGTTATTGCCTTTCTGACCATACATAAAGCTGTATTTTAGGAACATTTTTATCTAATAACCTTTTTGGAATACTAACCCTAGCCCTAACCCTACCCCTACCCTATAAGACGGAAAAACGCAACGAACCACAACTGTGACAAATCGTGGTGTACTGCAGTACATAGTGGGGGGTAGGGTTAGGGCTAGGGTTAGTATTCCAAAAAGGTTATTAGCTGAAAATGTTCCTAAAATACAGCTTTATGTATGGTAAGGCAAAAACGGAAAAATAGAATTAACCGAGAAATGCAGGGGGGGGGGGTGGCACATCTTTACCTTTACCCAAATTTTACACAGTGGAGAATTGATAACTCAAAAAACTCTGGATAATTCACAATCATGTTTGGGTCCCAGTATAATAATCTCTATGTTGAAAAGTCTTTTAACTCAAAATATTGGCAACCTCAAAATAGAATTTCAGTCCCTTCAATTTTGACTTAATCGATTTTGACAGTACATCTATTGGAAATCACGCAAGTTTACAATCCCATCACAGATGTGACCTAGCACCACGAAAGGGACATTAAGTCACTGGGCTAGTTTCTCACAATAGGCTTGCAAAGTCAAAAATCTCTTTTTTTTGTCAATTTTGAGCTATGGGTATTTTTGTGTTCTCTAACATCTTATCTTTCATATATCTATCAAGGATAATCTTTACTATAGACTCTAAATGGTCCTATAACTAGTATAAGTGTTTTGAAACAAGTATGTCAATGTATTTTCTTCAACTAGGCTAGACTTTAGACAGTGATTTATCAAAATGGCCGACGCCCACCTTACAAACTTTAAATGCTCATAACTCTGGAATGGAAAAAGATATAACAATGGTTCTTGCATTATTAGAAAGAGAGTTGTCTCACGTTTTTAAATGTATACTTTTCTCAGAATGGTCAGTTTGATACTTAATGGCCCTTTGGTGGTGCAGGGTCACAAATATGGGATTTTAATTCAGTAAGTTTGTTTTAGACAAACTAGGAATATCCAATGAGAGACTTAGTGCGATTATTTTCACGCCAGAGGGCATGACGCTCGTATGGGGCTAATCCTCTCTATATTCTTAGTTGGGGATAAAGAAAATGAGAAAGACAGTGAGTGGTCCTACCATCACTCTCTCTCTCTCACTACGCCCAAGTAAGAAAATCGCGTGTTAGCCCCTAGTGCATTGACTGCCCTCTGGCGTGACAAATATCGCCATAAGTCGACCATTAAAGGCTTAAAAAACATGACTTCTTAGCCTTAGGTGAACCGTGCACGTAAATGAATTATGCCACTGCAGCAAACTTAAACAGATCTTGATAAATAAATAAAAACAGCTCTCTGATTTCAACTAGTGCACTGAAATTGTGCACTAGTATAACTCAATAGACCTCTCTCAGCATCTCTCTCTCACAAAATACAGTGTACACACACACACACATACAGTGATAGTGATACACACATACACACAGAGTACTGAACTGTTATTATATAATATATTGCAGTGCAAATACCAGCTGTGATTGATCAGAATGTTTGCCTTAAAGGTTGCAGGCCGTTTGACCTTTTCACAGGTCTGTTGAAAAGTATGTCTTTTGCTTTCTTCTTCTTCTTCTCCTCGTCAATCGGCCACCTTCATCAGGTTGAAGATTTTGCCGATATTGCCTGTGTGTGTGCATGTGTGTGTGTGTGTGTGCATGTGTGTGTGTGCATGTGTGACCGAGTCTCTGTGTGTGTGCGTATTTGAGCGTTTGAATGTGTGTGTGTCACACACATTCAAACACATACTGTGTGTATTTAAACACTATTTTTGCTGTCTACTTGTTGGTGAATATTCGATTGTAAAGCACTTTGGGCTCATTTGAGGTAAAGCGCTATATATAAAAGTACTATTATTACTTTTAAAAAATTCCCAAGGACTGGTTTTGAGACTGGTTGTTGGGGGAATTTTCGCAGAAGACACTGGTTTTCAACATTCCAAATCCAAGTGAAATCAGAGAACACAAAAGAAACGTTACACTGACAACTTTGACCTAAACATGGGTTAAACTTACTAAACATGGGTTAAACTTTGAACTAAACATGGGTTAAACTTAAAAGAAAAACATTGAACTAGGGTCTTTCATAAACAATAGTTCCCCCACCTTCTGGAAATGGAAGTTCTGTGCTTGCAACTTCCCCTGATCTGCCACTCTCTTAGTCTTACCCATTATGGCCATATGGCCTGGGAACACAAAAGAAGGAGAGAGAGAAAACATGTAAACATAAACTTTATTATCCAAGGATATAGATTTTAGGCAACGCCTATTCTTCCAATCTGTCCTTGATACATATATATTGACAGAGAACATAAACGTGGCAAGGCATACTATTAAACATACAGAGCTGAGCACAAAGGTAGCAAAGCAGGTGATATACAATGATAGTTTTTTTGGATACAAAGATAGGTTGGAATATGGATTTATAAAACTTGCACAGAGAGAGAGAGAGAGAGAGAGAGAGAGAGAGAGAGAGAGAGAGAGAGAGAGAGAGAGAGAGAGAGAGAGAGAGAGAGAGAGACACAGAGAGAGAGAGAGAGAGAGAGAGAGAGAGAGAGAAAAGCTACAATAGCTTCTTTGCACCTTGCCCTCTCACTCACACATTCATACCATGCATCAAGCAAAGAAAATTTGACATAAAACCATCAAGTCAAAAAAATGGAACAAAAATGGGCACATGAAATAATAGAAAAAGATATCAAAAATGGGAATTAAACTATTTAAAGCAAACATGTATGGATAATAATAAACAATGGCGAACTTGAATTGGTAGTTTAAATTAAGTACGAAAAAAGGGAAACAATTTTGAGACAATGACAATTTTTCAGAATAATACCACTTTTAAGGAAGAAAAAACAAACATTATAAGATAAGAGAAAGAGAACGAGATAGAGAATGAGAGACAGACAGATGTAGACAGACAGATGTATCATGTAGACAAACAGATCACTGTATACATACATGTACATTACAGACACTCTCTATGGGTCCCTTACCTGAAAATATCAAACGCAGCGAAGAATCCCACAGCTACAAACCCTCTAAAAGAATGAGCAGGGGGTCCCAGGGATGCACTAGAAACATTCTTTTTAGCATTCACAATGCCACTGGGACCCTCTATCCCGCCTCTAGGACCCTCTATACTGTAAATGAAGGAGTCCCTGGGACCCCTTGCTTTGCGCGACGACTGAGAGCCCTGCTCCCTTATAAGACCTCCCATTATAAGACTCCCTCCCATATAAGACCTACTTCTGTGAGACATTGCCCTTCTTTATAAGTATTAAAATTACAACCCCCCCATCCCTCTTTACTCCGCCCTTATAAGACCTCGTTTGGGATGATTTTTGAAGGTCTTATAATGGAGGTTCTACTGTAACTGAATTGGGTGCCTGCCAACTCACCTACTGGATGCAGATGTGAACTTGGCTAGTGTTCTCCCTCAGAGGAGGACTGCGTCCATTCAGCGCGTTACTGCAGCAGCGCGATGCGTAGTTTGATGATGGTAGATTCCCAGCTCAGTATCATAGAGTACTTAGCAAGAGTGTCACTAAAGGGCATACGGACGCACTACACGTGCTGTGTGTGTGTGTGCCTGATGGTAGTCTCAGGGAAGGAGTGTGTCGATTTGACGCACCACACGTATCGCTGCAACCTGTCTCAAGAAGCGAGCGCTCACTCGACTCAACTGGGACTGTGTACACGTGTCGGAACGCGTGAGCACACTGCAGTCTCACGGAGCGAGCATGTCAGTTTGACGCGTTTAACACTTCACACGTGTTGTGCCTGGCAGTAATCCCCGCTGTTGGTCACAAACTCCATAAAGCTGTGGCCCAGCTCTCCGCAAAACTGAAACAAAAAAAACAAAAAATGATAAATTATTGTACGGGTCATTCTCAGAAATGGTGTACCAGAGAGAGTAGCGCATTTTAAGACATGTTTTTGCAACTTCCCCAAACCACAGGCAGGGCTCCCAGGGACCCCCATTTGGGGGTCTAAGTACTAAAATGCTAAAGGTCTGCGTACACGTTACAGGCATGGGAATTGTCAGAGACAAAAAAACTCTGAAAAGCCCCCCAATTGAAGTATTTAGTAACAAAAACAAAGTATTTAGTAACAAAAACAAAGTATTTAGTAACAAAAACGAAGTATTTAGTAACAAAAAGCGAAGTATTTAGTAACAAAAACGACGTATTTAGTAACAAAAATGACGTATTTAGTAACAAAAACGAAGTATTTAGTATTTTTTTTTAAAAACACGAAGTATTTAGTAACAAAAACGAAGTAGCTAGTAAAAAAAACCGAAGTATTTAGTAACAAAAACGGAGTATTTAGTAACGAACACAAAGTATTTAGTGACAAAAATGAAGTACCCAGTAACAAAAACGAAGTATTTAGTGACAAAAACGAAGTATTTAGTAACAAAAACGAGGTGTTTAGTAACAAAAACGAGGTGTTTAGTAACCAAAACGAAGCATTCCGTAACAAAAACGAAGTATTTAGTAACGAAAACAAAGTATTTAGTAACAAAAACGAAATATTTAGTAACAAAAACGAAGTATTTAGTAACAAAAACGAAGCATTCAGTAACAAAAACAGGGTATTTAGTGGTAAAAAAAACAAAGTATTTAGTAGTAAAAACGCTGTATTTAGTAACAGAAACGAAATATTTAGTAACAAAAACGAAGTATTTAGTAGCAAAAACAAAGTATTTAGTAACAAAAACGCTGTATTTAGTAACGGAAACAAAGTATTTAGTAGCAAAAACGAAGTATTTAGTAACAAAAACGAAGTATTTAGTAACAAAAACGAAGTATTTAGTAACAAAAACGGAGTATTTAGTAACAAAAATGGAGTATTTAGTAACAAAAACGAAGTATTTAGTAACAAAAACGAAGTATTCAGTAACAAAAAACGAAGTATTTAGTAACAAAAACGAAGTATTTGGTAACAAAAACGGAGTATTTAGTAACAAAAAATGAAGTATTTAGTAACAAAAACGAAGTATTTAGTAACAAAAACGAAGTATTTAGTGACAAAAACGAAGTATATAGTAACAGAAACGAAGTATTTAGTAACAGAAACGAAGTATTTAGTAACAAAAACGAAGTATTTAGTAACAATTTCAACAACAAAATGGCGGAAATCCGCGGACAATTCCCATGCCTGACGTTAACATTATTCACGATATATTTCTATTTCCCCATGGCAACACAGTGATAGCCCACTCTTAACATGACTTACACTTTTTTACAGCTCACTGTGTTGCCATGGGGAAATAGAAATATCTTGTGAATAATGTTAACGTGTACACAGACCTTTAAGGACTCCAGACCTGTTTACTCTACTCTTTTCGAGTAGTATTCTACTCAATTTGGACCTCTACTACTCTTCAAAATTGAAAATAATGCTCCAATTACTCATTTTCAGTGAACATAATTTGATGGTTTAATGAATAAAATTACACATTTTGAGCCAAAACTACTCATTTCAGCTATCCAGACTACTCAAGACGTGTGTAGGGGGTAAACAGGTCTAGGACCCTCTAAAACTAAAAGAATGTGCAGGGGATAATAATAATAATAATAATAATAATAATACTGGTTATTTGTGACCCGTCACCACAAAATGAGTCGTGATGTCCCAGATGTCACTTTTGAGTTATTAACACATTGTTATTATGCATTAAACAAGCTTTCCAACAAACCCAAAAGTTTGTAAATCGGACTATTTGTTGCAAAGTTATGAAGATTTGAAATCGTATACTCAGGGAATCGGCGAAATGAAAAAATGCAACAGGAAAATGTCTAAATGTGTACAAAACAACCAGATGTTTCTGATATAAACACACTTTTAAGGCAGAAAGGATTGATTTTACACTTCAATACTTATGTACATGGTAGATAAAGACCCATTGTTCAATAATAAGTCAAAATCTGAGAATTGATGATTTGACCCCCTTCCACATAAAATTGTCCCTAGGGGACAAGTGAACTAGGGACAATGCGACTCATTTTGAGGTGACGGGTCACATTTATAGAGCGCTTAACTCCCATTGCAGGGAGCTCAAAGCGCTGAACAAAGGCCTAAACACTAACATACACTACAGATATACACATTAAAGACAAGCCAAGAATAATCAACATGAAGACAAGTATCAAAGAATATAAACATTCAAAATAAATGACTTATTTATAGTGTTATTAAATACAAAATACATGTATTAATTTCTCTTGCCCCCCCCCCCCCATTCGCTGTGCCATTGGGAATGGGACCCTCTATCCTGTCTCCAGGACCCTCTAAACTGTAAGTGAAGGAGTCCATGGGACCCCGTGTTTTGCGGGATGATTGGGAGCCCTGGGCCAGTGTCCTGGCTCTTACAGCAATCAGTAAGACGAAGCATGCCAGTGTTAAAAAATGTAATCAGACATTTGTCCCGACAGGAGAGAACACAATAAGACATGTTAAATCATGTTAATAGGTCAATGGCCTATGACCAGGGCCTCGGGACATCACTGAGGCCGTGAGGGTAATGATAAATTATTAACAGAACAGTCTTGGCTGCCCCAAGAAACCGGACATGTCCATTTCATTTATTCTGAAATGGACATGTCCGGTTTCTGCTTGGGGCAGCCAAGACTGTTCTATTAATAATTTATCATTACCCTCAGTGATGTCCTGAGGTATAAACTGATCGAGAACAGAATATCAATCAAAATTTTCGGTGCAGTTTTGCTGTACATACAACACAAAACCTAACCCTACCCCTCCAATGCCCAATTTTCTCAACAGATTTACACTGATCTAAAAAATGACCCATTGGCCTGATTGGGCTATCAAAAAGGAGATAAAATCTCAGATCAGACACACACACACATATATATATTGACACTATGACAGCCTCTTTCTCTCCCCCCCCCCCCCACCCCCCTCCATATCCAATACATCTCTGCTGAAAATACATACACATTTTGTTCACAATCTAACACATACACCAGAGTTAACATTATAACAACCCTACCACTTCACTCACTGACACTAGTGACAGACAGAATTTAGCCCTTGACTTTTTGAGGAAGTAGAGAAAGACTTGGGGAAATTGCGCAGTCTGCTCAATCAATCTCTCAAGGTCGTCTGCTCAGTTAGGTAGGTAGGTAGGTAGGTAGGGACAAAACAAGCCGTAAAGCTTTTCCAAACAGTCCCATCTTTTATGATTTTTCTGGTAAATGTATCTTTTTGGTCAAGGTTGATGCGGCCTAAATTTTCCTCATAAATCATTATTCGTCATAGCTTCTAAAAACTTTAAAAAAATTTGGTAACCTATCCAGACGATTTTTAAACATATTAGTATGAGGTGCACATTTTACGTAAGTAGGCAATTCGTTCCACATGTTAGTAATTCTGTTACCAAAACAATTTTTTCTTATGTTAGTATTATATCTTTTAACAAAAACTTTACCACAGGCGTTTCTAGTCATATTGTATGACTTCACACATCTCTGGTTGCTTTCATCACCAAGCCGCAATCAAAAAGCGACTAGGCCTAACCCAATATAATTTAGGCCTAGTACAGTAGACAGTCACAGTGTGACAGTAGTACTAGTAGCCAGTAGGTACCAATCGTCCAAAAATACACAGACTTTTGAGACTAGAACTATA
>CM065711.1:34129192-34156692 GCA_017654935.2 Phymorhynchus buccinoides | reverse complement strand
GCTTTGGCTAGTCAAGCAAGTAAGTTAATGTGTGACTGAATCTATGCTTCCATAGTACACAGTACACAACTCATGTTTGCTTGCTTAGTGTTAGAATTCAGTGAGTTGATCATCAACACTCATCAGTGAGTGTTGATCATCTGTTGATGCAAGTTGCAGCAAATCATGCTTCTGATAATCTAGATCTGTACTACTACTTCTTCGTTCGCTCACAGTTTCCTGTCATATCAGTGTAGATGCGTCATGCTGCCGTTATGTGCCTAACTAAGAAATAGTTTGGCCCAGCAAGTCCGACTTCGGCTGAAGAAATCTTTGTAAGAATTTATGCAAAAAAAGGCAGGAGAATGGACCAGTAAGATAGAAAGATAGCAGATGACTAACTGAGTAAGCAAAAGGAAAAGACAGAGTCAATTGAAGAGAGTGATGGATTAGACTTCTGATTTAGAGGAAGTTACAAGCACAGAACTTCCAGAAGGTGTGGGAACAATTTGTACGGAAGACCCCCCGGTATCCCCACGGGGGGAAGATCTGTACTGGTTTCTTTTTCACCACAGAATTTTTATTTTCAAATTGTGATCAGAGAGTAAAATAAAAACACAAGCAAAAACAAAGAAAAAACCCCATTATTACTGAATGCATTATTTATGATTATTAATTATTTCTTTGCAGGCGAGCGAGAAACGCAAAGTGTGCAAGTGACCTTCTATCAGCTGTCCAAGGCAGAGGTATTGAATTGAAATTGGAGAGAGAGAGAGACAGAGAGAGAGAGAGAGAGAGAGAGAGAGAGAGAGAGAGAGAGAGAGAGAGAGAGAGACAGACAGACAGACAGAGAGACAGAGAGAGAGAAAGAGAGAGACAGAAAGAGAGAGAGACAGGGACAGAGAGAGAGAGAGAAAGAAAGAGAGACAGAGAGAGAGAGAGAGACAGAGAGAGAGAGCAGGGCTCCCAATCGTCCCGCAAAGCAAGGGGTCCCAGGGACTCCTTCACTTACAGTATAGAGGGTCCTAGAGGCGGGGTAGAAGAGGGTCCCTGAGTGGCATTGCAAATGCTAAAAATAATTTTTCTAGTGCATCCCAGGGACCCCCTGTACATTCTTTTAGAGGGTCCTTTAGAATTCTAGTACTTCATAGACCCCTAAATGAGGGTCCCTGGGAGCACTGGTGTGTGTGTGTTTGTATGTGTGTCACTGTGTGTGTGCTTGCGTGTGTGTTTGTGTGTGTGTGTGAATCCACAATTGTCTAACAAATTGTTCCATTGACTCATAGTATAATAGAAGTAGGTCTATGCATCTATATGAAGTGAATTCATGAAGTGATTTGGTTTCCGGTTGTCCAGACCAAGCCTCCCTTGGACGGCTGATTTCGGGTTCCGCGACCTGGCAAACCAGGGTGTGGCTGCGAGTTGGGACTGAGAACTAGCAGCATGGGAGCAACCGAATAGCCTCAGAGGATGGGACAGCCAAAAAATACCCAAATTCAATAGGCCTGTATTAGGTATTAATTAGTAGAGTTGAGAACCGGTTAAAAAATCTGAACCGGTTTTTAACCGGGTTCCCCTCTTCGAACCGGTTTTACCGAACCAATTAAAAAAAAACCAGTATTCGCATCACTAGACTAAGTTTCACCTATGCAAACACATATTTATTTGTCAGAATATTCACACACACGCATGCGTGCGTGCGCACACACGCACGCACGCACGCAAGCACACACACACGCACACGCACACGCACACACACACACACACACACACACACACACACACACACACACAAAAGAAACTTATGACTTATGACACACACACTCAACTCAACACTCAGTCAAAGTCAAAGCCATACACCACCACCAACTAGAAACAGCTACTCTTGGTTTGCAAACACCCAACCTGCCCTGATAATCAGTGTTCTTCGAAAAGAATGCGTTAGTCTAATAAATACTTACTTTCAGTTTTCAGTTAAAAGAACCGGTTCACAGCAACTCAAACCAGTTTTTCGAACCGCGAAAGTTTAGCACCGGTTTTTCGGTTCAAACCGGTTTTTCCACCCACCTCTATTAATGAGATATTAGGTACTTTATGGTCACAGAGTCGTCTCTGTGAAATTCGGGTTGCTCCCACCTGGAGAGCGCGTCGCAGCCAGAGGCATGCCACCCTATTTTTTTTTTTTTTTTTTTTTTTTTTTTTTTTTGCATGCAATTTTTGTGTGACTGATGTAAGGAAAAAGGGTGGGTGGGTAAATTTTGACCAAATGACAACTTTTTTGTTGCCACTGGGATTAACGTGTGCTGAGTGCATGGGCACACAGGACCTCGGTTTATTGTCTCATCCGAAAGACTCCATGTTCAGACCGTAAGGCCTAGTGCAAAGTGAGAGGGAAGAATCCCCTGTACCCAGGTTCGAACTCGGGTCTACTTGACACGAGGTGAACGCTTTACTTCTGTGCCACTCTACACCACCAGTAAAGGTTACATAAAATTGTACTTTTTTTGGTTTGCAGTGGAATAACGCGGCAGCAGTTTTCAAGCAGATGGTTGCTGCTGAAGCCTCGTCTTACTGCGCTAGTCATTCGGAGTGTGGGCTGCTGGCGGGGTTTAGGTGAGTCAGGGCTCCAAATTGTCCCGCAAAACAAAGGGTCCCAGTTTCATTTGTACTTTAAGATTTTATTGGCAATCTTGTACTTTAACCCCCCCCCCCCCCCCCCCCCCCCCCCCCCCCCCCCCAATCTCTGTTTGTGTTGTTGCCTCACATGTGCCTTTTCGAGTGAGCCTTGCAGGCTTTGCCTCTTGTTATTTTTTGTGTGTGCAGTTTTACCAGAAGCGATGTCGGCATATATTCTGGACCAACTGTAGACAGTCAGAGTCTGAAGATCCAGTTTTACATCGATTTCCCGGCAGTGCATATCCTGTCTGCGACATCTGGCACCTCTCATGTCATCAACGCTGCCTCCACCACCAGTAAGACATTTTTGGCTCACTTGTGTTAACGAAGCGAGTCTGTGTTCTCGTCACGTTCGGTCGTGTGTCTGTCATGTATGTATGAAGTCTGTGGTCACTGAAAACTTGAACAACACGTGCACTTAAACCTTAACTACACATGCACTCTTCTCAAGAATCTGGAAGTTAAATTGAAGAATAACCACACACACACACACACACACACACACACACACACACACACACACACACACACACACACACACTCTCTCACTCATCCAGTCTTTGTATATTAACTACTCCCCTCTACCGTAAGGCCGGGTTCACATTAGACGCATAAGTTCCGTACGGAAAACCCTAAATAAGTGAAAGAAAGAAGGATAAAACTAAAGTACGCATACAGGGGAAATTCGGACGTGTGCGCAAATCTTTCCCCTTCTATGTTTCACTTATTTATGGATTGCGCACGGGTTTCCGCATGAAATATCCGCTTATGTGTATACACAGTGTAGCAGTGTGGGGACACAGCTACTATTGCCCTCTAGGCTTACTCGTAGCAGACGCCTATTTTTGCTATTGGAGTTATCTGCCCAAGTTAACTCCCTTGCTAAGATTTATGTTTAATTAAATTGTATTTTATCATATTCTCGTTTAATTGAAGTTTGTATTGATATAAGATGCATATGGTCGGAACCAGAAAAAATCATAGCTTTTATCCCATACATTTGTATTAACTGAAATACTCGCATAGCCTGACAATTCAAGATTTTGTGATTGGTAAAATTAACACGTGGGTCAAAATATTCCAGGTCGTTTCACCTGTTTTCTATTTTTATTCAAAATTTAATCAAATGTTTGAATTTCTAATTATACGACCTAAATCTATAATCTATCCCCTTTCATTTCATATATGGCATGCTATGGATCCTTTCCGTATAAACTTGTAGTATTGCAAAATGAATACAGTCCATTCATTGTAGCTATTCACGAACCTCCCGAGTTCTTTGTACGGTAGGCTAGGCCTATACCACGTGTGAATGCCGATTGACTGTCTTTCGAATCGAAATACTAATTTTCTAAACCAAGCAATTTTATTTTGAATCGCCCTTCTGTTTTCGGTCTAATAGCTAACGAAGCCAGTTTTGTATATTCAAAATGATCTTGGACCTTATAGATTTATAATATTTTACGATTTAAGATTCGCTTCAAACCACAAGCATGAAACCTAGATCAACAGAAATTCGACTTGTGTTTTCTATCGAATTTCGGGACACAAATTATAAACTTTATAGATTGAATTGGGACTTGAAATTTACACAGATGAAAGTTTGTGTATTTTGCTTTTTTATTATTATTTTGTTATCCTGATTTGTGAAGCAGTTATTTAGTTATTTTATAAAATATGGGTTGGGCTTGTTAAAGGGTGGGATCACTTTGCACCTTAATTGCAAGTATTTCTTTTTAAAGAGAAACTCCCGACTATTGATGAATGTCATATTATTCTGTGTTTTTCAAGCTTTCCAACCATATGCAACATGTGTTGTTATGTATGACGACCGTAGAGACAACACACTTAAAAGGTGTAGTAACAAACACAACTTTGGCGGCCATTAGCTCAGCGGGAGCAGATTGTGTAAAAGGTAAAGTTGTTGTCTTTGCGGTCCGGGTTTTGTCCATATATCTAGCCACAGGTAAAAATTTAAGTTAGACTGTAAGAGACTTATTAGAGACTGTAGGAGACTGTAGACTTAGACTTACCTGAGACTCTACCTGAGATGGAGAGAGAGAAGCAATAAAGAGAGAGAGAGAGAGACCCTGTGTCAGCCTTGACTGCCTGTTGCTGCTTGCTGATTGTTTCCTGCCTACTATTCCTGCACTCCTGTCTGTCCCTGCACCCTTCACCCTTCCACTCCACACCATCACAACAGCCTTAGACTTTACTCAGTCAAATAACACGCATTTTGTATGTTTTGTTTTAATTTTACCATGTCTTTTTGTACGTAAGGCGCACATTATAAAGCGCACCCCCCAAAATTTGACAGAAAACTCAGACTCTGTTATTATAGTTTCTTACTATATTATCAGTCTCATTATATGGCGCAGGGGTCTCAGTCTGAGGAAAAAGTATCGCCTTATAGTCTGTAAAATATGGTATTGAGGCTTTATGCTACTCCTTGCAAACACGAAAGTGCGATAATTTTCGTCGCGAGCTGCCGATGCCCCCTGGTGATGAGTCAGGAGTAGACCATTTTATGTGGCTATATACTACTGGTTCCTGACAGGCAAGGGCGATAATCTTAAGTAGGCGGCGTTCGCATCTCAGGGCACGAGACAGGGGCAGAGAATTTTCTGTATAAAGCCTCATTCAGTTTTCATCTTCCTTCTCTTTCTTTCTTTCTTTCTTTACCTCTGTTGTTCTTTCTTCCTCTCCTTCTTTTATCCTTTTTCTTTTCTCTCTAGCCATCCTATCCAACATTCGCGAAGCAGCGGAGACGGTGTTGAACCACGACATCACGCACATCGGCAAAGAGTTTTACAGCATCGATCCTGACGCTCAGCTCAACAGGATCGTGATCCCCGTGGCCATTGCTGTGCTGATCCTCATCACGATCCTGGCGATCGTGCTTCATGTCTGGAGGTACATTTGGGGGGGGGGGGGGCATTGTTACAGTTTAAGTTGTTTTTATGCATGTGTAAGGGTGCCATTGAGTTCAAATTGTTTACGGTATTCCTGATTTCCAACACATAAGCTTTCTAGGTCAGAAAAATATCGGGGGCTGCGTCCTATGAGCAGACTGGAAGCCGTACTATGCTGAGTTAAAGAGTTGCTTTAGTGAAAGGAGAGAGTTGCTTTAGTGGAAAGGAGAGAGTTGCTTTAGTGAAAGGAGAGAGTTGCTTTAGTGGAAAGGAGAGAGTTGCTTTAGTGGAAAGGAGAGAGTTGCTTTAGTGAAAGGAGAGAGTTGCTTTAGTGGAAAGGAGAGAGTTGCTTTAGTGGAAAGGAGAGAGTTGCTTTAGTGAAAGGAGAGAGTTGCTTTAGTGAAAGGAGAGAGTTGCTTTAGTGAAAGGAGAGAGTTGCTTTAGTGAAAGGAGAGAGTTGCTTTAGTGGAAAGGAGAGAGTTGCTTTAGTGAAAGGAGAGAGTTGCTTTAGTGAAAGGAGAGAGTTGCTTTAGTGGAAAGGACAGGGGAAGAAGTTTTTGAAAACTGTTTTTGTTGATACATGTATATGTTAATTAAGGTCATGTGAACAGAATGATGAGGATGACGATGACAGCAATAATGATGATAATTATTATGATGATGATAATGATGATGATGACAAAAGTTTGAAGATGATGATGATGATGACGTCGATGATGATGATGCCGATGATGATGTTGATGACAAAATGATGATGATGATGATGATGATGATGATGACAAAAGTATGATGAAGATGATGACGTTGATGATGATGATGCTGACGTTGATGATGATGATGATGATGACATCGATGATGATGATGATGATGATGATGATTACAACAATGATGATGATGACGACGTTGATGATGATGACAAAAGTATGATGAAGACTACGACGCTGATGATGATGACGTTCATGATGATGACGTTCATGATGAAGATGATGACGTCGATGAAGATGATCAAGATGATGATGACAACAATGATGATGATGATGATGACATTGGTGATGATGACGTCGATGATGATTATGATGACAGCAATGATGATGATGTAATGATGATGATGTAATGATGACAAAAATGATGATGATGACAACAATGATGTCGATGATGATGATGATGAAGAAAAAGAAAAAGATAATAATGATGTTGATGACAGTGTTGATAATGACAATGATGATGATGATGATGATGATTATGACGATTATTTTCCATCCATATTATATACAGCAAGGCGAAGGCAAAATTCGAGAAGAGGAGAGCGAAGGTGGAAGCAAGAGAGAGGCGTAAAAGTTCCCAAAACCGCGTTTCGCCTTCCGCCGATTTCGGCCCAAGGGAGGGAAAGCAGTATGACAATTTGTGAGTTGTGGTTCCTGAATTACGATAATTGATCGATTTGTGCCTTTGATTTTTTATTTTCAATTTTTTTTTTATTGTGTGTTTTAACTTTTTAATTCAGCACTGTTATGTGTTTTGATGAACTCATTCAAGTCGTTCCACCCATATATAGCCGGAATTAATATAAAGCTCTCAATCTACTTTAACCATACTGTACCAACACCTGAAACAATTGCATGAGCGTCAAGCGACTTTTGTTTCAGGTGTTGGTAAGTATTTAGTTAAATAGATAGTAGGATTAATAAAAATCCACCAATTTGATGAATTGTTTCAAGGGAAGTAAATCTGTGTGCACACCACCCTTTGGTCACTTCAAAACACGCTTCGCTCTCTTAGACCACACTTTTGCCTCTGACTTTGCGTTTGTAGTGGCTTGAAGAAAACTAATTGCTGTAGAGAATTTGTCTATAATTCTATAAATGATCAAAAATTGAAGAAGAAAAAACAAACACACCATTAAACTTTCCTCTTATAAATATATCTAATTGGCTTTGATAAGAAACAATTTTTGTATCCAATGTATGTTTTGAGAACCTAAGAAACAAACTCAATTACTTTAACTTTAACTTTATGATTTGTGTTCTGAAAAGAAGAAAAGAAAACTGAAAAGTCTATATATATATAAGAAAGTCTATATTATATAAAAAAAAGTCTGATCTACCACTTCCCTATGTCTAAACATTGGATGATCCAGGTTGCACTTGTGGCTTTGTGCGCGAAACAGCTGAGCATTATCTCTTAGCATGCCCCCTGTTTAATGTTGTTCGTGCTAACACCTTATTTAACCTTTCTCCTGATTATCTTAATTGTGACATTCTCTTGTGTGGTAGGCAAAATCTTCCGTATGAAACCAACATATTAATATTTGAAACTGTACATCTCTTCATTTCTGGTTCGAATCGGTTTTAAACTTATTTCTAAACTGTTTTCAATTATCATGTCAAATCAAACATTCCAATCATTTTTGTGTGAAAGCGCAGGAGCACCTCTATGTTGGTCTAATTGATTGAATAACTTGTTCTAGATATGTAAATATGGTTGTAATTACTTTTGTGGGATGTTTTAATGAGTGTCATATTGAGTCATCAAATTGTTGATTCCTCCTTCCTTTCTTTTTTTTTTTTGTGGTGATTTTTCCATAATGTGACATTTCTTTTCTGGTTTTTCTATTTTGTTCACTTTGTTTGTTAGTTTGTGAATAATGTTTCTAAATATTGAAATAATATTTTCTAATTGGTGAGAACACACCTTCCGTCATTTGAAACATATGTAATGTATTGTGTACGGGTACGTTATAAGCTATATGCTTGTTGTTACCCAGTTACCTCGTTATTGTTTATAATTTGACATTGTTGCATAAAAAAACGTTTAAACCAAGTAAAAACCCATCATCTTCTTTCATTTCTCTTTTTGTTTATGTTTGTGTGTATAGCTGGAGTGACTTGTGCGTGTTTTTTTTAATAATTCAAAATCATTGCGATGCGAATGAGTCAACTTTTGAAGATTTACCGTATATTGTGGACTATAAGGCGATACTTTTTTAAAAAAACCAGAGAGCCTTGCTTGCACCTTATACAATGGATCATCCCTTATTCTTCTTCTTCGTTCGCTCAGACAGTTTCCTGTCATATGAGCGTAGATGCGTCATGCTGCCGTTATGAGCCTTGCTAAGAAATAGTTAGGCCCAGCATGTCCGACTTCGGCTGAAGAAATCTTTGTAATAAGAATTTATAGAAAAAAGGCAGGAGAATGGACCGGTGAGATAGAAAGGTAGCGGATGACAGTAAGCAAAGGGAAAAGGCAGAGTCAAAGAGAGATGGATTAGAGGTAGTTACAAGCACAGAACTTCCAGAAGGTGGGGGAACTATTTGTACAAAAGACAAAAAGGTATTGCCCTTCTTTGTAAGTATTAAAATTGCCTCCCTTATACAACTCCCTCCCACTTAAAGACCCCCCACGTCACGTGTCACATTCCCTCTTATGCTAGGAAGATTTCTTAAGATTTCATACCAGCTATAAGAGGGAAAACCGTGATTTTGACACGTGACGTGGTGGGTCTTTAAAACCTAGTTCTCTGAGACATTGCCCTTCTTTGTAAGCATTAAAATTACCTCCCTTATGCAACTCCCTCCCGCTTAAGACCTACTTCTCTGAGACATTGCCCTCCTTTGTAAGTATTAAAATTACCTCCCTTATGCAATTCCCTCCCGCTTAAGACCTACTTCTCTGAGACATTGCCCTCCTTTGTAAGTATTAAAATTACCTCCCTTATGCAACTCCCTCCCACATAAGACCTACTTCTCTGAGACATTGCCCTCCTTTGTAAGTATTAAAATTACCTCCCTCTAAGACCCCTCCCTTATAAGACCTCATTTGGGATGATTTTTTAGGGTCTTATAAGGGAGGTTCCACTGTAGTACACAGACTAATAAAATAGTCATAAACTATACAGTGGAACCTCCCTTATAAGACCTCCCATTATAAGACTCCCTCCCACATAAGACCTAGTTCTCTGAGACATTGCCCTTCTTTGTAAGTATTAAAATTACCTCCCTTATGCGACCCCTCCCTTATAAGACCTCATTTTGGATGATTTTTTGAGGTCTTATAAGGGAGAGGTCTTATAAGGGAGAGGTCTTATAAGGGAGGTTCCACTGTAATGACATAATCAGAATTTTGTATGAAATTTGCATATGCGCATTACAATCATTTGTGCCGTATGGTCCGTAAAATGCGGTATTTGATTTTGTAGTTTGTTGTCACTTAACATCACCGTTTTGACGGTTTAATTCATAGGAAACCAGAGCAAAGTGAGTGTTCCGATCCTTAAGAAATGCTGTCGCTCTGGTGATCTGGACGTGTTTCTTGTAAAAATTCTATGAGGCACAGCATGTTTTTCTGCCGCATTCTGGCTTCATAAAGTTTGGCCCACTCTAGCCACCTACCCTTCCTTGTTCCTGCCTGATTCTCATCTGAGCCAGCACCACTGCTGTTCTGATTTTAAACTCGCTACCTATGCCACCAGAGAGAGAGAGAGAGAGAGAGAGAGAGAGAGAGAGAGACTGTTATCTCTATCCAGCCAGTAAGGGAGAGGTAACTTAAACTCGCTACTCGCTACCTATGCCACCAGAGAGAGAGAGAGAGAGAGACTGTTATCTCTATCCAGCCAGTAAGGGAGAGGTAACTTAAACTCGCTACTCGCTACCTATGCCACCAGAGAGAGAGAGAGAGAGAGAGAGAGACTGTTATCTCTATCCAGCCAGTAAGGGAGAGGTAACTTAAACTCGCTACTCGCTACCTATGCCACCAGAGAGAGAGAGAGAGAGAGAGACTGTTATCTCTATCCAGCCAGTAAGGGAGAGGTAACTTAAACTCGCTACTCGCTACCTATGCCACCAGAGAGAGAGAGAGAGAGAGACTGTTATCTCTATCCAGCCAGTAAGGGAGAGGTAACTTAAACTCGCTACTCGCTACCTATGCCACCAGAGAGAGAGAGAGAGAGAGAGAGAGAGAGAGAGAGTTATCTCTATCCAGCCAGTAAGGGAGAGGTAACTTAAACTCGCTACTCGCTACCTATGCCACCAGAGAGAGAGAGAGAGAGAGAGTTATCTCTATCCAGCCAGTAAGGGAGAGGTAACTAAAAGGTCAGAAAGGCCTTGAAGGCAGCAGGAGAAAAAAAAAGGGAGAGGTCTATTTTTGGCAGGCTCACTGCTGCTGGGAAATGGGAAAGCATAGGGCCTAGGCAGTGAAATCTGGGTCTAACTTTCTGATGCTGAGAATTTGAGCTGTGGAGGGTCCACCTTTAACACATTGCTGTTTTGACTTGTACATGTATTTCTTAAGTTTGCCTTCACGACTCACTCGTTGTTGCACGTTACTCTATCCAGCCTGCCCCGCTATGTCCGTAGACAGAGTTGAGATGAACTTGTTTTGACTTGTACATGTATTATTTTCTGTTTGCCTTCACGACTCACTCGTCATTGCACGTTGCTCAATCCAGCCTGTCCCGCTATGTCCGTAGACAGAGTTAAGATGAACGCATTGTTGTTGTTTTGACTTGCACATGTGTTTCTTTCTGTTTGCCTTCACGACTCACTCGTCGTTGCACGTTACTCTATCCAGCCTGCTCCGCTATGTCCGTAGACAGAGTTAAGATGAACGCATTGTTGTTGTTTTGACTTGCACATGTGTTTCTTTCTGTTTGCCTTCACGACTCACTCGTTGTTGCACGTTGCTCAATCCAGCCTGCCCCGCTATGTCCGTAGACAGAGTTAAGATGAACGCATTGTTGTTGTTTTGACTTGCACATGTGTTTCTTTCTGTTTGCCTTCACGACTCACTCGTCGTTGCACGTTACTCTATCCAGCCTGCTCCGCTATGTCCGTAGACAGAGTTAAGATGAACGCATTGTTGTTGTTTTGACTTGCACATGTGTTTCTTTCTGTTTGCCTTCACGACTCACTCGTTGTTGCACGTTGCTCAATCCAGCCTGCCCCGCTATGTCCGTAGACAGTGGAGGGGCATAAAGGGCACTCTTACCTCACAGAGCACCGTGCCCCCCCCTTCCATGAAATCCGCTTCAACCACGTGAGTTTGTTCCTAATAGTAATAATCATAATAATTATGATAATAACATGGATGCCCCTTGGTTTAAACGATTTTTGTGTGTGTTGAGAATCACATAGTAAATTCAGAGCTGATTCTAGGATTTTGAAAAAGTGGGGGCGTTTTCCCCCTAAGAATGAAAAAAGGGGGGCAGGTCCAATGGATACGAGGGGAAGGGGGGGGGGGAGGCGGCCGATTCAATCTTCGCTAGCCATGGCCACTTCTTCAGCCACTCGTCTTGGAACCAGTGTTCCCTCGCACTAGTGCCGTTATCTTTGGGCTGCTTCTCCCAGACTGTTGATGCAGTAGCTGTTTCTGCAACATCTTCTGCACACTCGTTTGGCAGAGGATTTCTTTTTTTTTACTTTGCTGCCACAAAAATCAAAGTCGAAGAGCGTTGTCCGCTTCGTTTTGAAGAAAATTCAACATGGCGGGTAGGACTCTCGCAACTTCTTGTCGGTAATACGAGATGAACACGATTGGTTGATTTGCGGGCAGTTCTGCAAATATGCGGGTGTCGGCCCGCGTTTAGACCCAGTTATTGCGGGAAGGAACAGATTTGCGGGGGGGTGTCCGCACCCTTGAATCAGCTCTGCTAGTAAAGCAGCAACATAAACAAATGAGAACGAGCACAACGAGCTTAAAGCTTATACAAGGCGCTCAAACACAAGTAGATGATACAGTATTGGCTGCCACAAGTAATAAGAGACTGGAACAGAACATGATAATGAAAATGATAACATACAAAATGTACACGAACAAGCAAGCAACAAAGCAACACCATGATGCTCCTTCTTGCAGGATGTTCTGAATTGCAGGATTTTTAAATTGCCTGGAGCCGACGTCGTCAGTTATGAGAATTTGAAAAGCAACGATTTTTCTTGCATGCAGAGACACAGACACACACACACACACACACTTGTACAATAGAAAGCGCCTATATAAGCATTTGCTATTATGATCTTTTTTAATCCATGATATGATAATAGAAATGCTTGGCAAATATGTAGATACGATTTATAATTACGGTCTAACGTTTGTATGCATAGATGCATGATGTTGCGATATGTTTTCCGTTTATCATTATTTTATTATTTTTTTAACAAAACACAGGGCTCTATTTACGGTATGCTATTTCTTTTTCTTTTAAAAGCTTCAAAGGGTTTGGGGGAAGACGGGAGAAAGAATTCAACCGCTCTGCTTGAATCGATTTGAGATTTTTTTTTATTTTTTTTAATTTCTTCTTCTGCGTTCCCAGGCCATAATGGGTAAGGTATGTATGTGTCCGGTTTTCAGTTTTTACTGGTCTCCCCGCTAGCGTACAGCTGACACATTCCGATTTTGGAGGAGCTCAAAGGAGAAAAATTAGTTTGAAGAGTTTTTTTGTTATTAAAAAAGGCAGGAGAATGGGTCGGCCAATAAGTCAGAAAGATAGCAGATGATAGAAAGCAAAGGGAAAAGGCAGAGTCAAAGAGAGTGACAGATTAGAGGAAGTTACAAGCACAGAACTTCCAGAAGGTGGGGGAACTGTTTTTATGAAAGCCCCCCCAGGTATCCCCATATGGCATTTGATTAATTGTTTGGGTGAAAGTTTAATGTTTTGTTAGAAGGGCCAAGGGTGACTGACGAAGGTTCACAAGGTTTTTGTTTGTTTGCGGTTATGGTTTATCCAGGCTTATTGATGAAAATGTATCACAGTTTATTAATTGTTAATCCTTTCACTGCCAATGTCGCATTTATGCACCACAATGGTTTAACACCCATGTCACCAAAAAGCATCAAATCAGGGCCTGTCATCTGAAGACCCTATTTTTGTAATTTTTGGAGGTAAGGATAGGCCTAATGTTATACATGTCACAGAGGAATTCGCAGTATTGCAGATTTTTTTTTTTCTCTCTACCCAGTTAAGTTTAATGGTATTTTTTGGCTGAAAAATGGCTGGCAGAGAAAGGGTTAAAATATGCTTGATTCTTCCGAAGGTTTATCCATGTTTTTTTCATAAGGTTTATTCATGCTTGGGTTTTTTTTTGTGTTGGTGTAAAATTTAAAAAAAAATCTGGTTGGTGTGAAATAATCTACTTTTATTTGTGCTTTTTTTGTGTGTAAAAATATAGCTAGGCTTATGGTTGACATTAAAGACCCCCCACGTCACGTGTCACATTCCCTCTTATGATAGGAAGATTTCTTAAGATTTCTTACCAGCTGTAAGAGGGAAAACACGTGAAAACCGTGCTTTTGACACGTGACGTGGTGGGTCTTTAAACCTGTAGAAATGGCCAATAGTAAATGAGAGCTGTGCTATAAATGATATTCTACAGTAGTGGAATATCATGTTACAGCTCAGTCTTTCGTGGAAGACTATGACTCTCTTACTAGGGGGGTATTTGAACCGGCTCTGGTGCTGCAGCCAAAGGGATTGGTTGGTCTTTGGGGACCTTCCCCAACCGCCGACTCTCGTCCTCACATCCCTTTGGCCGAGAGAGTGGGGATGTACCCTGGGCAAGGCTTCTCCGCTATAAACAAATTGTAGCCCAGCCCCGCCGGGAATAGCAGCTGCCCCCTCTGCTATCTGGCAGTCATTGTCGGAAACGACAGACAGGCTACAATGACTAGGCTTGTTATTGGGGTGGTGGTAAGGGTTAGTTTTGGTTTGTCGCTGGGGGTTTGTCTACATCTAATCAATTTACTGTTGACGTTGTCATCTTGGTTGGGTTTTTTTAATATTTTTTTTATAACTATTGCTATGATTATTAAATCTCAGCACTTTTATGTTTGTTTGTTTTTGCCTTACAGATCTGAGAGAATCCACAGATATATTTAATTATCAGGCATGGGAATTGTCAGTCTTTTGGCTGATTTCAGCTTTTTTGATGGTCCAAGAGGACATTTATGCCCTTCTTTGTAAGTATTAAAATTACCTCCCTTATAAGACCTTCAAAAATCGTCTAAAATGTCTTATAAGGGAGGAGGCAATTTTAATACTTACAAAGAAGGGCAGTGTCTCAGAGAAGTAGGTCTTATGTGGGAGGGAGTCTTATAGTGGGGGGGGGGGGGGGGTCTTATAAGGGAGGTTCCACTGTATTAACCACATTATAATCAAATATATCTGTGGATTCTCTCAGATCTTCAAAAATCATCTAAAATGTCTTATAAGGGAGGGGTCTTATAAGGGAGGGGTCTTATAAGGGAGGGGTCTTATTAGGGAGGGGTCTTATTTGGGAGGGGTCTTATAAGGGAGGGGTCTTATATGGGAGGGGTCTTATAAGGGAGGGGTCTTATAAGGGAGGGGTCTTATAAGGGAGGGGTCTTATAAGGGAGGGGTCTTATAAGGGAGGGGTCTTATAAGGGAGGTTCCACTGTATTAACCACATTGGATTGTCACAAGTGGATTGTTTGTTTTTCTCTCCAAAGTTTCTTCCACTGTTCACTGAGTTAATATGACTAGCGCAACGCCGAGTACCAGTAACGCCTAGTAACGGTAACGCCTAGTAACGGTAACGCCAAGTACTGGTAACGCTGAGTACAGCAAATTTGAAGCGATTCGGTTAAGAAACGGCGGAGTCGTATAGCGCGCGCGTTTCTGAACCGATTCGCTTCCGGTTTGGTACACGGATAGTCACCGTCCCCGGTCATCTTCCCGCCAAATTCGAAGACAATCGGCCCAGAAATGCCGGAGATACGGGCGCCGAGAGGCCGGCGGATGCGCGTTTCGCGCATTTGCGAAACCGCGCAAATGATACGGCCGCCTCGGTTGCCGTTGCCATCGCCCCGTTAGGGCTCACAGCAAACTTGAAGCGATTCGGTCGAAAGACGGCGGAGTTATAAGGCCCATTTTGTGTTTCAGACACACACACACACGGACGGACACTTGGCTTTTTACTATATGATTATTACTATTAACTAAAGCTTTCAAAAACATTTCTTTCAGTATAAAAAAAACCCAGCAAACACTTAATAAGATAGCAATATTTCGGTTTATTTGTTTCCAACCTTCGACTGGCAAATCACCAGGGCAACCAAAACAGCCTTTAAATACAGTGGTACACGATTGAAGAAAAAAACTATGATTAAAACTCATGCAAGCAAACACATTTCTTTCTATTTTATTTTTTATTTATTCCCTCTTCTTTTTCTTCCTTCTCTTCTTCGTCTTCTTCCTCTTCTTCGTCTTATTCTTGTTATTATTCATATGCTTATGGTGAGAGAGAGAGAGAGAGAGAGAGAGAGAGAGAGAGAGAGAGAGAGAGAGAGAGAGAGACAAGCAAGAGTTGCCTCTGTAGCCAGACGTGTTCACCATGCAATTTTATAATATAAACGTTTTGTGTGAGTGTGTGTATCTGTATTATGAATGTTTAAAAACTGATATAATTTGTATGTTATGTTCAGTAAAAAACAAACAAAGGAACACACAAAAAGTGTGTGCTCGTGTCCACACGCACACACACACACACACACACACGTATGTGCATGCACCCCCACGCATATTTGCATGCATGCACATAAACACACACTCACAAACATGCACCAATCCAAATGAGAAAGTGTGTGTGTGTGTATTTGGTGTGTGGTATATTCTAGTCACAGAGACTGATAGTGTGTGTGTGTGTGTGAATGTTTGTGTCTTTGTGTGTGTGTGTGTGTGCAGACCTGTTTACCATTCCGGTTTAGCCGGAATTATTCCGGAAATTTGCTAAAATTCCGGGTAAAATGATAAATTCCGGGTGAATGCTGAAAATTCCGGGATTTCGAAAAAACGTCTATTATTTGTTTCCGTTCGTATGAAAAGACGCAAGGGTTGACCGAAACGTGTACCTAACATGCTACGTCATCAGAAAAGGGGTTGTGCTTGATGTCACATGCATTAAATGCTGCATTTTCATTGGTTAAAGGGGTGAAATAATGTTTTTATTTTGGTCGATCTATTTCGGGACTGAGCAAATGGCGGCCAGACTTTTACTGTCGATTCGAAGTGCTTTCCAGGCAGTTTTTTAATGGTAGAGATTGTAATTAGGGCTTGAAATGAGTCAATTTAGATTATATTATCACTGGAAAATACGATGATGTGAGAATTTTGAAGTTTTCAACGGAAAATGAAGTCAAAATTGATCGCGATGGCGCCGAGTTGCGGCCGAGTGATTTTTCTGTGTCCCATCGTGGACATTTCCAGGTATTTTGCTTTTTCCAGCTTGTTTTATACTAAAATTGACTAAGAATTATTGACTGAATTTACTAATAAAACTTTTCTGGCAAAATTGAGCCAAGAAATCATCACAATATTGAAAATCGACGCCGATGTTCGCGGAAAGGAGAAGAACAAGAAACCGCTTTATCGCGAGTCGTGTACAGATCATGTGAATTCCGGTTTTTGTTCTCAAATTCCGGGTTTTTTGGTGGCAAATTCCGGGTTTTTCATTATAAGGGTAAACAGGTCTGGTGTGTGAGTGTGTGTGTGTGTATATTTGTGTCCTTGTGTGTGTATGTGTATTAGTGTGTGTGTTACATGTATGTGTGTGTATACATGCACGCATGTGATTGTGTGTGTGAATGTTTGTGTGTGTGTATATATGTGTGTGTTTGCATGTATTTATATGTGTGTGTGTCTGAGTCAGTCTGTGTATGTAAAAAAATAAATTCCCCCCATTTTAATTCTCTTTTGCTTTCTCTTTTTGTCTACAGGTTAGACTCGGATCCAGACTGCAACAGGAACGCAGGAAACACAAACAACAACAACAGTACCGTGATCAACATCAGCATCAACGAACAGACAACTCCGCAACAACCTCCTCCTCCTCTGGCCCGCGACCTTCCCACTCCGCTGCGTCCCAATAACGCCTTACCTCCCCTGATGAACATGCGAGACCTCTCCGGGAAAGAGAGGAGAGAAAGACAGGCGAGGAACGAAGAAGGGGAGCAGAAAGAAGAAGACGCGGAGGAGGAGGAGACTGGAGATAAGGGAGTAGGGGGAGGAGAGAGAGAAGACGGGGGAGGGAAGAGAGAGGACGGGGGAGGGAAGAGAGAGGACGAAGAAGGGAGAGAGAGAGAAAGGGGGGAAAAGAAAGGCGGGGAGAGAGAGACGAAGACGGGGAGGAGAGAGAAAGAGAAGAGAGAGGGGAAAGGAGGGGAGAGGAAAGCGGGAAGAGAAAACGGACGAAAAGAGACGGACAGGAAAGCACCGGTCAACGGAGAGAGAGAGGGAAGAGAAAGGGACAGAAAACAAGAAGGGAGAGAGAGAGAATGTAGGAGGGATGTGTCGAGGACGAAGGAACCTCCCAGAAGACCTAGACGGTTGATTCAAGTGAAGGGGCTTCAAAGTTCCAGGATATTTTCGTAAAGGAGTCGAAACTTTTTTTTCTTGACCGTTTGAGGTGAAGTTATTTTTTGTGTGTGGAAAATTTGCTGACGTTTGTGTTATTTGAATATGACGAGAGTTTAAAAGATGTTTGACGAGATTTTTTTGTGTGGAAATTGATAAGATTTTTTTCGGGGGGGTTGTTTTATAAGAATATATTTTAAAACACACAAAAATTGTTTAATAAGGGATTTTTTGGGGGGGTGTTTTTGAATAAGATTTTCATTAGAAAAATAATTATGATTTATTGTTGCGTTAGAAATTGTTTCATATTATGAGTTCATTTTGAAGAAAAATATGTTTGTGATTTTGTTTTTTTAGGAATTTTTTGATAAGAATTGACATAAAAAAAACTGTGGCATGAATTTGCTTTGAAAATGTATTTATTATATATTAAAAATATTTTGATAAGATTTTTTTGTTAAAAATTGGTGATAATGTTTAATTTTAAACTCTCTCTCCCCCGTGGCGATACCGGGGGGTCTTTTATACAAATAGTTCCCCCACCTTCTGGAAGTTCTGTGCTGGTAACTTCCTCTAATTCTGTCATTCTCTTTGACTCTGCCTTTTCCCTTTGCTTTACTGTCATCCACTATCTTTCTGCCTTACTGGTCCATTGTCCTGCCTTTTTTCTATGAATTCTTACAAAAGATTTCTTCAGCCGAAGTCGGACATGCTGGGCCTAGCTGTTTCTTAGTTAGGCGCATAACGGCAGCATGACGCATCTACGCTCATATGACAGGAAACTGAGCGAACGAAGAAGAAGAAAAAAAAGAAACTTTGTTTTGATTTTTACAGCTTATTGAACCATGTGGTTGTTGTTGCTTTATGTGAATGCATGTTTCATTTTATACCAGTAATTCCGAGCTTTTTATGTGTGTTTATGTGCCTGAAATATAACGGAGAGTGGTGGATTTTACTTCTGTTCGTTCCATATTTGAAGCTTGCCAGGTTTCGGGGGGGGGGGGGATATTTGGATTTTGTGTGATATTATCTGTGGTTGGATATGGATGTTTGATACATACAATACGTGGACGCACACAAAATATGCATATCATACAGAATATACATATCATTTGTCCAAGACGTTAATTTCTAGAACAGAAAACCTTATAAGACGATCATTGTGATGTGTTGTTTTTTGAGGGGGGTGGGAAGATTTGGGCAACCTAGCCGTTAATACCAGGCAGGAGGATTTCTCCCTGCTCTTGCCGATGTTTTAACTGCCCTGGGATTTGTACACGCATAAAGCGCACAGGGCAGACTAGGGGCTCGACATTCAATTCGATTTTCCTGTAGAACTCGAAAGAAAGGACGAGGCCGGGATTCGAACCCGGGTTTCTAACACGCGCTGAAATTGGCAGGCGAACGTCTTAACCACTCTGCCACCTTGTTTCAAAATAGGCTTCTTTCAGTTTCATGACAATAACCCTAGGCTGATCCTAGCCCTATCCCTTTCCTGAGAGCAGCAGAGTGTTGCTTCTCACTGAAGAGAACATTCAATAAAATGGTATTTTTTGAAGGAAAAACATACTCATGTTATTAATCCAAATTTAGTTTTTTAAGATTTTTTTGATTTTTTTGGGGGTGTAAAAATTGTAATCTTATATTACTCTGTGATACAATTATTATTATTTTTAGGTAAAGATTATGTTAATCCGATGTTGTTTTTAAAGAACGATATTTTTGAATAACTTTTTGCAATGTAAAAATTGTGATGGCATATTACTGTTATTTTTCCAAGGAAAAGATACTCATGTTATTTATACAATTTTTTTTTGTTAAGAATTTTTTTTTTTTGTGCGGTGTAAAAATTGTAATGGCATATTACTCTGTGCTACAATTATTATTTTTAGGTAAAGATATTGTCGGTGAAAATTAAAAAAACTCGTATCTCAGTTTTGGTAGTTTTGAGAAAAATGAATTATTTTTTTAAAAATTCAACCGAGTTGGCCACAATTGATTAACTATGTTGTTCAAGACGTTGCGAGTTTATTCCTGCATTTTGTTAAAATTACTTTAAAACATTTCTGTTAGACTTGAAAAGAACGAAGATACGAGGTTTTTGTCCTTAACTAGATCTGACTTTGGGACTTATTGAGTTTTTCTTCTATTTTCACAACCTCATTTACCCCAGATAGAAAGTCGTTAGAGATACGAGCTTTTGGTGGAAGGTGGCAGGAAAAATTGGAAAGCTGACTATGTATCTAACTCAAAACCCCCAAAAATCGAGATACAAGGTTTGTGAATTTCACCGACTGTTAATCCAATGGGTTTTTTTTAAAGAATATTTTTTTATAACTTTTTGCAGTGTAAAAATTGTGATGGTTTCTTGCTCTGTGATATGATATTTGTCAAGGAAAGGATACTCATGTTTTTAGTCCAATATATTTTCAGGGAGTTAATTTTATTTCTTTGCATTGCTATTGTCACTTATTCTCCCCTGTGGGGATACCGGGGGGTCCTTTGTATACATAGTTCCCCCACCTTCTGGAAGTTTTGTGCTTGTAACTTCCTCTAATCTGTCGCTCTCTTTGACTCTGCCTTTTCCCTTTGCTTACTGTTATCTACTATCTCTCTGCCTTGCTGGTCCAATTCTCCTGCATTTGTTCAAGAAACGCTTTCTAAAACATTTCCTCCAGCCGAAGTCGGACTTGCTAGGCCTAACTATTTCTTAGTTAGGCGCATAACGGCAGCATGACGCATCTGCGCTCACAATTGACAGGAAACTGTCAGCGATCGAAGAAGAAGTAACTTATTCTTCACTGACTTTAATTTGTAAACAAGCTGTGTGTTGATTTCTTTGTTGTCGTTTTTTTTTTCTTGCATAATAAAGAGGGTTTTTTCTCCCCAATTTGATTGACAATCCCTTTTGATATTAATCAGATTTTTGCAAAGATTCAGTGTCATTGTGAATCATTGTTTAAAAGGCCACCCTGACGGATGATTTTTTGTACGAAACACGTCCAGATCACCAGGAAAACACCCTTCACAGAGATCGCAACACTCACTTTGCTCTGGTTTCCTAGAAATCAAACCGTCAATTCGGTGATTCCTCCTTGGCGGAGGTGCTGAAAGTAAAATTCTTTCACCCAAAGAGAAGGCGTGTGCCGTCTATTTTCTAATGTCAGCCTGCGTTTAGACCAAATCGTTTGCACAAAATTTTCGCACTACAAGCCTTTTTTTCTAAAAATAAAAAAATATATACAGATTATCTAGAGGAGTTTCGCTCACAACAAAGGAAACAGCTCCATTTTGTTTTTACTGCACTACAAAAAAAGAAAATGCTTCAACCACAATGAGTGACCTCCACCCACCCCATCCAAAATGGCTACTCTCTCCGGCATCTCCGCCAAGGAGGAATCGCCATTTTGACGGTTTAATTTCTAGGAAACCAGAGCAAAGTGAGTGTTTTCCGATCCTTGAAAAGGCTGTCTTTCTGGTGATCTCGACGTGTTTCTTGCAAAAACTCATCCGTCAGGGTCCACCTTTAAGGACTGTTTGCCATACTTTGTGTGTGTTTTTATGTTAGGTAGATTTGTTACAAGATTTTTGTTTAACCAGTATCATTGTTAACCTGTATTGTTTTTGTGACTGTCTCACAGCTTTTAGACATGTCTTTTTTGTATCTCATTCCGGACGAATTCCGAGTATGCTCGGAACAGGAGAACGCCAGTCAGGGCCTAATTCCGAGTATTCTCGGAACCGGCGATTTTTGAGTCTAAAACTTGTCTAAATCCATGGGTTGTTTTTTTCAATGGAAAACACATTTTTTGAGTTACTTCTGTTCATCACTGTTCCAGCCGTCGTTTCACATGTGTTTGGCCCTTCTACAGTGGAACCTCCCTTATAAGACCTTCAAAAATCATCCCAAATGAGGTCTTATAAGGGAGGTAATTTTAATACTTACAAAGAAGGGCAATGTCTCAGAGAACTAGGTCTTATGTGGGAGGGAGTCTTATAATTGGAGGTCTTATAAAGGAGGTTCCACTGTATTTGAATTGTTAATGTTGAAAATGTCCAAGAAGTCGGCCCTAGACAAGCCTCAGAAAATACTCCAATATGTTTGCATTAACAGGGATAGCAATAAGGAGGCTAATGATTCCGATTTTAATGCGAGTAACCACGATTTCAAAGCGAAAAATAAACTCGGATCAACCAGTAATGTTGTCAAAACTGAATCATTGACAGTGTGAGTTTTCTTGCGCTTTTTATTTTTTATTTTTCAAGGCAGCCCCAGGGCCAGTAATAAAGTTAACCTAAGGCAGTGAAGTCCTGAAGGGGTTAAAAGAAAGATAGGGTATTTGGTACATTCTAGTCACAGAGACTTATCTCTGTGAAATTCGGGCTGCTCTCCCCCGGAGAGCGTGTCGCCGCAAGTGCAGCGCCTACCCAATTATCAAATTTTTTTTGTAAAGGTCAAGATGTGCCACCCCCTTCATTTCTCGGTTAATTCTATTTTTCCGTGTTTGCCTTTCTTACCATACATAAAGCTGTATTTTAGGAACATTTTTAGCTAATAACCTTTTCGGAATACTAACCCTAGCCCTAACCCTAGCCCTAAACCTAACCCTACCCCCCACTATGTACTGCAGTACACCGCGGTTTGTCACAGTTGTGGTTCGTTGCGTTTTTCCATCTTATAGGGTGGGGGGTAGGGTTATGCTTAGGGCTAGGGTTAGGGATAGGGTTAGTATTCCAAAAAGGTTATTAGCTAAAAATGTTCCTAAAATACAGCTTTATGTATGGTAAGAAAGGCAATAACGGAAAAATAGAATTAACCGAGATAGGTAGGGGGGTGGGGGTGGGGGGGGGTGGCACATCTTGACCTTTACCTACTAGCCCTAACCCTAGCCCTAAACCTAACCCTACCCCCCACTATGTACTGCAGTACACCGCGATTTGTCACAGTTGTGGTTCGTTGTGTTTTTCCGTCTTATAGGGTGGGGGGTAGGGTTAGGGATAGGGTTAGTATTCCAAAAAGGTTATTAGCTAAAAATGTTCCTAAAATACAGCTTTATGTATGGTAAGAAAGGCAATAACGGAAAAATACAATTAACCGAGAAATGTAGGGGGGGGGGGGCACATCTTTACCAAATGTTTTTTTGGCAGGGGGGGGGGGGGGGGGGGGGGGGGGGGGACACAGGGTGAGGAGGGGGTGTGGGCACACTTGGAAAACCTAGCTATCAATTTGGCCATACCAGGCAGCAGGATTTCTCCCTGCTCTTACCGACTTTCAACTGCCGTGGGATTTTTACGTGCGTAAAGCGCAACGGGTCAGACTAGCTTTAAGTCCCCATCCGAAAGAACAATTTTCTTGTCAAACTAGAAAGAAAGGGCGAGGACGCCGGGGATTCGAACCCAGGTCACTCATGCTGCAGTCGCGCATTACATTTGGCAGGCGAACGTCTTCACCACTTCTCCCATATTCTTTTCATTATTGTTAATTGTGTCTTTGTTTGGGATGTTACCAGATGTAGCCCCGCACCACGAAAGGGACATTAAGTCTCTGGGCTAGTTTCTCACAACAGGATTGCAAAGTCAAAACTCTCATTTTTTGGTCAATTTTGAGTTATGGGCATTTTCATATTCTCTAATAACCTATCTTTCATATTTATAAAGAACAATCTTTAATATTGTCTGTAAATGGTCTTGTAAGTGCTTTAAAACGAGTAGGTCGATGCATTTTCTTCAGCTGGACTAAATTTAGACTGTGCTTGCTCAAAATTGCTGACGCTCACCCAACTAACTTTTCATGCTCATGAGTCCTAAACGGAAAAATATACAAGAATGGTTCTTGTGTCATTAGACAGAGAATTGTTTGAAGTTTTCATATGTATAATTTTCTCAGAACGGTCAGTTTGACGCTGAATGTGCCTTTCGGGGTGCTGGGTCACATATGTGTATCCAGCCAGATGGTGTAGTGTGCGTGTGTGAAGTGAAGGTACTTTGGATTGGGCGTATGTGCCTTAGTTCTTGCCAATTAGTTTACCCAAGAGTATTAAAGTCAAGGAGTTGTGTTATCATTTTCTAAAGATTATTCTACATGTATATAATGCACCGTTCTAATGAATGAAAAACGGTGTTTTACGTCCTCTCGGTCATAGACACATATGGGACATTTGTAAATACAAAGATGGTGGGAAGAATACTGGAGGCAATGCCCGGAGGCAGTGCAACATCAGTAAAGTCCCGAGTTTTTGACAATAGATATGTGTAGCGGTAACCACGCCTCGGTTAAACCTCATCGGCTATGGCGAATGAAATTTTGGGCTTTACGTCCTCTCGACCTGGGAAGGCACATATGGGACATTTGTATTGGGTTAGTATGAAGAACTAAAAATAAAACAAACGCAAGACACAACAGACGAAACAAGGACGTGGACGGAACATATAATATAAAGGGGGAGTTATTAAAAGCGCAAGTTTATTTATTACATTGAAAGGATTTAAAATTTATAAAATATAGTATTTTGTGTCTCGTGACACTTAATAAATGACTAGTGATGTAAAATAGATTAATAAAATTATTTTGTTTGTCTGGCCATAATACAACCAGTTCATATAGCACCGTTCTAATCAAGTTGTTACTTATTCAAAGGTAGCTTTGAATACACCCCCAACATTTTTTTGTTTCCAACCACATTATCATTATTATTTTCATTATTATCCGAAATTTCCTTTTTATTGGATAACTTGTTACTGAACAGTTTCTGGGGTGAAAAGATGTTTTCGTTATGACTTGCTAAACAAAGCAAATCTCTTTTGTATTCATTTAAAAAAAAATTTGTTTAAATAAAATATTTTTCTCAATCTACTTATCTCCCTTTATGTACTTGTTTGTTTAAGAAAAGAAATGCTCAAAAAGATTTAAGTGAAATCTCACACGAAAAGTTAGTACGTCACTTCGAAGAACATTTCGTTTCATAATACAATTTTGTTTATAATAATTTTATATCTATTATAATTATTGTAAAATGACTTGCTGCCATGATGTGATTTATTTTCTTTGAAAGAAGAGTAACATGTCAAGTTGGCAATACTGACAGCTGAAATCGCACAAGATATATGCACTTTTTGTGTGCCCATTATTAAAATCATTTTTAATTGAATCGTGACAATAAAAATGGAAGTTGTTTTTTATAATGTTGTGTATTTTGGGTTCTTTTAGGAAAAATCTGAAATGTATCTGTGTGTGTGTATGTGCGTGTGTGTTCTAAAATAAGCTTCTCTTTTTTCTTTATTGCTTACCGTTTCTTTACCATCTTTATATATGTTCACACACACACACACACACACACACACACACACACAGACACACAAAACACACAGACACACGCACACAGACACAGACAACCTTAAGATATGGAACACATGTAGATTACATCAAATGTCATTTTATTTACTAACATAATTTTTTTTTCTTCAATCTTTTTACACGGAGCACTTTTGCTTTGTACATACAACCACATGTATTTTGCGGGGGAACACCACGACTGTCCGCATCACGGCTCTCCGATTCACGGCTGTGAGACTCACGGCTGTCAGATTTTAGAAAGACCGGCAGGCATGAAGACACACACTTACACACTCGCACGTCACACACACATATGCAGACACACACACACAAACAATTGGAGATATTTTTTCATCATTTTTTTCCTAATAAAAATTGGGAAGCATTGCGCAACTTCAAGTCACTTCTAGTCTTTTTAGACGGCGTGACTAAAACATTTGAAGAACACACACACACACACATAAACAAGTGCACAGATTAATTTGTTTCTAGGGAAATAACAACGATTCCCAAATGCTGCTCCTTCCTATGGGAAGTAGGTTAGCAGCGCCAAAATTCTGATCCCGAAAAAAACACACACAAAAAACAAGTGCACAGAGTATGAACTAAATATTTTGATATAAAAGCGGTTGCAAAGGTGAATTTTTTCATAAGAGGAACTAATAATGATAATAAAATCACAAGATATAGTAGTAGTAATAATAATAATGAGGAAAATGTATATAGCGCCCATCCTACTATGTAGGCTACAGAGCGCTTTACACAGAATTGAAATGGAATAAAAACATCAAACAAAAATCCAACAAGGGCGTCTCCGAGCGGCAGACATGTCCGTCACCAGCAGTGCCATGCACTTGCGACACCCCGTAGAGTGTCACATCCTGACACAAAATTGGAAGGGATTCTGTCTTCTAGTTCACGAGATACAGCTTGAAGAAGAAACATATAGCGCAAAGAAGGAAATTTCGGTTTTCAAGGTCACACTTCAAGGTCAAGGTCAGCATGGTGATAATTTATGCTCGGATGTTTTCTTCTCTAGGGTATACAGTACCACACACAATCTGAAGCGCTTCTGTCAAGTACCAATGTGGAAAATATGGCTTAAAACCCAATGTGTAGACCCCTACCACTTTCAAGGCCTACTGATCGCCCGGACCGTGACCTTGACCTTGATCGGTATGCCACCATCAGAACGGGCATAAGCCAAAGTACCTTCATGCCAAATTTGAAGACTCTAACACTAACGGTGTGGGAGTTATGGCCCCTGAAAGATTTTCGGTTTTCAAGGTCGTACGCCAAGGTCAAGGTCACGACGGCAAAATGGTTTGCGCGGATGCCTTCCTATCATGGTGACACACCAGCACACAAAATTTGACGTGATTCTGTCAACCCGTTCGAAAGATATCCTTGGGACAGACAGAAGGAGAAAAAATGACCCTCCGATTTTCAGGCTCCAGCGATCTTTTTGACCTTGACCTTAACCTTGATCGGTATGCCATCATCAGAACGGGCATAAGCCAAACCACCTTCATACCAAGTTTCAACATCCTATGTTGATTGGTGCCCGAGATATGGCTAAAAATTGATTTTCAGTTTTCAAGGTCGTACGTCAAGGTCACGACGGCAAAATGGTTTGCGCCGATCTCTTCCTATTAAGGAGGCACACCTTCACACAAAATTGACGCGATTCGGTCAAGCGGTTCGGGAGATATCCTTGGGACAGACAGAAAAGAAAAAAAAATACAAACCAGCCCATCGCAAAGTCCGTTCACCTTCGGTGACGGACAATAACATGAGCAGACAAAACAATAGCGGTCAGACTTTATTTGGCCGGTAAAAATGCACATAACAATCAGCAACAACAACTGCTGTGACAACTACTACTACTACTACTGCTGCTGCTGCTACTACTACTTATAATAGGCCTAATACAAGTATGCATTGTCACACAATTCACAAGCATGAAATAACAGTATATTATATTCACGACAACATACACACATAAACAGCACACACACACACGAACACACACATGTTTATTATTTGATTTCTGTTTTGTTGTGGATGGCTTGATGTAAAATAGCATAATGTAATGCTTATTCAATGTCCATAGATCTGGAAATAAAATGTTGACTTTGACACACACACACGTGTGTGTGTCAAAATCACGGGTTTCACATGTTTTCCCTCTTATAGCTTTTAAAGAGCAGCCTCAATTTCAAGTTGGGGGCATTTGTAT
>CM065711.1:34119192-34121692 GCA_017654935.2 Phymorhynchus buccinoides | reverse complement strand
TCCTCCTCCTCCTCTTCTTCCTCCTCCTCTTCTTCCTTCTTCTTCTTCCCTCTTCTTCCTCCTCTTCTTCCTTCTTCTTCTCCTCCTCCTCCTCTTCTTCCTCCTCCTCCTCCTCTTCTTCTTCCTCCTCCTCTCTCTTCCTCCTCCTCTTCTTCTTCCTTCTTCTCCTCCTCTTCCTCCTCTTCTTCTTCCTCCTCCTCCTCTTCTTCTTCTTCTCCTCCTCCTCCTCTTCTTCCTCCTTCTCTTCCTCCTCCTCTTCTTCCTCCTCCTCCTCTTCTTCCTTCTTCTCCTCCTCTTCCTCCTCCTCTTCTTCCTCCTCCTCCTCTTCTTCCTTCTTCTTCTTCTCCTCCTCTTCCTCCTACTCTTCTTCCTCCTCCTCCTCCTCCTCTTCTTCTTTTTCTTCTTCTTCCTCTTCTTCTTCCTCCTCCTCTTCTTCTTCCTCCTCCTCCTCCTCTTCCTCTCCTCCTCTTCTTCCTCCTCCTCCTCTTCTTCCTCCTCCTCCTCCTCTTCTTCTTCTTCTCCTCCTCTTCTTCCTCCTCCTCCTCCTCTTCTTCCTTCTTCTTCTTCTCCTCCTCTTCCTCCTCCTCTTCTTCCTTCTTCTCCTCCTCCTCCTTCTTCTCCTCCTCCTCCTCCTCCTCTTCTTTTTTTTTTCTCTTCTTCGTCGTCGTCGTCATTTTTTCTCTACTTATTGTTCTTCTTCCTCCATAATATTTTCTTCTTATCCTCCTCCTCTTCTTCCTTCTTCTTATTTCCCCCTTTTTCTACCTTCTTCTTCCTCTTCCTCCTCCTCTTCTTCCTTGTTCTCCTCCTCCTCCTCCTCTTCTTCCTTCTTCTCCTCCTCCTCTTCCTTCTTCTCCTCCTCTTCCTCCTCCTCCTCCTTCTTCTTCCTTCTTCTCCTCCTCTTCTCCTCTTCTTCCTCCTCCTCTTCTTCCTTCTTCTCCTCTTCTTCCTTCTTCTTCTTCTCCTCCTCTTCCTCCTCTTCTTCCTCCTCCTCCTCTTCTTCCTCCTCCTCCTCCTCTTCTTCCTTCTCCTCCTCCTCCTCTTCTTCATTCTTCTTCTTCTCCTCCTCTTCTTCCTCCTCCTCCTCTTCTTCCTCCTCCTCCTCCTCTTCTTCTTCCTCTTCTCCTCCTCTTCTTCCTTCTCCTCCTCCTCTTCTTCCTTCTTCTTCTTCTCCTCCTCCTCTTCCTCCTCCTCCTCCTCTTCTTCCTCTCTTCTTCTTCTTCTTCCTCCTCCTCTTCTTCCTCCTCCTCCTTCTCCTCTTCTTCTTCTTCTCCTCCTCCTCCTCCTCATCTTCTTCCTCCTCCTCCTCCTCTTCTTCCTTCTTCTCCTCCTCTTCCTCCTCCTCCTCTTCTTCCTTCTTCTCCTCCTCTTCCTCCTCTTCCTCCTCCTCTTCTCCTCCTCCTCCTTCTCCTCTCTTCCTCCTCCTCCTCTTCCTCCTCTTCTTCCTTCTCCTCCTCCTCCTCCTCTTCTTCCTCCTCCTCTTCTTCCTTCTTCTTCTTCTCCTCCTCTTCCCTCCTCCTCTTCTTCCTCCTCTTCTTCTTCTCCTCCTCTTCCTCCTCCTCTTCTTCCCCTCCTCTTCCTCCTCCTCCTCTTCCTTCTTCTTCTTCTCCTCCTCTTCTTCCTCCTCCTCTTCTTCCTTCTTCTCCTCCTCTTCCTCCTCCTCTTATTCCTCCTCCTCTTCCTTCTTCTTCTTCTCCTCCTCTTCCTTCTTCTCCTCCTCTTCCTCCTCCTCTTCTTCTTCTTCCTCCTCCTCCTCCTCTTCTTCCTCCTCCTCTCTCTTCTTCCTTCTCTCTCCTCCTCCTCCTCTTCTTCTTCTCCTCTCCTCCTCCTCCTCCTCTTCTTCCTCCTTCTTCCTCCTCCTCCTCCTCCTCCTCCTCTTCTTCCTCCTCCTCCTCCTCTTCCTCCTCCTCTTCTTCCTTCTTCTTATTCCCCCTTTTTCCACCTTCTTCTTCCACCTTCTTCTTCTACCTCCTCCTCCTCCTCTTCTTCCTTCTTCTTTCCTCCCCTTTTTCTACCTTCTTCTTCCTCCTCCTCCTCTTCTTCCTTCTTCTTCTCCTCCTCTTCCTCCTCCTCTTCTTCCTCCTCCACCTCCTCCTTTTCTTCTCCTCCTCTTCTTCTTCTCCTCCTCCTTCCTCCTCCTCCTCCTCTTCTTCCTTCTTCTCCTCCTCTTCCTCTTCCTTCTTCTTATTCCCCCCTTTTCCCACCTTCTTCTTCCTCCTCCTCCTCCTCTTCTTCCTTCTTCTTTCCCCCCCTTTTTCTACCTTCTTCTTCCTCCTCCTCCTCCTCCACCTCTTCTTCCTCCTCCTCCTCCCCCATTTCTTTCTTCTTCTTCTCCTCTTGTAGTACACTCGGGATCTTCAAATAAGGAGGCAGAAAACACGTCCACCATTATTGATCGATTTGTCATCATGTTTATAAATATCGGTCATCAACTTAGCCAGGACGTATAAAACCACTGTCAGACTGGGAGGGAGGGATTGTTGTACGTTGTTGTTGTTGC
>CM065711.1:34089192-34106692 GCA_017654935.2 Phymorhynchus buccinoides | reverse complement strand
ACTTTATATATTCATCTTTAAAATGTACTTATTTGAAAAGAAACCCATGCATATAATAAGTCAAACATAGTATTACTTTACCTACTCATCTTAGCATGCACAATTTAAAATGTAAATACATGTACCCATGGCAACATGAAACCTATTCCTACATTACATTATTCATGTTTAGCATGAACAAATTAAAAAGTAAACACACACTTGTAACAAAAGCAGACCTGTGAGAGAGAGAGAGAGAGAGAGAGAGAGAGAGAGAGAGAGAGAGAGAGAGAGAGAGAGAGAGAGAGAGAGAGAGAGAGAGAGAGAGAGAGAGAGAATGAAAAATTGAAAAATGAATTTTTATTGACATTAGCAAACAATGCCCCGATGCCACGGAAGCACAAACCATGAACTAAAGAATAATATAAGCCTAACTGGCGACTAAATCAGTTCATAAGATTTAAAAAAAAAAGAAACATAAAATAAAACATCTTACATACATAGATAGATTACACTAGAGAGAAAATAAATGTACACAAAAGAATAACTGTTAGACTGACCAACCAAAAATAATACGTAAGTTACCAATAGGATAAGTCGGATAATGCACCACAAAGTTATATGTAACAATTCAATTTCTCTTTTCTAAGCTTTGTAGCTTTAGCTAAAAACAAAGCATAACACTTTATGACATTTTCATTCTCTGAGGCAAGTAAATTACAGAAATTATACCTCTGCAAATTGAATTTAGTGAATATAAGACATGTTTTGCGTAACTTATTATATTCCTTACAAGAAAATAAAAAGTGCAATTCATCCTCAAAACCATCAGAACATAAAGGACAAACAGAATTAATAAACAAATCACGAGTGAACCACAATTTGTTAAAATACAAGCCTAGAGTTCTCGTTCTAAATTTAATAAAGGCATCCCTACACCATTTATCTGTTAGTACATCAAGATATTTTTCAGGATATAATCCGTCCTTAAACGAATGGTACCAACTATATTTATCTTTTTCAGCCATAGCAGCGTGCCAGTTTTTATTAAAGCAATCGACCATACGTTGTTTGAATTCATACAGAAAAACCTTTTAATTTCCTACACCCTGCGTTATCTAAACCAATCCAAAACCATTTTCTGTTAATACTTTTTTAACACTTGATAGCCAGTTATATTGACCTAATTCGTGTTGTCTTAAGAGCATTTGATACATTTGTTTGCAGATACGTGTCAATGGTAGTTTTGTTAATTTAATCCAATATCTAATGCATTTAACATACGAACGAATAAACAATGGATATCTTCCTGACTCGCCATAGCATACTTTATTTGAGGAATGTACTGGGACATTTAAGAGTCTTTTGATTGCAAAAGTATGGACATTTTCTAATGGTTTATTTTCAATAAGTCCCCACACTTCAGCTCTGTACGCTAACACTGGCACTATTTTAGTATAAAAAATCTTCCAAAATATACTAACATCAAATGAATTTAGCCTCCTCAAACTACGAAGGATTTCGATCACCCCTTTTCTACCCTTTTTGGCTAGTTCTGACCAGCATGGAGTCAAGCTTAGTTTTGTAGTGAAGATAATACCTAAATATTTAGTGTATCTATTTGTAACCCTAATCTCATCATTTCCGTACCACCACACTTCGTTTGCAGCAAGATACCCACCTTTCTGGAAGACAATTATATTGGTTTTCTCTAGGTTAACAACTACTTGCAATCTGTTCGCTTGTTTTTAATATGTTAAGCTGATTGTGAAGTCCAATAGCAGTGTCTGACAGTAAAATAACATCGTCTGCAAATAACATTAAAAACAATTACATATCTCCGGGAATGAACTGAATACCATGACGACCTTGTTTAATTAACTCTACAGCAAGTTCAATAATGAAAAATGAAAAAAGTTCAGGACTTAATACACACCCTAGTTTGACACCTCTAGGGCACTCAAAATACTGTGAATACAAGGACTTATCACGCACGCAAGCAAGAACAGTATCATAAATTCATCTCAAAGCTTTATACATCTTACCGTTTACACCTGAATTTCGAAGACATTCCCACAATTTGTTTCTGTTAACAGAGTCAAAGGCCTTGCGGAAATCAATAAAAGCCACATACAAGTTTGAGTTTTTTTGAAAGATATCGTTGAACCAGACTGTATAAGGTAAAAAAAATATGATCAGTAGTACTATATCCCCTTCTGAAGCCTGCCTGATCTATTATTTTTTGTTCTCTTTCAGTCCATTTAGTAAGTCTTTTATTTAAACTGCTGGTGTAAATCTTGCTTAGTACACTGGATAAAGACCCCCCAAGATAATTATCAGCTTTGTTAACGTCTCCCTTTTTATGAAGAGGATTAATGATTGACTTTGACCACTGAGTTGGGAATTTATCAAAGTGGAAGAGTGTGTTAAGCATGTTCACAAGGAAATCTATAACTAGGTTATTCGCATTTTTTAACATTTTATTTAACATTCCATCAGGGCCTGCACATTTACCTCTCTTTAGATCACTAATTGCTTTTCTTACTTCCTCCTTTTGAATAGGGTCATTAAATAGAGGCTCATTAATGTCATCGTTATGTGTTCCTATGTTGTTATCGTTCAAATCCTCAGTGTCATCAAATGAATTAAAAACATAAAAAATGTGCCTGTGCCATTGACATATTGAGATTTGGTTATAAATATCTGATTTCCTATTGATGGTCCTTAATGTTGACCAAAACGATTTATGGTCTTTTAATGAGTCTTTCAACTTTTCCAGTTTAGAAAGATCATGCTTTTCTTTCTTCTCTTTCCTTAAATCAATATACTCTTTTAAAGCATTTACATAAATGTTGTGACGATTAGCCTTATCAGTCTTAGACCGTTGATAACTTCTCAAAAGGCGTTTGACTCTCTTTTTCATTATTTCACAGTCTTTATCAAACCAATCATTTTTATAAGTTTTCTTTTCCCCCACATTTCGTACCATACACGCAGCTGCTCCGTACAAAGCACCAGTAAACAGATCCACACACTCATCCACATCACCCTCCAAACACTCCTCTGCTCGCGTCAGGTTTTCCTTAAAGGACCATGCGCATCTCCATTCGGACCTAAAAACGTTCTGGAAAACGTTTCAGCATTATTTCCTACTACACATAGACACAGTATACAAACTGTATCTATGTAACCTACCTTTTATGTCACATTCGTCAAGATAAAGTGAGCGCACACACTTTTATTTCGCAAAAATCGGTCTCCTGGGGCAGATTTGCCAGCTGCCATTGAATCTCACCAAAAATGGGATTTGTGCGATAATCCATTTGCCGTGACGTAGATTAGGGGAAATCAATACGGCACCTGTGACTGATGTTGAACTATTTGAAGACAAATTAATTTGCCTGTTTGTGGCCCGTTTTTAATAATAGAACTTGTTGGGACACTTTCAGACCTAGCTTATGACGTAACGCTGTCAGAGGATACGTATTAATATTATGACGCAAAGTTGTACACCTTCAAGTTCCTCTCTTCTTGTTCTAGTCCAGGCGAAATTATAAAGTGTACCTTGTTTTGTGATATATATTAGGTTTCTATGTTGATCTAACATGATTTGAGGGTGCTGAATCCAGATCCGTTAAAGACCTACTGATCTAAGCGACCAAAACGTGTTGAAAGACTCCTAAATTGTAACTAGATTCCTTCGTTCACATTGGTTTTTGAAAATTCTGCACCGTCTTTTTATAATTCAGCCAGAAACGGGTTTAGCTCACCTGTACAGGCTAATTAGCGCCATTGTTGTTTACATGGCAACGTACTACGGCGCCGCCATGTTTACTCAGGGTGCGGACATGTTTACAGTCCTTTACCACAATAGACGGGCGCCATGTTGGCTACAGGGCGCAGCCATTGTGAACGACATGTACTTTCAATGCACAACTAAGAATTCTATGAAAGAACTTCATTTGCGAAGCGAACGGCTTTCTTTGCATTAACGTAGAGAAATTCAGTCCTGTTCTTCAATAATTCCAAGATATTCTACGTCTCCAATACTTAGAAACTATGATACGGATCACCGGAAAGGTGAATCGAACAGACGACATTGTGCTGTGTGCCAGACACTGATACTGTGATACTGATAGGCCTTGAGCTTGCACGACTGTGTTGACAATGCCACAAACGAACGAATAATCTGTATCTACACTAGGCCTACCTAGTGTCAATAGATTCTACTCTCAAAACGGATGAAAATATGAGTGTGTGCTATTTGGATGCGCAGATCTGGATGATGTGATTCCACAGAAAGGAAAGATTAGAGTCTAGACATCATCGCTAAATCTTCTATCTTGAAGATAATCTTCCTGTAGATCTAGATCTTTGACACACGTAGACTGGTGGGCTGTTTGACAAACTTCTAGCCTGTTTAGCGGAAAGTAATGACGTGAAACCGACAAGAATTACGGAAAAGAGATGTGCCAAACGTTCACCGATCAGCTTGTGTGCAGTACCAGCAACAACATAATTCTTTTCGTCAGTCACAAAGGCCAAAACATTGATGTTTCCCTAGATCTACATCAAAATGATCAACGCACCTGTCGATGATCAACATTACTTAGCCTACAGTGGAAAAACGAAGTGTAAGTACAATTGTTTGATTGATTGAGCAGTGTCTCAATCAATTGTCTTTATGGTTGGGGCCTGGGCACTACCTGGGGTGTTTAGGGTCGGCTAGTTTCCAGCTTGCTGGGGGCGAACGTGAAAATTAGTAGCTGACGGCAGCTTCCTGTAGTTTTCCCCTCCCCATCCCGGAACTAGTTTTTTTAAATTTTGTTTGCTACTCCTGTTTTTACCTTAGAAGTTAGATATTGAAGCTGAACCCAAGTAAATAATAATTAATAGGGTGACGTGCATAGCCTTTTCTTGGAAAACTGATAGGCCTAATGTAATGTGTGTACCCTTTTCTCTCTTTCCCTCTTCCGCCTCTTTTCTATGGTCACCCCCTAAAGTGTGTACAGTTACTTCCAGATAAAGAGGTTGTTCACCACCACAGAAGAAGAAGAAAGAAGAGGGAGAAAACTACTGTACGTTACATGTACTTTATTTTAACTAGAGCCAATTGACCTTTAGTAGCTTACTGCACGTTTTTTTTTTAAAATTTGGTAACATTATACCCTAAGTCATATTGGTGTTAGATCTAGTATGTTTGGTTATTTGCTCTTCTTCAACCACTTAGACAGTCTTCTGTCATAAATGCAGATGCGCCATGCTGCCGTTATGCACCTTATAAATAATTAGGATCAGCATGTCCGTTTTCAAATGCAGAAAAAACTTTGTAAGAATGTCTAGAACAAAAACATGAGAATGGATCAGTAAGGCAGAGAGATTGTAGATGACAGTAAGCAAAGGGAAAAGGCAGTCAAATGGAGTGATAGAATAGAGGAAATAAGAGGCACAGAACTACCTCCCAATATCCCACAGGGGAATGGTTATCTATGAATTTTGTCTCCCCTATAATTTTTGTTTTCTTCTGATCAAACAAGGGCAGTCCATGGCATCCATACAGGACAGACAGGAGTCTCCTACATACAGGTAAAATTCAGTATGTAAGCCAGTGATGTACCGAGGATCGAAAAGTGACAGGACAAACTGTCCTGAGATTAGAGAAATCCCAGCTCTTGCCGAAATCAATAAGACAAAGCGTGCCAGTATTGGCAAAAATTTAATCAGACATTTGTCCTGACAGGGGAGAACACAATAAATAACATTTTCAATTTTAATAGGTCAGTGGCCTATGACCTGGATCTCGGGACATCACTGTTAATAAGCATCCCGATTCATATACAGTATAATGCATGCACATGGAGAGAGAGATAGAGACACACACACACACACGCGCGCGCGCGCGCGCGCGCGCGTGCATGCACACAGTGACGCAGCGAGAGTCAATTCATTTTACTTCTTTTTTTTCTGATTGATAAGCATGCGTCTTTTGTGTTTCCATTCTTATACAAATTTATACACAAAAACATCATAGTACAGTATAGTAATCAATAAGACAAAGCGTGCCAGTATTGGCAAATTTAATTAGACATTTGTCCTGACAGGGGAGAACATAATAAATAACATTTTCAATTTTAATAGGTCAGTGGCCTATGACCTGGATCTCGGGACATCACTGTTAATAAGCATCCCGATTCATATGCAGTATAATGCATGCACATGGAGACACACACACACACACACACACACACACACACACACACACACACGCGCGCACACAGTGACGCAGCGAGAGTCAATTCATTTTACTTCTTTTTTTTCTGATTGATAAGCATGCGTCTTTTGTGTTTCCATTCTTATACAAATTTATACACAAAAACATCATAGTACAGTATAGTATAGTGTGAGACTGGCTCAAGTCTAAGCCTTGCGGCTTATAAAAGTCCCTTCATTGGTCACTGTTTTGTTTGCTTGAAGCATGCCTTTAAAATTGTGATTGTATTTCAATCATCATATTAAAAAAATAGTTTGCTAAAGTTTTCATCCTTGTCAGTGGGATTTCTTTTAGCTGAGCATCAGTTCATGGATTGACAAAGAGGACTAGGCCCCTCAAAATGATCATCTCACTTTGTGTAATTGGTGTGGGTATTTTTTGTGGTCAAAATGTTTTTCCTTGGAAAATGTTGCAAGTTTTCTTTGTAAAGCGAAAATCAAGTATTACTATTAGTGTAAAATAAAACTAGCAAAAGAGTGTCCAAAGTCCATGTTATATTTAGAACTTTGTATATAAAACTTATCTGAATCTCTGGCTCTCAATGTTTTTAAATGTCCAAGTCACAGTTGAGCTATGTGTAGTTTGATTATGTTGCATTTGTTATAGCTTATGTTCACAAAACTGTAAAATACTATTACTTATGTTTTTGCTTCTAGTGACCTACAGGTATTTTAACAGTTAATATTTGAATATCTTATATTACAGGTGCAGTCCATATCACAAGCTGTGCAGGATGGACAGGGGTCTCCAACAGATACCGACCACATGCGGGTAAAAATCAGTAGTTACTGGTATGTATGCACTTGTGTTTGTATTGTATGCTAGTCTGTCGTTTCCGACTATGACTACCAGATAGGAGAGGGGTCAGATGTTATTCTGGCGGGCTAGGCTAGAATTTGTTTGTAGTGGAGATGCCTTGCCCAGGGCACTTATGTACTTGCATGCTTACACAACACACACACACACACGCACGCGCACGCACGCACGCACACACACACTGCAGACTTGTGTAAGTTTCTGTGAATTAATAAAGTCATCTTTAATAATTCAAACTAAGATGTGAGAAAGGATTTGAATAGTGAAATAGTAAGGCTAAAAGAGAATCTATAGAACTAGAAAAGGGAAGGGGACTCGTGTGTTGTATGTGTGCAACATATCCGTGATTAGAAAGCTATGCCATTCTTGAATTAATATTGTTTTGTTTGTACACAGTTCTCTCTACCATAGTTTGCCATGTTCTGTATGTATGATTACATGGGCGAGCGTGCCTCCTCCTTTTTGATACACTGAGTGGATTTGTTCCTCTGTAATCTTAATTCATACAGGGTTAGTATGGCTGGTGGAGTTGGCATAGGCAACTTTGGTGGGGGAGTTGTATCCCTTTAATGGATAGTTCCCTACCCATGCTAATTTTCACAAGATGTGTGAAGTAAATATAAATGATGTTCAGGAAGTAACAAGGCACATAAAACATTCTATTTTATTATTTCCTGTAGGCCTATTTATTTTGAAGGACAGATATGTGATGTTATTTGCTTTCCTCATTGTACAAATAACACCAAGTATTTACATGCTTCACTTTTTGTATTCACAGGTATTTCTTGCAAGGGTTCCATGGTCAACTTTTGTTTATTCGTCTTCTTCTGCGTTCCCAGGCCAAAAGGCCATAATGGACCAAGTACGTATGTGTCCGCTTTTCAGTTTTCAGTTTTCATTGGTCTCCTCGCTGAGTACAGCTAACACATTCCGATTCCGAAAGAGCTAAATGGAGAAAAGTTATTTGAATTTTTTTTAAAGGCAGGGGAATGGGCCAATAGGTCAGATAGTAGCCGACAGTAAGCAAAGGGAAAAGGCAGAGTCAAAGAGAGTGACAGATTAGAGGAAGTTACAAGCACAGAACTTCCAGAAGGTTGGGGGAATATACAAAAGACCCCCCGGTATCCAAATGGGGGAACTTTTGTTTATAAAATAATTTTTTAAAAGCAATATCGTTAAAAAGTGAAATTCTTTACCATGCAATTGTTAATATATTTGCAGACTATGTTACAAGTTTGATGGAGGTGGTGGGCCAGCTGGCCTCCACTCACAAACTGGCGGAGATGCTGGAGAGGCAGAGAGAGGAGCCAGCCCCACCTAGCCCCCTCTCCAGAGACTACCAACCAGTACAGGTTGGAGGACATGATTGGGACTCGAGAACACTTGAACTGAATCTGCAGTGAGATGTCAAAGAAGAAAGGTCAAAGAAAAAGTGATCAACGTACTAAGGAGTTACAGCATTAAAGGATTATTAAAGTGGGACCACAAAATTATTGTGAGTCATCCAGTTTTTTTGAGTTAGCAGGAATCCACTGTATTTCCTACAGGAATAGTTGGATTCTGCTATGTGTGCATGTTGAATTTGCTTTTACTTGACTTTTTGTTTTCAAATCAAAGTGCTAGCGTTTAGGACAATCTTGTACTTCGGTCACCCCCTCATGTTTACCACCATCATTCCGAAAGTGGGCTTCATACAGTTATATGAAAATACTCCTAGGCTGATCCTAACCCTGTCCTTTTCCTAAATATAGCAGAATTTTGCTTCTCAGTGAAAGCAAAAATCCCAAGTGTGTGTGTGTTGTGTGTGTGTGTGTGTATATGGTATGTGTGTGTGGTGTGTGTGTGTGTGTGGGTGTGTGTGTGTGTGTGTTGTGTGTGTGTGTGTATATGTATGTATGTATGTATGTGTGTGTTGTGTGTGTGTGTGTGTGTGTGCGTGTGCGTGTGTGTGTGTATGTGTGTGTGTATAATGTGTGTGTGTATGTGTGTGTGTGTGTGTGTGCGTGTGAAAGTGTGACTTCAGTACAAGATGGCCGCATTTTGGTGTTGCTTATCTCAGGGCAAGAAAAACAATAATTGTAAATGAAGACTATAATGTTTGTATTTAGGATTTAGATTCATTATTAAAAGTGCTTGCATGCACACCTTTAAAAATTTGCATAGTAAGTAATTTACGTTGTTTTAATTATTCTGCATTAATGTTGGACTTCTTGTTGTAAAAGAATGGGGAGTAAATTTGAATAGAAATATGTTTCTATATCTGTCATGTGTGTGTGTGCGCGCGCGTGTGTGTGTGTGTGTGTGTGTGTGTGTGTGTGTGTGTGTGTGTGTGTGTGTGTGTGTGTGTGTGTGATAATCAATCAATTTAAATTCACTTCTTAAGACTGTGCACATTATTGAAAACTTCAGTATGGAAACCCATAAGCAATCCGAGGGGAAGAACTCTGGAAGTCATGATTGGTATTTAGGTATTTTTACAAGTAACAAATATGAATGTGTATGCACATACACGCAGACATCTATCTGTATTTTACATCTGATTATTTTTCACTTTCTTTCACTGTACTGGCGAATTGGTTTTTGTATATATAAACAAAATAGTCATAGAGGCGTCTCTGTGAAATCCGTGTTGTTCCAGCCTGGAGCGAACGTCGCAGCCTGAGGTGCGCCACCCATTTTTAAAAATTGCATGTGATTTTTGTGTGACATGAAGGAGGAAAGGGTGGGTGGGGGTAAATTTTGAGCAAATGACAACTTTTTCGTTGCAACGCTCGTACATGTACAAAGTGCATGGGCACACATGGCATGACCTCCCCCCCGTTTATCGTCCCTCATCTGAAAGATTTCACGTTCAGGACCGCAAAGGCCTAGTGCAAGAGTGATAGAGAACAAATCTCAATCTTGCTGTCACCCAGGTAATCGAACTCGGGTTTATTTGACACGAGGCGAACGCGTTACCTCTGTGCCACTCTGCGGGTGGGTTTTTAGTATGGAAGGTTTTGTAAATGTGCACAGACCCTACAACGTTATTGTTCATTGAAACAAAGTTCAAATGAAAATTTTCCTTCCACAAACCTACTAAATTTTTCACATCACACAGATAAAAATGCACTGTTTCACCACACTGACACCACCGTACACAACCCACACACACACGACACACACACTAACACAATTGCAACAAAGGTTTACAAATAAACAATTATTATGCACTCATGAAGCAACACTTTATCCATATCACATCTGCTGTTACGCTCTAGACTATCATATGCGTCATAGATGTAATGCTCACCTCAATATCTTTTAAATAAACTTCAGAGTACTGGAACTGCAAAGCTTAACAATTTTGCTCTTGGAGTTCCCACACATACAGTCTAACTTAGTGGACAGAAAAGTAAGTGGGAGTTTACTCTCTCACAGAACTCTGAAAGCTTCTGGCTGCCGTCAAATTTGTTTTGAAAGTGTAGTTTCACAAAACAAAATTTTGCTCAGCCAAGTCACTCTTAGTTCAAAATTCGTTTCAAGACATTTTGGGAAAACGTGCAGAATGATTCTATCCACAAAATCCTATTTATGGCATTTTCCTCCGATCATTGAAAGAGATCCAAAACTAGATCTTTTTAACATACTGAAAAAAACAGTTTTTCGTTATAACAAAATGGGAGCAATCAGAAATGCTAAAAGAGAACAAGAAAAAAATCAGATGGACTCCCACAATAATTTTAACATGAGATGCTGAGTACTCCTCTTTATCTAAAAAGGGTTCTCCCACATGTGACAATTACAATCAATATTTAAAAATATTCACAGATCATTCAGTTTTAGAAGATAATAACTCGATTGAGCATTTTTCATTATTCCTAGCTTAAAAAAAAAAAAGTTGTAAAACATTATCGACTAAAGAGTTGCTTATATATAGCGCTGAATTATGTTGTCAATCTTAAGTCAATGGATTTCATTCAAAGTTTTCCAATCAAATCAATCAAATCAAATCTTATTATGTGTTGATTCTAAAGCAGCAATAAAAGGAATTATGTCTCCCAATTCATGTATCCAGACATGATAATTGAAATTAGACATATAATACACAGTCTTTCTTTGATAATGACACAAAACATATTGTTTTATCATTAAAATAGTCATTATATGAACATTATGTTAATTATTAAGACTAACTGATCTAACTACGCAGTTAAAGTAATGACTGGGAGACAGAATACAACTATGCCCAACGCAACGCACGACACGCCAAAACTGCACACACAACACACACACACACACACACCAACACATGTACACCACAACGCGCGACAGAATGCGCGCAATTATTACACAAACGTGTCATTTTCGCGTGCGTGCACATTGACACACGTACATAGACTTGGGTATAAAATCTAACTGTTAGAAACAAAAGTAGTATCAATGTATTACTAATAGTCCAGTAAATAAGGAGATAAAAGTAAAGTCCATTCAGTTTGTATAAGATATAATAAATGAATAACTACCATAACAGTAAACATTATTCATCATGAATAAAAAGCAGTAAATGTTTAAAGTGTATTAGTATTTATCTTTATTAATTGTTCTTTTAGTGGAATTCTCACATTATAAGACCTTCCATGTTTTAAGGGGGGGGGGGGGGGGGTATGACCTAGGTCTGCATCACTATCCTATCAATTACTCTAATGTTACACACATTTACAGACACATACACTCACACTCACCACACCAACATCCACTACAATATAATACGTCATAATGGATTTTTAGTGGAAGGACGTTAACCTGAAGAACCACTGTACTACACACACAACAAATTGCACAAAGGTTTACAAGTAGTGCAAAGAAGGTTTGCTATCACTGTGCACAATATAAAATTGTTACATATAAACTTGAAACCATTGTTTGTTCTCCATATTTTCTCTTTCATAGGCTGGAATCTACAGACATGTGAGAAAAGGTGTAAGAATACCAAGTCACTCTTAGATCAACAGTGTTTCACGACACTTTTTCACAATAGGCACAATGCTTGTGAAATGTCGTAATATTCATGGCAAACCCAAATCGTTGCAATGTTACCACTGCGATTCTTTTTAGCACTGACGACAACATTAATGCTAGTACATAGCGAAGATTCATTGTTTGAATGAATCAACAGTACCATGTCACAAAAGAAAACAAACCAGGCAATCAGAAGAATGCCTGACTTGAAATGTCATAGACGTGTATCAATGTTTATGCGCTAGTCAACTTCATGACATACGTGGATACCTGGAGTGACGATTTTGAGCTATGTCAGTTTGGCAAAAAAGAGTAGTAAAACATTATTGACTAAGTGGCTTGGACAAACAAAAATTATGTGTAATCAAAAACAGCTCGAATTCATCTTCAGTCCTTAAATAACAATGAGCTTGCTGCTGCATAAAAGGAAATCCTGTGTCCCCAGAAGAACTACAACACCTATCGTAAAAAAATGAGTTATGACAAAAACGTAGAATATTGGTTTAAATTAGTCTTATGAACATTATATTACTTATTAAGACTAACTGATCTCCCCTAACTTTTTCCACGTATGACTGGGGAGACAATCACTATCTATTGTTAACGCACACAGCACGTTTTATTTCACGCAGCACGCACGCAAAGCGCACGCACACGTTACAATACACACACACACACACACTGCGCGCAGTGCGTGCACTACCCACCATTGTTCTTGCTATGTTTTGTTACCACAAGAATATGAAGTACATCAATGTTAATAATATTACAGTAAATACGGAGATAAAGTAAAGTCCATAGTCTTAGCCGATAAAAATGTATGTTAAAGAGTGTCAAGTGTACAACAACCACATGTTGTGAAAGCAAATAAAAGTGTTTTCATTTCGACAACAGATCTGAGCCTGTTTATTTTTCGGGCTGTTCTGTTGGTATACACATCGGTATATATCCGTAAGATTACTGATTTGGGAGTTAGATATTGCTGGTTATCCTATCCCTATAAGCCCTCGAGAGGCTTGCTGTTTATCACACTCAGTCTCCGACTTGGCCTTCTTTGTGATAAACAGCCCCGTTAAGCCTCCCTCAAAGACCTCATTTAGGATAAAAGCAATATCTAACTCCCAAATTATAATAACATAAGTGAATGCTGACAACATAAGTAAAATGAATAAGTGTACATATGTAAAATTTAAACAAACACAGGAAGACACTCACACACACACACACACACACACACACACACACACACACACACACACATCTTAGATTAAAGAACAAAAACGTTTGACTAAAAAGTAACGACCAATACAAATAACATTACAGTAAAAAAAATAAGGAAAACCAATATTAAAGTGTATAAAGATATCACATGCATAATTCATAGAAACAAAAAGCGTCTACAGAATCCACAAAATGGCAGGAATAAATTTACTTTTCATTGAGTTATTGCCAAATGAAAATGGGTACATCCTGTACATGATCCATCCTGTATATAAACCTGGATGATATGAAAAGCAGGAAGGCATGGGGGTTGGCATTGGTGGGGTCAAGAGGCGGAGTCGTTTGTGCGGGTCAGGGGACAAAGTCCCCGAAACTGAATTTCATGAAAAAAAATAAGGATTCCTGCTTTTACTGGCATGTGGTTTCATCTATGGCACTGCACAGTAGAATGCTTTCAAAGAGAGAGAGAGTTTTCCAATGAAGTAATTAATAATAAATAAGGATATTTGTATAGCGCTCTACTCCCTGCGGGGAGCTCAGAGCGTTTTACATCAAATTTAAAACACTAAAATACAATGAATACACATACAATACACACTGAGCATTGTAGATAAGGACTAAATATATATGACTAGAATAAACACATATATGAACACTAGGCGTAAAGAATAAAATATAGTATTTGCAATGCCACATGCACACACACACACACACACGCGTGCGCGCACTTACGCCGTACACACAGACACATCCACGCCCCTCCTCACACACACACATGCGCGCGCGCGCACACACACACACGATCTAAGTCAACATAACACTTCTCCTGGCAAGAGATACCTAGATGCATGTGTATTACTGAGCATGGTTTAACTTCAACCCTGTGTGCTTCATTAATATAATGTGCTAAACACAGTGTAGTATAAGTACGAAAAAAATGTAAAGAACTGAATAAAAGTATTAAAGACCCCCTACGTCACGTGTCACATTCCCTCTTACACTAGGAAGGTTTCTTAGGATTGCTCTTACCAGCCTATAAGAGGGAAAACACGTGAAAGCAATTTGACACGTGACTAACATTTAAAGGTGCCATACACACCTACGTTTGCACTGTTGAATATATTGTTTGACCTCCTCTAAGCACCACGGCGAATATATTCGCTCAATACATCACTTATACACTCCCACCAAATGCAAATACAGTCACTGCCAAGCACCTCAGCCTATGTGTGTCCTTTTGTCACTGTTTCTGCCATTAAAGCAATGCAAGCGTTTTCGACAGTTTTTTTTACATCGCTCTTGTTGGTTGAGATGCAACGGATAACAACAACAACAACATACAGTATTTATACGGCGCTAAATCTTGATATAAATCAAATCAAGCGCACACACACACGTTAAGCATTCATAACGCATTCTAAACAAAAAACGCAATGCAAAGCGAACATACACGGATGACATAAATGGAACAAAGCAGAAACAGACCTAATGGCAAGAGAGAGAAAGAGAAAGAGAACCAAGAACGTCAAAAAATACATTGCGCTAGATGAGTTAAAAATAATTTTCTACTCAATTACTTTTTAAAACATACATACTTCAGTCTAAGCCAAAGGCTAATTACGCCTTTTAAAAGCATTGTATGCTTCATTTTTTTAAGTTCCACAATACTCGATAAAATTAAGCCATATTGAGTTATTGCAGTACTACTACATGATTGTACTATAAAACTTTAAAAAAAAAACTTAATATCAACACAGACAGCCACATCCTGGTTTAGAACCATTTGACAGTGGTTCTACGTAGCCGGTGTATCTTATGTCTGCACTCTGGAAGGTCTGGCTGGTTTTGAGGACAGCACTGGCAGGATGTGCGACCCCTAATGTCCTTGCCCAGGTAGCCCCACATGAACCTCGTCAGCTGGTGGTATGGTGTGTACAGGTAACGGCTGCACACAAAGTAAAACAATATCATATAAGAACATTTCTATGCCATAAAAATAAGAGATACTTATAAGCTCGTTTAAAGCAGTCAAAGATGTGCAAATTGTGATTTTAATTTATCATAATCCATAAAATAATGTTACAAAGGATAGTAAGACATGAAAATATTTTTTGGGTTCAAAATAAAATATTTTGATTTTTAAGAACATTTTGCTGATCATTTATATCATATTTTATGTATTACGGGTGAAATGTTGACATCTAACTTGAATGCTCGTGTATCATAACAGTCAGACAATGTATTGTAAGACAAGAGATGGTAGAAGGGTCAAACATGCACAGTTTGTTGGAGCCTCTATTTTAGCTTTGTTGTTGCATAATATTCTAACAGTGATAAAGATAAGAAAAATTACGTTGTACTTTGTATAGCAGGGCTGGCCAAACTTTTAACATTTTCACCAGCCCTCCAGGCGAGCAACATGAAAAAATGTACTCACCTGAACACACTTCACTAGCCCAGAAGAGAAATCAAAACCCCAAATCGCTAAACAAGCGTGCGCGTTACACACGCACGCACGCACGCACACGCACAGCACACACGCACACACAACAACACACACACAGGAAGAGGGACACATCGACGACACACACAGGAACGGAGATGAGAGAGAGAAAATAGTACAGGAGTACAAAAGAGTAGGAAAGGAGAGAGAAGTAAATAGAAAGAGAAATGATTTGACTGAGAGAGGGACATGGGGGGAGGAGATTGAGGAGGCTGCCTTTCCTTTCTTTTCAGTACCAACCAGTGCTGGCATGTTGTTATCTTAGCAGACAGCTGATCATTGCTTTGATAGTTGGTTACATGGAAGGGAGGGGATCCGGAATAAGGTCGAAAGTACGGTTGCTCTTGCCATTCGATGAAGAAGATCTCACTAAAGTAATTTAAATCAGAATGTATTATTGCCACAGATTCTGTCAGTTTGACGGTAAGGGAGCGTCAAGATGTACCGAATCATGGAAGGATATCGAAAAAATTCTACATTGTATGAACATGAAAACATGAAAACTTTTGTTATTGTGCAATTCAACCTTAGGCACAACTCTGCAATTCGACATTAGGCTCAAACTATACATTCGACGTTGGGCTCAACTGTGCATTCGACTTTAGGCACAACTTTGAAATTCGACGATTGTTGGCGCTTATAACCATGTAGCACTTCGACCTTAGGTTCAAACACACATGCTATTTCGACCTTAGCACAGGCTCAACCGTACATTCAACCTTAGGCACAACTTTGAAATTCGAAGTTGGGCTCAACTATGCATTCGACCTTACGCTCAACTCTGCAATTCGACATTAGGCTCAACCGTACATTCTTCGACCTTAAGCATAACTTTGAAATTCGACGTTGGGCTCATCTGTGCATTCGACCTTAGGCTCAAACATAAAACTTACATGAAATTTTCGACATTAGGCACACTTGTCAGTCATGCCATTTATTTTCGACCTTAGGCGCAACCGTACATTCAACGTTATTCCGGTCACCCGGAAGGCAGAGATGGTCTAGGGAGACTCATTGTGTAAAAAACCCAGGGCCGTGCAGTATCGAAATGTACAGTCGCCCGTTGGGTTAGTGACTTTTGAAATATACTGCGCCCACAGATTTTGTCTACCACCAGGCTGGAAATGTTGGCCAGCCACAGGCAAAATCATCGCGATAAATAATACAAAACATTTGATAAGCTTACATTCTGTTATTTGCTGTGACGAATAAAGCATGTTCTTACTTGTCCTTATCTTACTGCCGCCAGTTACTGTGAATACATGCTGTGTTTAGGACGTATATATATCCAAACACACAGGCTTGAACCAAGGGAGCTCAGTAATGCACTTACCTCCAGGTACCTCTGCAGAAGTGCCATCTCCTTCACCTCTGCACAGCACATGCATTCACTCTGGTCTCTCCCTGATGCTGCAGTTTCCACATGGCCGCCTGAAATTTGACAAACAATTTTAATACAAGATTTGCACTTATTATTGTCAACAACCTGGCTCGGAGGAACTATTGTTCTGTTGGTCCGTTCCGTCCGGTGTCACCGTCACCCGTCCGTACGTTCGGCTATTCGTCCGTTTGTCTCAAAAACTATTCAGTCTATCATCATCTAATTTAGCATACTAGTTTGCAAAGATGCAAGCTATACCACTGATGTATTTTGTTTTACATTAAGGTCAAGGTCGCGCAGTTACGGGTTCAAACCCAAAACCACAATC
>CM065711.1:34064015-34088692 GCA_017654935.2 Phymorhynchus buccinoides | reverse complement strand
TAGAGAATATGAAAATGCCCATAACTCAAAATTGACCAAAAAATGAGAGTTTTGACTTTGCAAGCCTGTTGTGAAAAACTAGCCCAACATTGACTTAATGTCCCTTTCGTGGTGCTGGGGCTACATCTGGTAACATCCCAAACAAAGACACAATTAACAATAATGAAAAGAATATGGGAGAAGTGGTGAAGACGTTCGCCTGCCAAATGTAATGCGTGACTGCAGCGTGATTGACCCGGGTTTGAATCCCGGCCTCGCTTTCTTTCTTTCTAGTTTGACAAGAAAATTGTTCTTTCGGATGGGGACTTAAAGCTAGTCTGACCCGTGCGCTTTACGCACGTAAAAAATCCTCACGGCAGTTGAAAGTCGGTAAGAGCAGGGAGAAATCCTGCTGCCTGGTATGGCCAAATTGATAGCTAGGTTTTCCAAGTGTGCCCACACCCACTCCTCACCCTGTGTCCCCCCCCCCCCCCCCCCCTGCCAAAAACATTTGGTAAAGATGTGCCCCCCCCCCTCACATTTCCGGTTAAATTCTATTTTTCCGTTATGCCTTTCTTACCATACATAAAGCTGTATTTTTTAGAAAATTTTTAGCTAATAACCTTTTGGAAATACTAACCCTATCCCTAACCCTACCCCCCAACCCTATAAGACTGAAAAACACAACGAACCACAACTGTGACAACTCGCGGTGTACTGCAGTACATAGTGGGGGGTAGGGTTAGGTTTAGGGCTAGGGTTAGGGCTAGTAGGTAAAGGTCAAGATGTGCCACCCCCCCACCCACCCCCCTACCTATCTCGGTTAATTCTATTTTTCCGTTATTGCCTTTCTTACCATACATAAAGCTGTATTTTAGGAACATTTTTAGCTAATAACCTTTTTGGAATACTAACCCTATCCCTAACCCTAGCCCTAAGCCTAAACCCCTACCCCCCACCCTATAAGATGGAAAAACGCAACGAACCACAACTGTGACAAACCGCGGTGTACTGCAGTACATAGTGGGGGGTAGGGTTAGGGTTAGGGCTAGGGTTAGGGCTAGGGTTAGTATTCCGAAAAGGTTATTAGCTAAAAATGTTCCTAAAATACAGCTTTATGTATGGTAAGAAAGGCAAACACGGAAAAATAGAATTAACCGAGAAATGAAGGGGGGTGGCACATCTTGACCTTTACAAAAAAAATTTGATAATTGGGTAGGCGCTGCACTTGCGGCGACACGCTCTCCGGGGGAGAGCAGCCCGAATTTCACAGAGATAAGTCTCTGTGACTAGAATGTACCAAATACCCTATCTTTCTTTTAACCCCTTCAGGACTTCACTGCCTTAGGTTAAACTTCATTACTGGCCTGGGGCTGCCTAGAAAAAATATATAACAAATAAGAAGCGCAACAAAACTCAACACTGTCAATGATTCAGTTTTGACAACATTACTGGTTGATCCAAGTTTATTTTTCGCTTTGAAATCGTGGTTACTTGCATTAAAATCGGAATCATTAGCCTCCTTATTGCTATCCCTGTTAATGCAAACATATTGGAGTATTTTCTGAGGCTTGTCTAGGGCCGACTTCTTGGACATTTTCAACATTAACAATTCAAATACAGTGGAACCTCCTTTATAAGACCTCCAATTATAAGACTCCCTCCCACATAAGACCTAGTTCTCTGAGACATTGCCCTTCTTTGTAAGTATTAAAATTACCTCCCTTATAAGACCTCATTTGGGATGATTTTTGAAGGTCTTATAAGGGAGGTTCCACTGTAGAAGGGCCAAACACATGTGAAACAACGGCTGGAACAGTGATGAACAGAAGTAACTCAAAAAATGTGTTTTCCATTGAAAAAAACAACCCATGGATTTAGACAAGTTTTAGACTCAAAAATCGCCGGTTCCGATAATACTCGGAATTAGGCCCTGACTGGCGTTCTCCTGTTCCGAGCATACTCGGAATTCGTCCGGAATGAGATACAAAAAAGACATGTCTAAAAGCTGTGAGACAGTCACAAAAACAATACAGGTTAACAATGATACTGGTTAAACAAAAATCTTGTAACAAATCTACCTAACATAAAAACACACACAAAGTATGGCAAACAGTCCTTAAAGGTGGACCCTGACGGATGAGTTTTTGCAAGAAACACGTCGAGATCACCAGAAAGACAGCCTTTTCAAGGATCGGAACACTCACTTTGCTCTGGTTTCCTAGAAATTAAACCGTCAAAATGGCGATTCCTCCTTGGCGGAGATGCCGGAGAGAGTAGCCATTTTGGATGGGGTGGGTGGAGGTCACTCATTGTGGTTGAAGCATTTTCTTTTTTTGTAGTGCAGTAAAAACAAAATGGAGCTGTTTCCTTTGTTGTGAGCGAAACTCCTCTAGATAATCTGTATATATTTTTTTATTTTTAGAAAAAAAGGCTTGTAGTGCGAAAATTTTGTGCAAACGATTTGGTCTAAACGCAGGCTGACATTAGAAAATAGACGGCACACGCCTTCTCTTTGGGTGAAAGAATTTTACTTTCAGCACCTCCGCCAAGGAGGAATCGCCGAATTTGACGGTTTGATTTCTAGGAAACCAGAGCAAAGTGAGTGTTGCGATCTCTGTGAAGGGTGTTTTCCTGGTGATCTGGACGTGTTTCTTACAAAAACTCATCCGTCAGGGTGGCCTTTTAAACAATGATTCACAATGACACTGAATCTTTGCAAAAATCTGATTAATATCAAAAGGGATTGTCAATCAAATTGGGGAGAAAAAACCCTCTTTATTATGCAAGAAAAAAAAAACGACAACAAAGAAATCAACACACAGCTTGTTTACAAATTAAAGTCAGTGAAGAATAAGTTACTTCTTCTTCGATCGCTGACAGTTTCCTGTCAATTGTGAGCGCAGATGCGTCATGCTGCCGTTATGCGCCTAACTAAGAAATAGTTAGGCCTAGCAAGTCCGACTTCGGCTGGAGGAAATGTTTTTAGAAAGCGTTTCTTGAACAAATGCAGGAGAATTGGACCAGCAAGGCAGAGAGATAGTAGATAACAGTAAGCAAAGGGAAAAGGCAGAGTCAAAAAGAGAGCGACAGATTAGAGGAAGTTACAAGCACAAAACTTCCAGAAGGTGGGGGAACTATTTATACAAAAGACCCCCCGGTATCCCCACAGGGGAGAATAAGTGACAATAGCAATGCAAAGAAATAAAATTAACTCCCTGAAAATATATTGGACTAAAAACATGAGTATCCTTTCCTTGACAAATATCATATCACAGAGCAAGAAACCATCACAATTTTTACACTGCAAAAAGTTATAAAAAAATATTCTTTAAAAAAAACCCATTGGATTAACAGTCGGTGAAATTCACAAACCTTGTATCTCGATTTTTGGGGGTTTTTGAGTTAGATACATAGTCAGCTTTCTAATTTTTCCTGCCACCTTCCACCAAAAGCTCGTATCTCTAACGACTTTCTATCTGGGGTAAATGAGGTTGTGAAAATAGAAGAAAAACTCAATAAGTCCCAAAGTCAGATCTAGTTAAGGACAAAAACCTCGTATCTTCGTTCTTTTCAAGTCTAACAGAAATGTTTTAAAAAAAGTAATTTTAACAAAATGCAGGAATAAACTCGCAATGTCTTGAACAACATAGTTAATCAATTGTGGCCAACTCGGTTGAATTTTTAAAAAAATAATTCATTTTTCTCAAAACTACCAAAACTGAGATACGAGTTTTTTTAATTTTCACCGACAATATCTTTACCTAAAAATAATAATTGTAGCACAGAGTAATATGCCATTACAATTTTTACACCGCACAAAAAAAAAAAATTCTTAACAAAAAAAAATTGTATAAATAACATGAGTATCTTTTCCTTGGAAAAATAACAGTAATATGCCATCACAATTTTTACATTGCAAAAAGTTATTCAAAAATATCGTTCTTTAAAAACAACATCGGATTAACATAATCTTTACCTAAAAATAATAATAATTGTATCACAGAGTAATATAAGATTACAATTTTTACACCCCCAAAAAAATCAAAAAAATCTTAAAAAACTAAATTTGGATTAATAACATGAGTATGTTTTTCCTTCAAAAAATACCATTTTATTGAATGTTCTCTTCAGTGAGAAGCAACACTCTGCTGCTCTCAGGAAAGGGATAGGGCTAGGATCAGCCTAGGGTTATTGTCATGAAACTGAAAGAAGCCTATTTTGAAACAAAGGTGGCAGAGTGGTTAAGACGTTCGCCTGCCAATTTCAGCGCGTGTTAGTGACCCGGGTTCGAATCCCGGCCTCGTCCTTTCTTTCGAGTTCTACAGGAAAATCGAATTGAATGTCGAGCCCCTAGTCTGCCCTGTGCGCTTTATGCGTGTACAAATCCCAGGGCAGTTAAAACATCGGCAAGAGCAGGGAGAAATCCTCCTGCCTGGTATTAACGGCTAGGTTGCCCAAATCTTCCCACCCCCCTCAAAAAACAACACATCACAATGATCGTCTTATAAGGTTTTCTGTTCTAGAAATTAACGTCTTGGACAAATGATATGTATATTCTGTATGATATGCATATTTTGTGTGCGTCCACGTATTGTATGTATCAAACATCCATATCCAACCACAGATAATATCACACAAAATCCAAATATCCCCCCCCCCGAAACCTGGCAAGCTTCAAATATGGAACGAACAGAAGTAAAATCCACCACTCTCCGTTATATTTCAGGCACATAAACACACATAAAAAGCTCGGAATTACTGGTATAAAATGAAACATGCATTCACATAAAGCAACAACAACCACATGGTTCAATAAGCTGTAAAAATCAAAACAAAGTTTCTTTTTTTTCTTCTTCTTCGTTCGCTCAGTTTCCTGTCATATGAGCGTAGATGCGTCATGCTGCCGTTATGCGCCTAACTAAGAAACAGCTAGGCCCAGCATGTCCGACTTCGGCTGAAGAAATCTTTTGTAAGAATTCATAGAAAAAAAGGCAGGACAATGGACCAGTAAGGCAGAAAGATAGTGGATGACAGTAAAGCAAAGGGAAAAGGCAGAGTCAAAGAGAATGACAGAATTAGAGGAAGTTACCAGCACAGAACTTCCAGAAGGTGGGGGAACTATTTGTATAAAAGACCCCCCGGTATCGCCACGGGGGAGAGAGAGTTTAAAATTAAACATTATCACCAATTTTTAACAAAAAAATCTTATCAAAATATTTTTAATATATAATAAATACATTTTCAAAGCAAATTCATGCCACAGTTTTTTTTATGTCAATTCTTATCAAACAATTCCTAAAAAAACAAAATCACAAACATATTTTTCTTCAAAATGAACTCATAATATGAAACAATTTCTAACGCAACAATAAATCATAATTATTTTTCTAATGAAAATCTTATTCAAAAACACACCCCAAAAAAATCCCTTATTAAACAATTTTTGTGTGTTTTAAAATATATTCTTATAAAACAACCCCCCCGAAAAAAATCTTATCAATTTCCACACAAAAAAATCTCGTCAAACATCTTTTAAACTCTCGTCATATTCAAATAACACAAACGTCAGCAAATTTTCCACACACAAAAAATAACTTCACCTCAAACGGTCAAGAAAAAAAAGTTTCGACTCCTTTACGAAAATATCCTGGAACTTTGAAGCCCCTTCACTTGAATCAACCGTCTAGGTCTTCTGGGAGGTTCCTTCGTCCTCGACACATCCCTCCTACATTCTCTCTCTCTCCCTTCTTGTTTTCTGTCCCTTTCTCTTCCCTCTCTCTCTCCGTTGACCGGTGCTTTCCTGTCCGTCTCTTTTCGTCCGTTTTCTCTTCCCGCTTTCCTCTCCCCTCCTTTCCCCTCTCTCTTCTCTTTCTCTCTCCTCCCCGTCTTCGTCTCTCTCTCCCCGCCTTTCTTTTCCCCCCTTTCTCTCTCTCTCCCTTCTTCGTCCTCTCTCTCCTCCCCCGTCCTCTCTCTTCCCTCCCCTACTCCCTTATCTCCAGCCTCTTTCTTCTCCTCCGCGTCTTCTTCTTTCTCCTCCCCTTCTTCGTTCCTCGCCTGTCTTTCTCTCCTCTCTTTCCCGGAGAGGTCTCGCACGTTCGTCAGGGGAGGTAAGGCGTTATTGGGGCGCAGCGGAGTGGGAAGGTCGCGGGCCAGAGGAGGAGGAGGTTGTTGCGGAGTTGTCTGTTCGTTGATGCTGATGTTGATCACGGTACTGTTGTTGTTGTTTGTGTTTCCTGCGTTCCTGTTGCAGTCTGGATCCGAGTCTAACCTGTAGACAAAAAGAGAAAGCAAAAGAGAATCAAAATGGGGGGGATTTGTTTGTTTACATACACAGACTGACTCGGACACACGCACACGCATATATAAATGCATGCAAACACACACATGTACACACACACAAACATTCACACACACAAAGCACATGCATGCGTGTACACACACCACACACACACATATATATACATGTAAACGCACACATTAATACACACACACACAAGGACACAAATATTCACACACACACACACACGCACACACAAAACACACACACACGCACACACTCACACACACACTCACACACACACACACTCACACACACACATTCACACACACACACACACACACTCACACACGCACACACACAAATTCACACACACACACACTCACACACACACACTCACACCCACACTCTCACACACACACACACACACACACACACTCACACACACACACACTCGCACTCACACTCACACACATGCACGCACGCAACGCACACACACACACACACACACACACACACACGCAAAGACACACACATTCACACACACGATAAGTCTCTGTGACTAGAATATACCAAATAAGCACACACACACACGCACACACACACACACACTACACACGCACACACACACGCACACACATTGACATACACACACACACAAAAGACACATACACACACACATATATGCACATACTAAAAACACACACACACACACACACACACTCATTTGGATTGGTGCATGTTTGTGAGTGTGTGTTTATGTGCATGCATGCAAATATGCGTGGGGGTGCATGCACATACGTGTGTGTGTGTGTGTGTGTGCGTGTGGACACGAGCACACACTTTTTGTGTGTTCCTTTGTTTGTTTGTTTTTTACTGAACATAACATACAAATTATATCAGTTTTTAAACATTCATAATACAGATACACACACTCACACAAAACGTTTATATTATAAAATTGCATGGTGAACACGTCTGGCTACAGAGGCAACTCTTGCTTGTTTCTCTCTCTCTCTCTCTCTCTCTCTCTCTCTCTCTCTCACCATAAGCATATGAATAATAACAAGAATAAGACGAAGAAGAGGAAGAAGACGAAGAAGAGAAGGAAGAAAAAAGAAGAGGGAATAAATAAAAAATAAAATAGAAAGAAATGTGTTTGCTTGCATGAGTTTTAATCATAGTTTTTTTCTTTAATCGTGTACCACTGTATTTTAAAGGCTGTTTTAGTTGCCCTGGTGCTTTGCCCGTCAAAGGTTGGAAACAAATAAACCGAAATATTGCTATCTTATTAAGTGTTTGTTGGTTTTTTTATACTGAAGGAAATGTTTTTGAAACTTTAGTTAATAGTAATAATCATATAGTAAAAAGCCAAGTGTCCGTCCGTGTGTGTGTTGTGTCTGAAACACAAAACGGGCCTTATAACTCCGCCGTTTTTCGACCGAATCGCTTCAAGTTTGCTGTGAGCCCTAACGGGGCGATGGCAACGGCAACCGAGGCAGCCGTATCATTTGCGCGGTGGGGGTTATCCACCGGCCTCTCGGCGCCCATATCTCCGGCATTTCTGGGCCGATTGTCTTCGAATTTGGCGGGAAGATGACCGGGGATGGTGACTATCCGTGTACCACACCGGAAGCGAATCGGTTCAGAAACGCGCGCGCTATACGACTCCGCCGTTTCTTAACCGAATCGCTTCAAATTTGCTGTACTCAGTGCTTACCAGTACTTGGCGTTACCGTTACTAGGCGTTACCGTTACTAGGCGTTACTGGTACTCGGCGTTGCGCTAGTCATATTAACTCAGTGAACAGTGGAAGAAACTTTGGAGAGAAAAACAAACAATCCACTTGTGACAATCCAATGTGGTTAATACAGTGGAACCTCCCTTAAAGACCCCCTCCCTTATAAGACCCCTCCCTTATAAGACCCCTCCCTTATAAGACCCCTCCCTTATAAGACCCCTCCCTTATAAGACCCCTCCCTTATAAGACCCCTCCCTTATAAGACCCCTCCCTTATAAGACCCCTCCCTAATAAGACCCCTCCCTTATAAGACCCTCCCTTTTATAAGACCCCTCCCTTATAAGACATTTAGATGATTTTTGAAGATCTGAGAGAATCCACAGATATATTTGATTATAATGTGGTTAATACAGTGGAACCTCCCTTATAAGACACCCCCCCCCCCCCCCACTATAAGACTCCCTCCCACATAAGACCTACTTCTCTGAGACAATGCCCTTCTTTGTAAGTATTAAAATTGCCTCCCCCTTATAAGACATTTTTGGACGATTTTTGAAGGTCTTATAAGGGAGGTAATTTTAATACTTACACAGAAGGGCATAAATGTCCTCTTGGACCATCAAAAAAAGCTGAAACTTGTACAAAAAAAGACTGAAGAGGACCATAAAAAAAAGCTGAAATCAGTCAAAAGACTGACAATTCCCATGCCTGATAATTAAATATATCTGTGGATTCTCTCAGATCTGTAAGGCAAAAACAAACAAACATAACAGTGCTGACATTTAATAATCATAGCAATAGTTATAAAAAAAAATAATTAAAAAAAACCAAGATGACAACGTCAACAGTAAATTGATTAGATGTAGGCAAACCCCCAACGACAAACCAAAACTAACCCTTACCACCACCCCAATAACAAGCCTAGACATTGTAGCCTGTCTGTCGTTTCCGACAATGACTGCCAGATAGCAGAGAGGGCAGCTGCTATTCCCGGCGGGGCTGGGCTACAATTTGTTTATAGCGGAGAAGCCTTGCCCAGGGTACATCCCCACTCTCTCGACCAAATTGATTTTTTTAGGACGAGAGTCGGCGGTTGGGGAAGGTCCCCAAAGACCAACCAATCCCTTTGGCTGCAGCACCAGAGCCGGTGCAAATACCCCCCTTGTTAGAGAGTCATAGTGTTCCATGAAGGACTGAGCTGTAGCATAATATTCCACTACTGTAGAATATCATTTATAGCACAGCTCTCATTTACTGTTGGCCCGTTCTTCAGGTTTAAAGACCCACCACGTCACATGTCAAAAGCACGGTTTTCACATGTTTTCCCTCTTACAGCTGGTAAGAAAGCTTAAGAAATCTTCCTATCATAAGAGGGAATATGACACGTGACGTGGGGGGGTCTTTGATGTCAACCATAAGCCTAGCTATATTTTCACACACACAAAAAGCACAAATAAAAGTAGATTATCTCACACCAAGCAGATATAAAAAAACAATGTTACTCAGACACACCCAAAAAACAAGCATGAATAAACATTATGAAAAAAACCAATAAAACATGGATAAACCTTCGGAAGAATCAAGCATATTTTAACCCTTTCTCTGCCAGCCATTTTTCAGCCAAAAAATACCATTAAAGTTAACTGGGTAGAGAGAAAAAAAAACCCATCTGCAATACTGCGAATTCCTCTGTGACATGTATAACATGAGGCCTATCCTTACCTCCAAAAATTACAAAAATAGGGTCTTCAGATGACAGGCCCTGGTTTGATGCCTTTTAGTGACATGGGTGTTAAACCATTGTGGTGCATAAATGCGACATTGGCGGTGAAAGGGTTAATAATTAATAAACTGTGATACATTTTCACCAATAAGCCTGGATAAACCATAACCGCAAACCAACAAAAACCCTGTGAACCTTCGTCAGTCACCCTTGGCCCTTCTAACAAAACATTAAACTTTCACCCAAACAATTAATTAAATGCCATATGGGGATACCTGGGGGGGGCTTTCATAAAAACAGTTCCCCCACCTTCTGGAAGTTCTGTGCTTGTAACTTCCTCTAATCTGTCACTCTCTTTGACTCTGCCTTTGCCCTTTGCTTTCTATCATCTGCTATCTTTCTGACTTTTTGGCCCATTCTCCTGCCTTTTTTAATAACAAAAAAACTCTTCGAACTAATTTTTCTCCTTTGAGTTCCTCCAAAATCGGAATGTGTCGGCTGTACGCTAGCGGGGAGACCAGTGAAAACTGAAAACCGGACACATACATACCTTACCCATTATGGCCATATGGCCTGGGAACGCAGAAGAAGAAATTTATAAAAAAAAGAAAAGAAAAAAAACCCTCATGAGATTAGTCCCAAGTTTGATTTCACCCAATCTCAAATCGATTCAAGCAAAGCAGTTGAATTCTTTCTCCCTTCTTCCCCCAAACCCTTTGAAGCTTTTAAAAGAAAAAGAAATAGCATACCGTAAATAGAGCCCTGTGTTTTGTTAAAAAAATAAAATAATGATAAACGGAAAACATATCGCAATATCATGCATCTATGCATACAAACGTTAGACAGTAATTATAAATCGCATCTACATATTTGCCAAGCATTTCTATTATCATATCATGGATTAAAAAAGATCATAATAGCAAATGCTTATATAGGCGCTTTCTATTGTACAAGTGTGTGTGTGTGTGTGTGTGTGTGTGTGTGTGTGTGTGTGTGTCTGTGTCTCTGTGTGTGTCTGTGTGTGTGCATGCAAGACAAATCGTTGCTTTTCAAATTCTCATAACTGACGACGTCGGCTCCAGGCAATTTAAAAATCCTGCAATTCAGAACATCCTGCAAGAAGGAGCATCATGGTGTTGCTTGCTTGTTCGTGTACATTTTGTATGTTATCATTTTCATTATCATGTTCTGTTCCAGTCTCTTATTACTTGTGGCAGCCAATACTGTATCATCTACTTGTGTTTGAGCGCCTTGTATAAGCTTTAAGCTCGTTGTGCTCGTTCTCATTTGTTTATGTTGCTGCTTTACTAGCAGAGCTGATTCAAGGGCGCGGACCCCCCCCCCCCCCCAATCTGTTCCTTCCCGCAATAATCGGGTCTAAACGCGGGCCGACTCCCGCATATTTGCAGAACTGCCCGCAAATCAACCAATCGTGTTCATCTCGTTTTACCGACAAGAAGTTGCAAGAGTCCTACCGGCCATGCTGAATTTTCTTCAAAACGAAGCGGACAACGCTCTTCGACTTTGGTTTTTGTGGCAGCAAAGTGAAAATAATATATCCTCTGCCAAACGAGTGTGCAGAAGATGTTGCAGAAACAGCTACTGCATCAACAGTCTGGGAGAAGCAGCCCAAAGATAACGGCACTAGTGCGAGGGAACACTGGTTCCAAGACGAGTGGCTGAAGAAGTGGCCATGGCTAGCAAAGATTGAATTGGCCGCCTCCCCCCCCCCTTCCCCTCGTATTCATTGGACTTGCCCCCCTTTATTTATTCTTAGGGATGGGGGGGGGGGGGGGGGGACGCCCCCACTTTTTCAAAATCCTAGAATCAGCTCTGAATTTACTATGTGATTGTCAACAACAAAAAATTGCTTAAACCAAGGGGCATCCATGTTATTATTATAATTATTATGATTATTAGGAACAAACTCACGTGGTTGAAGCGGATTTCATGGAAGGGGGGGGCACAGTGCTCTGTGAGGTAAGAGTGCCCTTTATGCCCCTCCACTGTCTACGGACATAGCGGGGCAGGCTGGATTGAGCAACGTGCAACAATGAGTGAGTCGTGAAGGCAAACAGAAAGAAATACATGTGCAAGTCAAAACAACAACGATGCGTTCATCTCAACTCTGTCTACAGACATAGCGGGGCAGGCTGGATAGAGTAACGTGCAACGACGAGTGAGTCATGAAGGCAAACAGAAAGAAATACATGTGCAAGTCAAAACAAGTTCATCTTAACTCTGTCTATGGACATAGCGGGGCAGGCTGGATAGAGTAACGTGCAACAACGAGTGAGTCGTGAAGGCAAACAGAAAGAAACACATGTGCAAGTCAAAACAAGTTCATCTCAACGCTGTCTACAGACATAGCGGGGCAGGCTGGATAGAGTAACGTGCAACAACGAGTGAGTCATGAAGGCAAACTTGAGAAATACATGTGCAAGTCAAAACAAGTTCATCTCAACTCTGTCTACGGACATAGCGGAGCAGGCTGGATAGAGTAACGTACAATGACGAGTGAGTCATGAAGGCAAACAGAAAGAAATACATGTGCAAGTCAAAACAAGTTCATCTCAACTCTGTCTACGGACATAGTGGGGCAGGCTGGATAAAGTAACGTGCAACAATGAGTGAGTCGTGAAGGCAAACTTAAGAAATACATGTACAAGTCAAAACAACAGCAATGTGTTAAAGGTGGACCCTCCACAGCTCAAATTCTCAGCATCAGAAAGTTAGACCCAGATTTCACTGCCTAGGCCCTAAGCTTTCCCATTTTCCAGCAGCAGTGAGCCTGCCAAAAATAGACCTCTCCCTTTTTTTTTCTCCTGCTGCCTTCAAGGCCTTTCTGACCTTTTAGTTACCTCTCCCTTACTGGCTGGATAGAGATAACTCTCTCTCTCTCTCTCTCTCTCTGGTGGCATAGGTAGCGAGTAGCGAGTTTAAGTTACCTCTCCCTTACTGGCTGGATAGAGATAACTCTCTCTCTCTCTCTGTCTCTCTCTCTCTCTCTCTCTCTCTCTCTCTCTCTCTGGTGGCATAGGTAGCGAGTAGCGAGTTTAAGTTACCTCTCCCTTACTGGCTGGATAGAGATAACACATCTCTCTCTCTCTCTCTCTTACTCTCTGGTGGCATAGGTAGCGAGTAGCGAGTTTAAGTTACCTCTCCCTTACTGGCTGGATAGAGATAACTCTCTCTCTCTCTCTCTCTCTCTCTCTCTCTCTGGTGGCATAGGTAGCGAGTAGCGAGTTTAAGTTACCTCTCCCTTACTGGCTGGATAGAGATAACAGTCTCTCTCTCTCTCTCTCTCTCTCTCTCTCTGGTGGCATAGGTAGCGAGTAGCGAGTTTAAGTTACCTCTCCCTTACTGGCTGGATAGAGATAACAGTCTCTCTCTCTCTCTCTCTCTCTCTGGTGCATAGGTAAGCGAGTAACGAGTTTAAGTTACCTCTCCCTTACTGGCTGGATAGAGATAACACTCTCTCTCTCTCTCTCTCTCTCTCTCTCTCTGGTGGCATAGGTAGCGAGTAGCGAGTTTAAGTTACCTCTCCCTTACTGGCTGGATAGAGATAACAGTCTCTCTCTCTCTCTCTCTCTCTCTCTCTCTGGTGGCATAGGTAGCGAGTAGCGAGTTTAAGTTACCTCTCCCTTACTGGCTGGATAGAGATAACAGTCTCTCTCTCTCTCTCTCTCTCTCTATCTGGTGGCATAGGTAGCGAGTAGCGAGTTTAAGTTACCTCTCCCTTACTGGCTGGATAGAGATAACAGTCTCTCTCTCTCTCTCTCTCTCTCTCTCTCTCTCTCTCTCTCTCTCTCTGGTGGCATAGGTAGCGAGTTTAAAATCAGAACAGCAGTGGTGCTGGCTCAGATGAGAATCAGGCAGGAACAAGGAAGGGTAAGTGGCTAGAGTGGGCCAAACTTTATGAAGCCAGAATGCGGCAGAAAAACATGCTGTGCCTCATAGAATTTTTACAAGAAACACGTCCAGATCACCAGAAAGACAGCCTTTTTCTTTAAGGATCGGAACACTCACTTTGCTCTGGTTTCCTATGAATTAAACCGTCAAAACGGTGATGTTAAGTGACAACAAACTACAAAATCAAATACCGCATTTTACGGACCATACGGCACAAATGATTGTAATGCGCATATGCAAATTTCATACAAAATTCTGATTATGTCATTACAGTGGAACCTCCCTTATAAGACCCCTCCCTTATAAGACCTCTCCCTTATAAGACCTCTCCCTTATAAGACCTCAAAAAATCATCCAAAATGAGGTCTTATAAGGGAGGGGTCGCAACAAGGGAGGTAATTTTAATACTTACAAAGAAGGGCAATGTCTCAGAGAAGTAGGTCTTATGTGGGAGGGAGTCTTATAATGGGAGGTCTTATAAGGGAGGTTCCACTGTATAGTTTATGACTATTTTATCAGTCTGTGAACTACAGTGGAACCCCCCTTATAAGACCCCTCCCTTATAAGACCCTAAAAAATCATCCCAAATGAGGTCTTATAAGGGAGGGGTCTTAGAGGGAGGTCATTTTAATACTTACAAAGGAGGGCAATGTCTCAGAGAAGTAGGTCTTATGTGGGAGGGAGTTGCATAAGGGAGGTAATTTTAATACTTACAAAGGAGGGCAATGTCTCAGAGAAGTAGGTCTTAAGCTGGAGGGAATTGCATAAGGGAGGTAATTTTAATACTTACAAAGGAGGGCAATGTCTTAGAGAAGTAGGTCTTAAGCGGGAGGGAGTTGCATAAGGGAGGTAATTTTAATGCTTACAAAGAAGGGCAATGTCTCAGAGAACTAGGTTTTAAAGACCCACCACGTCACGTGTCAAAATCACGGTTTTCACCTCTTATAGCTGGTATGAAATCTTAAGAAATCTTCCTAGCATAAGAGGGAATGTGACACGTGACGTGGGGGGTCTTTAAGTGGGAGGGAGTTGTATAAGGGAGGCAATTTTAATACTTACAAAGAAGGGCAATACCTTTTTGTCTTTTGTACAAATAGTTCACCCACCTTCTGGAAGTTATGTGCTTGTAACTACCTCTAATCCATCTCTTTGACTCTGCCTTTTCCCTTTGCTTACTGTCATCCGCTACCTTTCTATCTCACTGGTCCATTCTCCAACCTTTTTTTCTATAAATTCTTATTACAAAGATTTCTTCAGCCGAAGTCGGACATGCTGGGCCTATTTCTTAGCAAGGCTCATAACGGCAGCATGATGCATCTACGCTCAAATGACAGGAAACTGTCTGAGCGAACGAAGAAGAAGAATAAGGGAGGCTCCACTGTATAAGGTGCAAGCAAGGCTCTCTGGGTTTTTTTTAAAAGTATCGCCTTATAGTCCGCAATATACGGTAAATCTTCAAAAGTTGACTCATTCGCATCGCAATGATTTTGAATTATTAACCTCTTCACTGCCCCATCACGGATATTTCCGTCAACTTCCGGTAACCTATAAACTGCCCCGTCACGGAAATATCCGTCATAGGGTTATTCTAAGAGTTTCCCTTTTTCTATCCATATGCTTTTCGCAGCATGTTCGAATGCATGTGAGAGTGTTCTCAAAGGATAGTATATTCAATCCCCTTTCAGAAAAGCATAGGTTATATGCACTTTTATTCAGAAAGTTTTGCGATAGACTCGGCAACCTAAAACGGCTTGGCAAATAGTTGCCCCGGAACCGGAAACGGGCTCGGCAGTGAAGGGGTTAAAAAAAAACGCACAAGTCACTCCAGCTATACACACAAACATAAACAAATGAAATCAAAGAAGATTACGGGTTTTTACTTCAGGTTTAGACATAAGGAAGTGGTAGATCAGACTTTTTTTTTATATAATATAAACTTTCTTCTATATATATAATAGACTTTTCAGTTTTCTTTTCTTCTTTTCAGAACACAAATCGTAAAGTTAAAGTTAAAGTAATTGAGTTTGTTTCTTAGGTTCTCAAAACATACATTGGATACCAAATTTTTTTCTTATCAAAGCAACTTGTATATATTTATAAGAGGAAAGTTTAATGGTGTGTTTGTTTTTTCTTCTTCAATTTTGGATCGTTTATAGACTTTCTATAAACAAATTCTCTACAGCCATTAGTTTTCCCACTTCAAGCCACTACAAACGCAAAGTAAGAGGCAAAAGTGTGGTCTAAGGGAGCGAAGCGTGTTTAGAAGTGACCAAAGGGTGGTGTGCACACAGATTTACTTCCCTTGAAACAATTCATCAAATTGAGAGCTTTATATTAATTCCGGCCATATATGGGTGGAACGACTTGAATGAGTTCATCAAAACACATAACAGTGCTGAATCAAAAAGTTAAAACGCACAATAAAAAAAAAATTTTAATAAAAAATCAAAGGCACAAATCAATCAATTATCGTAATTCAGGAACCACAACTCACAAATTGTCGTACTGCTTTCCCTCCCTTGGGCCGAAATCGGCGGAAGGCGAAACGCGGTTTTGGGAACTTTTGCGCCTCTCTCTTGCCTCCACCTTCGCTCTCCTCTTCTCGAATTTTGCCTTCGCCTTGCTGTATATGGATGGAAAATAATCGTCATAATCATCATCATCATCATCATCATTATCAACATTGTCATCGACATCATTATTATCTTTTTCTTTTCCTTCATCATCATCATCATCGTCGACATCATTGTTGTCATCATCATCATTTTTGTCATCATTACATCATCATCACTGCCGTCATCATCATTGCCGTCATCAGCATCATCATCGACGTCGTCATCACCAACGTCATCATCGTCGTCATCATCATCATTGTTGTTGTCGTCATCATTGTTGTCGTCATCATCATCATCATTGTTGTCATCATCCTCTCCTTTCACTAAAGCAACTCTTTCACTCAGCGTAATACGGCTTCCAGTCTGCCCATAGGACGCGCAGCCCCCAATATTTTTCTGACCTAGAAAGCTTATGTGTTGGAAATCAGGAATACCGTAAACAATTTTCTGAACTCAGGCACCCTTGCGCATGCATAAATGCAACTTAAACTGTAACATTGCCCCCTACACCCCCCCCCCCCCTCCCCAAATGTACCTCCAGACATGAAGCACGATCGCCAGGATCGTGATGAGGATCAGCACAGCAATGGCCACGGGGATCACGATCCTGTTGAGCTGAGCGTCAGGATCGATGCTGTAAAACTCTTTGCCGACGTGCGTGATGTCGTGGTTCAACACCGTCTCCGCTGCTTCGCGAATGTTGGATAGGATGGCTAGAGAGAAGAGAAGAAAAGGACAACAAAAAAAGGAAAGGAAGAAAGAAAGAGAAGGAAGATGATAACTGAATGAGGCTTTATACCGAAAATTCTCTGCCCCTGTCTCGTGCCCTGAGATGCGAACGCCACCTACTTAAGATTATCGCCCTTGCCTGTCAGGAACTAGTAGTATATAGCCACATAAAATTATCTGCTCCTGACTCATCACCAGGGGGCATCGGCAGCTCGCGACGAAAATTATCGCGCTTTCGTGTTTGCAAGGAGTAGCATAAAGCCTCAATACCATATTTTACAGACTATAAGGCGATACTTTTTCCTCAGACTGAGACCCCTGCGCCATATAATGAGACTGATAATATAGTAAGAAACTATAATAACAGAGTCTGAGTTTTGTGTCAAATTTTGGGGGGTGCGCTTTATAATGTGCGCCTTACGTACAAAAAGACATGGTAAAATTAAAACAAAACATACAAAATGCGTGTTATTTGACTGAGTAAAGTCTAAGGCTGTTGTGATGGTGTGGAGTGGAAGGGTGAAGGGTGCAGGGACAGACAGGAGTGCAGGAATAGTAGGCAGGAAACAATCAGCAAGCAGCAAACAGCAACAGGCAGTCAAGGCTGACACAGGTCTCTCTCTCTCTCTCTTTATTGCTTCTCTCTCTCCATCTCAGGTAGAGTCTCAGGTAAGTCTAAGTCTACAGTCTCCTACAGTCTCTAATAAGTCTCTCATAAGTCTAACTTAAATTTTTACCTGTGGCTAGATATATAGACAAAACCCGGACCGCAAAGACAACAACTTTACCTTTCACGCAATCTGCTCCTGCAGAGCTAATGGCCGCCAAAGTTGTGTTTGTTACTACACCTTTTAAGTGTGTTGTCTCTACGGTCGTCATACATAACAAGACATGTTGCATATGGTTGGAAAGCTTGAAAAACACAGAATAATATGACATTCATCAATAGTCGGGAGTTTCTCTTTAAAAAGAAATACTTGCAATTAAGGTGCAAAGTGATCCCACCCTTTAACAAGCCCAACCCATATTTTATAAAATAACTAAATAACTGCTTCACAAATCAGGATAACAAAATAATAATAAAAAAGCAAAATACACAAACTTTCATTTGTATAAATTTCAAGTCCCAATTCAATCTATAAAGTTTATAATTTGTGTCCCGAAATTCGATAGAAAACACAAGTCGAATTTCTGTTGATCTAGGCTTCATGCTTGTGGTTTGAAGCGAATCTTAAATCGTAAAATATTATAAATCTATAAGGTCCAAGATCATTTTGAATATACAAAACTGGCTTCGTTAGCTATTAGAACGAAAACAAAAGGGCGATTCAAAATAAAATTGCTTGGTTTAGAAAATTAGTATTTCGATTCGAAAGACAGTCAATCAGCATTCGCACATGGTATAGGCCTAGCCTACCGTACAAAGAACTCGGGAGGTTCGTGAATAGCTACAATGAATGGACTGTATTCATTTTGCAATACTACAAGTTTATACGGAAAGGATCCATAGCATGCCATATATGAAATGAAAGGGGATAGATTATAGATTTAGGTCGTATAATTAGAAATTCAAACATTTGATTAAATTTTGAATAAAAATAGAAAACAGGTGAAACGACCTGGAATATTTTGACCCACGTGTTAATTTTACCAATCACAAAATCTTGAATTGTCAGGCTATGCGAGTATTTCAGTTAATACAAATGTATGGGATAAAATCTATGATTTTTTCTGGTTCCAACCATATGCATCTTGTATCAATACGAACTTTAATTAAACAAGAATATGATAAAATACAATTTAATTAAAAATAAATCTCAACAAGGGAGTTAACTTGGGCAGATAACTCCAAACTAGCAAAAATAGGCGTCTGCTCTACTGAGTAAGCCTAGAGGGCAATAGTAGCTGTGTCCCCAAACTGGGCTACACTGTTTATACACACTTAAGCGGATATTCCATGCGAAAACCTGAGCGCAATCCATAAATAAGTGAAACAAAGAAGGGGAAAGATGTGCGCACACGTCCGAATTTCCCCTGTATGCGTACTTTAGTTCTAACCTTCTTTCTTCCCCTTTATTTAGGATTTTCCCGTACGGCACTTACGCGTCTAATATGAACCCGGCCTACGGTAGAGGGGTAGTAGTTACTTATACAAAGACTGGATGAGTGTAGAGAGTGTGTTTGTGTGTGCTCTGTGTGTGTATGTATGTATGTATTCTTCAATTTAACTTCCAGATTATTGAGAGTGTGCGTGTGTGTGTCGTGGTGTGTGGTGCGTCGTGGGTGTGTGTGTGTGACTGTGTGTGTTGTGTGTGTGTGTGTAGTAGTTTGTGTGTGTGTGTATAGTCTGCAATTTAACTTACCAAGTTCTTGAGTGTGTGTGTGGTGTGGGGGGGGGGGGGGGGGGGGGGTTTTTTTTTTTTTTTTTTGTGGTGTGTGTGTGTGTGTGTGGTGGGTGTGTGTGTGTGTGTGTGGTTATTCTTCAATTTAACTTCTAGATTCTTGAGAAGAGTGCATGTGTAGTTAAGGTTTAAGTGCACGTGTTGTTCAAGTTTTCAGTGACCACAGACTTCATACATACATGACAGACACACGACCGAACGTGACGAGAACACAGACTCGCTTCGTTAACACAAGTGAGCCAAAAATGTCTTACTGGTGGTGGAGGCAGCGTTGATGACATGAGAGGTGCCAGACGTCGCAGACAGGATATGCACTGCCGGGAAATCGATGTAAAACTGGATCTTCAGACTCTGACTGTATACAGTTTGGGGCCCAGAAAATATGCCGACATCCTTTTTCTGGGAAAACCTGTCATCAACAAAAAATAACAAGAGGCAAAGCCTTCAAGGGCGCACTCGAAGCAGTCACATGTGATGCAGACAACAAACAGAGTGATGGTGTGGGGGGGGGGGGGGGGGGGGGGGGGGGGGGGGGGGGGGGGGGGGTGGGGGGGGGGGTTAAAGTTACCGATTGCCAATAAAATCTTAGAGTACAAATGGAACATTGGGACCCTTGTTTTTGCGGGACAATTTGGAGCCACTGACTCACATAAATCCCGCCAGGCAGCCCACACTCCGAATGACTAGCGCAGTAAGACGAGGCTTCAGCAGAAACCATCTGCTTTGAAAAACTGCTGCCGCGTTATTCCACTGCAAACCAAAAAAAAGTACAATTTTATGTAACCTTTACTGGTGGTGTAGAGTGGCACAGAAGTAAAGCGTTCACCTCGTGTCAAGTAGAAACCCGAGTTCGAACCAGGGTACAGGGGATTCTTCCCTCTCACTTTGCACTAGTCCTTACGGTCTGAACATGGATTCTTTCGGATGAGACAATAAACCGAGGTCCTGTGTGCCCATGCACTCAGCACACGTTAATCCCAGTGGCACAAAAAGTTGTCATTTTGGTCAAAATTTACCCACCCACCCTTTCCTTTCTCATCAGTCACACAATAATCGCATGCAAAAAAAATAAAATAAAAATAAAAAAGGTGGCAAATGCCTCTGGCTGCGACGCGCTCTCCAGGTGGGAGCAACCCTTTCACAGAGACGCTCTGTGACCATAAAGTACCTAATTCTCATTAATATAGGTGGGGGGAAAAACGGTTTGAACCGAAAAACTGGTGCCAAACTTTCGCGGTTTGAAAACTGGTTTGAGTTGCTGTGAACCGTTTTTTTAACTGAAAACTGAAAGTAAGTTTTTCTTAGAATAACGCATTCTTTTTTAAGAAGAACACTGATTATCAGGGCAGGTTGGGTGTTTGCAAACCAAGAGTAGCTTTTTCTAGTTGGTGGTGGTGTATGGCTTTGACTTGTGACTGAGTGGTTGAGTTGAGTGTGTGGTGTCATAAGTCATAAAGTTTCTTTTGTGTGTTTTGGTGTGTGTGTGTGTGTGTGTGGTGTTGTGTGTGTGTGTGCGTTGTGCTCGTGTGTGTGTGTGTGTTGCGTATGCAAGTGTGTGTGCGTGTGTCGCACGTGCACGCATGTGTGTGTGTGTGAATAAGTCTGACAAATACGATATGTGTTTTGCAAATAGGTGAAACTTAGTCCTAGTGATGCGAATACTGTTTTTTTTTTTAATTGGTTCGGTAAAACCGGTTCGAAGAGGGAAAACCGGTTTAAAAACCGGTTCAGATTTTTTAACCGGTTCTCAACTCTACTAATTAATACCTAATACAGGCCTATTGAATTTGGGTATTTTTTGGCTGTCCCATCCTCTGAGGCTATTCGGTTGCTCCCATGCTGCTAGTTCTCAGATCCCAACTCGCAGCCACACCCTGGTTTTGTCAGGTCGCAGAATCCGAAACCAACAGTCCAAGAGGAGGCTTTTTTTGGTCTGGACAACCGGAAACCAAATCACTTCATGAATTCACTTCATATAGATGCATAGACCTACTTCTATTATACTATGAGTCAATGGAACAATTTGTTAGACCTTGTGGATTCACACACACACACAAATACACACAGAGCAAGCACACACACACAGTGACAAGCACATACAAACACAGCACACACATCAGTGCTCCCAGGGACCCTCATTTAGGGGTCTATGAAGTACTAGAATTCTAAAGGACCCTCTAAAAAGAATGTGCAGGGGGTCCCTGGGATGCACTAGAAACATTATTTTTAACATTCGCAATGCCATTGGGACCCTCGTCTAAACTAACCTTCTAAACCACGCATTCTCTACCCCAGCCTCTAGGACCCTCTATACTGTAAGTGAAAGAGTCCCTGGGACCCTTTTTTTTGCGGGACGATTGGGAGCCCTGCTCTCTCTCTCTCTCTCTCTCTCTCTCTGACTCACTCTCTCTCTCTCTGTCTCTCCCTCTCTCTTTCTTTTTTTCCTCTCTCTCTCTTTCTCTCTCTCTCTCTCTCTCTCTCTTTCTCTATCTCTCTCTCTCTGTCTCTCTCTCCATTTCAATTCAATCCCTCTGCCTTGGACAGCTGATAGAAGTCACTTCACACTTTGCGTTTCTCGCTCCGCAGTCTGCAAGAAATCATTAATAATCATAATATGCATTCGTATACTGGGGTTTTTCTTTGTTTATGTGTGCTTGTTGTTTTTTTTGAAGTGATCTGATCACAATTGAAATAAAATTATGTGTGAAAAAGACAACCATACAGATTCTTCCCCCCGTGGGATCAACGGGGGGTTTCGTACAAATAGTTCCCACACCTTCTGAAGTTCTGTGCTTGAAACTTCCTCTAATCATCACGCCTCTTCAATTGACTCTGCCTGTTTTTCCCTTTGCTTACTCAGTTAGTCATCTGCTACTTTCTATCTTACTGGTCAATTCTCCTCCTTTGTTGTATATTCTTTACACAGATTTCTCACCGCCGAAGTCGGACCTTGTGTCTGTCTGCTCGGGCCAAAACTATTTCTTAGTTAGAGCGCCGCATAATGGCAGGCCCACTCACAAGCATGACGCATTTCTTACTCGATATGACAGGAGGAAAAACTGCTGTGAGCGACACAAAGAAGAAGTTAGTATAGTTACAGCTCTAGTTAGATCATCATGAGAAGAGGTGTGCCTAAGGTCTACCGAAAACGGGCGAAAACAGAAGCGAAAGTTGTGCATATTTCTGATTGAAAAACAAGACACAAAAAATTTGAATTTGGCTTAAAACCCTACCAAAAATGTTTGCATAGCATAGATTGATCTTAATCGGGAATGTTTGATCCATATTTAGATGTAATTTCCGCTCTGCAATTTTTTTTATAAACCAGCTTCCGCTAGCCAATACTTCGCCGACGTCCGATCTGAACTTTGTCCACTTCTCACAAGTAGCATACTATGAAAATCTTAATGAATAACTTGGCAGAACAGCGTTCCTGTAGATGCTGCCATGCGTGTTAAAATTGACGTAATGACCCAATATCAGCGTTAATCCCTTTGAATCCAGATTCAGTCTCTTATGTTTTCGCCCGTTGTTTTTCGTATATACATGTATGACCTAGGTAGAAACGATAAGAGCATGGAATGAATTTGCGGCAACTTGCCAATCAACACTCACTGAATTCTAATAGTAAACACTAAGCAAACCAACAAAGAGTCTGGTATGTGTACTATGGAAGCATAGATTCAGTCACACATTATTAAACTTACTGCTTGACTAGCCAAGGCCCGATTGAAGCAGGAAAACAGTAGTATAGACCTAGCGAAATCGAACAACTGTCCAATGCTCCAACGTAAAAGAGGCGACATTATTTAATTTTTTACTATTCAATAAAAATGGTCGATAAAAAAATTGATTCCTACAAAGTAATTAGAAGAACGAATCATCCTCGGTTAATACAAAGGATATTCGGACTAGAAATTTTGCATTCGGTTAACACACAACATATGCATGCTCTCCCCACCATTTGTTAGATGTCGGCCAAAAATTTTGCCCAAAGCTTTGTCAATCAAAATTCGCAACCAAAAAAACATCAGTCTGCAATAGACAAACACCGCTACAAGCGGACCAATCCGTTAGATAACACCCCCATGATAAGCCTTGGGGAGCTATCATGTCCGATGAATAGTCGTTTAACGATTCATTTCCTGATTGCTGACTGGAAAAAATGAGCCCTTCCCAAAACGCCCATTATCCGGTGCGTGTACACAACTAACATTGGCAGGCGCCTCACTTGCTGAATTCTTAATCGGATAGGACTAATTACCGGGAAGGGAATTTCATGCTTTGAGAATTTGTGTGTAGCGTTGGAAGTCCAGAGTTACAGATTAGACACAAAAATCTGTTAGAAGATAGTGAGAGAGAGAGGGGGGTGGAGAGAGGCGAGAGAGAGAGAGAGACCGAAGAGAGAGAGTAAGAAGTACGAAGAGAGAGAGAGAGAGAGAGATGGGGGAGAGACAGACAAAAGGGAAGACGAGGTGGAAAAGAAGAGGGGGGAGAGACCAGAAAATGAGAGGAGGGAGAGAGGGGACGAAGACAGGGAGGGAGAGGGCGGGAGAGAGAGGAGGGAGAGGGGAGAACAATAAGAGACGAAGGGAGAAGAGAAGAATGGACGAGAAGAGAGAGACAAAAAGAGGACAAAGGATGAGGGGGTGAGAGAGGGAGAGAGAGACAAGAGAGACACAAGGAGGAGGGGAGATGAGGTTGGAGAGGGAGAATGAAGAGACAGGACCACAGGACCAGAGAGAACAGACAAAACAGATGGATCAAATGAGGGGGGGGGGGAGGGGGGGATGGGGGGGGATTTGGGGGGGGGGGATGGGGAGGGGATAGGGGGGGGGGGGGGGGGGGGATATGGGGCGGGGGGGATGGGGGATGGGGGGGGGGGATAGGGACTATGGTGGGGGTTGGGGGGGGATGGAGGGGGGGGATAAGGGAGGGGGGGGGGGGGGATGGGGGGGGGGATGGGGGGGGGCGGGGATATGCGGGGGGGGGGGGGGGGAATATTGGGGGGGGGGATGGGGGGGGATGGGGCGGGATGGGGCAGGGGGGGGGGGGGGGGGGGGGGTGGGGGGGGGGGGATTCTGGGGGGGGGATGGGGGGGGGGGTGGGGGGGGGGATGGGGGGGGGGGGTGGGGGGATGGGGAGGGGGATGTTGGGGGGGATGGGGGGATATAGATGGGAGGGATATATATTACATTAAAGGTATAGACCCGTGACAACTAACTGGCCAGTCAGGGCTCTTGTCGTCACACCCATATTAATAAAATAAGAGAGAGAGAGAGAGACAGAGCTAAGA
>CM065711.1:34053822-34063515 GCA_017654935.2 Phymorhynchus buccinoides | reverse complement strand
TTATTTGTCTGAAATTGAACATGAAGATGTCGGATGACATATAATTACGTGAATTTGTCAACAAAGCGCTTAGAGCTTAAAGGTGAAGCGCTATATAAATTTTCTTAAATAAATGTTGGTGAATTCTGACAATGGTCCTCAAAGACCTCAGATACCGATTTTCAAGGAAATTGGTTGAAAAACAAAAAGGTTTTATATGTGCCATATTTTGTGTAGAGAATAAAGGAAGAGTAACCCTAATAATCTGCTCGTATGCAGGATTTATTTTTAATTTGACAACTTATTTGTCTGAAATTGAACATGGAGATGTCGGATCACATCCGTAAGTTTGTCACTAAAGCATGTTGGGTAATTCTAACAAAACGTGACCTTTAAGCTCAATTAAAACTTTTAGTCATACAAAGGACAAAAAAATAACACACACAAAAATCTGGAAATAGACATGTTATGATGTGAACTTTTCGTTCAATTTTGACACGAAAAGTGCACCATAGGCCTAACCCTGGTTGAGCAGACTGACTAAGGAATAGGTAGTTATTCTCCCGGCCGAAGCCATATGGAACATTACTTTTAATAAAGTTAAGTTTTCTTTTTAATGAAGTTAGAAAACATGGGGAACATTTCTTAAGTACTTTGGATATTTTGAGTTATTTTTAAACTGAATTATTTTTAAATATAATTGTATGCCATGACTCGTTCTAGATCTGCTTTATAAACATGTTTTTAGAATAAAATACTTTATTATAAAATTTGCCTAAGTTCTGGCTCCGAGAGCTTTTCAGGATTAAAATTTCAGGACCACTTCTTTAAGAACAAAGTAACGTGTTTAAATTTCGAAAAAGGTCTATGAAACATATTTACAAAGACATTGTCTTTATTTATTGAAAAATGTTTTAGGAAAAAACAAAGTCAACTTGTCGCGTCGGCCTCCGAAGAGACTGATACTGAAAATGTATATTAAGGATTCAAATTTGTAGTGGTCCCTGTCAGATAGTTTAAAAGTGCAGATCCGCAGACTCCAGAGGCGCTTAAACAAATGTGGACGAGTCTCGGCAAAATTAATTAAAAAGGGGGGAGTTTTGTACAGGGAAAGGGCAGATCAACCAGGAAGGGGGGGGGGGGGGGGGGACAAAGAGAGACCGAAGTCTCCCCCCCCCCCCCTCTCCTCCTGCTTCAAAGCCTGGAATCTGACAGGGATTAAATGCTATATAATCTTATTTAGAGATTGCATTTATAAAATAAAGATATTAACCCTTTCACCGCCAAAGTCTCATTTTAGCACCACAGTGATTTAGCACCTATGTCACCAAAAGGCATCAAATTGGGGTCTATTACCCAAAGACCCTGTTGTCTTAGTTTGGGGAAGTAAGGGTAGACCTTATTTTATATATGTCACAGAAGAATACTGCAGATGGATTTTGTTCTCTTCCCAGGTACATTTTATGGACATTTTTTGCTGAAATATGGCTGGCGGTGAAAGGGTTAAGGACTCCTATTCTAACGTGTTTGGGCCGGGGGGGAGGGAGGGAGAGGGACCCCTCCTCCCCGAGCCAAACAGGGGAAAGGCGTCGCCGGAAGAGTCCTTGCACAAAATGCGGGGGGACTCTGGAGCTGTTCTAAATGGGAAAGCAATAGAGTTGAGAACCGGTTACAAAATCCGAACCGGTTTTAAATCGGTTTTCCCTCTCCGAACCGGTTTTAATGAACCGGTTTTTTGAACCAGTACTCGCATCACTAGTTTCACCTATGCAAACACATATTTATTTGTCAGAATATTCACACACACGCACGCACGTGCACACATACACACGCAATAAAGAAACGTATGACTTATGACACACACACACTCAACTCAAAGTCAAAGCCATACACCATCACAAACTAGAAACAGCTACTCTTGGTTTACAAATACCCAATCTGCGCTGAGAATCAGTGTTGTTTTTCGAAAAGAATGCGTTATTCTAAAAAAAACTTACTTTCAGTTTGCAGTTAAAAAACCGGTTCACAGCAACTCGAACCGGTTTTTCGAACCGCGAATGTTTAGCACCGGTTTTTCGGTTCAAACCGGGTTTTTTCTTTATAATAGAGTTTAGAGAAAAAAGGAAAAGTGTATAAGTACTTTTGATGTTTTTGAGTTATTTTAAACTGAAGTATTTTTAACCCTTTCACCGCCAGCCATATTTCAGCCAAAACATTCCATTATATTTACCTGGGTAGAGAACAAAATCCATCTGCAGTATTGGGGATTCTTCTGTGACATATATAAAATAAGGTCTACCCTTACTTCCCAAAACTAAGACAACAGGGTCTTTGGATAATAGACCCCAATTCAATGGTTTTTAGTGGCGTGGGTGCTAAATCACTGTGGTGCTAAAATGCGACTTTGGCGGTGAAAGGGTTAATTATATTTTTAGGCCGTGATTCGTCCTAGAACTGCTTTATAAATATGTTTTTAGGATAAAATACTTTATTTTAAAATTTGCCCAAGTTCTGGCTCCGAGAGTTAGGATTAAAATTTCAGGACCACCTTTTTAAGAACTAAATAACTTGTTTAAAATTCGAAAAAGGTCTATAAAAGGTATTTACAAGGAAAATGTCTTTATTTATTAAGAAATGTTTAAAGGAAAAATAAATTAGCTTGTCGCATCGGCCTCCGAGAGGCCGATACTGAACATTTTATATACTAAGTATTAAAACTTGAAGTGGGTCCCTTCGGACAAGTTAAAGATACAGACCCGCAGACTGCAGAGGTCTTTAACCCTTTCGCCGCCAGATGTTTTTCAGCCCCAAAATACCATTAAACTTAACTGGGTAGATAACAAAATTATCTACAATATTGGGAATTCCTCTGTGACGTATATAACATTAGGCATAACCTTACCTCCCAAAATTAAGAAAATAGGGTCTTTGGATAACAGGCCCTGATTTGATGCCTTTTAGTGACATGGGTGTTAAACCATTGTGGTGCATAAATGCGACATTGGCGGTGAAAGGGTTAACAAATGTGGCCGAGACTTATTAAAAAGAGGGAATTTTTTACAAGGGGAGGCAGATCAGCCAGAAGGGGGGGGGGGGGGAACGGAGAGACCGAAGTCCCCCCCCCCCTCACACACACACACACACACACACACACACACACACACACAGAGGGCAGGATGAAAAAAAGCTTTGTTAGCTTATTCTTTAACCCTCAATAAAGATGATTTTGACTTGACTTGACTTGACACACACACACACACACACACACACACACACACACACACACACACACACACACACACACACACACACACCAGCTTCAAAGCCTGAAGTCCGACAGGGATTAAGTGCGTTTTACTATTCCTAGTTGCATTTATAAGACTATTGAGTTAATAAGCCAGTGATTCTTTCGTGCCTGGGCCGGGGGGAGGGAGGGAGAGGGACCCCTCCTCCCCGAACCAGGCAGAGAAGAGGCGTCGCCAGAGTCCGTGGTCTAGGCGGGGGGACTCTAGGCTATCCCTGCGAAAGGCAATATGTAAGGAAGGCGCGGCGACTACAAAGGAGTTGAGATCATCTTAAAAACTATTTACATTTTGCTGTTAACCCTTTCACCGCCAAACTCGCATTTTAGCACCACAGTGATTCAACACCTATGTCACTAAAAGGCATCAGATTGGGGTCTATTATCCAAAGACCCTGTTGTCTTAGTTTTGGGAAGTAAAGATAGACCTTGTTTTATATATGTCATAGAAGAATCCCCAATACTGCAGATGGATTTTGTTCTCTACCCAGGTAAATGTAATGGACATTTTTGGATGAAATATGGCTGGCGGTGAAAGGGTTGAAATAAGGGCTGGGCACGCGGCCAAACCGATTAGGTCTTATTAAAGAGAGAGTTGTTTATACAGTATTTGTTCTGACAAAAAATTAAAATAAGTATCCAAAGGAGGCTTTGTAGATCTCCTCTGCCAACCAAACGAAAGGGGCCCACCCCTCCTCAGTACCTTTCTTTAAAATAGAGTTTCTATTAAATGTGATTTTATTTTATTTTAATGTATATATTAATTTGTTAAGTTCCTCATTCATGTATTTGCAAGAATCGAATAAGCGTTCTGTATTAATAATAAGACCCCATTAACATGGTCTAGGGTTAAATTGAGATACGATGGAGTTTGTTCTAAATCTGAAAATTAAAACTTGGGTGGGGGAGGGTAAAGAGGCCTTTTCGTTCAATATTGGTGTCATACGCGCGTGCTCCCGCAAACATTTCAAGTTCTTTTTTCTATTCGGCAAATATCGCGATTTTTAACTGGGTTTTAGCTTCTTTGACTGAAAGTCCAATATTTATAGGAGTCCCTTCGTGGCCGATCGCTGCAGCTTTGGCAGCTCCATCGGCCTGGTCATTGCCACTAATTCCGCAGTGGGATGGGATCCATGTAATCATTATTTCTACCCCCCTGAATTTCAATTGATGTAATAAACAAGCGCGAAATCGCAATAGTTTGTGGCACGCGGTCTATATTTACCACTCCAACCATGAGTCACCTCCCCTGGCTTTTCAATAATTTTAATCTGTAAACCAGAATGTTAACTCTGCACCATTTCGTCACTTTTTATATCTTTTGGAAAACATTTAAAACTATTTATCCTACTTATACTCATCAAAAGAAGCACCGCATACTCGTCGTGTCTGTTGTAGTGTCTGTATTACATATGTTTATTATTTTGTACGCTTTTAAAATACATCATTTTAAAGAGCGGCCAGAAGTGTAGCCTCGATTTGAAGTGCGACAATTTTGTCAAAATGTGCGACAATTTTGGAACGACAGACCGACGGACCGACAGACCGACCGACAGACCGACCGACAAAGTGAGTTATAGGTTTGTGGCTTGAGCCACAAACAATAAGACCCCATTGACATGGTCTAGGGTTAAATTGAGATACGATGGAGTTTGTTCTAAATCTGAAAATTAAAGCTTGGGTGGGGAAGGTCACGTGAAGGCCTTTTCGCTCAATATTGGTGTCATACGCGCGTGCTCCCGCAAACATTTCAAGTTCTTTTTTCTATTCGGCAAATATCGCGATTTTTAACTGGGTTTTAACTTCTTTGACTGAAAGTCCAATATTTATAGGAGTCCCTTCGTGGCCGATCGCTGCAGCTTTGGCAGCTCCATCGGCCTGGTCATTGCCACTAATTCCGCAGTGGGATGGGATCCATGTAATCATTATTTCTACCCCCCTGAATTTTAATTGATGTAATAAAAAACGTATTTCATTTATTATTTCTTGTCTTGTGTTGGTATTGCCCTCTAGAGCCTTAATGGATGATATAGAATCTGTCAGGAGGAATTAAAAGAAACGTAAAGGTTTGTTTTACGTCCTCCTGGCCTAAGCCATATGGGACATTACTATTCTGTCAGGAGGACAACTCTAACGAGGCTTTATGCTACTCCTTGCCGACATGAAAGGGCGATCATTTTAGGCCCGAATTGCCGATGCCCCCTGGTGACGAGTCAGGAGCAGATAATTTTCTGTGGCTATATACTACTAGTTCCTGACAGGCAAGGGCGATAATCTTAACCCTTTCACCACCAATGTCGCATTTTAGCACCACAAAGGTTTAACACCTATGTTACGAAAAGGCATCAAATCAGGGCCTGTTATCAAAAGAACATATTTTCTTAACTTTTGGGAGGTAAGGATAGGCCTAATGTTATATATGTCACAGAGGAATTCGCAATATTGCAGATATTTTATTTTATCTACCCAATTAAGTTTAATGGTAGTCTTTATGAACAAGTAAATGTGTTTTGTGTGTGTGTGTGTGTGTGTGTGTGTGTGTGTGTGTGTGTGTGTGTGTGTGTGTGTTTACCTGACTACTTTTCTTTAAATATATAGAATGTGTGTGTGTGCGCGCGCACGCGCGTGTGTGTGTGCATGCGTGCGTGCGTGCGTGCGCGTGTGTGGTGGGGTAGGGGTGGGGGGTGCGCACGCGTGCGTGTATATAGGGGAGTGTGGCTGTAAGTGGTAGCACGTATGATCTTGTAAGTATGTATGTGTACTTGTGAGCACACATGCGTGTGTGGAAAAGAGGGGCGGGTGGGTGGGCTATGGTGGCTGGAGTGTGTCTCCATGTGTGCTATGCATCATGTATTATTATACACGTACAGGGTCTGTGAGTTTATTAAATTTATGAATATGTACATAAATATGGTGTTCGTCTTATATATAATTGATGTTTTAAACATAATTGTGTCTTTATATTGCATTTGTGTATTCTTATGTAGAGCTGTGTACTTTTATGTCTTGTTTCATATTTAAGCATGATTTGGAAAATATTGTTTTATGTGATGTCTTTTATGTTGAAATCGCGGGTGTTGCCATAGTTAATTTCTCATTTTGAGATAATAAAGATTTGTTGAAGTTGAAGTTGGTATTTTGTGGCTGAAAAATGGCGGGCGGTGAAAGGGTTAAGTAGGTGACGTTTGCATTTGAGGTGACGAGACAGGGGCAGAGAATTTTCGGTATAAAGCCTCATTGGAGGGTTTATGAGACTATTAATAATAGTTAAAGGATTCTAGGATGGCCCATAGCTCAGCACTGAAAATGGATATTTTATTGTTGAGTTTAAAAAGTCTGGAAATGTGTAGGGATGGAATCGTGAAGGCACATCCTGTTTGATCATTTATTTTGTTTTTGGTTGCCTTGTTAGTTTTGATGTTCAATGCAGGGTTAGTATGTGCTCACTATATATATTTTTTACCAGCCCTCGCATTTATTTTGAAATCTGCTCAGTCTTTTCTTTTTTCCTATTTCAATCTATGAACTTTACTTTACTTTCTTTCATTTTCACTTGATAACGAGGATATTCCTTGAAACGTTGTGTTTTCTCTTATTAAAAAGGACAAAACAACCTGTTTAGTTTCAGCGTTTTGTTCGTTTGTGCACCTTGTCCTTCAGTGGTCATTTCTGTATTTTTTCGAGTATTTGGAACCATCTGTACAAATTAGGAGGTGGTTTTGGAGGCTGTACATGTTTTCTTTGGCGGCTATAGTTATTAAATTTGGGTCTTTCTGTTTGGAGTACATCTGATGTAGGGAAGTATCAAAAATTGGATCCTCTCGTTCTCACTGCGGATATTCATGTGTGATAATTGGGGTGATTTCCTCCAGAAGAAGAAAATAGGGTTTTACGCCCTCTTCGGCCTTTCGGCCATGTGGGGCATTTGTAAATATAAAGACGGTGGGAACAATACTGGAGGCAATACCCGGAGGCAGTGCTTAACCAGTAAAGTCCCAGTCTTCTTTTTTGTAATACAGATATGTGCAGGAGTAACCACGCCTCGGATATACCTCATCGGCTATGGCACTGCCACAATATAATATGGTGACTTCCTCCAGTCTAACGCCGGCCTCTTGGAATAGGTTTTGGGTGTAGACAACTTGGTCAATCACCTTAGAATATTCGAGGGGTGAATGCCAGAACTGCCCATCTGTGCTCTTTATTCCTTTTGAGATAGACCGTTCTGGCAGATATGTACGAGTGTTTTTATTTTTATTTCTGGTCATAATGATGCTTGAGGATTCCTTGAAATCCTCAAAAAACTCCTCTGGTGTTCCTTGTTTAGTGGAATATAATCTGGTAACTCCGCAAGCACAATTTAAATTTTTCATTTGCTTGTTAAGGGGGAGCCAATCAACGTCCCTATAGACTGGTTTCTTGATGGCATATTGGGGAATACCCATAGCGACATTCAAAGCTTTAGTTTCTATTGCTTGTAAATGTTGAAATTGAGTTTTTGTTGTGGTATAGAAAGCCTCCAGTCCATAGGTTAAGCGGCTTCTAACTAAGGTTCGTGTTCAGTAGGTGAGGGATTTGGCATCTTTGGCCCAGGATTCCTTGGCGATTATCTTGATAGCATTGAGAGCCTTGGAGGCTTTTGGCCGGGAAAATGAATGATAAATCCGTCGACTTACGCAAAAGTCGACTTAAGCAGGTGTCGACTTAAAAGTATTCAGCTGTATATGTATTATGCACTTTATATAGAATAACTTTCTACAGCAATTAGTTACCCAACTTCAAACCACTACAAACGCATAGTAAGAGGCACAAGTGTGGTCTAAGGGAGCGAAGCGAGTTTAGAAGTGACCAAAGTGTGGTGTGCACACAGATTTACTTCCATTTGAAACAGAAACAAATTCATCAACTTGACAGTGTTATATTAATTCCGGCCATAATGGTAGAACGACTTGAATGAGTTAAATAAGACCCTTATTTCTAGAGTAATACTCAGTGTACAAAATTTTTAATATCAAAAGCTGTTTAAAGCTGTTACAACTAATGTGCTTGAACATTTTAAAAAAAGTCAATTAAACAAGAAGAAAGTAATTGAAAATGAACTGTTTGAGAAATCTTTGTCTGCATGGCATAAGCAGCATGCATGTACATTTGCATACAAGCGTGCGTGTGCACACATACACACACCATATACACACATGCATGTATTTGCACAAGCATTCATGCGCACACGCACACGCACACACACACTTATGGACGCATTCGCATATGCACAAGTGTGCATGCTCACACATAATGTGTACACGGGCACGCGCACACGCACACACACGCTCACGCACACGCACACACACACACACACACACACACACACACACACACACACACATTTGCACAATTCTTTTTCAGTTTATTACTTTTTCTTTTCGTAATAACTTGTCTTCTACACACAGACACACACAAAACAACTGTAAAATGCACAGTGATATCACTTAACAATATCAAAGATACAACAGATAAAACAAAAATACACTTATCTGAACTAATCTCAGTAATCTATGTACATGAATGTAAAATTATGCCAACTCGTTCTCACTCACACACATAGCAAACTGCCATTGTCAAACCACTTCTAAAGAAATCATCCCTTGACCCAAACACTCTCAAGAACTATAGGCCTATATCCAACCTCTCTTTCATATCAAAAATCATCGAGAAATTAGTTCTTCATCAACTCCTAGGCTATCTCAATGAACATCAACTCATCAGTTGTTCACAATCAGCGTACAGGCCATTTCACAGCACTGAAACGGCACTGTTGAAAGTAACTAATGACATTCTCTTAGCTCTTGACTCTGGTGACGCATCTATATTAACTCTTTTGGATCTTTCAGCTGCTTTTGATACTATTGACCACCATATACTCCTTAAGAGGCTTCAAATCACCTATGGAATATCAAGCACTGCTCTGTCATGGTTCTCGTCTTACCTTTCTGGTCGAACTCAGTCTGTCTCCATCAATGACTCATCTTCTGCAATGGTTGGCCTCACATGTGGGGTTCCTCAAGGCTCAGTACTTGGACCAGTCCTCTTCATCATGTACACTAAACCCCTGTCCGAGTTGATCACTTCTCATTCAGTTGATTCTCAGTCTTTTGCTGATGATACACAACTCCACAAGCCTGTATCCCCATCTACCATTCTTCCTTCTATATCTTCACTTGAATTCTGCATTCGCAACATCAAATCATGGATGCTACAAAACAAACTGAAGCTGAATGACGACAAAACGGAGGCCTTGTTCATCCACTCTCCATCTAGAAAACTTCCGTACCCAAAGCCTGATTCCATCTCTGTCTGTGACACTCAAATACCTTTTTCTCCTTCTGCTAGAAATCTTGGCTTCCACATCTCTCAAG
>CM065711.1:34046322-34051322 GCA_017654935.2 Phymorhynchus buccinoides | reverse complement strand
GACTATGAAGCTGTGGACTATGTCTCCTTTACACGAACAATAACTCTTCTATTCTGATCGGACTGATCTCCCTTGATCGTTCATCTGACCGTTAGCAACCAGCAAACAAACAACGTTGTACATGCATTATTAAGATGCATGCTCACAAACTCACTCACGAGTCATACGCTCTGCCGTTGTTGTTGCTGTTGTTGTTGTTGTTGTTGTTGTTGTTGTTGTACGTACCCTGGCTAAAAGACTCCAGGGATCACCCCAACAGCCGAAGCACTCGATCGAACACTATGGTACAAATGCACCAGCTAGGGGTGAGAACATTACGTGAATGCGAGACCGTTTTTGAATTACCCCGCCACGTGGACGGACAGCCACACTCCGTCTTCGGGGGAATTCTGCCTTTAAATATATCATCTGTCCACTCATAAAAACTCACCATCAAATGTATGTTAACAGCGAATATGATATCATGAAATAAATAACGTTGAATCCTTGAGGGTACGAAGTTCCCTCGCACGCTAGCACCAAACAAAGCCGACGCACGCACCAAACTAAAACAATACTTCACGAAGCTTGGCTCGGGAACTATTGAATAAAAAAAATAAAATAAAAAAAACACCCATAGAATTGCAAAAATGTACAGTATAGACACATCACAAGACTACAAACGATTCCATCAAAATCATTTTCCCCCCTTTAATAAACGCAAACACTGCAGGTAGTGTGGAAGTTCAGTTTAACGTCGCGTATCGGCTTTCTTTCGCCATGTACGACGGGCTGAACAAACCAACCAGGGTATAAACAAAAATGTATGTTCCTGAATCACTGTCTTAGCCAAAAGGCCGAGAAGTGATCAGGATTTTGACGGCAGGTAGGGGAAGACGGGGTAAAAAGCGCATGGGCGGGTAAGAAGCCCACCCCAATTATCTCATGAAATAAAGAAAATTTCAGTCAAAGTTGCCCATGAGACGAATGCTAGACATTAACGCTCGTCTCATGGGCAAAATGAGACTGAAATTTACTTCATTTCATGAGATAATTGGGGTGGGCTTCTTACCCGCCCATGCGCTTTTTACCCCGTCTTCCCCTAGGCGAAATACATTCGCCCAAGACATCACTCTGCACTCCCACCAAATGCAAAGACATTCACTGCCAAGCACCCTGCCATGTGTCTGGTTCTTGGAGCTCTATGTGTCACTGTTTGCGCCCTTAAAGACCCACCAGATCACGTGTACAAAAAATGACGGGTTTCACGTGCTTTCCTGGTAAGAAATCTTTGTTTTGACCAGGTTTGACTCCCATACAAAATGTCCCCAAATTGAAAACGAAACATCATTTAAAAGAGCAGCCTCAACTTGAAGTTGGGAGCATTTGTATGTGGGTCACAGCTACCCAGAAAACAACAACCAAGGGACTTAATTGTGGTGGGTCAGTGTGTCTTTAAAGCAACGCATGCGCACTCAAAACAAATAGTTACCTCCCCTTCTTGTTGGTTGAGATGCAACGGACAACCAAGAATGTCAAAGAATACATGACACTATATAAGAGTTAAAACTTCGCAACAGAATCAAAATTTCCTCTGAAAACATTTTTTGTTTAAAGCAGGAACCGTTAAATCTGACATCATTGTAGCATGACGCTTATGTAGCTCCTTTCATGACGTCATTCAAACCATGCCACCTCATTAGTCCAGACACACACACACACACACACACACACACACACACACACACACACACACACAGACAGACACACACACACACACACACACACACACACACACACACACACATTACCCATATATACATCTGCATCGTTAGAAATTCGGGACTCTCCTGGAGTTGCACTGCCTCAGGGCATTGCCTCCAGGATCGTTCCCACCATCTTCATATCTACTAATGTCCCATATGTGTCTGTTTCAGACCGGAGGACGTTAAACGGATTTTCACTCACTTTCACACACACAAGCCTATAATGTCAAGCCTAGTCAGAAAGGGACAGAACCTCAGTACTCTGCAGCCTCGTTTTCGTTCACTCATTATCAATGCGCATATCCTCCAATAATCATCTATGACAGTCAAGCATCAAACAGGCACGCACTGCGACGACGCTACGTAATACAAAATCACCACATTCGCCACAATAGAGAGCATGGTGAGAGTTACGCTCAGGCCGTGGCCTCGCCGAAATTTGGCGTAGCATTGAGCGTATTTCGGGTCGCTACGCTTCATATCCTGGAAATCGGCGTAGCCTATGACGTCACTGAGCCCGGCGGCGACTTCGATGCGGAAGGCGTCGACCATGTTTTGGACGATGATCGGAGCGATGAAAAGGCAGTTGATGGCGCTCGAGGCGAAGTTGATGAGCAAGCAGATCATCTGCAAGAACAGATATTATAATGGTCAACCTATGGCGATATTTTTCACGCCAGAGGGCAGTCAATGCACTAGGGGCTTATCACGCGATTTTCTTACTTGGGCGTAGTGAGAGAGAGAGAGTGATGGTAGGACCACTCACTGTCTCTCTCTCTTTCTTTATCCCCAACTAATAATATAGAGAGGATTAGCCCCACACGAGCGTCATGCCCTCTGACGTGAGAAAAATCGCACTAAGTCTATCATTGAAGACGATTTTTGTAGAAGAAAAACCCTAGGGGTGAGCACTTCGTGAAAATTAGAGTTGTCTACCTCCATTACTCAGTCAAAAACCATAGCAACAATTCATGGCATCGAAGCTTGCAACCGTGAAAATAGGGTTTTACGCCCTCTTCGGCCTTTCATGTGGGGCATTTGTAAATACAAAGATGGTGGGAACAATACTGGAGGCAATGCCCGGAGGCAGTGCTAAACCAATAAAGTCCCGATTTTTTGATAATACAGATATGTGTAGCAGTAACCACGCCTCGGTTATACCTCATTGGCAATGGTACCACCACATCTTTTAAAAGATCAAGTAAGCTTGAAACCGCAGGATGTAAATCAGCGACTTGCAAACGGTTTTTCAGAAAAATTAGGGATGGCCAGTGGTCACTGATCAAACTTGCAAAATGTGAGGTGAAAATATAAATGACATACATTTTTTGAATGACGCACGGTGTTCTAAGTGCTGTATGTCTGCTCAAACACATGAGTCGATAGGCTACGAAGCTGATAGTAGAGTGATTTCCCCTGTTTGACCGATTGAATTAGGCAAGATCACTCTCTCCCACACACCGTGAAATTACTCCCCTTAATTATCTCCGAACAATTCCTTTGGAAGAAATACATATAAATGGCACAAGCTATAAATAAATAAATGGCACAAGCCATAAATAAATAAATGTCATAATCTCCCTGTGAGTATACCGGGGGGAGGGGGGGGGGTCATTGGTAAAAATAGTCCCCCCACCTTCTGGAAGTTCTGTGCTGGTAACTTCCTCTAATCTGCCACTGACTCTCTTTGACTCTGCCTTTTCCCTTTGCTTACTGTCATTTACTGTCTTTCTGACTTATTGGCCCATTCTCCTGCCTTTTCCACACACAAAAACACTTCCAAATAACCTTTCTCATTTGAGCTCCTCCGAAATCGGAATGTGTTGGCTGTGCGCAGCGGGGAGGCCAGTGAAAACTGAAAACGGACACATATCGTATTTTACCCATTATGGGCCATTATGGCCCGGGAACGCAGAAGAAGAAAAATGGCACAATATAAGCTTCAAGCTTTTACGTCCTCTCTGGTCTGAACAGACACATATGGGACATTTGTAGATACAAGATGGTGGGAACGATACTGGAGGCAATACCCGAAGGTTGCTGTTGCCGACGACGAAAATGGAGTTTTACGTCCTCTTTGTATGAATCAGACACATATGGGACATTTGTAAATACAAATATGGTTGGAACAATACTGGAGGCAATGCCCGGAGGCAGTACGAAACCAGTAAAGTCCCGATTTTTTAAAATTAATACAGGTGACCACGCCTCGGTTAAACCTCATCGGCTATGGCACCGCCACAAGTATTGGTTGCTGTTGCCGTAAATTTTACCCCATATTTATAGCTAATAGTGTCCCATATGTGTGTGGCGCTGTGTGTGTGTGTGGGGGGGGGGGGGGGGGGGTGCGCGCGCGCAGCGCGCGCGCGAATGTGTGTGTGTGTTGCATGCTCAGTTTAAGCTGCATTTTTTTTAATTTTTATTATGCTCATGCATATGTAGACCCACATGTGTTTAGCATGCGTATGTGTTTGCGCGGCGTGTGCCATTATGTGTGTGCGCATAAACTAACACACACACACACGCACACGCGCACGCACGCGCACACACACATCACAACACTCACACCACACACACACACACACACACACACACCAACACACAACACACACACACACACACACACACACACACACACACACACATCACACACACACCTGAACTAGATGCGAGCTATCCCAGGACTCTGCGGGGTGGAGCGTGACGAAGGTTGCCATGGAAACAGATGACGTCACCAGACTCCAGAGGAAAAACATGGGGAACAGACGACTCTGCACTTGACCGAACATGTGGCGAGGGAGATTGTAGAACATGGTTAAACCTGAAATAATAATGATAATTCATCATCATCGTCATCGTCATCATCATCATCATCATTACCATCGTCATCGTCATCATCATCATCATCATCATTGTTATCTTGACCGAACATGTGGCGAGGGAGATTGTAGAACATGGTGAAACCTGAAATAATAATGATAATTCGGTAAAGGTAAAGATGTGCCACCCCCCATGCATTTCTCGGTTAATTGTATTTTTCCGTTTTTGCCTTTCCATACCAGAAACTGATAAAACTGTATTTTAGGAACATTTTTAGCTAATTTGACCTTTTTGGGAATACTAACCCTAACCCTAACCCTTACCCCTAAAATTTATGTATGGTAAGGAAAGGCAATAACGGAAAAATTACAATTCCAAACGCGAGGGGAAGTTAAAGGTATGGGGGGTGGCACATCTATGACCTTTACCGATAAT
>CM065711.1:34043448-34045822 GCA_017654935.2 Phymorhynchus buccinoides | reverse complement strand
AAAGTCAGTTCTTTCAAAGTAAGTCACAGTCTCATAGTTTGTGTTCGATTGAGCTCTTTTGCATCAGAAATTACATTGCAATATATTGGAGGTACGTACATCCCTGCATGCACTCTTTAGACATTGTCACTCACCTGAAGCCTTGTATTTAACGTAACACAGAAACGCACATTACTCATACTACCAGTCATTTTCCCCTCGGCCTATATTGCTGCTCACGTCCGATGCCTGCATATGCCAGCATCCAATTGCCTGCAATGCTCTGCGCGCCAATACTCAACGTAGCTTTTCCTTCCGGAAGCAATAGGCGAGTGATAATTTCTGTTGCCATTCGTGTCTTTTGGATCTGTGTGAATAATACCCTAGACGAAAACGTAACACACTAAAATAGACCGACTGATATAATGCTAACAGACTCCTTTTATTTTTGCCTCAGAGTTTCCATACAACAATTAAAGCATGTTTTCATAGACTAAACACTTTAACTATTTGCAATTTCGGACGACACACTGCTGACCGTTTTTTGCGATTTGGGTTTCTGACCACACAACGACCAAAACGTTTCCCTGTATCTCGTTCCCATTGTGTAGTAAACGAAGATGTTCAACGAAGCATTGAAAAAGGAAAACATATCCCCGATCCACACAGCCGTCAAGAAGAAGTTATGATACCGCCCCCCGGACTTCATCCCGGGAATAAAATGTCTGATGAGATGGTTAAGAGCATCCGGAGAGAAGAATATCACGAACATGACGGAATTTACGACCAGCATTTTCGTCAATCCCATTTCTTTAGAAGAAATGGCTGCCGCAGAAGAAGAAGAAGACGACTGGGATCTCCACGTCATAGTCTGACGTAATTTGACAATCGTCAGAATCGTGGTTGACGGCACAACGATCAACACCACTCCGGGTAAGAGACCTCCAAAGACGATCATGTCGACGAGGTCGATCCACTTTTTGTGAGTTCTGTAAAACTGACCTTCGACGAAATTTGTAATGACGATGCGGGTGGTTGGGTCGAACACGCATCCGATGCGGTAACGGTAAACGGAGATGAAGAGAGAACCCATAACTGGAACGTAAACCACAGCAAGAATTATCGCCATCGTACGCGCACGCATCAGTCGTTGGAATTTCAGCGGATTGTAGACACAGATACATCGATCCGTTGCAATGATGGCGTAGATAACGTTGGAAACGTATCCGGAACTGACCAAAAACCCAATGTTGTTGTTAAATATTGCTTTAAATATCGGCCCAAAGCGTTCTTTGGTCGTGAACTGCGTATGCATCTGTTCGCTGTAAATGAACATGAAGGTGATCAAACAGATCAAATCACTCATAGAAAGAGTGAAGAGGCAGAGGTTGACACGATCTTTCAGACCTTGTTTGTAAAAAACCGCCATGTTGATGATGTTAGACGGTCCGCCAATCAGAAACAAGATTCCCAAAACGTTGTATTGGACCTGACGGGCGATGGCTTCCACTTGAGCGCTGACGATGTTATCGGGGTTATCCCAAGGGTGGTAATCCATCTCCCTTAAAACTTTCACCGTGCATTCTTTATAGTGAGCTGAGTCGTTAGAAGTTGGTGGTTGGAGGTATTCGGATAAATTCGTTCCCACGGAAGTGGTGGTTGTGGTGGCATTGTTGAAGTTAGTTTCGAACATTTCTGCTGACATTTTTTTGTTTTGAGAAAGGGTTGGTGTAAGGATTTCTTAGAAAATCATTCCAGTGATTTAAATTCTTTTATTGCATCTTTTGAACTTACAGAAATTCAATTGCCTGGGAGTATTAATCATCACCCGCAGAGTTTACGGAGTGAAGGTGATATTGTTTTTGCTGTGTAAGTGGCTGTGTATGTGTGTATGTGTGTATGTGTGTGTGGGGGTTTGTTAACAGCATATCACCATGAAGGAATAAGGATAGGAAGATGAAACTTGATGTGCATAAGGTACTTTAGATGTGCCTTTTGGTGTGAAGGTCAAGGTCATGACCTTGAAAACTGAAAATCTATTTTTAGCCATATCTCGGGCACCAGTCAACATACGATGTTGAAACTTGGTATGAAGGTGGTTTGGCTTATGCTCCTTCCGAATATTGTTGACCAATCAAGGTCAACGTAAAGGTTAATGAGATCAATGGACCCTGAAAATCGGGGGTTCGGAAAAATGGAGTTCCCAAGATGAAATCAGGTGGGAATGTTGGCTGGGTATTGTAAATGTGCCTTTTGGGGTCAAGTTCAAAGTCAGGGTCATGACCTTGACTTGTGACCTTAAAAACTAGCAATGCGGCTGATTCTCGGATGCTTTTATGGGAAATCTGCTCAGCAAGATAGGGACAGTCAGCAGCAGAAACAGTAAGATAGTGAC
>CM065711.1:34030948-34038448 GCA_017654935.2 Phymorhynchus buccinoides | reverse complement strand
CAACTTGTCGCGTCGGCCTCCGAAGAGACAGATACTGAAAAATGTATATTAAGGATTCAAATTTGTAGTGGTCCCTGTCAGATAGTTTAAAAGTGCAGATCCGCAGACTCCAGAGGCGCTTAAACAAATGTGGACGAGTCTCGGCAAAATTAATTAAAAAGGGGGGAGTTTTGTACAGGGAAAGGCAGATCAACCAGGAAGGGGGGGGGGGGGGGAACAAAGAGAGACCGAAGTCTCCCCCCCCCCTCTCCTGCTTCAAAGCCTGGAATCTGACAGGGATTAAATGCTGTATAATCTATTTATAGATTGCATTTATAAAATAAAGATATTAACCCTTTCACCGCCAAAGTCGCATTTTAGCACCACAGTGATTTAACACCTATGTCACCAAAAGGCATCAAATTGGGGTCTATTACCCAAAGACCCTGTTGTCTTAGTTTGGGGAAGTAAGGGTAGACCTTATTTTATATATGTCACAGAAGAATACTGCAGATGGTTTTTGTTCTCTTCCCAGGTACATTTTATGGACATTTTTTGCTGAAATATGGCTGGCGGTGAAAGGGTTAAGGACTCCTATTCTAACGTGTTTGGGCCGGGGGGGGAGGGAGGGAGAGGGACCCCTCCTCCCCGAGCCAAACAGGGGAAAGGCGTCGCCGGAAGAGTCCTTGCACAAAATGCGGGGGGACTCTGGAGCTGTTCCTAAATGGGAAAGCAATAGAGTTGAGAACCGGTTACAAAATCCGAACCGGTTTTAAATCGGTTTTCCCTCTCCGAACCGGTTTTAATGAACCGGTTTTTTGAACCAGTACTCGCATCACTAGTTTCACCTATGCAAACACATATTTATTTGTCAGAATATTCACACACACGCACGCACGTGCACACATACACACGCAATAAAGAAACGTATGACTTATGACACACACACACACTCAACTCAAAGTCAAAGCCATACACCATCACAAACTAGAAACAGCTACTCTTGGTTTACAAATACCCAATCTGCGCTGAGAATCAGTGTTGTTTTTCGAAAAGAATGCGTTATTCTAAGAAAAACTTACTTTCAGTTTGCAGTTAAAAAACCGGTTCACAGCAACTCGAACCGGTTTTTCGAACCGCGAATGCTTAGCACGGTTTTTCGGTTCAAACCGGTTTTCCCCCCACCTCTAGAAAGCAATAAGCGACTACGTAGCGGTTACTTGGTTAAGATACTATGTACAGTCTTTCGGATGAGACGATAAACTGAGGTCCCATGTGCCCATGCACTTAGCATACGTTAAACCCAGTGGCAACGAAAATGTTGTAATTTGGTAAAAATTTACCCCCCCCCCCCCCCCCCCCCCCCTCATCAGTGACAAAAATCGCATGCAAAAAAAAAAAAAAAAAAAATTGGGTGGCGCGCCTCTGGCTGCGACGCGCTCTCCGGGTGGGAGCAACCCGAATTTCACAGAGACGCCTCTGTGACTATAAAGTACCTAATACCTAATACCTAATACAAGTTAGTGATAAAAGGGGCAAGCTGACACAATCTTGGTAATTAGAAATATGTTTAATTATTAAGTCTTGATAAAAATTTTAGAAGAGGTATCCGAATGAAGTTTTGGAGATTTCCTCAGCTAACCATACGAGAGGGATCCACCCCTCAGTACCTTTTTTCAGAATAGAGTTTTTATTAAATGTTATCTTGTGTTCTTTTAATTTGAGTGTACAGTTATTAAGTTCTGTATTGATGTAATCACAGGATTCGAATAGATGGTCTTTATTGACCCTTTCACCACCAGCCATCTTTGAGCCAAACATTTCCATTAGACTTACTTGGCTACAGAAAAGGTTTTGTCTGAAATATTGTGGGATTTCTCTGTGACATATTTAGAATAGGGTCAATCCTTGCTGCCCAAATTTAGGAACGCAATAATATTGAATAACAGACCCTGATTTCAAGGGTTTTAATGGCATGGGTATTAAGTAATTGTGGTGCAAAAATGCGACATTGGCGGTGAAAGGGTTTTAATAATATTATTGCATTGACATAGTCGGGGATTAAATTTAGATACAATAGAGTTTGTTCTCAGTCTGAAAATGAAGGATTGGGTGGCGAAGGGCACATAGAGGAATAATCCTTTAGGTTCTATATGATGGTCATACTCGCGTGCTCCCGCTTATGTCTCTAGTTCTTTCTTCCACTCTTTATACATCACAATCTTTAAATGGTTTTTAATTTCACTAACGGAAAGTCCTATATTGACTAAAGGGGGGGGGGGGGGGGGGGGGGGGGGACCGGTTTGAACCGAAAAACCGGTGCTAAACTTTCGCGGTTCGAAAAACCGGTTCGAGTTGCTGTGAACCGTTTTTTTTTTAACTGCAAACTGAAAGTAAGTTTTTCTTAGAATAACGCATTCTTTTCGAAAAACTACACTGACTCAGTCTCAGCGCAGATTGAGTGTTTGTAAACCAAGAGTAGCTGTTTCTAGTTTGTGGTGGTGCATGGCTTTGACTTTGACTTTGACTTTGAGTGTTGAGTTGAGTGTGTGTGTGTGTCATATTAACTCATAAGTTTCTTTATTGTGTGTGTGTATGTGTGCGCGTGCGTGCGTGTGTGTGAATATTCTGACAGATAAACATGTGTTTGCATAGGTAAGACTAGTGATGCGAGTACTGTTTAAAAAATCCGGTTCGATAAAACCGGTTCGGAGAGGGAAAACCGGTTTAAAACCGGTTCAGATTTTTGAACCGGTTCTCAACTCTAATATTGACTGGTGTACCGGCCTGGCCGATCGCTGCAGCTTTGGCAGCTCGATCAGCCTGGTTATTGCCATTTATTCCGCAGTGGAACAGGATCCATGTTTTTTAAAAGGCCAATCGAAAGTTTGTTTTACGTCCTCTCGGCCGAAGTCATATGGGACATTCCGTTAAATTGAGTTATATTTTCTTTATAATAGAGTTTAGAGAAAAAAGGAAAAGTGTATAAGTACTTTTGATGTTTTTGAGTTATTTTAAACTGAAGTATTTTCAATTATATTTTTAGGCCATGGCTCGTCCTAGAACTGCTTTATAAATATGTTTTTAGGATAAAATACTTTATTTTAAAATTTGCCCAAGTTCTGGCTCCGAGAGTTAGGATTAAAATTTCAGGACCACCTTTTTAAGAACTAAATAACTTGCTTAAAATTCGAAAAAGGTCTATAAAAGGTATTTACAAGGAAAATGTCTTTATTTATTAAGAAATGATTAAAGGAAAAATAAATTAGCTTGTCACATCGGCCTCCGAGAGGCCGATACTGAACATTTTATATACTAAGTATTAAAACTTGAAGTGGGTCCCTGTCGGACAAGTTAAAGATACAGACCCGCAGACTGCAGAGGTCTTTAACCCTTTCGCCGCCAGATGTTTTTCAGCCCCAAAATACCATTAAACTTAACTGGGTAGATAACAAAATTATCTACAATATTGGGAATTCCTCTGTGACATATATAACATTAGGCATAACCTTACCTCCCAAAATTAAGAAAATAGGGTCTTTGGATAACAGGCCCTGATTTGATGCCTTTTAGTGACATGGGTGTTAAACCATTGTGGTGCATAAATGCGACATTGGCGGAGAAAGGGTTAACAAATGTGGCCGAGACTTATTAAAAAGAGGGATTTTTTTTTACAAGGGGAGGCAGATCAGTCAGGGGGGGGGGGGGGGGGACGGAGAGACCGAAGTCCCCTCCCCCTCACACACACACACACACACACACACACACAGAGAGAGAGAGGGCAGGATGAAAAAAAGCTTTGTTAGCTTATTCTTTAACCCTCAATAAAGATGATTTTGACTTGACTTGACTTGACACACACACACACACACACACACACACACACACACACACACACACACACACACACACACACATCAGCTTCAAAGCCTGAAGTCCGACAGGGATTAAGTGCGTTTTACTATTCCTAGTTGCATTTATAAGACTATTGAGTTAAAAAGCCAGCGATTTTTTCGTGCCTGGGCCGGGGGGAGGGAGGGAGAGGGACCCCTCCTCCCCGAACCAGGCAGAGGAGAGGCGTCGCCAGAGTCCGTGGTCTAGGCGGGGGGACTCTAGGCTATCCCTACGAAAGGCAATATGTAAGGAAGGCGCAGCGACTACAAAGGAGTTGAGATCATCTTAAAAACTATTTACATTTTGCTGTTAACCCTTTCACCGCCAAAGTCGCATTTTAGCACCACAGTGATTTAACACCTATGTCACTAAAAGGCATCACATTGGGGTCTATTATCCAAAGACCCTATTGTCTTAGTTTTGGGAAGTTAGGATAGACCTTGTTTTATATATGTCAGTGATTCAACACCTATGTCACTAAAAGGCATCACATTGGGGTCTATTATCCAAAGACCCTATTGTCTTAGTTTTGGGAAGTTAAGGATAGACCTTATTTTATATATGTCAGTGATTCAACACCTATGTCACTAAAAGCCATCAAATTGGGGTCTATTATCCAAAGACCCTATTGTCTTAGTTTCGGGAAGTAAAGATAGACCTTGTTTTATATATGTCAGTGATTCAACACCTATGTCACTAAAAGCCATCAAATTGGGGTCTATTATCCAAAGACCCTATTGTCTTAGTTTTGGGAAGTAAAGATAGACCTTGTTTCATATATGTCAGTGATTTAACACCTATGTCACTAAAAGGCATCAAATTGGGGTCTATTATCCAAAGACCCTATTGTCTTAGTTTTGGGAAGTAAAGATAGACCTTGTTTTATATATGTCATAGAAGAATCCCCAATACTGCAGATGGATTTTGTTCTCTACCTGGGTAAATTTAATGGACATTTTTGGATGAAATATGGCTGGCGGTGAAAGGGTTGAAATAAGGGCTGGGCACGCGGCCAAACTGATTAGGTCTTTTTAAAGAGAGAGTTGTTTATACAGTATTTGTTCTGATAAAAAAAAATTAAAATAAGTGTCCAAAGGAGGCTTTGGAGATCTCCTCTGCCAACCAAACGAAAGGGGTCCACCCCTCCTCAGTACCTTTCTTTTAAAATAGAATTTCTATTAAATGTGATCTTATTTTCTTTTAATGTATATATTACATTTTTAAGTTCCTCATTCATGTATTTGCAAGAATCGAATAAGCGTTCTGTATTAATAATAAGAACCCATTAACATGGTCTAGGGTTAAATTGAGATACGATGGAGTTTGTTCTAAATCTGAAAATTAAAACTTGGGTGGGGAAGGGCAAAGAGGCCTTTTCGCTCAATATTGGTGTCATACGCGCGTGCTCCCTCATAAATTTCAAGTTCTTTTTTCTATTCGGCAAATATCGCGATTTTTAACTGGGTTTTAACTTCTTTGACTGAAAGTCCAATATTTATAGGAGTCCCTTCGTGGCCGATCGCTGCAGCTTTGGCAGCTCCATCGGCCTGGTCATTGCCACTAATTCCGCAGTGGGATGGGATCCATGTAATCATTATTTCTACCCCCCTGAATTTCAATTGATGTAATAAACAAGCGCGAAATCGCAATAGTTTGTGGCACGCTGTCTATTTTTACCACTCCAACCATGAGTCACCTCCCCTGGCTTTTCAATAATTTTAATCTGTAAACCAGAATGTTATCTCTGCACCATTTCGTAACTTTTTATATATTTTGGAAAACATTTAAAACTATTTATCCTACTTATGCTCATCAAAAGAAGCACCGGATACTCGTCGTGTCTGTTGTAGTGTCTGTATTACATATGTTTATTATTTTGTACGCTTTTAAAATACATCATTTTAAAGAGCGGCCAGAAGTGTAGCCTCGATTTGAAGTGCGACAATTTTGTCAAAATGTGCGACAATTTTGGAACGACAGACCGACGGACCGACAGACCGACAGACAGACCGACCGACAAAGTGAGTTATAGGTTTGTGGCTTGAGCCACAAACAATAAGACCCCATTGACATGGTCTAGGGTTAAATTGAGATACGATGGAGTTTGTTCTAAATCTGAAAATTAAAGCTTGGGTGGGGAAGGTCACGTGAAGGCCTTTTCGCTCAATATTGGTGTCATACGCGCGTGCTCCCTCATAAATTTCAAGTTCTTTTTTCTATTCGGCAAATATCGCGATTTTTAACTGGGTTTTAACTTCTTTGACTGAAAGTCCAATATTTATAGGAGTCCCTTCGTGGCCGATCGCTGCAGCTTTGGCAGCTCCATCGGCCTGGTCATTGCCACTAATTCCGCAGTGGGATGGGATCCATGTAATCATTATTTCTACCCCCCTGAATTTTAATTGATGTAATAAAAAACGTATTTCATTTATTATTTCTTGTCTTGTGTTGGTATTGCCCTCTAGAGCCTTAATGGATGATATAGAATCTGTCAGGAGGAATTAAAAAAACCGTAAAGGTTTGTTTTACGTCCTCCTGGCCTAAGCCATATGGGACATTACTATTCTGTCAGGAGGACAACTCTAACGAGGCTTTATGCTACTCCTTGCCGACCTGAAAGGGCGATCATTTTAGGCCCGAATTGCCGATGCCCCCTGGTGACGAGTCAGGAGCAGATAATTTTATGTGGCTATATACTACTAGTTCCTGACAGGCAAGGGCGATAATCTTAACCCTTTCACCACCAATGTCGCATTTTAGCACCACAAAGGTTTAACACCTATGTCACGAAAAGGCATCAAATCAGGGCCTGTTATCAAAAGAACATATTTTCTTAACTTTTGGGAGGTAAGGATAGGCCTAATGTTATATATGTCACAGAGGAATTCGCAATATTGCAGATATTTTATTTTATCTACCCAATTAAGTTTAATGGTATTTTGTGGCTGAAAAATGGCGGGCGGTGAAAGGGCTAAGTAGGTGGCGTGTGCATTTGAGGTCACGAGACAGGGGCAGAGAATTTTCGGTATAAAGCCTCATTGGAGGGTTTGTGAGACTATTAATAATAGTTAAAGGATTCTAGGATGGCCCATAGTTCAGCACTGAAAATGGATATTTTATTGTTGAGTTTAAAAAGTCTGCAAATTTGTAGGGATGGAATCGTGAAGGCACATCCTGTTTGATCATTTATTTTGTTTTTGGTTGCCTTGTTAGTTTTGATGTTCAATGCAGGGTTAGTATGTGCTCACTATATATATGTTTTACCAGCCCTCGCATTTATTTTGAAATCTGCTCAGTCTTTTCTTTTTTCCTATTTCAATCTATGAACTTTACTTTACTTTCTTTCATTTTCACTTGATAACGAGGATATTCCTTGAAACGTTGTGTTTTCTCTTATTAAAAAGGACAAAACAACCTGTTTAGTTTCAGCGTTTTGTTCGTTTGTGTACATTGTCCTTCAGTGGTCATTTCTGTACTTTTTCGAGTATTTGGAACCATCTGTACAAATTAGGAGGTGGTTTTGGAGGCTGTACATTTTTTCTTTGGCGGCTATAGTTATTAAATTTGGGTCTTTCTGTTTGGAGTACATCTGATGTAGGGAAGCATCAAACATTGGATCCTCTCGTT
>CM065711.1:34023448-34025948 GCA_017654935.2 Phymorhynchus buccinoides | reverse complement strand
AAACGGATTTTCACTCACTTTCACACACACAAGCCTATAATGTCAAGCCTAGTCAGAAAGGGACAGAACCTCGGTACTCTGCAGCCTCGTTTTCGTTCACTCATTATCAATGCGCATATCCTCCAATAATCATCTATGACAGTCAAGCATCAAACAGGCACGCACTGCGACGACGCTACGTAATACAAAATCACCACATTCGCCACAATAGAGAGCATGGTGAGAGTTACGCTCAGGCCGTGGCCTCGCCGAAATTTGGCGTAGCATTGAGCGTATTTCGGGTCGCTACGCTTCATATCCTGGAAATCGGCGTAGCCTATGACGTCACTGAGCCCGGCGGCGACTTCGATGCGGAAGGCGTCGACCATGTTTTGGACGATGATCGGGGCAATGAAAAGGCAGTTGATGGCGCTCGAGGCGAAGTTGATGAGCAAGCAGATCATCTGCAAGAACACATATAATGAGCGACTTAGCGGGGTGTGGGGTTTTTTTACCACCAGGGGGCATAACGCTTGAGTGGGGCTAATCCTCTTTATATTCTTAGAATGAAATAGTGAGGCCAAGAGAGGAGATGACGAAATTGAACAAAGGGTAATTACTCTCTTTTTCTAATTAACTCCCCTCCACCAAAGTTGATTACGATACCATTAGCCCCACACTAGCAGTGCGTGGGTGAGAACTAAGAATTGAAGAGAGAGAGAGAGAGAGGGGTGAGAAGTCCCACCCTCTCTCTCTCTCTCTCTCACTACGCCCAACTAAGAAAATCGCGTGATAAGCCCCTAGTGGATTACGACTTCCCCCTGGCGGGCATTTGTAATCGCCATAAGTCGACCATTCAATAGACGATTTTTTTAGAGAAAAAACCTAGGGGACGAGCACTTCGTGAAAATTAGAGTTGTTTACCTCCATTACTCGGTCAAAAACCATAGCAACAATGCAACAATGGCGATCGAAGCTTGAAACCGCAGGATGCGAATCAGCGACTTGCAAAATTTTTTCAGAAAAATTAGGGGTGGCCAGTGGCCACAAAACTGATAAAACTTGCAAAATGTGAGATCAAAATATAAATGACATACATTTTTTGAATGACGCACGGTGTTCTAAGTGCTGTGTGTCTGCTCAAACACATGAGTCGATAGGCTACGAAGCTGATAGTAGAGTGATTTCCCCTGTTTGACCGATTGAATTAGGCAAGATCACTCTATCCCACACACCATGAAATTACTCCCCTTAATTATCTCCGAACAATTCCTTTGGAAGAAATACATATAAATGGCACAAGCTATAAATAAATAAATGGCACAAGCCATAAATAAATAAATGTCATAATCTCCCTGTGAGTATACCGGGGGGAGGGGGGGGGGTCATTGGTAAAAATAGTTCCCCCACCTTCTGGAAGTTCTGTGCTGGTAACTTCCTCTAATCTGCCACTGACTCTCTTTGACTCTGCCTTTTTCCTTTGCTTACTGTCATTTACTGTCTTTCTGACTTATTGGCCCATTCTCCTGCCTTTTCCACACACAAAAACACTTCCAAATAACCTTTCTCATTAAATTTTCTCAAATTTTGAGCTCCTCCGAAATCGGAATGTGTTGGCTGTGCGCAGCGGGGAGACCAGTGAAAACTGAAAACGGACACATACGTATTTTACCCATTATGGCCATATGGCCCGGGAACGCAGAAGAAGAAGAAATGGCACAATATAAGCTTCAAGCCTTTACGTCCTCTCGGTCTGGAACAGACACATATGGGACATTTGTAGATACAAAGATGGTGGGAACGATACTGGAGGCAATACCCGAAGGTTGCTGTTGCCGACGACGAAAATGGAGTTTTACGTCCTCTTTGTCTGAATCAGACACATATGGGACATTTGTAAATACAAATATGGTGGGAACAATACTGGAGGCAATGCCCGGAGGCAGTACGAAACCAGTAAAGTCCCGATTTTTTAAATTAATACAGGTGACCACGCCTCGGTTAAACCTCATCGGCTATGGCACCGCCACAAGTATTGGTTGCTGTTGCCGTAAATTTTACCCCATATTTATAGCTAATAGTGCCATATGTGTCGTGTGTGTGTGTGTGTGTGTGTGTGTGTGTGTGTGTGTGTGTGTGTGTGTGTGGGGGTGTGTGTGTGGGTGTGTGTGTGCGTGCGCGCGCGCGCGCGAATGTGTGTGTGTGTTGCATGCTCAGTTTAAGCTGCATTTTTTTTAATTTTTATTATGCTCATGCATATGTAGACCCACATGTGTTTAGCATGCGTATGTGTTTGCGCGGCGTGTGCCATTATGTGTGTGCGCATAAACTAACACACACACACACGCACACGCGCACGCACGCGCACACACACTCACACACACACACACACACACACACACACACACACACACACACACACACACACACACACACACACACACACACACACATCACACACACACCTGAACTAGATGCGAGCTATCCCAGGACTCTGCGGGGTGGAGCGTGACGAAGGTTG
>CM065711.1:34010948-34013448 GCA_017654935.2 Phymorhynchus buccinoides | reverse complement strand
ATACACACATACACACACACTTTCTCTCTCTCTCTCTCTCTCTCTCTCTCTCTCTCTCTCTCTCTCTCTCTCTCTCTCTCTCTCTCTCTCTCTCTCTCTCTCTGTCTGTATGGCAGCTTTGCTATTGGCATTAAAAAAAAGTCATTTGTCATCTCTCTCTCTCTCTCTCTCTCTCTCTCTCTCTCTCTCTCTCTCTCTCTCTCTCTCTCTCTCTCTCTCTCTCTCTCTCTCTCTCGTTTCATAATATCAATTGCTTTGCTACCTTTGTATTCAGCTCTGTATGTGTAATAGTATGCCTTGCCATGTTTGTGTTTTGTTCTAGTATATGTATCAAGAACAGATTGGAAGAATAGGCGTTGCCTAAAATCTATATCCTTGGAAAATAAAGTTTAAGTTTTCAAGTTTTCTCTCTCTTTCTCTCTCTGTCTCTCTCTCTCTCTCTCTCTCTCTCTCTCTCTCTCTCTCTCTCTCTCTCTCTCTCTCTCTCTCTCTCTCTCTCTCTCTCTCTCTCTCTCTCTCTCTCTCTCTCTCTCTCTCTCTCTCTCTCTCTCGTTTGCCAAAGTTCGCATATTGTGTTTTTGAGCACGTGCCAATGCACGCACGTGCATTTTGTGTGTAGGCCACGTCTGCTGAGAGAGTGAAATGTGAGGTAGCCTACACACACACACACACACACACACACACACACACACACACACATGCATATTTCCACGTAAACACGCATTAGTTGTGACCTTGGAGTGCGTCCATGCACGTATTATATTATGAAACGAGAGAGAGAGAGAGAGAGAGAGAGAGAGAGAGAGAGAGAGAGAGAGAGAGAGAGAGAGAGAGAGAGAGAGAGAGAGAGAGAGAGAGAGAGAGGGGGGAATCTAGGTATAAGTTGATGGCATTGGTACCGTTTGTAGTAAAACTCATTAATTAACATTACTGATGAACAAGGTCCATTAGGAACTTGTGATACAATTTTCGAAATGAAGTTTTCTTCTCTTTTTTATTAGATCATCAGGGAGGCCGTTCCACAATATTTACCACAAGAGAGAGAGAGAGAGAGAGAGAGAGAGAGAGAGAGAGAGAGAGAGAGAGAGAGAGAGAGAGAGAGAGAGAGAGAGAGAGAGAGAGAGAGAGAGAGAGAGAACTTTTAACCTTTATTTTCCAAGGATATAGATTTTAGGCAATTGCGCCTATTCTTCCAATCTGTCCTTGATACATATAATACTAACACAGAACACAAACATGGCAAGGCATACTATTACACAAAGGTAGCAAAGCAGTTAATATTATGAAAAATAGATAGGCTGAAATATGGGTTTATAAAACTTGCATAATTTGTTAATACTCGCGCGTGCATACAAGCATGCTTACACAATAGCGCGCATGTAGGAAACATACATTATAGAACAGGGCAAATAAATGCATCATAGGGTATGTAACAGGTAACAATTTGCATTAAATTGAGGACACCATTTCTAACATATATTAGGCACATTGTAGGCGAATAGTAAACAAATAGAATGAAATGAATAAAATAAACTGAATACATACTAACATCGTCATAAGCATCTAGCATACCAGGAGATATGACCCTGGGGGGTAAATGAGCTTAAGGAGGGTCGAATGTTAGTGTCTTTCGAAGACTCGTTTTGAAGGCTGCGATAGAGGAGCATAGTTTATGATGTCACACGGAAGGGAGTTCCATATGAAGGAACCCGAAAAGGTAAAGATCGACTTAAATTTATCAATTCTTGTTTGTGGTAAAATATAATTACATGAACCATAACGTTGTGAGGCTTGTGTAACTAGATTTTTCAGGTATTGTGGAGCTAAGCCTTTGCCGGTGTACTTTGTACATGAGAATGGCTTTATTGTAGCTAAGCTGTGATTGCAGTGGACGTATGTTTAACCGGGCTTGTTTTTGTAATGTACTGAGTTCAGGATCAGGAAGAATTATTTTAGCTGCCCTTTTGTCTTTTGTACATTGAGTTTCAATAGGTGACAATTAGCTGCAGAGTCCCAGACTACAGCTGCGTAATTAATGTGTGAGAGACAGTGGGCATGAAAAAAACCCATTTTGCGCGCATCTATATCTATGAAGGGTGTAAGGTTTTTTTTAGTAGGAATAGGCTGCGTGCAAGTTTATGTGTCATTTTTTCAAAATGGGATTGCCATTTTAGTTCGGCGTCGTCTATTATCACTCCTATATAGGACTCGGTGCTCGCGTACTTGGTCTATTCCATTGTCATTGATATAAACATTCAAAACTAGAGGTTCTTTCTGATGCTTTTGTCTTGAAGTGATTACCATGCTTTTGGCTTTGTTTGGATGGATGACCATACGGCTTTGGCTACACCAATCAGAAACATCATGTAATGCTGACTGAAGAGAGGTTTGAATCGCAGGTAGGTTAGTTGCACTAGAATGGAGAGAGGTGTCATCAGCAAAGAGATCACACGAGACAGAGTCAGTTGATATTGATAATGGTAGATCATTAATGAATAGG
>CM065711.1:33998448-34008448 GCA_017654935.2 Phymorhynchus buccinoides | reverse complement strand
TAGAGACGGGGACACAATGAGATGAAGACACATAGAGATGGGGACACAATGACACACAGAGACGGGGACACAATGAGATGAAGACACATAGAGATGGGGACACAATTAGATGAAGACACATAGAGATGGGGACACAATGACACACAGAGACGGGGACACAATGAGATGAAGACACATAGAGATGGGGACACAATTAGATGAAGACACATAGAGACGGAGACACAATGACACAATGAGATGAAGACATAGAGATGGCCCGGGGACACAATGAGATGAAGACATAGAGATGAGGACACAATGAGTTGAAGACACATAGAGACGAGGACACAATGAGAATGACATATAGAGACGGGGACACAATGAGATGAACACATAGAGATGGCCCGGGGACACAATGAGATGAAGACATAGAGATGAGGACACAATGAGTTGAAGACACATAGAGACGAGGACACAATGAGAATGACATATAGAGACGGGACACAATGAGATGAACACATAGAGACAGGGACACAATGAGATGAACACATAGAGACGGGGACACAATGAGATGAACACATAGAGACAGGGACACAATGAGAATGACACATAGAGATGAGGACACCCAGAGACGGGGACACAATGATACATATATAACAGGGCTCCCAATCGTCCCGCAAAACAAGGGGTCCCAGGGACTGAAGAGAGTTGTCGCCCCTACATCAAAATACTCGCGATATTTCAAACAAAAACTCCTACAAGATAAAGAAAAAAACCAAATTGAAAATATGTTGATTGGTAATTTTCTTAATACCTTATAATTTTCGTACTTTGTAATAATTTTCATCTTAAAATCAAAATCAAAATAGTAAAAGAAAATATATTTTTAAAAAATCTAAGATCTTAGTCACGTGGCATTCTGAGCGTAAACATGGCGTCCAAGTTAGCCCACGTCGTCTGCCTACTGTTTCTGATCTTTGTTGTTCGTGTGTCCTGCGACGACGACCATGGCTCAGACGCTTTAAGCTACGAAAAGGAGACCTTCGAGGCTGCGATAAGCGAGAAGAAGCATTTTGTGATGTTTTTTGCGCCTTGGTAAGTTAGAATTCGATCGGTTTTTGACGCGTGTTTCGGCGTTTTCGGTTTTGCCTTTTGGCAGAATCAGTGAATAATTCATGAACGACTGAGTGAGTCCTCATTTTTAGCCTCGGGCAGAAGGTTTCACGATCAATGGGTTGATCATTGATTAGGGCAGACGGTTCGTTTGTTCAGCGATAAATACTCAATAACAGAACCATCAAAACGATGATTGCGGTCATCCATTTGAGGGGAGCGTCGATTTACCCAAAAGGAATCTTTAAGGAATCTTTAAGGGACCTTGTGTTTGTGTGTGTGAATGTGTATGTCATTGTGTATATATGCGTGTGAGTGAGTGCGTGTCACTGTGTGTGTATGTGTGTGTGGTACACATGAACAAGAAAAACAATATAAACCAAAACGATCTGTAATTCTTATTTTGAACAGCCAACGAGAAATCCATTGATTCTTCATGCATTCATATCAACAAAAACTGTACACACACACACACACAGTGACACACACACACACACAGTGACACACACACACACACACATGCATACACACACTTTTGTGTCCTTTTGGGTCTCTTAAAGTTTCCTTTTGGGTTCCTTTTGGGTCCTTTTGGGTAAATCGACGCGCCGTCCATTGAGGCATTGTGGAATAGATGTTGCTCAGCCTCAGTTGCCGCTGTAGCTCAGTTGGTAAGTCCGAGTCGCTAGCTCGTAATCCGTCAGGTCTGCAGGTTCCAACCCAGCTCGGTTCACTATGTCAGTATGTGACTATGGTGTGTCCTTGGGAAAGGCACTTTATTCCTGTTTTCCTCACTCCACCCAGGTGTAAACGGGCACCTGACGTCAGTTGGGGAAAACGTCCTTCGGATGAGACAAAAACCGAGGTCCCGTGTGCAAACGCATGCACAAGATCTTCTGCACACGTTAAAGCCCATCCCACTATTCGGTACGAGTAGGCCGTGTGTGCCGGTGGGATGGATGACACGATTTCACATAGCACGCATCCTGTGCGCTATTAATGGTCTGAATTAAGACCAGTGAGCGCGGGGCAGGATAAACATCCCCAACTAGAAGATGTTCACACATACCCAGGGCTCCCAGTCGTCCCGCAAAAAAAGGGGTCCCAGGGACTCCTTCACTTACAGTATAGAGGGTCCTAGAGGCAGGATAGAGGGTCCCAGTGGCATAGCGAATGCTAAAAATAATTTTTCTAGTGCATCCTTGGGACCCCCTGCACATTCTTATAGAGGGTCCTGTAGACTGTTAGTGCTTCATAGACCCCCAAATGGGGGTCCCTGGGAGCCTTGCATACCGCTACCAGAAAGGCTTTCATTGAACGCAAGACTGTTTGCTGACGACACTGCAGTTTCCACTAAATTACAGACTCATTTTCACGGGAGAGGACCATGCCCATTTACATGAAGACCTCCAGCGCCTTGAGGAATGGGAGAAGAAATGGGACATGAAAATTGAAATTTCACCCGAGGAAGTGTCAAACGTTGCCTGTCACACGAAGCAGGAAGCCCTCGCACTACCCCTACCAACTTCATGGTCACACCCTGCTACACTGTGCACTCGGTGAAGTACCTGGGTGTCACTCTACAGGCAAACGGGAGCTGGGACGACCATCTGAGTGCGATCACAGCAAAGGCCAGTCAGACACTCGGATTTCTCAGGCGAAACCTCAAGATAGCCTCCACTGAGCTGAGAAAAATGGCCTTTGTAAGGCCGTTTCTTGACTATGCCTGCTCAGTGTGGGATCCCTCCACTCAGAAAAAAACATCGAGAGTGGAACTGATCCAGTGAAGAGCTGCAAGGTTCGTCTCGAATCAATATTGGAGAACAGCCAGCATCACCGATATGGGAGTCCAGTATATAACAGTAAAAACACACCAAAAACCTACGTATATAAAAATAAATGCATGCGCACACACACACACACACACACACAAACAAATACACATACATACACACATAATACAGCCACACACACAGACTCACAGACAGACACACACATACTCACTCCAGCCCTCCCCGTGTGGGGATACCGGGGGGTCTTTTGTATAAATAGTTCCCCCACCTTCTGGAAGTTATGTGCTTGTAGCTTCCTCTAATCTGTCACTCTCTTTGACTCTGCCTTTTCCCTTTGCTTACTGTCTTTCTGCCTCACCGGTCCATTCTCCTGCATTTTTTCAAGAAACGCTTTCAAAAACATTTCCTCCAGCCGAAGTCGGACTTGCTGGGCCCAACTATTTCTTAGGCGCATAACGGCAGCATGACGCATCTGCGCTCATAATTGACAGGAAGCTGTCTGAGCGACCGAAGAAGAAAACTCCAGCCCTTCCCCCCACCCCCCCACCCCACCCACACACTACAATCCCTAACAACCACAGTCATGTGTTACAATTTTTTTTAATGCACTCAAGCTGTCAAGTTCAGCTGCTGCCTTGGAAGCAATCCACTGTTGCACAGCTGTCGGAACATTAGAAATAGAACGCAAAACTGGGGCCGTCAATTATCAATACGTCCCCCATTCTCCGACACGTTCTTCTACACACACAGCGAAGACAGAGCGGTGGAACGCGTGAGAAAGAGGAGAAAGAAAAAGCAGAGAGGGGGGGGGGGGGGGGGAGCAAGCGTTAAGACGCTAGATCACCAGCCGCGCGGCAGTATTTTCATCTGCAGTGCTTCGCCTTGCAGCTGGTAACAAACCTTAATAATAATATTCACAAGGGTAATAATAAAATACAAACATGTACTTTAAAGCTCTATCTACCTAGTTTTTGAGATATTGATATTTTAAGGTTTTGCGATGCTCAGACTTTCGGAAACCCATGTCTGAAGCATACTTTGACAGCATAAATACTGAAATCTATTTTTCTGTGATCTTTCAAATTCACACAGTTCATTCAATAATATGCAATGTGTACAAATCCAAAGAAACAGGAGAATCGGTCACATAGTAAATGAGCAAAATTGTGAAAAATCACATCAAAACTTGCTTACATTTGCACGAACACCCATTTTTCAAAGGCTGTAGAGATATATATGAACAATCCCATTTTTATTCAGATCCTAGTTCTATAGTATTCAGACATTAGCAGGGTTGTTGTTTGCTGTTGGCCTTCGGCGATTCACCGAAAATTACCAAAAATGTCCTAAAAGTCAACCGTCCTGTCGGCCCAGTGGGCCGAAGGTTTGATTACCAAATCGGCACGAGTATGTCCGTTTTTTTATGAACAACGAAATGTATCCGGTTTTTTTATGAACAACGAAGTGAAACAAAGTTTGCTTGCACCGCGTGTGACCGAGATCAAAAAGCTAATTTTGTCGCGTCATGATTTTACTAGCACAAGGCCAATTGCCTCGTGAGAGTTGCTTCCCTTGCTGCTTATAGCGGACGTTTGCCACACCGTAGTGTGAGTCTGTGTGATCTCGTCGTCCTTTAGCGTCAGTGTTTCACTGGTTTTTGATTGAAATGCCTCCCAAAAAGAAGACCAAACTTATAAGCGGGCAGTCGCTACTTTCGTTTGGGGGATCAGTTAACAAGCAAGCAGAGATTGACAGCACTTGTGACCGAGTGAGATGGCCTAAAATTGTTGAAATTGGCCTGAGGTTTTGTGGCTGTTTAGGCCAAATGGCCTAAAGTGAAAATTTCTAACACCATCTCTGATTAGCTCTATTCTTTCCAGCCTTTACAGTAAACTAATAGGACTTTAGAAGGACTTCTAAGACATCATGAGGATAGGTCTCATAGTATCTCGACGTGAACTGTTTTGTCTCGTGAATAAAATGTCACTTGACACTTGTCGTGTAGTTGTTTGTTTGTTGCATGTTCCAGTGACGTTGCAGTCTGTTTCAGGTTTTTAGTTTTTTTTAAATTCAGGAATTAAAGATTCGGGATTTGGGACCTCCCCTCTCACTTAAGACCCCTGTCGTAGTGTCGATGCATAGTTTGTTTATCGTATAAAAAAAGTATGCATGCACAGCCCTGAAAGTGGAAAATGTTGTCCACCAGCATTTGGCTGCTAACTTTTTTTTTTTTTTACCAGCCAAACCAAACGTTTTACCAGCCAAACCAAACGTTTTACCAGAAGAACCAAAAGTTTTACCAGCCAAACCAAGACCAGCCAAACCAAAAGCCAAAAGTTTTACCAGCCGAACCAAGAGTTTTTGTTGGCCTTGTCGTTGAAGAGAAGCCACGAAAATTCTTTCTTCCATTTTGGTAGAAAAGTTTGTGTTTCACTCTTGCCCTTTTTGGGTGATGGCTGCGATGCCTTTGAAGTTGAAGTTGAAGCCGAAGAACGTTTCATTTTGAACATGCACTGGCTGGCGGGCAAGCAAATTGCGTATCGTATATCCGGTGCGTGGGAAAACATGGATTGGGAAAGGAATCGCACGAGAAAGAACATCGTTTTTTGCCCACTCGCATTTGGCGGGTGAAGTGAATTATTATAAAGTCGCCGTTTTTGTGTGTGTTCACTCGCCATTTTCAGGGCTGATAATGCATTCGTTGGTGCGTGTGTTTGTGTGTGGTCAGGTGCGGTCACTGCAAGCGGCTGGCCCCCACCTGGGACGAACTGGCCAGGCTGTACAATCACGACGAGTCTCCCGTGACTGTGGCCAAGGTACGTTTGGTCATTCTTCTCCTTCAAGGACAGATTGTAGGAATAGGCATCGCCCAAAACCTTTATCCTCGTCAAATAAAGTTGTCCAGTGTCTTTAATCACAATCACAATATTTTATTCGTCCAATAAAATGGAAATGTGTATGTGGTGGCCCGTAAAAGGTTTAGGCCGTGTACACACATTTGCAGAGATTCTGTATGGAAATCCCCATGCTCATTCCGTAAAACGCTTTCGGAGTGTGAGGCGAGCCGCGCTGCTCTGGATTCGAGTGTCATGTCATGTTAGCATCGACATCACTGCCACACCACTGTCACTCTGTGTCCCCAGGTGGACTGCACTCAGGAGACGCCTCTCTGCTCCGAGCACGACGTGACGGGCTACCCCACCTTGAAGTTCTTCCACAAGGCGGCAGACAAGTTCCTCCGCTACAAGGGAAACCGGGACCTGGGCTCCCTGAGGAAGTTTGTGGACGAGCAGGCCAGCCAGGTGAGTGAGAACGTCTCTAGGATAATGCTGAAAGTGGGAATGTATCATGGGCATGGCTGAATGGAAGATGAGTGTGGACCTTTGTAGTGCACCCTGAAGCGCTTGAACACTATGGTACCAATGCAGGCCAGCCAGGTGGGTGAGAACGTCTCTAGGATAATGCTGAAAGTGGGAATGTATCATGGGCATGGCTGAATGGAAGATGAGTGTGGACCTTTGTAGTGCACCCTGAAGCGCTTGAACACTATGGTACCAATGCAGGCCAGCCAGGTGGGTGAGAATTCTACTTAACCCTTTTGCCGCCAGACATTTTTCAGCCAAAAATATCCATGAAACTGAACTGGACAGAAACAAAAAGATCTGCAACATAGGGAATTCCGCTGAGTCGTATAAAACATTAGGCCTGTCCTTTTGGTCTCCCAAAATTAAGAAAATAGGGTCTTCGGATAACAGACCCTGATTTGATATTTTAGTGACATGGGTGTCAAAAACGTTTGGTGCATAAATGCGACATTGGCGGTGAAAGGGTTAATGTCGTCCTCCGGTCTTGAACAGACACAAGACATTAGTAGATATAAAGATGGTGGGAACGATATCCTGGAGGCAGTGCAACACCAGTAAAGTCCCGATATGTTTAACAATACAGATGCTACTCTTTCATTTTTACACTGATTTCAGTAGTTTTAATTTTACCAGAAACTGAACTTCAGATTTTTTTAATTCCTCCCCAAAAAATTAAAAAATGAGCGCAATCGATTTGGGGCGTTTTGAACATGGTTGTTCTATCTTGGAAGTTTACAAGGACAATGTAATAATTTTACAAGGCTTATCAGACTCAAACTGTCTCTGTCTATCATTTTAACTCAGGGACCCCCATGAAGTACTAAAATTCTAAAGGACCCTCTAAAAGAATGTGCAGGGGGTCCCAGGGATGCACTAGAAAAATTATGTTTAGCATTCGCAATGCCACTGGGACCCTCTATCCCGCCTCTAGGACCCTCTATGCTGTAAGTGAAGGAGTCCCTGGGACCCCTTGTTTAGGGAGCCCTGAAAACTTACTTTTTTTGTGTCAGTCCTGTTGGTAGTCAGTGTCAGTGGCATAAGTTTGTTCCAAAGCCTGGCGAGGTGACGACGTTTGACTTTGAGGATTTGTTTATTTCAGGTTTTGGGATTTCCAGAAAATCTGCTTTACAGGTTTTGGGGACCTCCTTACGCTTGCATTGTTGTAGTAATAATAATAATAATAATAAACATAAACGGATGTTTATATAGCTCTTTTTATCGATTCACAAAGAGCTTTGATGTTGTTGTCGCACCCTGGCTAAAAGACTCCAGGGATCATCCCAACAGCTGAAGCGCTTGAACACTATGGTACCAATGCACCAGCCCTGGATGCCTTCGGAGGAACAAAGCGCTTTGCAATCAGCATTTAAGCACATACACACACATGTGCACACACAACAACAACAACAACATACAGTATTTATACGGCGCTGAATCTTGATATAAATCAAATCAAAGCGCACACACACGTTAGCATTCATAGCGCATTCAAACCAAAACGCAATACAACGCGAACACACACAGATAACATAAATGGAATATAGCAGAAACAGACCTAATGGCAAGAGAGAGAAGAGAAAGAGAGAGGAGCTTTAATGACGGGGGGAACAGGTGGGTTTTGAGGTTAGCTTTGAAAGCAGAGAGAGTCGGTCGCTGACGGAGGGAGAGCGGAAGTTTGTTCCAGGAGGTCGGTCCTGAGACAGCAAAAGAGTGCCGACCAACAGTTGAAAGCTTATACCTAGGGATCTGGAGAGAAAGAGGGTCAGACACACACACACACACTCTGATGGGCGGCCATGGGTGCATGCACCACTTGATACGACGTGTCCATTTTTCTGTTTTTAGACAGAGAGTGAGGGAGACCAGCCCCCTCCCCCAGAGCAGGACGAACAGAAGAAACAGGAGGAGTCAGTCGTGGAACTGACCAACGACAATTTCGACAACTCGATCCAGACGGGGTTTCACTTCGTCAAGTTCTACGCGCCCTGGTGCGGGCACTGCAAGCGACTCGCGCCTACATGGGACGAACTGGCCAAATCGTTCGCCGACGATGCGCAGGTGTCTGTTGGGAAGGTGAGGTGGAGAGAGAGAGTATGTGTGTGTGCTAGTGTCAGGGATGTGAGAGCTACGCGTAAGCGCGTAAATGCGCTTTTTCTATTTGAAAAAAACAAAACAAAACAAAACAAAACGCACAAAGACAGATTGTCGAGTTAGGTAGCCTTTCTTTGCGCGCGCACACACAGTGCAGGCATGGTAGACCTCCGCGAATCGCAGAGAATCCGCGAAAGTGAAAATTTGACACGCAACAACAAAAAAGCCGGCGTAAAAATTTGCTTGGGTGCCTAAAAATTACTCTGCGTTAAAACCTATGCAATCGCTTCGCGGAAACTGATGTGAATGACTGAACAAGCAACTTCCCGTCGAAGTTAGCAGTCATGCGTGGCCTTGTTCACGCCACATGCTTCCAGATTTGTGATCCTAGTGCTTCTTTTTCTTCATTTTGACGCCCAACTTCATTATTTTAGTTTAAGTCGACATCTTTCAAATGAAATGCAGAATCGGTTGGATATTCTTCCGCGAAACCCACTTTGCCCCCACTACCATGCCTGACACTAGTGACAGTGAAAACGAAAGCAGTTTGTAGCGTGAGTACAGTCCCTTGACTGAATTTTGTAAGCTTCTCTGTGGTTGGCCAGTTACGTCCAATGGCAGTGCGTCATTTTTATATGTTCGGCTATGAATTCGAAGGAGGATTTTGATGTTTTTCAAAGCTATTGAATGACTGTTTCATCATCAGCCTTAAAAGTTATTTATCACACCATAGATGTGAGGAAAGAGGAGATCGACAAAGGATGCCAGCACAAATTTGACAGGGCTTGGCTGGATGAAACTGCAACGGACAGTAAGATCCGTGTAGGCGAGCAGCGAAAAAAATTGATATCGGAGGCAAAGTTTTGTTTGAGTACTTTGATGATACCATCGGCTACGCTTTTTCGTTTTGGGCACTCGCATCCCTGTAGCAAAAACAAATTGTCGGAAGCAAAGTTTTGTTTGAGTACTTTGATGATACCATCGGCTACGCTTTTTCGTTTTGGGCACTCACATCCCTGTAGCGAAAACAGATTGTCGGAGGCAAAGTTTTGTTTGAGTACTTTGATGATACCATCGGCTACGCTTTTTCGTTTTGGGCACTCGCATCCCTGTAGTGTATATATGTGTGTGCGTGCGCAGAGTCTTCCTCCAGTACTATCAACAATAATGACCAGCCGGGTAGCAATGTTGATGAGGAAACCATATTTCCTGGGTTAATTTTGGACGAGGATGATTGTTTGATGATCAGGGGCTCCCACAAAACAAGGGGTCCCAGGGACTCCTTCACTTACAGCATAGAAGGTCCTAGAGGCGGGATAGAGGGTCCCAGTAGCATAGCGAATGCTAAAAAGAATTTTTCTAGTGCATCCCTGGGTCCCCTGCACATTCTTTTAGAGGGTCCTGTTGAATTTTAGTGCTTCATAGACCCCCAAATGGGGGTCCCTGGAAATAAAATTGAAAACGATTAACAACCGCAACATATTTTGTTTGTTTTATAAATGTGCAGGTGGACTGCACGGTGCATGCTAAGTTATGCACCAGCCACGGGGTCAAGGGTTACCCTACTCTCATCCTCTTCAACAATGGAGATAAGGTGAGAGACATAAAGAGAGAGAGAGGTGTGAGAGAGCATGATGCACTGAGGATCGAAAACTGATCCTG
>CM065711.1:33988448-33993448 GCA_017654935.2 Phymorhynchus buccinoides | reverse complement strand
ACCACCCCGATTGATCGCACTGCCACATTGCAAGCACAAAGCAATACTTTCTACAATCACTCCATCACTCTTTCGATTTTTTTTCCAGGAGAAAATGCCTCCAAATGTTCGTTACTGTAGTGTATGCCTAATCATTGGCCATACTTGCTCCTTACAACTAGAAACAGCTACTCTTGGTTTACAAACACCCAATCTGCACTGAGATTCACTCATTCAGTGTTGTTCTTCGAAAAGAATGCGTTATTCTAAGATAAACTTACTTTCAGTTTGCAGTTAAAAAACCCGGTTCACATCAACTCGAACCGGTTTTTCGAACAGCGGAATTTAAGGACCGGTTTTTCGGTTCAAACCGGTTTTTTCCCCCACCTCTAGTGAGTGTGTGTGTATGCGCGCGTGTGTGCAGCCATTCTTGCAATGCATGCGTGTATGCATATGTGTGTGTGTGTCTGTGGAACAGAATCAACAAGTCATGGTTCTGGAACTTGAGAAACGTTTGTCACATGATGAAAGTGTGTGTGTATACATGTGTGTGTGTGTATGGGCAGACCTGTTTACCCTCCCGGTTTTGCTGGAATTATCCCGGGAATTTGCAAAAATTCTGGGTAAAATAATAAATTCCGGGTGAACATTGAAAATCCCGGGATTTCGAAAAACCGTCTATTATTTGTTTCTGTTTGTATGAAAAGACGCAAGGGTTGTAGTTTTGCGCCAAACATGTCATCAGGCAAGTCAACCGCAGGCGGCAAGCGCCAGAAATCTTCGACAAACGACAGCAGTGATAGGGTGAAACGGCCAAAAGTGAAGCAGAAGTTTTCTCAAAAGTATTTGAAAGTGCCAGGAATAAGTTCGCGTTTGGGGGACGAGCATGCACACTGCAAGTACTGCAATGTGGACTTCAAAATTTCGCATGGCGGCATAAGCGACATTGCGATGTGAATTCTGGTGTTTTTTTCTTCTCAAATTCCGGGTTATAAGGGTAAGCGGGTCTGTGTGCGTGTGCGCACACTTGTATGGGTGTTGTCATGGAAAGGTTTATATGCATCTGTATGTTTGTGTGTGTGTGCACTTGAAAATGATGAACAAAGTGTGTGTCTGTGTATTCCTGTGTGTGTGTGTGTATGTGTATGTGACACTGTGTACACATGTGTTTGTGTGTGTGTCATTGTGTGTGTATGCATGTGAATATATGCATGCAAGCATACAAGGTGGCTTGCTTTCTACAGCTGAACTATAAAGTTTAGCAAAAATATGGAATGGACTTTTCTTTTCTTTTTTTTATTAATCGAAAGTATTATAAACATTTAAGTAGTAGTAGTAGTAGTAGTCACAGCAGTTGTTGTTGCTGATTGTTATGTGCATTTTTACCGGCCAAACGAAGTCTGACCGGTATTGTTTTGTCTGCTGATGTTATTGGATTTTTGTTTCATGTTTTTATTCCATTTCAATTCTGTGTCAAGCGCCCTGTAGCCTACATAGTAGGATGGGCGCTAAAAACATTTTCCTCATTATTATTATTATACACATTTGTGTTACATTTTGTAATATCCTCAGGGATTATTAAAGTTATGGATTGATTGGTTGATTGAATGAATAATTGATTGATTGAATGATTGATTGATTAATTATTCATTTGTTGTATGTGTGTTTAATAGTTGGAGCAGTACCAAGGATCCAGGACTCACGAGGATTTGAAGAGTTTTGTGACCAGCAAAGTCCAGGAGGCCTCGGGTTCGGAACAAGAGGCCATACCCGACGAACCAGATCAAGAAGAAGAAGAAGAAGAGGTAAGAATTAAAAAAAAATGTTTTGTCTGTGCTTGAATTTGACATACTGTATTTTGCTAACTATATGACGATACAGACCTGTTTTTACCTACGGATTTGTCCGTAATTATTACGCCGCTGAACGAGTGCAAAAAAAAGAGAAGAAATCGAAAGAAGGCATGGCGTTTGAGCCGTACTCGCTACTGTGTCGTCTGCTATCAAAGGTACCACTTCGAGTGATGTCCCTTGAATGAATACTTCCGGTTTATTTCTCAATGCCGCCTTTTTTCTAGGTACGAAGTGCAATCTGAAGGCATGCCGAAGAAAACACTCTTGCAAGCGGATGATTCTGACTCGGATCCTGATCGGATGCCAAAGAAAAAAGCGAGGTCCCCCCTCCCGCCTCAACGCAACCAAGATTTCGGCAGTTGTTGAAGTTGGGTTTGGATAGGAAGTTGCAGCGTGCGTGTACCGCCATCGTCTTATATACAAAGGGGCACAGATGCTGTGCATATAACCACTGACTTTCCAGTTTCCAGAAGCATTTCCGTTCGCGCACTTCCGTCATGATGTCGATGTGTGCAATACTCTAGCTACTTGCCAGGGGAGGGAGAGAAAGGAGAGAGAAAGGTGGCAGAGTGGTTAAGACGTTCGCCTGCTAAATGTAATGCGTGACTGCAGCGTGAGTGACCCGGGTTCGAATCCCGGCCTCCTCGCCCTTTCTTTCTAGTTTGACAGGAACATCGAACTGAACGTCCAGTCCTTCGGATGTGGATTTAAAGCTAGTCTGACCCGTGCGCTATATGCATGTAAAAATCCCACGGCAGTTGAAGGCCGGTGAGAGCAGGGAGAAATCCTGCTGCCTGGTATGACCAAATTGATAGCTAGGTTTTCCAAGTGTGCCCCCCCCCCCTCCTCACCCTGTGCCCCCCCACCCCCTGAAACATTTTTTTTTTATAAATTGGGTAGGTGGTGCACTTGCGGTGACACGCTCTCCAGGGGAGAGCAGCCTGAATTTCACAGAGATAAGTCTATGTGACTAGAATATACCAAATACAAAATAGTAAAGAAAGAGAAATAGACCAACATTTCCGCCAAGATTACGTGGAAAAGTATCTGTGCATTGAGAGATCGAGAAAGTGTGCATCATGCTTGATGTACGATGTGCTCAAAAGGCTCTGATGGAGGGTGTCAGTACACGCCTTGCTGCTCGCAGACCGTCAATGTGAATGTGATTCGCTGTGTGTAGGCTAAATAGACCTACACCCTTTCGCCGCCGGCCATGTTTCAGCCAAAAATTACCATTAAACTTAACTTGGTAAAGAAATGTTTTGATCTGCAATATTGGGAATTCCTCTGTGATTAGTATAACATTAGGCCTATCCTTACCTCCCAAAATTAAGAACATAGGGTCTTTGGATAAGAGGCCCTGATTTGATGCCTTTTATTGACTTGGGTGCTAAGCCATTGTGGAGCATAGATGCGACATTGGCGCTGAAAGGGTTAATAAACGAAGGATTAAAATTGACTCCTCTTTTTGTTTAACCCTTTCATCGCCAATGTCGCATTTATGCACCACAATGTTTCAACACCCATGCCACTCAAAGGCATCAAATGAGGGCCTGTTATCTGAAGTCCTTATTTTCTTAATTTCAGGTCTAATGTCACGGAGGAATTCACAATATTACAGATATATTTTTTCTCTACCCAGTTAAGTTGAATGGTGTTTTTTGCTGAAATATTCAGGCACGGTAGACCTCCGCGATTATCGCGTCAAATCCGTGAAACAGTTTGAAACAAAATTATAAAAAAATGCATTGAAATGGCATGAAAAAGTAAAAATTTCACTCATTGAATTTTCTTCGACCCTTGGACCCCCGGCCATTTTTCTTGAAAACCACTTTGCCCCCCACTACCATGCCTGAATGTGGCTGGCGGTGAAAGGGTTACAGTTGCATGCATTTTGGCAGTGTGATTGCTGTTATTATGTAAAGCTGATGATATATCTGGGCATCAATGGATTATGCTTTGCAACATTGATTTACTCCCTTGATTGTGACTGTTGACTATCAGCTGTTTTTAGCTATCCCTTAATCCACCTCATGTTCTCGCCTTCCAATGTGCCTCCTTTGATAGAGTTTCTTGACCCCCAAAAAAGGCAGGAAAATGGACCAGTTAGCACTTCTAGAAGGCGGTGGACCTATTTGTATGAAGCAGGCATGAAAGAATTCCGCTTTTCGCGGAAAATCCGCGGAATGTTTTCCAAACTTCCTCCGAAAAAAAAAATTCTGCAGAATTTTTTTTCATCAAAAAATGTTTGTATAGAAGTAAAGGACCGATCTTGCCGTATTCTTATATCTACAAGTCTCTATTTGGTGATTCTCAAACTGGTTAACCGGAAGTCGCTTTAGCTCACTCGCTTCATTTGTGCGAAGGAAGGCGAAATGAGTACCTCCCGCTCAACAAAAGTAGCGATGTTAGCTGAAAATGTGGGTGGAAGGATTTTGTGCCAACCAATTTTTTGGAATAGATTAGCCCCCCTCCCCACTGAACAAAACTTCTGACGTACGTTAGCTGAAAACTCAGCTGGAAATTCTTTTGGGGGAACGTTCTGCCCCCCCCCCCCCCCCCCCCAACAAAACTTCGGACGTTAGCTGAAAATCCGGGTGGAAGGATTTCTCGGCTGCAAAAATCTCCTTTTTGATCTTCATCCACTTTCATGCATGATGAAGACCCCACTTCTAGAAGGCGGTGGAACTATTTGTATGAAAGACCCCACCCCCACAAACCTCAAATTATCCCCAAGGGGGGGGTATAGTGGTTTTATCTTTTTAAGTTTCTCCCATGGAGATGTGGGGGTGTCTTTCATACAAATAGTTCCCCCACCTTTTGGAAGTTTTGGAACTTCATCTCTATCTCTTTGACTCTGCCTTTTCCCTTTGCTTACTGTCATCTACTATCTTTCTGCATTACAGGTCCAGCCTTTGTTCTAGAAACTCTTACAAAGATTTTCTTCAAGCCGAAGACGGACATGCTGGGCCCTGACTATTTCTTAGCTAGGCGCATAACAGCAGCATGACGCATCTGCGCTCATATGACAGGAAGCATGTCTGGATGATCGAAGAAGAAGAATTATTTTGATGTTGCGTTGTTTTGTTATTAGGAAGCAGTCGTGGATCTGACGGAGGACTCGTTTGAGGAGGGGGTGTCTGAAGGGGTCACCTTTGTCAAGTTCTT
>CM065711.1:33938448-33985948 GCA_017654935.2 Phymorhynchus buccinoides | reverse complement strand
CTCTCTCTCTCTCTCTCCCTCTCTCTCTCTCTCTCTCTCTCTCTCCAGCATTTGATGTTTCTTTTGGAGACTTTCTTTCCCCATTGCTTTCGCGTTCTTCTCCAGGTGTGGCCACTGCAAGAGGCTGGCCCCCACCTGGGAGAAGCTGGCCCTGGCCAACAGAGGCAACGACAGAGCTCACGTGGCGAGAGTCGACTGCACCAAGCACAAGGCCGTCTGCGACAGTCAGTCCGTAAGTCTGGCCACACGTGCAGTCAGTGTGTATGCATAGCAGACCTGTTTACCTTTACGATTTTGCAGTAATTTTTACGGGAAAAAAACTAAAATTACGCAATTACAGCTACAAAAATAATAAACTGGAAAATAAAATCCTAAATATAAAAAATACCCACTACAGTTGTATCGGTAAGCGAAGCTTTTGAAACGATGCGGTGAAAAGTCATTTCGCGCCATTTTCCAAGCGAGTGCATTCCGAAGCTTCTGTATCTTCTGGTCGAAAAAAATAAATAAAAAAAAGACATCAAAAGTCACTTAAGTGGCACAGAAATTCCGGGAAAGTGACCTAAAAATTCCAGGATTACGTCGTTCAGCACTAGGTGACGAGCATGTGTTCTGTGTCTACTGCTCGACGGACATTAGTATTGCACACTCAGGTCAGTACGATATCGACGTTCATTGGTCACGCGTTGGATTAGTTTTTTCCCTCAAAATTACGTTTTTTTTGTTTCAGAAATTACAACTTTGCAAAATAGGGGTAAACAGGTCTGGGATAGCCATGTGAGGAGGAGCCTTGGGGCTGAATTGCCTAGAGTCGCCGGCTCAATATCCAACGTTTTTTTATTTTTTGCTGTCCCATCTTCTGGGTCCTACATTGACGTTGCTCCCATGCCACTCATTCCGAATCCCAATTCGCAGCCACACCCTGGCTTGTTCAGGTCACAGAATCAGAGATCAGCAGTCCAAGGGGAGCGAATCTATGTTATGCCGTCAGGAGGCAACCAACCGAGACACTGCACTGCTGCTGAGTCACTTCGGTGGAGTTCAGTGGAGCCTGTTCAGGACACCACCTACTAAGCCCCCTACTGACGACACTATTCTCTTAGTCGCGGAGCCAGCGTGAGTGAGGTCCTCCTCCGAGGGCGCCACCACGACCGTCCACCGACATCTCCCCAGAACACACTGATCCCCATGACTTTGACCCGAACGCACCAAGGCATAGACTGGATCGGAAGCCGAAACTGAGGTCACCATGAGAGCAGGGCATGCAAAGCCACAGAATTTGACACTTTTTTTGCTTCTTTTTATTTTTTATTGATTGATTGAAATGAGGCGGATGACTATGATGATGATGGTATCGGTCTGAGACTGCATGACAGGGCTGTATTATATGCTTCCTTTCATAATGATATCCCAGTGTTAACCATGCTCTCTCTCTCTTTTCAGTTTCTTTCTTAAAAAATACACACACATATTCTTGAGAGACACGCACGCACACGCACACACACACTCTCTCTCTCTCTCTCTCACTTTCAATCTAGGTAAATAGATGGTCAGACAGACCGATAAAATACCATAAAATGCGGACTATAAGCCGCTACTTTTTTCCTCAACTTTGGCCCATGCGGCTTATATACTGATGCGGCTTATCTGTGGATTCTTTTTTCCATTATACATTTATCAGTATGATTAAATCTGTTTCTGGACACAGTCTTCAGCCCTATTTGAGCTTCTTTAGAACTGGTTTTGGTAATCAATAGATTCAAATCTCATGTTTAAAGTGTCTGAGAACATTAAATACTCACGTTCTGATAGGAGAATGTCTATATTTGGGTTGGTTTGTGCACATACAACTTTCTCTGCGGCTTATAAACTGGTAAGGCTTATATGTGAATAAATACCTAATATTTTGTCAATTTAAGGGGTGCGGCTTATATACAGGTGCGTCTTATAGTCCAGGTTTTACGGTAGATGATTGTCTCTGTCTCTGTACAGGTGCGGGATTATCCCACACTGGTGATTTTCCGCGAGGGAGAGAGACTCAACGACTACAAAGGAGAGTGATAAAATAGATGATTATCTCTGTACAGGTGCGAGGTTATCCCACGCTGGTGATTTTCCGCGAGGGAGAGAGACTCAACAACTACAAGGGAGAGCGAGATTTGGAATCGCTACAAGACTTCCTCGACGGCTTCTTGGAACACACCGAGCTGTAGAGGATGACGATGAAGAGGACGATGAAGAGGAGGATGAAGATGAAGAGGAGGATGAAGAGGAGGATGAAGAGGAGGATGAAGAGGATGAATACATGGATGCAACGTTGCCTTGGATACCAGGCAGCGCCTGTTTTTTCAAAATTTTGACCCCCCCCAAAAAAAATTGATTCAAAGTTCATTTCGTTTCTGTTCCAAGCAACATCGCTCTTCAGTTGAGAAGAAGCAAACAGCAGCCGGAAGTTTCAGTCGCCTTGACTTTTTGGGGATTTTCTCCAGTTGCATCCATGGGAAAAGGATGGGGATGATATGATGATGAAGAGGAGGAGGATGATGATGAAGAGGATGAATAGAAGGAGGAGAAGGAAGATGTGATGATGATGAGATGATCAATGGTTTTGTGTTTGTATGATTGTTAAGTGTTGGAATAGCATTTGGGTGTACGTATGTTAGTGTTTCTGTGGGCTGGTGTGTGTGTGTTGGAATAGGATTTGGGTGTACGTATGTTAGTGTATCTGTATGTAGTGTGTGGGCTGGTGTGTGTGTGTGCGTTTGCAGACCTGTTTACGTTTATGATTTTGCTGTAATTTTTTATGAAACAAAAGTCAAATTACGATGAGTACGGCGACAAAACAAATTAAAAAAAACACCACCACTACAGTTGTGTCGGCAAGCGATGCTTTTGAAACAATGCGGTGAAAAGTCATTCCGGTTCCCAGCATACAACGCGCGTCAATTTCTTTTCATTCTGTTTCAAGATGGCGTCAAAGCGACCGCGTGGTGAGAGTTCTGGGTCAATTGATCCAACATCTGATGGAAAGACACCAAAGAAAAGGCCAATACATGGTTTGAAAATAGTTTTTAAAGGTCTCACTATTGCTTGCATATTATTGTGTAATTACAAATAGTTTTCTTAATCGGGTTTTGTGGAGAAAATCGGCCGCGCGTTGGATTAGTTTTTTTTTCAAAATTACTATTTTTTTGTTTCAGAAATTACAAATTTGCAAAATATGGGTAAACAGGTCTGCGTTTGTGAAAATGTAAAATGTGAACGCAAATGTCCAAAGAACACCTGCAGAGAATCAGTGCCGCTTGGAATCGCAGCAAGATTTCCTGCCAGCTTTCTGGAGCACGCACAACTCTAGAGGAGGAGGAGGAGAATGATGATGATGATGAGTGGTTTTGTGACTGCTTGTTAGCATCGGGGTGTAGGCATGCTTGTGTGTTAAGAGTGTTAACATTGTGTGTGTGTAAGGGTATTAGGGATGCAATAGTTTTGCATAAATACACTTTTTCTGTTCAACAACGAAAACAAAACGGAAGAAACAACAACAAAAAATACACTGATTGTCGACTTCAGAAACATTTTTGCATACACGGTAAAATCGAAAGAAGTTTGTAACGCAAGAACATTCTCCTTGAGTGAATTTCGTAAGCTTCTCTGTGATTGGCCAGGTCTGTCCAATACCAATGAGCCATTGTTGTGTGTTTTTGTCAAGTTCTTGTACATCATTTCGAAGGAGGATTTGTATGTTGTTTTCGTTTCCCAGCTTAAACACTCTCGGTGCCATGTGGATATTTCGCATGGCCTTGGGTGGGGAGATTACGCGTACTGCTGCTTTTAAAGGGCCCCGCCACATGGGCGGCCGTACTCCGACTTCAGGGGACTTCGCTCCATTCATGGAGCCACCCACACATTCACTCCACCCGTGGAGGGCCAATTCTTTACGGCGTGTAGGGACAACTGCCACTGGTAAAGACAGCTTCCATTCATGGAGCCACCCACACATTCACTCCACCCGTGGAGTGACAACAACCAACAATTCTTTACGGCGTGTAGGGAGAACTGCCACTGGTAAAGACAGCTTCCATCGGGCACAGACGCATCATTTTACTATTGGCCATGGGTCAGTTTCACTGGCATCACATGTACAGACACAGTGAATAGCCAAGGACCCTTCGCCGTGAAGGATTTGTATGATTCTAAAGCGATTTAGTGAATGTTGAGTTTTAGGCTCCCATCAACTTACCAGAACCAGAATGTTTCACTTTCAACCATAAAAATCTTACATATCGCCGTACATTTAAACTCAATTAAAGATAAAAAGAGATTGACAAAAGATGCTGATATAAATTCGACTTGGCTTGATAAATCTTGTGTGTGTGTGTTTGGGGGTAGAGTTTTTTTATGTGTGTGTATGTGCATGTATCTATTTATAGGGGGTGGGGGTGTTAGTGTGTATGTGTGGTTGCATGTTCTGGAGTTGAGATTTAGTATGTTTATAAGTTTGTTCACATATACGATTCTGTGCATGCTTCAGATATAACCATCATGTGAGCGTTTCAAATGTAACCATTTCTGACATTTTCAACTAGAAGCATTTGAAATTATTTTTTCATCTTTGTATATGAATTTTTTTCCATCTTTGTTGCAAGAGTGATAATTTTGCTATAATTGTAAAACAATCACTTCTTCGTATAGTACAGACTTCTTTCCTGTATTTGTTATTTTCTTTATTGGGAGATTTTCTTTTTTGATTAGATGTGGAACAAAAGTTGTTTATGCTACCTTTTGTTTTCTTTGCTGCTTGGATATTTAAAGTTTTCTGTTTCTTTGCGTGTGTGTGTGTGTGTGTGTGTGTATGCATGTGTTTTCAACATTTGTGGTTTGAAGTGGCACAAAAACTGCTTGAAATAATGTGGAATATTATTTGCATAATTATATTTATAATCTACACATAGTCTTTGTCATGGTACAATCTTAAAATTAGAGTAAAAACATTTAGGTTGATGACAATGTAAGCAATCTTATCTAAGCAGCAATAGTTAGTAAATTGTCTGGCATCATTTATAGGAACATTTATTTGTGTTACTATTTCATTTTGAGACATAACTATTGAAAATTAGTTCATTTATAAAAACAATTGATCAATTTCTCGACTGGTTGATATATTTGTTGTTTTTTCCCCATTTATTGGTCATGTTGATCTGTGAGTTTAGATTTCTTATTTACATATTAATACTTGTTTTGACCTTGTCTTGCATACATAATGGCATGCATAATGTAATGTGCATAGTATCGTATTTTTCTGACTATAATTAAGGCGATACTTTTTTCACAGACTGAGACCCCTACTCCTTAGACTCGTGTTGTTGTCATACCCTGGCTTAAAGACTCCAGGGATCATCCCAACAGCCGAAAGACTTGAACACTATGGTACAAATGCACCAGCTAGGGATGAGAACATTACGCTTGTGACCGTTTTTGATTAACCCGCCACGTGGGCAGCCACACTCCGACTTCAGAAGTTCAATGACTAATAAAGGAGTAGGAAGACGCAGCAACAATTTTGTGTCAAATTTGGTGTGCGCGCTAGTCCTAAAAATAAGGTAAATCATTATTTTCGAAGTTAAGAATTATTTTCTCGGGGGACGTTTAGTCACCTGGCCTTGCATCATATAGTAATAGCAAGTGTCTGTGTGTGTGTCTGAAACACAAAACGGGCCTTATAACTCCGCCGTTTTTCGACCGAATCGCTTCAAATTTGCTGTGAGCCCTAACGGGGCGATGGCAACGGCAACCGTGGTGGCCGTGTCATTTGTTATCCGCCGGCCTCTCGGCGCCCGTCTCTCCGGCGTTTCTGGGCCGATTGCCTTCAAATTTGGCAGGTAGATGACCGGGGACGGTGACTATCGTTGTGCCAAACTGGAAGCCAATCGGTTCAGAAACACGCGCGCTATGCGCCGCTTTACCTTTTCACGAATAACTCCGCCGTTTCTGAACCGAATTGCCTCAAATTTGATGTCAGCCTTGCTAGGGCCCGGGCAAAGCCTGGCAGAAAATTGGAAGAGAATCGGGAGAGCGCGTCACTCTCAGAGCAGCGCCAACGGGAAACGGGGCCTTATAACTCCGCCGTTTCTTAACCGAATCGCTTCAAATTTGCTGTTTTCAGCGTTACCAGTATTTTGCATTGCCAGTTTACTAGGCGTTGCGCCAGTGCATATAATGTAGCAACACACATCTTTAACCCCTTGACTTCCAGAGAAAAAAATAAAAAGTCATTGGGTAAATCATGCCTTAAAAAACACAACTCATAGAGCCCATCTGGGGATATAACTCTCTTGACTGTTAGAGAAAAAGCCAGCATATGAGGGTTATTCCTCTCCATCTGATGACGCCATCACCTCAGTATGTAATACGTTGGGGGCAGTCAAGGGGGTGACTTGTTCGCAACACGCCACTAGAATACTAGCAACGCCTGAGTTTGCCGCTGCTGGTATTTTAGCAACAGGCAAAATGCTCCTGAGGCTGACAGTGGTGTGGCTGTTTTCAACTCATTTGCTTAAACACAAATAGGGCATTTGCCGCATGCCAGCGACCTTGAATTTCACTGAATTGAAATTAGAGAGGTCACGGGAACTCGGGGGGGGGGGGGAAACAAGCGCGGGCAATTTAGTAGTCTTGTATAGAGTACAAACACTCGTGGCTAATGCCCTATTAATGAGTTTGGTTTTTCTATTTTATACCATTTAAAAGATACATCTAAACCACTATATAAAAAGTAAAGTCGCTGTCATCTCCAGATTGTTTGAGAGAATTTATTGAAAAGGGCCCAAATTGGGTCTCCTGAGGGAATGTCTACTCCTTGACTGCAGTGTGCCGAGGGAATACGGACGAACGGACATTTTATTTATACAGGGTAATGAGATAAATATGCATACTTTTTTTTACACACCCAGCCCTGTGGTAAACGAAAATATTGAATAAACAACAATAAAAAAAACATGCAATGAAAGAAAATAATAAACAACCATGAATAACATGTAAAAAGTGAAAATGTTTATGGAGAGAGAGAGAGAGAGAGAGAGAGACAGACCGAGAGAGAGACAGACCGAGAGAGAGGGATACAAACAATCCAACATGTGTATGTTCATTTGTTACATTAGTGTCCAAACATTTTAAAAATCAAATGTCAAAATATAATTCTTAAGATGTCTTCGAAAAGATGAATAACGTGATATTTCTTTCAAATTAGTAGGTTTTTCGAATACGGGGCAGCGAGACGGGTTGTGTTGAAAGCGTTACACCAACATGGACAAATAGGATAAAGAATGACTGCTGTACCTAATCACAGCTTAAAAATATATAAATAAATATATATCATGTATAACATGGACAAAATTCCTATTTCATTTATTTCTGTGATTATTATAGTGCAGCTGCTCTCTCTTTTGTGTGATTGGAAGAAATGTTGGAGGCATTTTTACACTCTGGACGTCTTTTGGAGTCTGGAGTAATTTTACTTTACTATATTTTCCGGAGTACAGGGCGATACTTTCCCCCCCAGACTCGGACCCCTGCGCCTTATAATGTGACTGATGAAATAGTAAGAAAATGTAATAACAAAATCTGAAATTTGGGTGAACTTTGAGGGGTGTGCCTTATACAAAGGTGCGCCTCATAGTCTGAACAATACAGTAGTATATCGTCGGTGAAATTTAAAAAATCTTGTATCTCAATTTTGGTAGTTTTGAGAAAAACAAAAACTTTTAAAAATTAACTGCGTTGACCACAATTGATTAACCTTTCAACGCTAGCCATTCCTCAACCAAAATTTACCACTTATCTGGGTAGAGAAAAGATTTCGTCTGCAATGTTGGGGATTCCTCTGTGACGTGCAGAAAACAGGGCCTGTCCTTACCTCCCAGCATTAAGAACATAATGTCACTGGATGCCAGATCCTATGTTGATGCTTTTTAGTGACATGGGTGTCAAATCATTGTGGTGCCAAGAGGCGATGAAAAGGTTAACTATGATGAATATGTTGTTCAAGACATTGCTAGTTTAGTCCTGCATTTTGTGAAAATTACCAACAAATTTTTTGGTAGACTTGAAAAAACCTGAAGATACGAGGTTTTTGTCCTTAACTAGATCCGAATTTGGGACTTGCGAGTTTTTCTTCTATTTTCACAACCTCATTTACCCCAGATAGAAAGTCGTTAGAGATACGAGCTTTGGGTGGAAGATGGCGTGACAGTGACTATGTATCTTAACTCAAACCCCCCCAAAATCGAGATACAAGATTTTTTAATTTCACCGACGATATTTGACTTCAAGGTGCAACCTATTGTAAAGCATGCACACCCCAAAGTTTACACCAAATTCTGGGTTTTGTTATAGTAATTTCTTACCGTATTGTCATCTTACTTATAAGGCGCTGGGGCCTTAGTTTGGGAAAACAGTACTTGTGACTCTGTCTCTGTGAAATTAGGGCTGCTCCCACTTGGAGAGCGTGTCACCCGTAGTGCAGCGCCACCCTGTCATATCGCTTTGTACAGTGGAACCTCTCTTAGACCTTAATTCCCGTGGGGAAACCGGGGGGTCTTTTGTAAAAATAGTTCCCCCACCTTCATGAAGTTCTGTGCTTGTAACTTCCTCTATTTTGCCACTCTCATTGACTCTGCCTTTTCCCTTTGCTTTCTGTCATCTATCTTTCTGACTTTTTGGCCCCATTCTCCTGCCTTTTTAAAAAACAAAATCTTCCAAATAATACTTACAAAGAATGTGGCAATGTCTCGGGGAGACCAGTGAAAACCGGGTCTTATTATGGCCTGGGAACGCATAAGGGAGTTAATAATCAAAAATGGAGGGTCCTATAAGGGAGGTTGCACTGAGAGTCTTATAGGTTGCACTGTATAGTCCGTAAAATATTTGATTTCTTATTTTATTTTAGTAAGTACTGCGCTTCATCTCAAAACATTTTGAAGTCTTTCATTTTGGGGCGTCGTCGTTTTTTGGAGGGGGCAGGAATTTCGATGTGGAGTTTCATTTTTTTCTTTGGTGTTTGGAACGTATTTGTTCATTTAATAAAAAGAATGTTGGCAATAAAATGATCAAGTAAATTTTTTTTAGGTTTTCCATTCAATAGGTGTCCTTTGCCCAACCATAGTTGGCAAAGGAGTATGAGTTTGCTGTGATGCAGTTCATTTATTTTTATTTGTGTGCAATTAATTGCAAAATCAAGAATTAAAAAGCTTGTCGAGTATTCAATTTTTATCGTTAAAAATATTATGTTCAATTTTTGTTAATATATGCACATAATAATAAAGCTTGCGTAGTGTGCTTTCATTGGCTCGTTCTTCCGTGTATCAGATACAGCAATACTTTTGTTATTATGTAGGTTTTATTTGGGGGGGTACCAACATTGTATTTATTTTGTTTGATTTGTTTTCTCTCATTCGTTGCTCTGAATGTGTTAATTTCGTGTTAATATTAAATGCAATTTTAATCTGCATACTATCTGATTTAATTTTCTTTCTACCCACCCACGCAACTCCTTCCTCCTGATAATAATAACCGCGAATGAATAATATTTATATGGCGTTTAATATCCTGATAAATACAGCTCAAAACGCCTTACAATAACAAATTACAATCGATAGTGTCATACATAAACATTGCGATTCATTCACACACACACACACTCTCACATAGGGGGGGTCCACACTTATGCACACATGCATTTCGTGTTAACACACATGCACACACACTCACATACACACACTTACACACACACACACACACACACACACACACATATGGGTGTTCCTCACATATCCAATCCTTATCCACACATTCACACACACTTGACACAAATCCTAACAATATAAAGTTCCTGCATATCCACACTATATGCTACACACACACTGACAAAACGTTTATAAACAGGAAACATATGCCACATTCTCATTATGCACACACATACAAACAATCACATACACACACACTCACACATCCCAGGAGCTTATGCACACACACACACACACACATCCACACAATAACACCTAGCAGTGAATTTTTTTAAAACTTTTATTATAAGGCTCTGACCTCCCCACCCCACCCACCTTTCAGCAATTCAAACATTTTATATTTTCCATTTCACTGAAAAGATTGAGAGATTTTGGAGTTTTACCCCCCCAAAAAAAACACTAAAAAAAAAATATATCTTAAGAAAAAAAAAAGAAATACAGGGTTTTTTCTTTCTTCTGTTTTACTACTGTAGTGAGTGCAATGATCAAGGAATAGATCAATTAATGTTTAAAAAAGGATTATTAGCAAAATGGCACTCCTGTAATTATGTATATTACTATTTATAAACAAATTAAAATGATTTCACCGTTATATTCTGTGCATGTGTGTGCTTCACTAAATTAGTCAAATGGATACAAAAAACGTTCAATAAAAAATAAAAATAAACGTAAAAGATTATACTATAGTATTAAACAGTTGAAAGAGATTACGAGTCTTGTGTGATTGGTTGAAATCTGCGAAAGTTTGAAACAAAATTATTTTAAAAAATGCATTGAAATGGCATGAAAAAGTGAACATTTCTCTAATTTATTGAATTTTCTTCGGACCCCTGGACCCCCGGCCATTTTCCTTGAAAACCACTTTGCCCCCACTACCATGCCTGTGGTTGACATGAAAACTAATCGTGACAGATTACTGAAGTGGTTGTTGCAATGTGTATGTGTTAGGGCGTGAACTCATAGTGCATGGAAAAAACATCCGTAAATATACACAATAAAAGTAAGAAACGCGTGGATTGGTTTGGGCATATTTGTACATCACCGCACGCTGTACGCCATAATATTTCTTAAAGGGGCACCCTGATGGATGAGTGTTTGTAAGAAACACGTCGAGATCACCAGGAAAACACCCTTTACAGAGATCGCAACAGTCCCTTTGCTCTGGTTTCCTAGAAATCAAACCGTCAAATCGGCGATTCCTCCTTGGCGGAGGTGCTGGAAGTCCAATTATTTAACTGAAAGAGAAGGCGTGTGCCGTCTCTTTTCTAATGGCCGCCTGAGTTAGACGAAATCGTTTGCACAAACCTTTCGTAATACAAGCTTTTTTAAGTATTTTTATTTTATTTTATACAGTTTCTGTAAAGGAGTTTCGCTCACAACAAAGAAAATAGCTCAATATATATATTTTTTTTACTGCACTACAAAAAAAGTAAAAGCTTGAACCACAATGGGATTGGCCTCCACCCACCCCATCCAAAATGTCTTCTCTCTCCGGCATCTCCGCCAAGGAGGAATCGCCGTTCATAGGAAACCAGAGCAAAGTGAGTGTTCCGATCCTTAAAAAGGCTGTCTTTCTGGTGATCTCGACGTGTTTCTTACAAGAACTCATCCGTCAGGGTCCCCCTTTAAGCTCATGTTTTCCCCGAGGTAGATTCGGCAATTTCCGACACAGCTCGGGCGACGCAGACTGACACAAAATTTCATACATGTTGCCTTCAAAATGAACTTTCCAAAGCAAAATGTTGAACCAGACATAGCGGAATCGCGTCCCAACGCGTTCTGGAACTGCATGGCAAAAAGCAAAAGTCCGACATTTACGTGGTATTCGAGTTTTTATGTTATTTTACACTTTGGCCCTTACCTTATTATATTATAGATTAGCACTTATATAGCGCACATATCTAGAAAACCTATAATGGCGCTTTACAAAGAATACAAACTACAAACATCCCTTCCCTTCCCCCCCCCCCCCCCCCCCCCACACACACACACACATAGGAGGGGTTCGTGCGCACACACACGTACACACACACAAACACAGCGGGCAAACACACGCCATGCACGCGCATGCTAAACCGCTCTCTTATAAAATTCAAACATTCTTGATCAAACTGATGGCAGATTAAAACAAGATATCAGATGTGCAACCCCTAAACTACCCCCACCCATCCTGTATACACAGACACGTTGAAAAAATATTTTTAATGCGGTCACCACTTCAGGATTGGGAAGATTCAGACAACATTGAAACGTGTCTGGATACATCGCAGACGCCACTTTTGACAATAAATCGCGACTGAACTTGGAGGACGCATGAACCTACTAGAAAACGTAGGAGAGAGACCTACTGCTTACCCTGGGCTAAGACCATTAAACCCCCCATGTCATTTCAGGATTGAGAAATCTCAGAATGTTCGCCCACAGATTATCATACAACTAGCCAATGGCTGCCGGGCTTGTAGTTTTGGCCAGCCCCGGTACACATGTGCACGCCCTTAGATAAAAATCCGGGACATTCAGCAAGTTAAAGGCAGAATGTCGTATCACAAAAGATAACAATGGCTCCTAGCTCTTTCTTAGTAAGTTCTAGCAAGCATTCACCTGACGAAATATTGATTTAAAAATTGGTTGATAAGAACGCAAGAATATCAACATGTATGCAATAAGAGATACATTTGTAGTGCTTTTTTTCATTTTGTTTGTGAAATTTGCCACAAGTAGAACAAGAGAAAATTACATATAAGAAACCTAACAGTCTTGTGTGCATAACATGTTTGTGCATGCATGTGTGAGCCTGTGTGTATTCATGACTATACACGTGTGAATATAAGACTTGGTGTCTGAAGATGACAATTATACTTGCATTTATGCATGGATTTGTATGTTACTATCTGGACTTGTAATCTTTGTCTGTCTTGAGTCTCTCTCTCTCTCTCTCTCTCTCTCTCTCGCTCTGTCTCATTACTGGGAAAGGAAAATACTGACCATATTCTGTCATTTGTCAGCACACGCACACACAATGTATGCATACACATGCACACACACACACACACACACACGCATGCACACTCACAGGCAAACTCAGGACTAAAGGGACACATTCTCACATGCACACACACACACACAATGTATGCATACACATGCACACACACACACACACACACACATGCATGCACACTCACAGGCAAACTCAGGACTAAAGGGACACATTCTCACATGCACACACACACACACAATGTATGCATGCATGCACACACACACACACACATGCATGCACACTCACAGGCAAACTCAGGACTAAAGGGACACATTCTCACATGCACACACACACATGTATGCATACACACACATGTAGCATACACACACATGCGCACTCAGGCAAACTCAGACTAGAGGGACAAATTTTCACACACGAACACACACACATGTATGCTTACATGCACACACACACATGCACACTCACAGGCAAACTCAAACTAGATGGACAAATTCTCACACATACACACATGTATGCATACACATGATGGACACACACACCACTCACAGGCAAATTCAGACTAGAGGGACACATTCTCACACATGCAAACAGAGACACGCACACACACACACATGCATGCACACACACACACCACACGTGCATGCACACTCACAGGCAAACTCAGACAAGATGGACAAATTATCACATGCACACGCACATGCATACACACACATGTATGCATTTACATGCACATACACACACATGCAAACACACACACGAGAGCACGCACGCAGGCAAACTCAGGGAGACAAATGCTCACACACTCACACACATGCAGAGATACACACCCACACTGAAGACTGACTATACACACATGCAGAGATACACACCCACACTGAAGACTGACTATACAGCCACATAAGTTCTACTTTTAAGATACATCTGGAGAAAATCGATTGCACACAAGAAGAACATTTCGCCGTCCGCATGCAATACAGACGTAACTCAAAATTGGTCATCTTCAATGCGTTGGACTTACCAGTTGATCTAGACAAGCTGCATCATCTAACAAAGCTGTAAAACAACAATTTGCAAAGATAACACTGATGGCGACGCTAAAGAAACAAAAAATGACATTATGTGGCCTGAAATGACAAAAATATTGAGTTTTCTATTTCTCATGTGAAGTGACGTCATTCGACTTCGTCTGTAGTATTGTATGCGGGCGGCGATTTGTTATCTGGTCTAAAAACAACAACACCCTACCCAAATAAAACTGACAATATAGGTGTACAAAACAAAGTTAAAATAAATATGGAAACTTTTCAAAACATATTTTTAAAACTGCAAAGAAATGTTTACATCATAAAGAAAATAAAAATTTTTTACATCGTTTCTGCAATTAAAAAACAACAACCAACTTTTCAACAAACAAAAAAGTTTATATGAATAAGGAAAGTATTCACGTACTTCATGTTCAATTTTGTAAATATACATGTTAATGTAGCAAAGAAAAGAAAATAGAAAATGTCAAGAAAGAAACGGAAAATTTTACATTTTATTTTTTTTGTGATTTTTACTTTGGGCAATTTTCTCAAAACCATGCTACACAATTTGTACAATTTCCTCGCTCATATAGCCTGCAATGAATTATGACTTGTGTGGGTCGACATATGTCCCTCCAGGCTACACGACCCAGCAAAGATCTCACCACACACATCACATTCAAACGTTTTACCATCCTCATGAACCTTTATCTGGGTATGAAAAAGTCTCACCGCGTACATCACATTGAAATGTTTTACCATCATGAAGTTTCTTGTGCCGAGTCAGGTTATCTGGGTATGAAAAAGTCACTGCGTACATCACATTGAAATGTTTTACCATCCTCATGAAGTTTCTTGTGCTGAGTCTAGTTATCTGGGTATGAAAAAGTATCATCACGCACATCATATAGTAAAAAGCCAAGTGTCCATGTGTGTGTGTGTGTGAAACACAAAACGGGCCTTATAACTCCGCCGTTTTTCGACCGAATCGCTTCAAATTTGCTATGAGCCCTAACGGGGCAATGGCAACGGCAACCGAGGCGGCCGTATCATTTGCGCGGTTTCGCAAATGCGCGAAACTCGCATCCGCCGGCCTCTCGGCACCCGTATCTCCGGCATTTCTAGGCCGATTGCCTTTGAATTTGGCAGGTAGATGACCGGGGACGGTGACTATCGATGTGCCAAACCGGAAGCGAATGGATTCAGAAACGCGTGCGATATACGCCGCTTCAACTTTTCACGAATAACTCCGCCGTTTCGTAGCCGATTCGCTTCAAATTTGCTGTCAGGCTTGCTGAGGCCGTGGCAAAGCCTGGCAGGAAATTTGACGAGAATCGGGAGAGCGCGTCACTCTCAGAGCAGTGCCAACGGGAAACGGGGCCTTATAACTCCGCCGTTTCTTAACCGAATCGCTTCAAATTTGCTGTACTCAGCGTTACCAGTACTTGGCGTTACCGTTACTAGGCGCCTTTTCTTAATCGAATCGCTTCAAATTTGCTGTACTCAACGTTACCAGTACTTGGCGTTGCCGTTACTAGGCGTTACCGCTAGTCACATTGAAACATTTTACCATCCTCATGAACCTTCTTGTGCTGACTTAGGTTATTTGGGCGTGAAAAAGTCTCACCGCGCACATCATATTAAAATGTTTTACTATCCTCATGAACCTTCTTGTTGCTGAGTCAGGTTATCTGGGCGTGATAAAGTCTCACCGCGCACATCACATTAAAATGTTTGACCATCCTCATGAACCTTCTTGTGCTGACCACTGTGGATTATCATATGTTTCTTCAGTCTGTCTGGGCGGGAAAACGTTTTGCTGCACACACTGCAGGGAAACCTCTCGCCCCGGTGCAGAACCATGTGCTGATGGAGACCCGATCGACGTGCAAACGTTTTATGGCACTCGTTGCACGCAAACCTCTCCCCTGTGTGTGCCACCATGTGTAGCTTCAGGCTAAGTAAGCATGAAAATGTCTTACTGCACGTATGACAAGCTAACCGTTCGCCTTTGAGGACTCGTTTTTGATGCTTCGATGCACCAGCCTGTGAGAAAGCTTCATCATTAACATCGTCAGCGAATCTCGAATGGATCACTCTGTGTATCATCAGTTTGCTCTCCTCGGCACAACAATACCCACACACATCACACACAAATGGCTTTTCTCCTGCGTGCACCCTTTTGTGCTGCTCCAGTTTGTCTTCCTGGGAGAAAGTTTTACTACAGAGTTCACAGTCGAATCTCAGCCTATTATGTTCAGCCTGGTGAGCTCTAAGGCTGCTCTCCTTTCTGCAAGAAAAACCGCACATGTCACACGCAAATGCTGCCTCGTTGGAATGGAGCTTTTCATGTGTCTTCAGGCTGCTCTCCCTTTTGCAAGAATAATCGCACATGTCACAACTGAACCGTTGGCCGGTGTGAATCATCCGATGTTTCTTGAGGCTATCTGAGCGACTGAAAGTCTTTCCACATGCATCACAAGCAAAGGGCTTGTCCTCCGAATGGGTCTTCAAGTGGGCCTTCAGCCGGACTGCGTTCGCTAAAGTCTTCCCGCACACTTCACAAGCGCACGTCGGTCCATTATGGATCAACTGGTGTTTTTTCAGGTAACTGGGATGCCCAAAACGTTTCCCACATACATCACAGGCAAAGGGCTTCTCCCCTGAGTGGGCCACGGCGTGAACCTTCAAACCTTGGGCGGTTTCAAAAGTCTTGCCACACATGTCACATTCGTGTCGTTTCCCTGCATGGATTCTTTTGTGCAGTCGCAGTACGTCTGGGCGAGAATAACTTTTCCCGCACTCGTCACAGAAAAAGCGCTGCCCAGTGTGGATTATCTTGTGTAGTCTGAGGCTACCAGGCTGTTTACAGGAATAGCCGCACACATCACACACAAATGGCTTCTCGCCGGTGTGGATTCGTTTGTGCTGCTCCAGGCCTCCCGCCTGATTGCAGGAATAGCCGCACACGTCGCAGACGAACAGATTGTCGCCCGTGTGGAATCTCTGGTGACTTCTCAGCCTGGATGCGTGGGAGTAAGTTTTACCACAAACGTCACAGGCGAACCTCCGGCCTGTGTGAGTATCATGGTGCGACTTCAAGGAACCTTGCTGCGCAAAACCCTTGCCGCACACATCACACACAAATGGCTTCAGGCCAGTGTGGATCAGCTTGTGTTTTTTCAGATCGCATGCCTCTGTGCAAGTATAACTGCACGCATCGCAGGCGAAGCGCTTCTCACTTGAATGAGTCATCTTGTGTCTGTTCAGGGAACGTGGGTATGCATAAGACTTACCACACACATCACAGGCAAATGTTTTGTGATCGCGATGGGTTGTCTTGTGTACTTGAAGATCAGATGCCCGAGTGAATTTCTGACTGCACACATCACAGGCGAATGTTTTCTGATCGCGATGGGTTGTCTTGTGTTCTTGAAGATCAGATGCCCGAGTGAATTTCTGACTGCACACATCACAGGCAAAAGATCTCTGGCGTCTCGCTTTCCCTTTCTTTTGAGCAGACTCTGATGATGTTGGCACCCAGTCGTCCTGAGGAGAAAAGAAAAAAGTTACTGTCACTTTTGATCATTGTCATCAATATTATCATCATTATCCCCTCCGGGGTGGAGGTGTTCTGTACAAATAGTTCCCCCACCTTCTGGAAGTTCTGTGCTTGTAACTTCCTCTAATCTTTGGTCTCTCTCTTTGACTCTACCTTTTCTTCCCCTGATTTGTGTCATCTACTATCTTTCTGACTTTTTGGCCCATTCTTGCCTTTTTTCAAAAATCTTCCATATAGTTTTGTACTTTGAGCTCCCCCGAAATCGGAATGTGTCGGCTGAATGCAGCGAGGAGACCAGTGAACACTGGACAATAGGTACCCATTGTGGCCTTATGGCCTGGGAATGCTGACGAAGTATCATCATTACTGTGATTGAAACACACAAACAATTAACAAATGTACGTCTATGGTGCTAAAATCTCTCATCTGACGCACTGCACTAATATGGCCAGAACGTCCAAAACGTAGCAGATTATCTCCTTGCATAAATGTTTTTTCTTTAAAAAATTATAAAGTTAGCCACTCAGCACTCCAAAAAACAGATTTCTGGTGTATCTTGAATAATTATCAGGCCCAGATCTTTGAACAGATTTAAGACATTTTGACAGTCCGATGGCTTGGAGTCAAAACGGACTATCTTTAGATAGTCCGTTGACGTATTATTGAACCTATTACAAAAACTAATAACTTGCATCAAACAATGACTGCAGAAATATATAAAGGTTTTTTTGCTTTTTATATTTCTGCAGTCTTTATTTTTAATGGCTGGTACCCACGTGTCGTCATATCCGGCCACAAGGAGCGCCATATTATGGGAGACCGCCATCTTAGTCCTTACCTTTTTTTGAAAAATGCCAGATCGATGCTGCGTATTTGGCTGTTCCAATTCGAAACTTATCTAAACTGTATTTATAACATCTGGATGTTTTCTTTACACATTTAGATAACATTTTCACTTTGTTTACACACAAATAAGGACTAAGATGGTGACACTTCCGTTGGAAGGGTCGAGATGCGCACGCAGGTGGGTTGGAGCCATACAAGTTATTAGTTTTCGTACTAAGTTCAATAATATGTCAATGGACTATCTAAAGATAGTCCGTTTTGACTCCAAGCCATCGTAATGTTACAGATTATGATCCTAAAATATAAGCAGTACAGTGGAACCTCCCTTATAAGACCTTCAAAAATCATCCAAAATGAGGTCTTATAATAATAATAATGATTTTATTTGATATAGCGCTATCAATCCACACTATCAGTATGCTCTGTGCGCTTTACAAATTGAAATATAAATAAAACATCAGACTAAAATAAGAAAATAACGAATAGTATACACTTGATAAGACAATACAAGATAACATGGTCCACATACTACAACCGACAACACATTCATACGATAACAACAGATTAAAACTTACTTACTAAAACATGATAGGCATATGACATACACTTCGTAATAGCACACATGAAAACGTATATAAGGGAATGGTCTTATAAGGGAGGTAATTTTAATACTTATAGTTATAAAGAAGGGTTATGTCTCAGAGAAGTAGGCCTAGTGTGGGAGGGAGTCTTATAAGGGGAGGTCTTATAAGGGAATGGTCTTATAAGGGAGAGGTCTTATAAAGAAGGGATGTCTTAGGCCTAGTGTGGGAGGGAGTCTTATAAGGGGAGGTCTTATAAGGGATGGTCTTATAAGGGGGAGGTCTTATAAGGGCAATGGAGAAGTAGGCCTTATGTGGGAGGGAGTCTTATAATGGGAGGTCTTATAATGGGAGGTCTTATAATGGGAGGTCTTATAAGGGGAGGTCTTATAAGGGGAGGTCTTATAAGGGCGGTCTTTTAAGGGAGGTTCCACTGCATAAACTACCGGTAGCTTCATTACTATCAACACAATTTAACCCTTTTGCTGCCAGCCTTTTTTTCAGCCAAAATATGCCATTAACCCTCTCACTCTGATCAATCGAACCGATAATCTATATTGAATACCAAGTGATGGGAAGTAACTCCGAACGTCACACCAAATCTTTTATTTAAAAAAATCACCCAGAATAAAGTCCAACTCACATTTCATTTCTGAAAGATGCATATTGAATAGCAATGATGATATTTTCATTCCAAAGCTAACACACTGTCACACAACAAACCATGAATTGGAATTAAAAAATCCGTAATGGCGCTCCGAGCATCGCGCCGAGTCAATACTGCGCACGTCACGTGGAAAGAAGAAAAAAATTTGGGGTCACTTCGAAAAATCCGTTCAAAAAGACTAGTGGGTCCTTTCCCTTGCTGTAAGAACCAAAAACGGACCACTGAGAGTCAGGAACAGGAAGAACTAACTTAGTATATTGCATTGTGGGTAGGGCAAAAGTGAAAGTGAAACTACTAGACCGGGCGTTCAGCGGGCGCAATCGGGGGCTACGGGAGCCAATGGTAAAGAAAAAATCGGTCAGATCTGGCGTATGCAGCCATGAGAGGGTTAAACTTAACTGTGTAGAGAAAAAAAAAATTATTTGCAATATTGTGAATTCCTCTGTGACATGTATAACACTAGGCCTATCCTTACCTCCCAAAATTAAGAAAATAGGGTCTTCGGATAGCAGGCTCTGGTTTGATACCTTTTAAGGCGGCGACAGACTATGTGGCTGCCTCATGTGACTCGATCAGGTCGTGACGTTTCACCTCATTCGCATACCATCTAACTCGATCAGTCTGACTCAGTCGGGCCCAGTCAGGTGACAGGGCGGGTTCTAAATTTCACTGATCAAGTCAGATGGCTTGCGACGTCTTCTGTGCGGGAAACAAAATTTGATCTACGTCACGACGTGATTGCGTCATATGAGGCAGTCACATAGTCTGTCGCCGGCTTTGGTGACATGGGTGTTAAACCATTGTGGTGCATAAATGCGACATTGGCGGTGAAAGGGTTAAGGAAACTTTTGTGACATTGTGATATATAAGTTGCATACTATCCATTGTGGAGAATGTTACTTCAAGGCTATCACAGCTCCACAGGCTTGCCTCCGTAGGTGTAAGTAAGTAAGTAATAGTACATTTATATAGCGCTTTACCTCAAATGAGCCCAAAGCGCTTTACAATCAATTATTCATCAACAAGTAGATAGCAAAAATAGTATTTAACTTAAATGTTTTTAAGGACAAACCAGCGACAACGCATATACAAAGCAACTCTCTCTCTCTCTCTGTCTCTCTCTCTCTCTCACACACACACACACACACACACACACACACACACACTGACACACACACACACACACACATTATTCATCTTTCATTCAGTAAGCCATAGCAACTAAGTTGCACGGACTGACCACAATGTCCATTAAACTTACCTGGGTAGAGAAAAAAATCTGTCTGTAATATTAGGGAATCCTCTGTGACATATTTAAAGTAAGGCCTATTTTTACCTCCCAACATTAACCCTCTTGTGCCTGATGCTCTGTGCTCTCAATCCTTTTCTGAAATCCTAACCCAAGGGACGTCATAGCATTACTCCGTACAAAAGGTGGGGTAGCGTCGGAAAAATAATAAATAAAATATACCCTACCAGATTTTTGGGTTTTTTTCCTCTCGAATGTGTTGCTGAGATGTCTGTCTGAGTTGCAAACTGAATTCCAAGATGTTATGGGGATGCATGGCTCCAGAAAAAAAATCAAAATGCCAAAGTGTATTCGCAAACTGCATTCACTAGTCATTCACTGCCTACTTTTGCAGAACTGTTGAAGCCTAAGACGACTGAAATGGAAATGTAGATCAGCGGCCCCATTCACTTACGAATCTTTCACTTCACGATCTTATAATTCCTATCTTTCAAAATGAAAAAAGGGAATTTTCATCGCTGTCATCACTCAGTGGATGCAAAAACGACTCATCATCCATGATGTAATTTTCGTGAAAATTGATGTCAGTAACTTAACTTCAAAAATTCACATCGATCGAACACCCACAAGCTCGCTGCCGAAATAGGTCAGAATACACTAATTACTCATCACTTCGTTGATCTCATAAGTCCCATCTTTCACAAAAATAGGACTATTCATCGCTTTCCTCAGTCAATGGACGCCATAACTGTTCGTCATCCATATTGGAAAATATCGCGAAAATGCCGAAGTCGGTCACTAATTTTCAAAAATTCATATCTTTCAAACCAATCGGCCTAGAAGCCATTGCAAGCAACAGGACGGAAGTGTAATCTATAGCGAAAGCGAGGCTGAAGCGCTCACGTGACTGCCATGTGATAGAAACAAAATGGAAGCGCCCAAACCGGCCACGTGGAATCCGTACGTTCCCGAACGTTCTAGACGTTTCCGATCCGATTTTGTTTTGAACGTTCATGACCGTTCACCGCACAAGAGAGTTTTAAGACAAGCAGGGTCTTTGGATAACAAGCCCTGATTTGATGCCTTTTAGTGACATAGGTGTATAGCATAGCATAGCATAGCGCTTATGCAAGCACATTAAAGTCCAGACTTCATCCTCTACATGTTGCACCCTCTGACCGCATTAGTCTTTTATCCTCTCGCTTTGAAGCCTGGACAGACAGACAGACAGACTGATGAAGAAAGCCAATTTTATATGTACTGCAGACCCGTTTACTCTACTCTTTTTGGGAATTAGTATTCTCAGGGTTTTCATTTTTAACCGATTGCCGATCGAGAACAACGGTTAAAATCGGCTTTGAATCGGTTGTTTTTGTTGGAGAGCTCACCAAATGGGTTGAAAAATGCTCAAAATCGGCCCTAGCGGCCCCCTGGACCCCCGGCCCTAGCGGCCCCCTGGACCCCCGGCCCTAGCACACCACTGGACCCCCGGCCCTAGCGGCCCCCTGGACCCCCGGCCCTAGCGGCCCCCTGGACCCAACTCGGCCCTAGCGGCCCCCTGGACCCCCGGCCCTAGCGGCCCCCTGGACCCCCGGCCCTAGCGGCCCCCTGGACTCACACAAAAACGGCCCCCTGGACCCCCGGCCCTAGCGGCCCCCTGGACCCCCGGCCCTAGCGGCCCCCTGGACCCACGGCCCAAAACACCCCCGGCCCTAGCGGCCCCCTGGACCCCCGGCCGAATCTGTTGTTTTTACTCTTTTACCTGTTGTTTCATTTCAAAATGAAAACCCTGTATTCTACTCAATTTGGACCTCTACTACTCTTCAAAATTGAAAATAATGCTCTAACTACTCATTTTCAGTGAACATTGATGGCTTAAGTCGCATTTTTGCACAATGACTTAACACCCATGTCACTAAAAGGCATCAAATCAGGGTCTATTATCCAAAGACCCTGTTCTCTTAAGTTTTGGGAGGTAAGGATAGGCCTTGCTTTAAATATGTCACAGAGGAATCCCCAATATTACAGACAGATTTTTTTCTCTACCCAGGTAAAATTTAATGGACATTCTTTGCTGAAAAATGGCTGGCGGTGAAAAGGTTAATGAACAAAACTACACATTTTGAACCAAAACAACTCATTTCAGCTATCCAGACTACTCAAGACTTGTGTAGGGGGTAAACGGGATCTGATGTAGTATTCACCTTGGCTTAAAGACCCACCACGTCGCGTCTCAAAAACACGGTTTTCACGCGTTTTCCCTCTTATGGCTGGTAAGAAATCTTAAGAAATCTTCCTAGCATAAGAGGGAATGTGGCACGTGACGTGGGGGATCTTTAATGCTGTGTCAGACCAATCGACAATGGCTAGAACAACAAGGCTATATCAAAACGTCGTTATGCTATGCATAATTATGCAGGGATTGTCTTAGCCATGGCAAGCTCCTAGCATAACGATCATCAGTCTCCAAAATCCCCCGAAGATGGAGTGTGGCTGCCCACGTGGCGGGGTAATCAAAAACGGGTCGCACACGTAATGTTCTCATCCGTAGCTGGTGCACTTGTACCATAGTGATCAAGCGCTGTTGGGATGATCCCTGGAGTCTTTTAGCCAGGGAAAGCAGACGACATAAGTAGTATATAGACAGAAGCTGTAGAAACATACCCCAGATGCATCCGTGTGAAGCTCCTCCTCCTCCTCCTCCTCTTCTTCATCTTCCCCCTCGCTTGTGGTGCTGTCATAGTCGGCAGTGACAGTGCCACCTGCCACTGCCGTCATGTCAGTGCCAAACGTCACCGTCAGCATGTCGTCCGTTGCTTCCTCCCTCTGATTGTCGATGCCGTTGTCCAGGAGCGGCATCGTTTCACTTTTAACGTCGACAGCAAACATGTTCGCTGTCACAGCTTCGTTTGTGGACTGACACTCCGCATTGATGACATCATCAACGTTTGATGATTCTGGCTCAGTTTTGATGACAACGCTAGTGTCTGCGGATTGAGGCGCCATTCTGATGACAGCATCCTAAAAAAATAAAAATAAAAAATAAAAAAATCATGTCGCTGAGCGGCAGCTAAATTTCCTCGCGAGCTATACCTAGCACTCATCAGCTCCACCAGTTGATAGGAACTTATTGGTTCAAAACATGTTTCAATAGGGGTATGAACAGCAATGGCATTTGTCCTTTATTTCATGCCCAGATTGCACTATTTTGCTTCTCGGATTAAAACAAATTCAGGGGTCTTGGTGCTTCGCACCTTCGATGAATTAGCCCCCCCCCTTAACCCTTTCACGGCCAAAGTCGCATTTTAGCACAACAGTGATTTAACACCTATGTCACTAAAAGGCATCAAACTTGGGGTCTATTATTCAAAGACCCTGTTGTCTTAGTTTTGGGAAGTAAGGACAGACCTTATTTTAAATATGTCACAGAAGAATCCCCAATACTGCAGATGGATTTTGTTCTCTACCCAGGTAAATGTAATGGACTTTTTTGGGTTGAAGTATGGCTGGCAGTGATAGGGTTAAAAAGTTAGGTCCGGCCCTGCATTTTAAGGAAACTTTTGTGATATACACTAAGTTGTATGCTATCCATTATGAGGTATTTTACTTCAAGACTACCAGGGCTCCACAAGCTTGTTTCCGTAGGTGTATAGCATAGCATTATGCAAGCACAACAAAGTAGGTGTATAGCATAGCATTATGCAAGCACAACAAAGTAGGTGTATAGCATAGCATTATGCAAGCACATTAAAGTAGGTGTATAGCATAGCATTATGCAAGCACAACAAAGTAGGTGTATAGCATAGCATTATGCCAGCACAACAAATTCCAGACTTCTACACCCTCTACATGTTTCACCCTCTGCCAGCATTAGTCTTTCATCCTCTCACTTTGCAGCCAGACGAAGAAAGCCAATTTCATATGTAGTGTGTGTGTATGTGTGTGTGTGTGTGTGTGTGTGTGTGTGTGTGTGTGTGTGTGTGTGTGTGTGTGTGTGTGTGTGTGTGTGTGAAAAGCAGGGATGTGAGAGGGCCCCCAAACAAAAAAGCGTAGCCGATGGTATCGTCAAAGTACTCAAACAAAACTTTTGCCTCTGACATCAATTTTTTCGCAGCTCGCCTACACGGATCTTACAGTCCGTTGCAGTTTCATCCATCCAAGCCCTGTCAAATTTGTGCTGGCATCCTTTGTCGATCTCCTCTTTCCTCACATCTATGGTGTGATAAATAATTTTTATGGCTTTGAAAACATCAAAATCCTCATTCGAAATCATAGCCGAACATATAAAAATGACGCATTGCCATTAGTAACTGGCCAACCACAGAGAAGCTTACAAAATTCAGTAAAGGGACTGTACTCATGCTACAAACTGCTTTCGTTTTCACTGTGTGTGCGCGCAAAGAAAGGCTACCCTACCTAGGTGCAGTGTTCCCGATTACGCAGATCTGTACGTAAATTACGTACAAAGTTTCAAGTTTCATGTATACATTTTTCAGTCAATACGTCATTGTGACGTGCAGTTTTTCTCTCAGCCGATTGCTTCCTCAAACGTGTTCGCGGCGATCAGAATGTCAAAGCCATTTCGGCTTGCGGGAAACGATCAACAAAATATACTGGGCCTATTCTTTCACTACTATACCATGCTTGAAGCAGACGACAAAAACTATCATGAACCACAGAGTAATTTCCCTTTGTTTCTCGCCACCCATGCTGCTCGCACGTGCACTGCTGCCAAGCCTAGCCCGCGCGTTTCTTGGAAGCAAACAAATTGCGCTGGATTGCGAAAAATTCGACGCAGAGTTCTTCCAAAGACTCTGAAGTTTTAAGTTTTAAAGATTTGTCTTTATTTTAGAGCATATTGTCCAATTATTATGGTTTTTATTTTGACCCTCCAAATTTTTCAAATGACCCTTAAAATTTGGGGGCAAAGGGTCATGATGACCCTTAAAAATTTTGAATCATGGGGAACACTGGGGTGGGAAAAGTCCTAGGTGGGAAAAGTCCGGGTGTAAAAAGTCCGAAGTGGGAATAGTTCTAGGTGGGAAAAGTCCAGGTGGGAAAAGTCGGGGTGCCGGTGAGAAAAGTCTGGTAATCGTAGCAGACCTGTTTACTCTACTCTTTTTGAGTAGTATTCTACTCAATTTGGACCTCTACTACTCTTCAAAACAGAAAATAATGCTCTAACTACTCATTTTCAGTGAACATTGTTTGATGGCTTAATGAATAAAACTACACATTTTGCACCAAAACAACTCATTAAAAATGTTCAGCTATCCAGACTACTCAAGACTTGTGTAGGGGGTAAACGGGATCTGATGTAGTATTCACCTTGGCTTAATGCTGTGTCAGACCAATCGACAATGGCTAGAACACCAAGGCTATATCAAAATGTCGTTATGCTATGCATAATTATGCAGAGATTGTCTTTAGCCATGACAAGCTCCTAGCATAACGATCATCAGTCTCCAAAATCCCCCGAAGACGGAGTGTGGCTGCCCACGTGGCGGGGTAATCAAAAACGGGTCACACACGTAATGTTCTCATCCGTAGCTGGTGCACTTGTACCATAGTGATCAAGCGCTGTTGGGATGATCCCTGGAGTCTTTTAGCCAGGGAAAGCAGACGACATAAGTAGTATATAGACAGAAGTTGTAGAAACATACCCCAGATGCATCCGTGTGAAGCTCCTCCTCCTCCTCCTCTTCTTCATCTTCCCCCTCGCTTGTGGTGCCGTCATAGTCGGCAGTGACAGTGCCACCTGCCACTGCTGTCGTGTCGGTGCCAAACGTCACCGTCAGCATGTCGTCCGTCGCTTCCTCCCTCTGATTGTCGATGACGCTGTCCAGGAGCGACACCGGTTCAGTTTTCACATTGTCAGTGACATTAGTTGCGACAGCTTCATTAAGGACGACGTCTGTTGACGAGTGTTCTGTATCGATAACATCGTCTAAGCCTGGCTCAGTTTTGATGATGCAGACGGTGTCTGTGGATTGAGGCTCCATTCGCATGACATCATCATCATCATCATCATCATCGTCATCCACTGATAGAGGCTCAATTTTGATGACATCGCTAAGGTCAGAGTTCACGGCATTCCAGGACGACTCCATTGCCATGTAGTGAACAGTCCTCCTGAACGAAAACACAAGAAACGTGTTGGATTATGGTTTTCCGTATTTCACTCACTATCTAGCCTTCATGTTTTGGGTCACTAAAGTGGGACCTCCCTAATAAGACCTTCAAAAATAATCCAAATGAGGTCTTATAAGGGAGGTAATTTTAATACTTACAAAGAAGAGCAATGCTTCAGAGAAGTAGGTCTTATGTGGGAGGGAGTCTTATAATGGGAGGTCTTAGGCCAAGTTCACATTAGACGCGTAAGTTCCGTACGGAAAACCCTAAATAAGTGGAAGAAAGAAGGATAAAAGTTTACGCATATAGGGGAAATTTGGACACGTGTGCACATCGTTTCACTTCTTTGCTTCACTTGTTTATGGATTGCGCACAGGTTTCCGCACATAATATCCGTTGATATGTGTACACGGCCTTATAAGGGAGGTTCTACTGTATTAGGTATCTTTTGTCTGCATAGAATTTAGCCTGGTGATCAAACAAATGCTGTGGCTTTGCATGCCCCGCTTTTCATGGTGACCTCGGATACGATTTCCTACCCAGTCTATGTCCTTGGTGCATTCGGGTCAAAGCAGAGATAGTGTTAATAGGGTCGGGTTTCTGTAGACAACGGACGCTGCGCGCATAACTGTTACGCCAAAGGGGGTCTAAGAAACACCTTAGAAAACGTTTGAGGAAGAATATTACAAGCTCTTGTCTGATTGGTAAAAAAAAAGTTATTTTAACCAAACTTTAATGGACCAATCATCAACAAGAAAATAATGCACTAACCCCCTACTAGTTCTGGACAGTTCGCCACTTGCTCAGTGTTTGGCAAGAACAAAATGTCTCATGAAGGGTGTTTCTTAGACCGTTTTTGCCGATTTGAGCGAGCGCGACATAACGTTAGCCCCTGTGAAATGGCCCCCTAGAAATTATTAGTAAAATACGGATCAATTTGAAAACCAAAACGCTGGAAAAAAATGACCTGTCTGTCCTAGAGTTTTGCCAGGACTGATACATTGTTTTCACAGAGGCTTTGATATCGGTCTTCACTGGTTTCTGTTCCCTAGTAACTGATTTTGACACGGGGGGTACAGTGGGGGGGGGGAGGGTATTGTTGCTGATGGGACTGGTTTCAGGGCTCCCAATCGTTCCGCAAAACAAGGGCTCCCAGGGACTCCTTCACTTACAGTACAGAGGGTCCTAGAGGCGGGATTCCAGGGTCCCAGTGGCATAGCGAATGTTAAAAATAATTTTTCTTGTGCATCCCTGGGACCCCCCTGCACATTATTTTAGAGGGTCCGTTAGAACTTTAGAGCTTCATAGACCCCCAAATGGGGGTCCCTGGATTTTCAAAATTCCTAGCATGATCACTCGTCTGGATCAAAGTATGGATTAGTATGTTCTGGGGAGCTGTCAGTGGACGAAAAAAGTGCCCTTAGGGGAAGACCTCACTCACACTTTGTACTTTGGTATAAATTTGGTACATTCTAGTCAGAGAGACTTACCTTTGTGAAATTTGGGCTGCTCTCCCCAGGAGAGCGCGTCACCGCAAGTGCAGCGCCTGCCCTTTTTTTTTTATTGGGGGGGGGGGGGGAGCACAGACAGACAGACAGACTATCTTTAGACAGACAGAGCCAGAAACAGAGACAGGCAGAAAGAGAGATGGAGAGAGAAACTCGTGAAGTTTAATGGAACATATTATAATAATAATAATAAGCATTTATAGCGCCTAATATTAAAAAAGCCCTAAGCGCTTACAATAATAAATGAATAAACCAGCAAGCAATATAAATAAAGAAATGACAAAAATATATTATACACACGCGCGCGCACACGCACGCACTAAACACAGACAGACGCATGCACTACACACACACACACACAAACGCACCACACACACACACGCACACGCACACGTACAATAACTACAGTACACGCATGCACACAAACACACGCGGATGGAAGAGGCACAGTACTTTAAAAAGAACGGTCTATCTCAAAACGAATAAAGAGGATAGATGGGCAGTTCTGGCAGTCCCTCAAAATATAGCAGGCTATGATTTGAAAAGAGTAGTTTTGAGAGAAGACTTCAATGAAGAAAGAGAGTTGGCAGAACGGAGTGGTAAAGGGAGCCTATTCCAAGAGGAGGGGGCCTGGAAAGAGAAGGAGCGTTCGCCAAGGGTCTTGGTGCGGTAACGAGGGATCTGGAGGAGAGAAGTGTCAGAAGAGGAGCGTAACTGTCTAAGAGGTGTGCAAAGGTTCAGAAGATCAGCGAGATAAGAAGGAGCCAGACCATTCAGGGATTTGTAACAGAGCAGAGAGAGCTTGTATTCGATACGCCTTCCGACAGGAAGCCAGTGAAGAGATTCAAACATTGGGGTAGAGTGAGAGAATTTGGAACACCTCAGTACAAGGCGAGCAGCATTGTTCTGAATTTTCTGCAATATTAAGGGATAAAACTTAGGAACATAAGAACAATTTATACATTTGTATTAACGATTCTGAGACAGAAGGGGGTGAATGAAGGAGAAAGGGGGGGGGGGGGGGGGGCGAGAAGGAGAAAACAGAGAGCTCTAGACAGATAGAGACAAGTTGTACATCATGTCACAGGGTGGGCCTATCAACTTCTTCTTCTTCACATTATTCCCATTAATTAGCCTCCTTCGTCAAATTGACCATTCTGCCGATGGGGGTGGGGGGGGAGAAAAAACAAACAAACGCTGGTCGTGCGCACAGCTAAGTCACAGCAAGGGAAAAAAGCAGAGAAATAAATGTAGTAAACAGCTTTGTTTTGTCTCCTGTGAATAAAGTAACGTCCCTTTACACTCATCGTGTAGTTGTTTGTTTGTTGCATAGTAAACAGTTTTGCTTTGTCTCCTGTGAATAAAGTAACGTCCCTTTACACTCATCGTGTAGTTGTTTGTTTGTTGTATAGTAAACAGTTTTGCTTTGTCTCCTGTGAATAAAGTAACGTCCCTTTACACTCATCGTGTAGTTGTTTGTTTGTTGCATAGTAAACAGTTTTGCTTTGTCTCCTGTGAATAAAGTAACGTCCCTTTACACTCATCGTGTAGTTGTTTGTTTGTTGCATAGTAAACAGAACATAAGAAACAGAAGAGGGGACGGGGGGAGGGGATGCAAAGAAAATTGTACCAGTGTCCCTAACTCTAGTAACTCTGATGTGCCCAGCTTTAGTGGAGCTGCCGGACTGGCTAAACGCTTTTCAGCTCCCAGCAAGCTGGGAGCCTACTCCAGCCCCAACCCGGCCTAATGTCTGGCCTATAGATCAAGATTTATAGGCCTAGGCTCCTTCCACATAATCCATACCAGAACCAAAACAATAGGTGAGATGCGTAGACTGCTCATTATTCTTCTGTTCCATTAAGTATCCACAATATTAACGGTTTGATTTTTTTTATACTGTTGACGAGTGTTGTGGTCGAGGTCTTCCTCTTTTTCTGTGGTGGTGACCAACTTCTTTATATAGAAGTAATTGTACGCATACTATAGGGGGTGACCATAGAAAAAGAATCAGAAGAGAGAGAGGAAGAAAAAGTGAACACACATACAAACTATCAGATTGGCTTAGAATCAATAGGAAAAATCAAGCAGAGGAAATAGAATTTATATAAAAAACAAAAACAAAACAAAAACACCTAGTTCTGGGCTGGGAAGGGGAAAACTACAGGGAGCTGCCGGCAGCTACTAATGTTCACGTTCGCCCCCAGCAAGCTGGGAACTAGCCGACCCGACCCTAGACACTCCATAAGGCAATACCCAAGCCCCAACCAAAAAGACAACTTAGACAGAACCAACAGATCCCTAACTAATGGGGGAAACATAATTGGGGGTGAAGATGGAGGGACTGGGGTAGGGACGTTCAAAGATCGTACAAAAACAAACAAGCAAAAATCCCCTAATCTACAACAAGTGACCCAGCCAGCTGGGACCCATTCAGCGGGACTTCAACGTGATGCTGTTCATGTTTGTTTGTTGTTGGTTTTTTCATTAAAAGAGCAAAGATGACAAACACACACACACACACAGTCACACACATACACACTCAAAATCTATAGATCTCTTTCTGGAATTTGATTACTAATTTAGTACTTACTTAAGAGTTTAAGACGGTGATTTGATTGTTTGTATAAATGTAATTTTTATGTCAGACCCCAATGCAAAATAAAAAATATATGCCAATGATGGGACTTTTTAAAGGCTGCAAGGCCGCCTAGGCTGAGAAAGCCTGTCCCTAATACCTAACCTAACCCTCTCTCTCTCTCTCTCTCACACACACACACACACACACACACACATACAGATTGTCACACACACACACATATATATATACAACTATTTCTTCACAACTATTTCTGTCACACTTTCTTCTCAGGCCTTGAGCCTTTCTTCCGGCAAAAGTGGCATAGATGATAGAACCTCCCCGGTTCCGTGGCAAAATAATCAAAGTGTTGATTGTGGCCACGCATAGCTAACAAGGTGAAGACAACACACGCACGCACACACGCCATATGATATAGACAGCGTACCACCAAGATTAACATAAAAAACCCATAAAAGATGGGACTGTTTTAAAAGGGCTTACGGCTTGTTTGATCCCTACCTACCTACCTAAGAATATTACCAGTTATCAGCTAAAAGTACAAAACACTTCTTCTTCCTTCAACCATCCGGGCTCTACGCATACGCTTAGTTAGAGTCAAGTCAGAGTAGAGGGCCACATCAGGGTTTGATTTGTGTCACATCCACTATGACTATGGGAAGTTGATCAGCAACAGCACAGGTAAAGCAAATGTCCTCATCAACCAGTTCAAGTCTGTCTAAATAAATAAATAAAAATAATTAATAATGCTTATATAGCGCATAATCTTGCAAAGCAACTCAATGCGCTTTTCACTCACCATTCGTACAAACATTTCTAACAAACTGGCCCACGCATCCTCACCATACATCTCTATGAAAATGAATACATATTAGAGAATGCATTGCATACAATCACAACATAACACACCAACACCCACGTCCCCCCAACACCACCACCCCAACCATCCCCCACTAAAGTTACAACAACATCTCTGCCTCCGAGTCCCTTCCTCCCACAGTTTCCTTCCATCAAGGGCCTCCATGTAGGAAGAGAAGGGGTGGAAAAACTACTAAAGAACATCAACCCATCCACAGCTGCAGGCCCGGACAACATCCCCAATAGAGTCCTTAAGGAGTGCGCATCCCAGCTGGCAGAAGGACTGACAGTTATTTTCCAGAAACCAGTCGACACTGGAACCCTGCCGGATGACTGGCTCACAGCCAACATCGCGCCAATCTTCAAGAAGGGGGACAAGCACATGGCAGAAAATTACCGGCCTATCTCTCTAACATCAGTGACCAGCAAGCTCCTGGAGCACATCATCTGCAGTCACCTGATGCAGCACAGAGACAAGATTTTCACCAACCTGAACCATGATTTTCGTCGAGGCTTCTCTTGCGAGACACAGCTGGTCACCACTCTTCATGACCTTTGCCAGAGCTTTGAGAAGAATGTACAGACAGATGTAGCCATTTTGGATTTTTCAAAGGCCTTCGACACTGTTCCCCACACAAAGCTCTTGGAGAAGATTGACAGTTACGGCGTCAGAGGACCGCTCCATCAGTGGCTTACCACTTTCCTCACCCAACGCCGCATGAAAGTGGTAGTAGAGGGAAAGGCATCCGATCAAGCAACCGTCGACTCAGGAGTACCTCAAGGTACTGTGCTTGGCCCGATTCTATTCCTGTGCCACATTAATGATCTGCCGGCCTCCATCTCATCCCACGTCAGGTTGTTTGCAGACGACTGTCTGCTCTATCGTGAGATCAAATCTCAAGCAGACCACATTGCACTGCAAGACGACCTCAAGAAGCTTGAAGCATGGGCCGAAGAATGGGGCATGAGATTTAACGCCAAGAAATGCTTCATCCTGAGTACACGACAGAGATCGTCCTTCTACTACCAGCTGAATGATCACATCCTACAGCAAGTGGACTCTCACCCATATCTTGGCATGGAACTGAGCTCTAACTTGTCATGGTCTGCCCACATCAGCAAGATCACCAAGAGAGCGAACTCCAGCCTGGGCATGCTCCGCAGGAATCTCCGCTTCTGCCCTGAAATCTGCCGGAAGACAGCGTACATTTCGCTTTGTAGATTCCTCCTTGACTACAGCTCCATAGTGTGGGATCCATACACCCAAAGCGAAATAGGCAAGTTGGAAGGCATCCAGAGAAGAGCAGCAAGATTTACAAAGAGAGACTACCAGTCCCACAACCAAGGCTGTGTGTCAGCCATGCTGAGTGACCTTGGCCTTCCATCTCTGCAGGAAAGAAGGAAACAACAGAGGCTGACTTTCCTGTACAAGGTACAAGGGTTTCTTCCTTGGCATTGAAGCAGAGAAATATGTAACAAGTCAAAAACAAGCGCTCATCAAACCAACAAGGCATGAAGATCAGGAGAGCAAGAACCTAGTCGAACACCTGGCTAGGAAGAATGACCGATGATTCACCATCCAGCCGGCAAAAACAGCAGCACTGAAGAACAGCTTTTTTCCAAGAACCATCTGGGATTGGAACAGCTTAAATACCAAAGTTGTTTCCGCTGGGTCAGTGGAGGATTTCAAGACCCTCTTCCAACAGACCCCAGCCCGCAAATAAACCTCCACCTCCCAAGCCCCCCTTATCCTGCTCTACCCTGGACACCCACCCACACTTCCCCCTTCCTTACAAACCATACTTAGGGCTAGGTTAGGTTGCTGCTGGACGTCGCATCACGTTGGTGTCCCGCTGAACGGGCGCTGGCTGGCCAGGTCACTAAAACTAGAATACTAATAGGTTTTTATTGTGTTTTTGTGTTTTTGTGGGTTTTTTTTAAGATGTGCTTGTCGCAGTCAAAAGAGTAGCTCGTGCAAATCTGCCGCTCGCTACTATGAGAGTGTGTATTTGCGACATTGAGCATGAACCACTTGTAAATTTCCCTTTTTTGTAGGGTTAGGGTTAGGTAAATGGTTCAAGTAAAGAAAGAGTGAAATTTGTGGTTGTCGCAAATACACACTCTCATAGTAGCGAGTGGCAGATTTGCACGAGCTACACTTTTGACTGCGACAGTGCTCTCCCTAAAGTTTCGTCGATATAATGCCACAGTGTGGCGCTTTCGACTATGATCAAAATCAAGAAGACTATCCCGGGTATTACACCTCTAAGTCTAATTCAGTGTAATTGTTGGCAGAAGCCAGAAGGGTGGCTGGTTGAGTGGGATACAGACGTTTCGTACCCTGGACGTTTCGTCTTACTCTTAATCACTTCGTACACACTTGGACACTTCGTACACAAGCAAAACATCTCTAAAACTTTGTGGGAGGAGCCATACAGCCAGTCTGTGGACGTTTCGTACACCAAAATGTACGAAACGCCTGTGTACGAAATGACAGAAAGCTATCTGCAGTCTGGACGCCAATGATTTTTGTTTTCAAGTTTTGAACTCACTGCTAGTGCTACTCCTACCCCTTTCTGCAGGTCAGGATAGGGTTAGACAGGGATAGGGTTAGGATATAACGCCCGGGAAAGGGATAGGGTTAGGGTTAGAAATGAAAACTTTCTTGGTTATTTCCGTGGCTAGGGATAGGGTTAGGGTTAGATGGTTATAGTTCTCATGCCGAGGTAGATATTTCATGGCAGGTAATAACAGGGTTAGGATATAACGCCCGGGAAAGGGATAGGGTTAGGGATAGAAATGAAAACTTTCTTGGTTATTTCCGTGGCAGATATTTCATGGCAGGTACTTATTTGTCGTGACACCGTTATCCAATGAAATTGCTTATAGCTTACTGTTACGGAGTGTCTTGTGTGCAGATAGCTTACTGTGTACGAAATGTCTTGTGTACGAAATGCTGAGTTCATGTACGAAATGTCTTGAAAATAATGTACGAAACGGCCAATGGCTGGTACCCACGTGTCGTCATATCCGGCCACAAGGAGTGCCATATTATGGGAGACCGCCATCTTAGTCACTAACTTTTTTTGAAAAATGCCAGATCGATGCTGCGTATTTGGCTGTTCCAATTCGAAACTTATCTAAACTGTATTTATAACATCTGGATGTTTTCTTTACACATTTAGATATAACATTTTCACTTTGTGAAAAGTGAAATTTGTGGTTCATGCTCAATGTCGCAAATACACTGTCATAGGTAGCGAGCTACTTATTTTTAAGAGCTACCTATTTTCATGCGACAGGGGGGAGCCATTACACCTCTAATTCAGTGTAATTGTTGGCAGAAGCCAGAAGGGTGGCTGGTTGAGTAGATTCCATTCTTTTGCAGATTCCATTCTTCTTCTTCTTCTTGCATAGCACTGTTTGACTCTTTGAGGGTGTGCCTAATATACGAAAACGGGCGAAAACAGAAGCGAAAGTGCATTTTTGATCGTAAACAAGAACAAAAAATGTTAAATTTGTCTAAACCCTACCAAATTTTGCATAGATTTTATCTTTAATCGACTGTTGATCCATATTTAGATGTAATTTCCGATCTGCATTTTTTTTATAAACCAGCTTCCGCTAGCCATTACTTCCGCCGACTGAACTTTTTTTCCACTTCTCACAATTGTACCATACTATTAAATCTTAATGAAACTTGGCAGAAAGGTTCCTTAGATGCTGTCCATGGTGTTAAAATTGACGTAATGACCCAAGATCAGCGTAATCCCTTTGAATCAGATTCACTGATTCATGAATCAGACTGATTCCTCTTATGTTTTCGCATATTAGGTAGACCGCTGTTTGATGCATTGTTTAAAAGTGAAAACGAACCAACCTTCACGTACTGTAGCTACAGGCTGCTAGCCTTCCAGCGGAAAAGAATACGCCGATGTCATTGTCTCCATCAAAATGCTAATCAAACACCAAGCGTAAATGCGGTTTTCTTTGCTTGAAGAGTTGGTAAGGAACACAACTGTCAGTGAATATGAGTTGAAAGTTCACTTGAAGACGCTAGGGGTCACTTGAAGACGCTAGCTCAACAAGTTGCGCGGCAGCGTTTTCGGCTCCAATGACCTTGACCTTTGATCAGTGAACTTCATCTTCCAACTTGGCCTAGGCTATCGCAACTACTTTTAAAAAAAAAAAATTTACTTAGACTATCCGCATACAGAGTTGCTAATTGTTGGAATGATTTAACTTTTGATTTCAAATGTGCACCTAATGTTAATATATTCAAAAATCGTCTTGATAATTCTCCAAAATTAGTAAATGTATTTAGAAGCATTGATTATTACTTTTTTGTATTATAGGAAAATTCAACCGTAAAACCTTGCGCTAAAAAATATCAATGGGACTGCTAAAAAGCTTAACGGCTTGATTAGTCCCTATTCTACTACTACATACAAAATGTTAGGGTCATAGGTTCGAGTTTTGAGTTTTTCATCTTCTTCGCAATACACTGATTATTATGCCATGGATCGAAGTATGAGGTGTAGAGTGGCACAGTGGCACCGCGTTCGCTTCGTGTCAAGTAAACCCGAGTTCGAACCTGGGTACAGGGGATTTTTCTCCTCTCATTCTGCACTAGGCCTTAGACGGTCTGAACGTGGAGTCTTTCGGATGAGACGATAAACCGAGGTCCCGTGTGCCCATGCACTTAGCACACGTTAAACCCAGTGGCAACGAAAAAGTTGTCATTTGGTAAAAATTTACCCCCCTCCCTCATCAGTTAAAAAAAATCGACATGCAAAAATTTAAAAAAAAAAAAAAAAAAAAAAAAAAAAAAAAAAAAAAGGGGTGGCGCGCCTTTGGAGTTTTTCGCTCTCCAGGTGGGAGCAACCCCAATTTCACAGACACGCCTCTGTGGCTATAAAGTACTTAATACCCAATACCTAATACATATTCCGGAAGAAATGGCCAGGAGGCAAGAGAAGGAAGGACAGACAAAAGGAAAACGCCCAGCTTGGTGGGAATTTGCAGGGGAGGGGGGGGGGGGAGAGTGGGAAGGGGGAGGGGAGAGGGGAGGGGAGGGGGAGGGAGGGGGAGGAGAAGGGGGGGGGGAGGGGGGCTTTTGCTTGGTTGTTAGACTGATGACCCCTGAGTGGGGCCACCAGCCGCAGCAGGCGGCAGGTGGGTGTCCTTTGAGGAACTTCCAGACTCCGGCTGCGAAGCTCTCTGGAGTTCTGGCCTCCACTGCGGGTGTTGGCAGGTCGTTCCACTCCTTGATTGTTCGTGGGGGAAAAAAGGAGCTTTGACGGTACTGTGTCCGACACTGGGGGATGAGGAGCTGTTGTGAATGAATCTTTAATTTAATGTCTTTTCACATAGATCGTGATTTTAGACAGCATGCAAACATTTTTATTTTTTTTATTTTTTAGGGGAACTGTTGTGAATGACCCCTACGTTGCCGCTCTGGCTGAGGTATGACTTTGCTCCTGCTCACACTCACCATGCCATTGAGTATTTTATACAGCATGACGAGTCTGGTGGCTTGTCGGCGTTGCTGCAGTGGATTCCATCTGAGCCTCTGTAGCATGTCGGTAACGCTGGCTGTCCTATGATATCTAAAATGTGTTTGTTCTTTTGCTTTGTTTAGTCGTTTGTTCTCTACACACACGCGCGCACGCGCACACACACGCGCACACACACACACACACGCACACACGCACGCACACGCACACACGCACACGCACACACACACACACTGACACGCGACAAGCGTGCGCGCACACGCACACACACAACACATACACAGAGAGAGAGAGAGAGAGAGAGAGAGAGAGAGAGAGAGAGAGAGAGAGAGAGAGAGAGAGAGAGAGAGAGAGAGAGAGAGAGAGAGAGAGAGAGAGAGAGAGAGAGAGAGAGAGAGAGAGAGAGAGAGAGAGAGAGAGAGAGAGAGAGAGAGAGAGAGAGAGAGAGAGAGAGAGAACGTGACAACGGGAAAGAATCGAGCTAAATCACTCACTACCTTAAAAACTCCAGGCAGTTAGTTCCCTTGGACGATTAATCCCTCCGCCAAAGAGGGCATTTTGTCATTGTCTGACAGTTCTCGTGTCTGTCGGGCTGTCTGGCTGGCTGGCTGGCTGGCTTTTTTATAAACTTACTGACGAATGTTTATAAAAATTAAAATTGTGATGGGTTAGGGTATCACACAAGAACAGCCTCCTGTGGAAATACCAAATAGTCCCCCCACATTCTGAAAGTTCTGTATGTGCAATCGCAATTTCCTCTAATCTATCACTCTTAGTTGTTGTTGTTCCCTGGCTTAATGATAATCCCAACAGCAGAGCACTTGGACACTTTGGTACAAATGTACCAGCTAGGGGTGAGAACATTACGTGTGTGACCGTTTTTGATTACCTCGCCATGTGGGCAGCCACACTGACTTCGGGGGATTTTACACACACACACACACACACACACACACACACACACACACACACACACACACAGAGAAACAAAATCTGACTATGTCTTCTTCATACCCGGATAATTCACTGTTAAAGGCACACCCGTTTATTAATAATGTATGCATTATTAAAGGCACACCCGTTTATTCACATGTATGCAAACATCTACATTGTCCAAATATCTGACACCCATTCATTCGCAACATTTATTAAGCAAGTCTTTAAATGTATAACACAGTCACTTCAAACGAAAAAGAACAACAACAAGAAGAACAAGAACAACAACAACAACACCAACAACAACAACCAAACGTTCTCGCAATGTCAGAGCAAAACAAACAATCAGAAATGTTTTCTCCATTCAGTGCTTATTGGCTCCTGTAAAATCAACATATCTGCGTTTGTGAACAAATCTCATGAAAATCAAAGACATTGTCGTTTTTGTTTCAAACCTTTTTAATGAATGAATCAACCCAAGCAAACATATACATGCATTTATGGAAAGGGTCACAGGGGAAAATGGCAAACATCTTTTTATCAAAACACATGAAAAAGAAAAGCACTCATATATTTACCAAAGCATTAGCCATTAACCACATTGTCTCACAACTGAACAATATTGTATCGATACCTTGGCAATGAATACAACCCCTTTCTCAATGAATTCCATAATTCACAACCAATTATAATAAAGAATATTGTTTCTAGGCAGTGATAGAAAGTCACACCGAAGGTTTGTTTAAATTGAAGCACTAAAACAGCATTAGAATGGCTAGAGTTAGTTCATTTGTTTTTGTGTTTTTGGGCGGAAAAGCAATGGCTGAAATTTGCTGTTTTGCGGACAGTTCCCATCCCTGATACATGATTCACTTTTTAGCTTGACAAAGACAGACAAAGGAGCAATTTCTAAATTAATCAGTAAATAAATCATTCAAATAATTCACTGTCAATAAAGAAGATTGTTCGTAAAGAAGAAAGAAATACAGTAAAACCAACTGTCATAAAATGATTCACTGGTTCACTGCCAATAAAGAAGATTCTTTTTATCAAAGTAAACCCAACTGGAGTTATAGTAACATAAAGAGGATCTCAATATCTGCGGAAAGGGTGTTAAATGGCGAACATCTTTTTACCAAAGTAAACCCAAACTGGAGTTATAGTGAGGCGCGTTACCAGACATGAATGGTATGTGCTGTGGAAAGGGTCACAGGGGGAAATGGCACACATCTTTTTATCGAAATACATAAAAAAGAAAAGCACTCATATATTTACCAAAGCATTAGCCATTAACCACATTGTCTTGAACTGAACAATATTTTATCGATACCTTGGCAATGAATACAACCCTTTTCTCAATGAATTATATAATTCACAACCAATTATAATAAAGAATATTGTTACTACCGTGACAGTCACAAGCACCCAACTGTTTAACATGATTCACTAAAAAGAATTCTACGATTCACTAATTCACTGTCAATAAAGAAGATTGTTTCTTTTAACATGATTTACTAAATCACTGCTAATGGCCTGTTATTGTGTTAAGGGTGTACATCTCTTGAATGCTAAAAGGACATCTGTGGTGGTGTATCACCAAGAGAGAAAGACGTCCTTGAATAAATATTATTGCTGACTTGTATTTGACGTATGGTCTTGAAATCCGATATTTCTTTCAGGGGCCACATCTTTCACATCGTTAGACTTAACCGGCAACACATAGACACGGAAGATACGCATGGGAAAACCATCAATAGTAAAAAGAAAGACGGGGGGGTGGAGGGGATTAGGGGAAACATGGACACATGCGCGTATTTGTTTTCCTTCTTTCTTTTACATATTGACGGCTTCCGCACAGGAAATATGGATGTAGTGCATACGTACGCTTACAGTCTTCAAACTTGGTGTGTGAGTGCATTGGCTTGTATAAAATAACTGATAAATAACTTGACAGTCATGAGAGGTTGTTCTTTTTCTTCACAATATAACATTGTAATCATCATGCACTTGGAAATCATTGGCGCTTTTCTTTCCCCCATACACAACGTTCACTTTATAAATCACTTCAAAGTGCATGAAGCTTTGTCATCAACGCACACCATTGTCATGGTAAATCACTTCAAAGTTTGTGAAGCTTTGTAATCAACGCACACCATTGTGATAATAAACACCATTGTCATGGTGAATCACTTCAAAGTGCATGAAGCTTTGTCATCAACGCACACCATTGTCATGGTAAATCACTTCAAAGTGCATGAAGCTTTGTCAATCAACGCACACCATTGTCATGGTAAATCACTTCAAAGAGCATGAAGCTTTGTCATCAACGCACACCATTGTCATAGTAAATCACTTCAAAGTTTGTGAAGCTTTGTAATCAACGCACACCATTGTCATGGTAAATCACTTCAAAGTGCATGAAGCTTTGTCATCAACGCACACCATTGTCATGGTAAATCACTTCAAAGTGCATGAAGCTTTGTCATCAACGCACACCATTGTCATGGTAAATCACTTCATTGTCATTATCAATAACTTCATTGTCATGCTAAATCACTTCATTGTCATGCTAAGTCACTTCAAAGTATGTGAAACTTTGTAATCAAAGCACACCATTGTCATGATTAATCACTTCATTGTCATGATAAATCACTTCACTGTCATGATAAATCACACCATGTCATGATAAATCACACCATTGTCATGATAAATCACTTCACTGTCATGATAAATCACACCATTGTCATGATAAATCACTTCATTGTCATGATAAATCACTTCATTATTATGATTAATCACTTCATTGTCATGATAAATCACTTCATTGTCATGATAAATCACACCACTGTCATGATAAATGACTTCATTGTCATGATAAATCACTTCATTGTCATGATAAATCACTTCATTGTCATAATAAATCACTTCATTGTCATGATAAATCACTTCATTGTCATGATAAATCACTTCATTGTCATGATAAATCACTTCATTGTCATGATAAATCACTTCATTGTCATCATAAATCACTTCATTGTCATGACAAATCACTTAGATTTACCACAGATTTGTATCCCGATATACAACATTGTTCCTTTCAGCCCCTGGTGCTGACTGAACCTCATTTCACATCAGTAGGATTGTCTTGTTCAACCGCAAAGAGCGAAACATTGTTATCCACTACACAACGTTGTGCCTTTCAGCCCCTGGTGCTGACTGAACCTCATTTCACATGAGTAGGATTGTCTTGTTCAACCGCAAAGAGTGAAACATTGTTATCCACTACACAACGTTGTGCCTTTCAGCCCCTGGTGCTGACTGAACCTCATTTCACATGAGTAGGATTGTCTTGTTCAACCGCAAAGAGTGAAACATTGCTAGGAAGACTACACAACGTTGTCTTGTCTGCAATGTCCTGACAGAATTATTGAAGACTTCTTCCTCGTCAGCTATCTTGTCTGACAAGCATCCTGACACGAATTCAATGAAGACTGTCCCTTTCAGCTATCTCCGTCTGACAAGTGTCCTGACATGAATTCAAGGAAGACTATCCCTTTATACATGAATTCAAGGAAGTGTCCTGACATGAATTCAAGGAAGACTATCCCTTTCAGCTATCTCCGTCTGACAAGTGTCCTGACACGAATTCAAGGAAGACAAGTCCCTTTCATCTATCTCAGTCTGACAAGTGTCCTGACATGAATTCAAGGAAGACTATCCCTTTCAGCTATCTCCGTCTGACAAGTGTCCTGACAAGAATTCAAGGAAGACTATCCCTGTCAGCTATCTTCATCTGACAAGTGTCCTGACATGAATTCAAGGAAGACTATCCCTTTAATCTATCTCCGTCTAACAAGTGTCCTGACATGAATTCAAGGAAGACTGTCCCTTTCAGCTATCTCCGTCTGACAAGTGTCCTGACATGAATTCAAGGAAGACTGTCCCTTTCAGCTATCTCCGTCTGACAAGTGTCTTGATCGTCACTAAAGCTGTTTTTCCCACGAAAAGGGTTCTCTGGGTTCACAGTCTGACTTGTTGAAGCTTTGTTTTCATATGTACACCACCATTTATAAAATCAATTTGTAGTTTTTGAAGTGTTTTATATTCTGATAAACAACTTACCCTGGTAGACCTATTGAGAATACCCGCAGGTGTCCTAGAATGAACAGTGTTCTGTGTTTACATTGTTGACAATTGTGCAGTGACCGTAGCTCAATTTAGTTTTCAGAAACCACACAGTTACGTTGCACTTACAAACTCTTCCTTCAAATACACAACATTGTATTCTTATAATATAACAGTTTTTATACAGTTAGTGAAGCTGTTGTCCTATGAACCTGAGTCTCTGGAAACACGTCTTAAACATCATTGAAGCTTTTTTTTTTCTCCAATGCATACCACAGTTTTCACAATCACTTTAAACGCACATCAGAGCTTCCCTCCAATGCACCAGACTGTGTTGATAAAGGTCTGTGTACACGGTAACATTATTCACAAAATTTCACAATTTCCTCATGGCAACACAGTGAGATGTAAGTCATATCATGAGTGGCCTAACACTCTGTTGCCATGGGGAAATAGAGATATTTTGTGACTGTTGTTAACCTTTAATATGTGAACAGTCATCACAACAATCAGCGAGCACCCTATGCCACAGCACTGTCTGCGGTGATCGCTTTGTCACTGTCAGTTGGCACAACGGATTTAGCAGACCAAGGTCTAAATATATCCCTGTCATTAGTCACCAAAGATGTTTTAAAGATTAACGGTTTAAAATGCCCCTGTCAGTTGTCACAACGGGTTCAGCAGAGCAAGCTATAAAACTATTTCTTAAAACAGATTTGCTACAAGTGCATGACACGTTTGTTTCCCTTTATGCCATGAACAAATCACAGCAAAGCTGATAGTCAAATATTCAACGCCTTTGACATTTCAAACATCTTTGAAATAAGAAAATCATTAAAATGTACAATTCAGGAACAAAATTCAATGAGACATACTTTAACTGTACAATGGTAAAATGAATATTGTCTGAGAACGGATTCAGCTAGTCATGACACGAATGAGATCTTGCCGTGGAAAACATGGAAAGGGGGAACACTGAACACTGTGGTTCTGGTTCTGGTCCTGGTTCTGGTTCTGGTTCTATACGTCGAAGGAGCATGAAGGCTATGTACTCGACGCAACTGGGAGAGCGCACTGAGAATTGAAATATATTTAAAAAATCTCTTTTTTTTTATAAAGAAGAATGTCTTTGTTTTACTGTCTGGTGGCGTTGACAGCTTTTAAAGAGTTGACCATAGGCTTTTTCGCAGTATCTGGGCTGGACCAATCCGGCTAGCGTAGCGCTCACCAGGGACGAACCCCGACCGGCATTGCTCCTGCCCTTCATTTACCACTACTTTGACCCATGACCCCTAATTCCCTATTTTAATCTTTAGTTGGAGCAGGCCCCGAAGGTGTACTGCCTGGCGCTGATGGTGCTGCGCTGGCGGGGCCTGCTGCGATGGCTTCGTCGGTCAGTGGATTCCACTCCGTCACCGTTCTTACAGAGGAGGATATCAAGGTGAAGGGGGACAGGGCAGAGAAAAGTAATCTCTAAACAATTTATACAACAATTAAGAAATACAGACTCTTTAATTTTGAATGAATAACAACAGCCTTTAAGTACGAAAAGGATAAATTAAATAAACAGAAAGTGACAGAGTTGGGGGAAGGTGGGGTGGTGGTGGGGGTGGGGGTGCAGAGGAAATAAAAACTGTGAAATCCAGAGAAACGATAAGGTCAGGTTTTATTTGAAAGAGTGAAAGAGGAAATTTAAAACAAAAAAGAGAAAATAAGAAAGAAATGGGGAGAAAACCCCAGTATAGACACAGATCAGCAGTAGGGGTACAAAGGGGGAAAACACAGTATAGACACAGATCAGCAGTAGGGGTACAAAGGGAGAAAACTCAGTATAGACACAGATCAGCAGTAGGGGTACAAAGGCAGCAAAACACAACAACAAAACAAACAAACAAAACACCATAAATCCCGCAGACATCTCCCTTCCCAGTAAAAGTAGGGACAGTAAACAAATTTAAATGGAGGCAAAAGTGAAGAAATGTGAACAGCAAACCATTGGACATGTGAAGGTGTTCCAGTGAGACGCGCCACCGTGACGAACTGTCTGTGTGCTGGTTTCATTCGACGACACAGAGAAAACTGGTGGACCTGCCAGCGGCCCATAGGTTATTAGTTCCCATCGCGACCACCACTGCCCTCTCCAGGCCCTGGACGTTGATGGGGTCTGTCACGATGACTTGGTCAGTGAGGGCCAGGGCAAGGTCACTTGCATCATCAGCACTGGGTGGACGTGACACCGTCCTGGCCGGTATGTCGTGATGTTGAAGACGACGTACAAGGACATCAGCATCCTGTGCAGTTTGAAGGTCACAACAGAGGATCCATGTGTCCTTGTACTGAGGGTGACCTGAAAACAACGTGACCAGGATGACATGGCGTCACTGTACATATCCACCCTGTTCTGATGGAGAGAGAGAGAGAGAGAGAGAGAGAGAGAGAGAGAGAGAGAGAGAGAGAGAGAGAGAGAGAGAGAGAGAGAGAGAGAGAGAGAGAGAGAGACGCACACACACACACACACACACACACACACACACACACACACACACACACACACACACACACACACACACACAAACACGCATGCACGCACATACACACACATGAGTGGCTAAGATTGTATCATGACCTTATCACTTATTCAATGAGTTCCTCACATGCACTAATAGACACTTTCACACATTCACACTTTCCCGCATCAAAATCACACTTCAATGTAATATTGTCAGAATGACAGAATCACTTTTAGTGGAAGGACGTCAAATCGAAGAATACACACACACGCACACGTGTGCGCACGCACGCACGCATGCACGCACGCGCACACACACACGCACGTACGCGCGCACGCACACACACACACGCACACGCACACGCGCACGCACGCACACGCACACACGCACACACGCACACACACACACACACACACACACACACACACACACACACACACACACACACATCCTGGCACACACACACACACACACATCGCTGTTGTACTGAATCTGTGGTGACGTTTTCGTTCGTCTGCTGGTTTGCAGGTTTGAATGTAAAGACCAAGAACTAAACAAAATCGTGAATGTCAATAGCAAAACCGTGGGTAGCAAAACAAGAAACTTTGTGCAGTTTGCATAAAAACAAACCTGTGATGCGAAAGGCCAGAGTGATTGTGAGTGATGAAAAGCACGTCCTGTCAAAGTGTTATGAACTATACTGGTCTCCAAAAGTTAAGGGCCGGCTTCTGTTTTCAGTAGCTTGATATCTATTTATTGTACACTAAGACAACAATGAAGAAAATGGCAAAACTTAGGCTACTCAATAACATTCCTTCCTGTTGCACGTGCCTGAACCAGTTTTGCAGACATTGCAGTACAGTAACAGCGTTTTCAGGTACGCTTAAAATGTGGCAAATTCACGAGAAATTCACGAAAGTTTGGTCTGTTTTCACTGAAGAATCAGAGCTGATGCAGGTTTCTTGCCTATTGCACGTGCAATGCATGACTGTAGTGAACTCTGCTGAGCAAAAGTTAGACATGAATGTGTAGTTAAGGGCGGCAACCAGAGCTCTCAATAAGCATGCCTCCAAGACAGAAGAGAGAAGATCGTTCTTCCGGCCCTTAAATTTTGGAGACCAGTATAGTACTTCCATCTGACAGACGATACCGCTCTATTCGCTCTAGAATGCATCTATTTTTGTACCCAAATCAATTGAGGTACTCAATAGACTCTGTTAAGAAGAGACTTGAGATCCTGTGTGCTGTGTGTGAGAAAGGAGAGATATATAGTAGTAAGAGGAGGGGGGCTGAGGAAGAGTACGGTTGGGTGTAAAGAGCGAATGTTGTATGAAGGAGCATGTTGTGGGGAATGGGGAAGACTAAAAAATGTTCTGGCTCTGTGTGTTACCTAATTTTGTTCATACTTTGTACCAATGTGGGAGGGGGCGGATTGAAGTGAATTGGGTAGAGTGGTTGGGGATGTGAAGAGGATGGCCATTGTATCATGAGACCATAATGTACTTTCTCTTGTTGAGATAATAAAGTAATTTTGACTTTGACTTTGACTATCACAGAGAGAGAGAGAGAGAGAGAGAGAGAGAGAGAGAGAGAGAGAGAGAGAGAGAGAGAGAGAGAGAGAGAGAGAGAGAGAGAGAGAGAGAGAGAGAGAGAGAGAGAGAGAGAGAGAGAGAGAGAGAGAGATGCAGAGCACGCACGCTTGCTTGCTGGATGACAATGATGATTACTACAACATAGATGAGGAGGAGGAGGAGGACAGGTGATGATGATGATGATGATAGATAATAATGATGGTAATGGTGATGATAGGTGATGATAGATGATGTCAGACGATGACAGATGATGATGATGATGATGATGATGATGATGATGATGATGATACAGAACAGCTGTCCTACCTGACTGTCCAACCCCCAGTTTATGTAAAAGCTGACCAACAAGGTCAGCACATGCCTCACATTGCCAAGGATCACCCTGACTGTGACCTGGTTCATCTCTATGGTACAGCAGCCGGACTGGTGGTCCTCCAGTGGACAGGGGAACCACTGGGGCACTGTACCGGAGGATGGTGCGGCCATTTATTAAACTTGACCTCTCCACTTGAAAGGTAACTGCAGGCGGCGACCTCAGGGGCTCAGTCAGTGTCCGCACGTCCAGCCAGGACGGCAAGGGATCTGTGGTGTTCAATGTCCACACTGCAGATGACCACACACAGACTCTGGGCAGTGAGGCGCGGACAGCTGTCAGCCAACGGATGAAGTCAACATGATCATCACTGTAACACAGGATACAGAGTCAGGTGTAGGGACAGGACACCCCACTCACAGCTCTGAAAGGTAATCTGCGGTTGAGAGTTTTATGGTTATTTGTGGTCCTTTGGATCTATAAAATATATTACAGGTCTTGCATGCTTTATTTTTATTTCCATAATTCCCCAGACAAATAGACAGAGGCACTAATGCCAAACCGAACATTGACAGAATGATTCACTCTCCATTTTACACCCCCACTCCTTCTCCCTTCCCCTTTAGAAGAAATATGTTGTATATATTTTCTTAAGTATGGAAGATAATGCTAAACGCCTAAGTGA
>CM065711.1:33923448-33935948 GCA_017654935.2 Phymorhynchus buccinoides | reverse complement strand
CGGAAGATGGGACAGAAAAAAAAGAAAAAAAAGTCTTATCATGCCAAGAGGAGATCGAACAAACCAGACAGATGTTTGACCATGGTCACCTGTTGCCTTACCTGGCCAGCAACCGTTGGTAAACAGTGTCCGTCATGGCAGGGTCAGGTCCTGCTGCCCACAGGCTGTTCCACCAGGCGCCTGCTTCCTTCAGATGGTCAGAACACAGGCACCTGCTCACAGCCTGTGGCACGTCCTGACTCTGAGTGACATCCAGCAGATCCTGCCGGACACACAGTGGACACACTATAATGAGTTGTCTGTTGTTGCTGTTGTCGTTGGGGGTTCACACATGTACATTACATTCAAGAGGAAACAGAGTTGGCTACAAGGATCATGTATATAAGCACGTTTATTAAAACTACACAGTATAGATGATAGTCAAGGAACACAGAGACAAAGGCTTGTTGATGATAGCGTGTATAGTATTAGAGTGCCAGTTGGCAGAAAGGGAAGGGAAAGATAGCGTTGGTGCCAGACTGACCAATCGAGATGCGTGGCGATGTGCACGTGAAGAGCATGAGTGATAGAAAAGGAAGAATGAGGTCAATAGTTGTTGCAACTATGGCTACACACCTATATTAATAATATCACTACACACACCATCACTTATGATAATGTCATTGTCCGGCTTTCATGTTCGTCATTTAAAGGTGTCTATTATGATCACGATGGCCGTTGGTTGGGAACATACATATCTTTTGATTGCGCATCATTTATTTCTACTATACAAAGCATGTAGAGTGGCACAGTGGTAGCGCGTTCGCCTCGTGTCAAGTAAACCCGAGTTCGAACCTGGGTACAGGGTTTTTTTCCTCTCACTTCGCACTAGGCCTTACGGTCTGAATGTGGAGTCTTTTGGATGAGACAATAAACCGAGGTCCCGTGTGCCCATGCACTTAGCACACGTTAAACCCAGTGGCAACGGAAAAGTTGTCATTTGGTCAAAGTTTGCACACACACCCTTTCCTTCCTCAGTCACACAGAAATCGCATGAAATTTTGTTTTTAAGTGGGTGGCGGGCCTTTGGCTGCGACGCGCTCTCCAGGTGGGAGCAACCCGAACCAGAATTTCACAGAGACGCCTCTCGATGCGAGAAAAGTTAATTGTCCACAGCCTGTACTGTACTCACTGCCTCTAGCTGGGCACAGCTGTTGACGGCCGTAGTCAGCTGGGCTGCAGTGACGTTGGGCAGCATCAAGGTTCTGGTCACTGGGATGCTGCCTCCGGCCATGTCCTGAACCAGCTTTCCGAGGGCCTCGTTCTGTTTCCTGAGTTGTTTCAAGGCCTTGGTCACCACCCTGACGAGGGTCTGCTCCTGATCTGAAGACAGCTGCCCAGAAAACTGCCCTCCAACCGACTTTACCTCACCGACCAAAATACCGTATGCTTTATGCAGAACGAGGATGTCCCATTCCCCGTCACCAATATTCTGGGTGTTGACACCTTTCAGGTAGTTCTTGAAATCCAGTTGGGAAATCACCATCATGCCTTTTTCCTTGAGATTGTTCAGTACAGCGAAGCTGACTTCCTGCGCCTTATCGTCTCTCGTGTCGCTTTCCTGGTAGTGTAACTCCTGCAGACCTGGTGGGTTTTCCACAAACACTCGGCCCGCTGTTGAGGTGGATGGCTGGGGTTGCTGCGGATTGAGTCCACGACGTTTCGGGGTGGGGGAAGGATTTCTGGGCACTTGGGCAATCTGCCCGGCAACATTTTCAACATCGTGAGAGACCTTACGAAAAAAGAGGGGAGGGAAGGAATAGCAGTTTTGAAGAGGGTCTGGGTACATGGACTGGACGAAGGCCAGCCAGGCATCTTCATGAACCTGCAATGAAACACTGGCCTGTTGTTGACGCTGGTTTGACCACAGACTGGAGGTCAGACAGGCACACACACAGACAGACTGATAGCAAACAAATGAATGAGATAAAATGGTAGTCCGTTGACAGCGGGGCTATAAGGGGTTAGAGACTATAAATGTTTGGTAAAAATCATGTCTTTGCCCTTTTCAATAGTCTGGACAAAATAAGGCAAGAATCCGTTGGACATATTCATAGCATCCTCATTTCATGATTCAAGATGGCGCCTAGCATGACTGCCACTGCCAAATAAAACCATTGGCTGGCTCCAACTTTTCCAGTACAGAGCACCGGACAATATAATTGAAATGTCTAAAGTTGAAGTGGTCAGAGAAGGTGGTCCTAAAATCCTTATGTCTGACCAATTATAAAGTTAACATTGTAATGGAGATGTCGAAAGTTACTGGGGGAATGAGAGACTTAGTGCGATTTTTCTCACGCCAGAGGGCATGACGCTCGTGTGGGGCTAATCCTCTCTATATTATTAGTTGGGGATCAAGAAAGAGAGAGAGACAGTGAGTGGTCCTACCATCACTCTCTCTCTCACTACGCCCAAGTAAGAAAATCGCGTGATAAGCCCCTAGTGCATTGACTGCCCTCTGGCGTGAAAAATATCGCCATTGGTTGACCATTCTCGGGGTAATTTGAAATTGCCCCAGATTGGAATTTCACCCGTTACATAACACTAACACACACACACACACACACACACACACACACACACACACACACACATGCAGGCACATACACATACACACATATACACACACATGCAGACACATACACACATTCACACACACATAGTACACACACACACACACACACACACACACATAGACATTTATCACACATACCGGTTGCTGATCAGTGGCCATGATTTTATCTGGAAAAAGAAAAAGAAGGAAAACCTTTTGCAGATAATCATTAAAGCTGACAACGATGATGCTAATGAAAATTGATCTGAACGTCAAGTCCTTCCGACGGGGACTTAAAACTGGTCTGACCCGTACTGCTCTACACACGTAAAAATCCCACAGCAGTTAAAAGTCAGTAAGAGCAAGGAGAAATCCCGCTGCCTGGTATGACCAAATTGATAGCTAGGCTTCCCAAAGTCCGCCCCCAGCCCTAAAAAAAAGTGAGTGGTGCTGCGCTCTCGGCGATGCGCTCTCCAGGTGGGAGCAACCCAGATTTCACAGAGACAAATCTTTGATTAGAATATACCAAATATCAAATGAAACAAAAGCATAGTGGACACAATGTGGCCATTAAAATATACCGGATATCAAATGAAACAAAAGCATAGTGGACACAATGTGGCCATTAAAACATAACGGAACAGTGTTTCCATTATGAACAGGAAGGAATAAGCCTGCCTAGTTTGACCCCTATTATTCATAAAGAAAAGGTTAGCAAAACGCTGAGGTTACAGGACCGCCTCCCCTCCTCTGATCGCTGCCCTTAATGTCGACGAAGTTCAGTTTTACGTCCTCTCGGTCGAAGCCATACAGGACATCATCATATAGTAATAAGCCAAGTGTCCGTGTGTGTGTGTGTGTGTGTGTGTCTGTGTGTCTGAAACACAAAACAGGCCTTATAACTCCGCCGTTTTTCGACCGAATCGCTTCAAATTTGCTGTGAGCCCTAACGGCAACGGCAACCGAGGTGGCCGTATCATTTGCGCGGTTTCGCAAATGCGCGAAACGTGCATCCACCGGCATCTCAGTGCCCGTATCTCCGGCGTTTCTGGGCCGATTGCCTTCGCATTTGGCAGGTAGATGACCGGGGATGGTGACTATCGGTGTGCCAAACCGGAAGCGAATCGGTTCAGAAACGTGCGATTTGCTTCCAATTTGCTGTCAGGCTTGCTATGGCCGGGGCAAAGCATGGCAGGAAATTTGAACAGCATCCGTTCATAAACGCGCGCGATATGCACCAAATTTACAGCTAACTAGACCAAACGAGATCTGTCCAAACGTGCTGTTATTAAAGGGGGGGGGGGGGGGGGGGGGAACTGCTGTGTGCATGAGACGTGGTTTACACGTGCTGGGGTGACGAGTAGGTCAGCGGAGCTGGTTATGGGTGGGGTAGGGGGTGGGTGGGTGGGCGGAGGGATGGTGGGGGGGGGGCAGTGGAGATTACAAGGGGATGACACTACACGTATCTGTATTATTAAAAAATCGGGACTTTACTGGTTTAGCACTGCCTCCGGGCATTGCCTCCAGTATTGTTCCCACAATCTTTGTATTTACAAATGCCCCACATGCCGAAAGGCCGAACTAAGTTGGCTTTCAGTTCTTTTTTCTGTTTTTGTCCTTTGCCAATCTACGATCGCAAAGGAGTAAGTTTTCGTTCAGGTTTGTATCCTTTGTTTGTTTGTTTGTTGTTCTTTTCTGTCTGTCCTAAGGATCTCCCGAACCGCTTGACCGAATCACTTCAAATTGTGTGTGGTGGTGTGTCCCTTTGAGAGGAAGGCATCCACATGAAACTTTTCGCCGCTCTGACCTTGACCTTGGCGTATGACCTTGAAAACCCAAAATCGTTAAGGGGCCATAACTTCCGCACCGCAGGTCCTGGAGTCATGAAACTTGGCATGGAGGTACTTTCGCTTATGGCCGTTCTGATGATGGTATACTGATGAAGGTCAACGTCAAGGTCAGGGAGATCGGTATGCCTTGAAAGTGGTATGGGTCTAATAATTGGGTTTTTCTGCCCCATGCATATCTTCCGAACCGCTTCACCGAATCGTTTCCAATTTTGTGTGGTGGCATGTCACCATGCGAGGAAGGCATCTGCGCATAAATGATCGCCGTCATGACCTTCACCTTGGTGTATGACCTTGACAACCAAAAATATTTAAGGGGCTGTAACGTCCACACCGTTGGTCTTAGGGACTTCAATCTTGGCATGTAGGTACTTTGGCATATGTTTGTTCTGATGATTGCATACTGATCAAGGTCAAGGTCAAGGTCATGGAGATCGGTAGGCCTTCAAAGTGGTAGGGGTCTAAAAATTGGGTTTTCAGCCACAAAAGTAAAAATATAATATTTCGCGGACCCGGCGAAACTGGTACTCAGCGTTACCGGTACTTGGCGTTACCTGTACTAGGCGTTACCAGTACGGGGCGTTGCGCTAGTTACTCTTAATTTAGATGTTGGAAAATGGGGGAAGGGAAAGGGAAAAAAGAGTTTTTCTTGAAATAAAGGTATTTTATTTATAATTTGATTTTGTCTTGAATAGTAGGTCAAGACCTAGTTAGGTGTCATGGCTGGCACAAAGACTGCTCCAAGCTATAACTATATACTTTTGCTTAAAATGTTGTTATTAAAATAACTTTCGGTTATGACTCCCTGAGCTAATATAGATTAAAATTTCCAGGACCACCTTTTAAAAATCAATATAAATGTTTAAGATCGACGAAGGTCTACAGATAGTGTACAATATTTACAAATCATCTTTATTTCTGACAAAAAGTTAAAATTGTAAACTCAAAGATATTTTGACTTGCATAAAGTCTAACATTTTAAGTCTGAAAATCCTTTGCTTTATCTCTCTGTAATTAGTTTGCATTAAGATGTGTTTAGTGGAATGCAAAGTGTTATTAGACAATAAATGAAAAATGTAAAGTATTGCATTTAGGTAGACACAATCCAAACTATGATTATTATATGAGGGACGGTAAGGAGTTCCGTAAACTAGAAAGTACAACAGCTGAAAAAGACCTGTGGATCCATATCTTAGTTTTAACGAACATATAAATGGCATTGTTAAGAAGGCAAATCGTTTAGCTGGTTTAATAATGAGAACTATTAACTTCAAAACTAAAGACATTATGATTCCATTATATAAATCCTTAATTCGTTCTATTCTAGAATATGGTAATCCTGTATGGTATCCTTACCTAAGAAAATATATAGATTTAATTGAAGGTGTTCAGAGACGATTCACAAGATGTAGAATTGGTACCCGTGACCTGAATTATGAAGATCGCCTAAAGTGGTTGAAGTTGCCTAGTTTAGAATATAGGAGAGTCAGAGGTGACATGATAGAAGTTTTTAAGATTATGCATGGATTATATGATTTATCAACTACTACTCAGCTGGGGACTTCCGGTTGCTGCTCGAAGTCGAGCAGCCTCATATAATTTGGTCTCATGTTAAAAGTGGTTTTCTTCGTTTATAAATAACTCTCTGGCGTGTAAACATTTCTTACAACTCGCGACTGTGCTTTACTCTTCAATTGTGTACTTTTACGGTTGTAGGGAACAGTCATATTAAGTGTAATTGACTAAAAAGTGTGTGTGTTTGCTGGCACGCCAGCCGGCAAGGAGAGACATGGCGGCACCGGCCCCTAACCGCGTGCCGCCCCTGTTCCTGCTGAATAAAAACTTGCCTGCTGTAGAGCAGAAAGAATATAGCGTGACTGAATTGTGCTCTTCAGCAGAACAATGTTCCGGTTATGAAACGATTGATGGCGCCCAAAGGATTGGTGGACTGTGGAGGTTGTACCCACTAACAACCGAAGCACGCACAAACTTATTAATAAACGGGTTTGAGTTGCGGGGGCTGACTGTACAGCCTAGAGACAAAAACCCTTTCATTGTGAAGGACAGCGACGGTTCCGAGAGAGAGACTCCGGCAACAAAACTGTTCGTCAGCAACTTGCCGTTCTCTGTTGCCAATTCCGATATAGCGGAAACTTTAGAAAAGAAACTTTCCATAAAATGTAGATCGAGAGTGATTGAGGAGAGGGACCGGGACATTAATGGAAAGCTGGGCCGTTATAAGACCGGCCGGCGATTTGTATACATTGATGTACCTGCCAGCCCTCTCCCCAAACAGGCAAAGATCGGGATTTTCACCGCAGGCCTATTCCATAAAGAACAACGCACCCCTGTGTGCAACAAGTGCTTAAAACAAGGGCACCTCGCCGCGAGTTGCCCGAATGCAGTGAAATGCAGGCAGTGCTACAGAGACGGACACAAAGCGGGCGACCCAACTTGTGAGCTCGCGCCACAAGCCACGCCCGACACGGTGGAAGAAACGGGCGAAAGGCCTAATAGGCCAAGTGCATCCAATACTGCGAGCGACGCCCCAGCAAACGAGGAGGCAGAAGTTGATAAAACTAGGCCTACACAGCAGCAGCAGACAGCACTGCCGTCTGCTAAGCCATCTACACAGGGTTTGACACAAGCCACACTGCCATTTCATCGTGACAGTAGGAACAGATCCCACACCCCAGCGAGTAAACGAAATCGCTCACCTTCACCACCGCGCAAGACTCCCCCCAAGAAGGAGAGGGTGAATGCCAAAAAGTCGTCGCAAGAGGAGAGAGGAAACGATCAAATGGAAGGCACGGAGCAAGCCACAGACATAACCTAGAGGCGTGGCTTCCCCAGTGTCTTTCTGGTAACGGCCGCACGGACAATGGACTAATGAGACACTAATCAACGATTAGGATCTTAATGCTTCGGGATGGATCGTCTCAGGGCGATTACAATTAACACCAGAGGTTTAAAGAATAAGAAAAAACGATATTCGATATTTAAATTTGTTAGACAAGGAAACTACGATGTTATAGCATTACAAGAGACTCACATAACAACTAGAGAAGAAGCGGATCAGTGGGAACTAGAGTGGGGTGGAAAATTATTCTACTCCAAAGGCACAGAACACAGTAAAGGGCAAGTTACGTTAGTGAGCAGAAAACTAATGCAGGATGCAGAACTCATACACGAAGAAGAAAGGGTGTTAGTTGTTAAAGTAAAGTTAGAAGGAAAGGACTTGTGTTTTATGAATGTTTACGCACCGACCAATTACGTAGACAAACGGCAATTCTTTGCCTCTATGGGTCGAAAAATTGATGTTCATGAATCTAATACAACCGATGTTATAATAATGGGTGACTTTAATTCTGTATTAAATAATACATTGGATATAATATCAGGCGAAAAACACAATAGACACGAAGTTGAAGACTTTAATCAAATGATCATAGATACAGATATCCACGACACATGGCGTCTGCAGCATGCAGATATCAAAGAATACACGTGGCATAGAAGCAACCCTTTCATAGCCAGGCGTATAGACTATGTCTTTGTGTCATCATCATTGCTAACTTTTGTTGACAATACCGACATTATTTCGGTCCCTCTTAGTGATCATAGGGCTGTTAAAATGACACTCAAATTTCATAATTTTAAAAGAGGTCCATCTTACTGGAAATTTAATAACAGTTTACTTAAAGATGTTAAATATGTAGAGGACATGAACGCTTTCATAGAAAACCTAGACGAATCACTTAACAACTTCTCTCCCCATGACAAATGGGAGTTAATGAAAATCAAAATAAAAGAACACACAATAGATTATAGTAAGCAAAAAGCATTAGAAAAACAAAGAAAAGAAATAATTCTTTTAAAAAAGCTTAACGACATAGAGAAACTACTTGGGAACCTCCCGAACAATCGTCAACTGGAGGCAGAAAAAAATCAAATCAAAACAGAACTGGAGATAGTAAGTCTAGCAAAAGCACGTGGAGCACAGATACGATCACGAACAAAATTCATAGAGGAGGGAGAAAAGAATACCGCGTATTTTTTTGCACTGGAAAAACACAGAGCAGCTAATAACAGTATTAAGTTATTAATAACTGATGATGGGAGAGAACTAACACAACAAAAAGACATAGAAGAACAAGTCCTATTTTATGAAACGCTCTATAAGCAAGATGATGATCTACTCAACGAACACGAGTCATATATCGATGAGTTCTTAGGGTCAGAGGCACAACACCCTACACTTGATGAGCACGCACAACAATCATGCGAAGGCAACATTGGTGAGAAAGAAGCAGCCCAAGCCCTAAAAGAAATGAAAAACGGATCAGCACCAGGGTGTGATGGCCTTACTACAGAATTTTATAAATGTTTTTGGATAAAAATTAAATATAATTTATTACAGTCATTTGCATACTCCTACACGCGGGGACACATCTCACAAACACAACAAAGAGGAATCATTACTATTTTACACAAAGGAAAAAACCTTAGCCATGAACGTCTTAATAATTGGAGACCTATCACCCTTTTAAACACAGACTACAAAATTTTAACAAAACTTTTGTCGAACAGGCTAAAAGCTGTAATACATGGCATAGTAGATGAAGACCAGTGTGGGTTTATAAAAGGAAGAAACATCGCAACTATACTACGAACAACCGACGATATAATCAGCTACCTTAATAGGAAAAAATTACCAGGATTGCTCTTAGCAGTAGACTTTACTAAAGCATTTGATACTATATCAAAAAAACTTATTTTAGACAGTTTAAAACACTTCAATTTTGGTCCAGAATTTCACAATTGGATTCTCACTATTATGTCTAAATCTGAAAGCTGCATCAATCACTTTAATTGGATATCCAGGCCTTTTCAAATAGAACGGGGCATTAGGCAAGGATGCCCCTTATCACCCCTACTATTTGTTCTAGCCGTAGAACTGTTAGCTATTAAAATCAGAAATAGCGAAATAAAAGGAATCAGAATTGAGCACAAACAATTTTTAGAAACAATTAAAATACAGCAATTTGCAGATGATACAACACTGTACCTTAAAGACAAAACCGACCTAGCAAAAGCTCTACAAATTTTCCATGCCTTTGCTGCCATTTCGGGCCTTCGAATGTCGCTCAAAAAAACAGAAGCAATGTGGCTTGGGATAACAAAAAACCTGGACGATAAACCTTACAATTTGACCTGGACTGATGAAATAAAAATTCTTGGAATATACTTCAGCAACAAAACAACAGCATCTGAAAATGATCGCAACTGGCAGCAAAGAATCGAAGTTTTAAAAAGAACAATCAATACATGGAACAGGAGAAACCTAAGCATATTTGGGAAAATTCTGGTTTCAAAAACCCTTCTTATGTCTCAGTTCATCTATATTATGCAATCAATTGGTCTGCCAGATAGAGTGCTACATAATATAAACCATATTTTATATTCCTTCATATGGAAGAAGAAAACCAGTAATAGGAAAGCCTTTGAAAAAGTCAAACGCAAAGTCATCAACCAAGAATACAAGCAGGGTGGCCTTAAAATGATGGACATGAAAACATTCCAAGAAGCCTTATATTTAAGATGGATAGTAAAACTGATTGTACACAATAAAGGGAAATGGACAATATTCCCCACCATAGAATACGACCACCTTGGGAAGGACTAGAGATATTACACACCTTTTGTCTTGAACACAAATTAACTGGAATAGGCAACAACAATACTTTTTGGGTCAAAACACTCAAACTCTGGCTGAACCTTAAACAAAGAGATCCCCAGAGCTACCCCGAAAAGATACACCAAAACTCTCTGATTTGGAACAATCAAAACCTCCAATTCAAAAACAGGAATCTGCATATTAGAGACTGGATAACAGGAGGAATAACTAGAATTAAAGACATCCTAACAGAAACTCTAGAAATCATTAGTTTTGAAGAAATGGAAAATAAACTGGGACAATCACCACACAGGCAATTTGAATACAACGCAGTCAAGAGTGCTTTGGAATCAGCTCGCACAAAAGGAGTTCTAGATCTCAACACCATCATTGAACAAGACATACGAGACATTTGCATAAATAGAAAACCAATACACATATACACAACACAGGAACTGAGAAAATATTTAACCCCCAAAATCCAGCCATGCTCGGTAAACTTTTGGAAACGAAAATATGATTACAACCTAGACCATAAGGAATGGGAAACAAACTTCACAGCTTATAAAGAAACTCGTCTCCGAGTCCTCCAATGGAAAATAATGCACAACATTTATCCCACAAACATCTTATTAAAAAAGATGGCATAGCACAAAGTGAAACGTGTGATGCCTGCAGAAATGGGGAAAAAGACTACATCGAACACTTCTTTTATCAATGTAAAGAAATAAAACCGGAATGGTCACAAGTCGAAAACGAAATACAAGTCAGATGTAATCTGACTATAAATATTACTGAACAAATAGCAATCTTAGGCTACCACGAACCCTCAATCTTGATAGCAAAACACAGGCGGGTGGTAAACCACCTCATCACACTAGCAAAGCTCTGTATCAGCAAATACAGATATGGCGCAAGACAAAAAATCGAACTGATTTGGGAAAGGGAATTAAAACTTAGATCACACCTGCTTAACGAATAATTAGGGAAGAAAAAGTGAGAAAAGTAAGAGAGAGAAATAGATAGAGAGAAGGCGAGTGTGTGTGTATCACTAGACAGCACGCGGTTTTTATAATGGTTATAAACGTATGCCACTAATGTTTACTATTTTTTAGCTAAAGAGAGAGAGAGAGAGAGAGAGAGTTAAGAGAGAGAGGAGAGAGAGAGAGAGGAGGTGGAGACCCTTGAGAGAGAGAGAGAGAGAGAGGAGAGAGAGAGAGAGAGAGGGGGTGAGGTGGGGGAGAGAGGGAGAGAGAGAGAGAGACAGAGGGAGAGAGAGAGGAGAGAGAGAGGAGAGAGAGAGAGAGAGAGAGAGAAAGAAAGAGAGAGAGAGAGAGAGAGAGAGAGAGAGGAGAGAGAGAGAGAGAGGGAGAGATAATTAATGTGTGCAGCCAAATAAATAAAACAAAAAGGCACACTGAAAAAAAGAGAAGATCAAGGAGGGATGATGAAAACTTTGATGGGTCTGAACACATTAGTGCATGGTGTGAAGTGTGAGTGTGGGAAGAGTAGGCCTCGCCTACTGACAAAGTCAGATAACACCCGTTCAGCCAACCCCCACGAAGCCCGCACTCAGAGAGAGCAAGAGAGATCGAGAGGTGAGCCCAACCCAAATGGAAAACCAACGCGAGCAGACGACCGCCTAGGCCTAATGCAGTGTAGCAAGACAACAGAAAACATCTCAGCACACCCTCTGATCGCAGCCGGCCAAATTGTGCCGCGGGAACGTAGGCTAGCCTACAGAGACAAAAAGCAGAGTCCAGCACTGCCAGAAAGCAGCAAGAAATTCGCCCAAACAGAAGCAAGAAAAAAGAAGAATGCCAAACTGCGGACCCACTCCGTGAGAGAGAAGAGAGAGAGAGAGAGAGAGAGAGAGAGAGAGAGAGAGAGAGAGAGTAAGGTCAGGCAAATAATGCATGGACAAAAAATGTACATTAGCCTATAGGCTGAAGTGTTCATTCCCTAAGATACTCTATGGACTACCCAGGATTGGGAGGCTTCGCCTCGCGTTGCCTTTCATGAGGCGGTCGCATAGGGAAAAATCCAACTCTGACCTCCTACAAAAAAAACAAAAAAAAACACAACTACTACTACAGCTCTTTGAACTATCTAATCATAATGTCACAAGAGGTCACAATTTTAAACTAACCAAAACACAAACGAATACCCGTCAATTCCACTCATATTTTACAAACAGAATAATAAATTTATGGAATAGTTTGTTCCACCGTCAATGCACCATATGTAAATGCATTTAAAAATCACATTGATAAGGATTTAGCAACACTAATGTTTTCTACCAATTTGAACATGCATTAAATTGTAAAATTGAGTGTTAGTTATACACTAACGTCAACACTAAATCCACGGGCACTAAAGTCAA
>CM065711.1:33920278-33922948 GCA_017654935.2 Phymorhynchus buccinoides | reverse complement strand
TGTCCTACCTGACTGTCCAACCCCCAGTTTATGTAAAAGCTGACCAACAAGGTCAGCACATGCCTCACATTGCCAAGGATCACCCTGACTATGACCTGGTTCATCTCTATGGTACAGCAGCCGGACTGGTGGTCCTCCAGTGGACAGGGGAACCACTGGGGCACTGTACCGGAGGATGGTACGGTCATTTATGAAACTAGACCTCTCCACTTGAACAGTGACTGCAGGCGGCGACCTCAGGGGCTCAGTCAGTGTCCGCACGTCCAGCCAGGACGGCAAGGGATCTGTGGTGTTCAATGTCCACACTGCAGATGACCACACACAGACTCTGGGCAGTGAGGCGCGGATAGCTGTCAGCCAACGGATGAAGTCAACATGATCATCACTGTAACACAGGATACAGAGTCAGGTGTAGGGACAGGACACCCCATTCACAGCTCTCAAAGGTAATCTGCGGTTGAGAGTTTTATGGTTATTTGTGGTCCTTTGGATCTATAAAATATATTACAGGTCTTGCGTGCTTTATTTTTATTTCCATAATTCCCCAGACAAATAGACAGAGGCACTAATGCCAAACCGAACATTGACAGAATGATTCACTCTCCATTTTACACACCACTCCTTCTCCCTTCCCCTTTAGAAGAAACATGTTGTATATATATTTTCTTAGGTATGGAGATAATGCTAAAGGCCTAAGAGAGAGAGAGAGAGAGAGAGAGAGAGAGAGAGAGAGAGAGAGAGAGAGAGAGAGAGAGAGAGAGAGAGAGAGAGAGAGAGAGAGAGAGAGAGAGAGAGAGAGAGAGAGAGAGAGAGAGAGAGAGAGAGAGAGAGAGACAGACAGACAGACAGACAGAGATTGGTTCTTCCAGAATGTATTCTTTTTGTTCTTTTGTTCTTGTCAGTTCTATTTTATGTTTACGTCATAGGTATATTATACATACCTCATTCAGATACGTCATTAATTCTTATAAGTGTGTATGTGTGTGTGTGTGTGTGTGTGTGTGTGCGCGCGTGTGCGTGTGTGTGTATGTGTGTGTGTTGTTGTTGTTGCAATTTAATTAATTATATATTATACATTATCTGAAATTTGCTATAAACCTAGTACATTGCTTTTGGCCTAAAAGAAATCGTGTTGCTTTCTCTAACACACACACACACTCACGCATATACACATATGCGCGCGCACAGCCCCCCCCCCCCCCCCCCCCCCCCCCCCCCCCCCCCAACACACACACACACACACACACACACGTAATCATTCAGCTGACTCTATCATTGACCTTGCCCTTTAAAAAACGCTCACCGCTCTATATCTCTAGCCTCATCACAGAGGACAAAGGCCTCAGGGTTATGACCTCGACCCAGAAGCTGCCTCAGCATTGACACGTCAGCACTGACGTCACGGTAATTACGTATTTGACGTAGGATGGTTCTAGCTGGAGCAGCTGCATCCCCCAGAATCCTGGTCAGCTGGTCCTCTATCATTATGGCCACTGGTGTAGTACTGGCTGATGTCATAGGGTTAGACTTTGATACAATGACCACCTTAGCCCCTCGTCTGGCCCACTGCAGAGCTTTCAACAGCAACACAACCGTTTTGCCGCAGCCCGGCGGACCAAACAGATGAAGGTGGGATGGCTCTGGCTGCTCGTTCAGCAGCGCCACCTGGTGCCGGGACAGGACCAGGCTGGAGAAACGCACACCGGTTTCTGCCACAGCCTGTCCCGGTGTCCGCAGCATTCTGCATCCGCAGCCAACTGTGGGGATCTCCACAGTGCTGGCCGGTCCGCAGAACCTGTGACCACACACACACACACACACACACACACACACACACACACATATATATACACACACACACACACACACACACACACACACATACACACACACACACACACACACACACACACACACACACACACACACACAACACACGCACACAACACACACACACACGCGCGCACACACACACACACACACACAACACACACAAGACACACACATACACACATACACACACACACACGCACGCACGCACGCACGCACGCATGCACGCACGCACGCACGCACACACACACACACACACATGGCATGTTATGGTCATCTTTTGTCTATCTGCTCTTCAGTTACTTGCTGCTCGTATTCACCACCAGAACAATGCCATCAAAGAATTATTCAGAGTAGACAGTCGTCTATTGTTGTCCCTGGCAAAGAAGTGTTCTAACAAACCAGACAGATGTTCAGAATACATAAATTTTATCATGCCAAGAGGAAATCAACCAAACCAGACAGATGATCAGATTACATAATCTTATCATGCCAAGAGGAAATCAACCAAACCAGACAGATGATCAGAATACAAAGTCATATCATGCCACCAGCCGCCGTGGTGTAGTGGTTAGCGTCGCGGACTACTGGCTGGGAGGTCTTGGGTTCGAATCCCATCAGAGGCGAGGGTTTTTTCGATCCTGGACCGACTCCTACCCAGAGTGAGTGGCTATGGGCTCAATGGGAAGACTGAAACCACACAGTCGAGTTTCATCCGCTTAACGGATGCGATTCTGAGAGTGTTGCTCTAATTGCAAGACCAACACTGCAGGTGTCTGTAGTTCTCGGGCCTGGTTAACGCCGGGATATCATTATGAAAGGAAGCGTAGAATACAGCCC
>CM065711.1:33897778-33910278 GCA_017654935.2 Phymorhynchus buccinoides | reverse complement strand
AGGGGTAGACAGCTTGAAAAGGAAGCTTCCTTTCGTTAATCAACACCGTGCTGACCTTGACCTTGAAGTTTGACCTTGAAAACCGAAATTTCCTTCTTTGGGCTATGTCATTTCCCCCCAGCTTTATTTCGTGAACTAGAGAACAGAATCGCTTCAAATTTTGTGTGGTGGTGTACCATGGTGCAAGGAAGTTTGTATAAAAGTTCAGCCGTATCTCGTGAACTACTGAACAGAATCGCTTCAAATTTTGGGCTATGTATTTTATGCGTTCTGTAAGGGTGGAAAGTGGTGTGTTTATTGGGGGGTGCGGGGGGGGGGATGGAGAGGACATAACTCTGGTTAGAACATTAATTCCGTCTTCCAAGTATTACACAGGCGGCAGGAATCGATTCTGCCAGCCTAGCTGTAGTGGTGTGAAGGTGGTAGCCTAGCGCTGCTTGACTTCCTACCGCACCGTTCTTTTCGCTCTCTTCTTCTCTGATGTCGCCCCACTATGAACAACCAAAGCGAGGTCTGTAGGCGTGGCTTACATACGGGCACTAAATCAGTTGACGACGTAGGCAGTCCAGGGGACGTTTCACAAGGGCTAACGTTACGTAGCGTGAGTGCAAATCGACAAAAACGGTACTAAGAAACACCTAGTTTGTCGAAAATGTTTTGTGGCTGTGATCGAGGTGGCAAGCCACAACCTATTTGAAGGATCATGGGAAATATTAATACTTCCGGCTTTTTTTTTTTACATCTCGCGTGATGAGACTAAAATGGAAGAGCAAAACAACAAGCTTGCCACAGCAAATATTCTTTAGTCTATCGTGAAAAAATACGGGATGATTTTAGCAAATTAAACAAACGCAAGTGTTTTGGAGTGCTCTTTCTTAATCTTCATCATGTTAGATGGCAAAATACAGTGCAAATTTAATTTTCTGCACACAAATAGACGTGGGTAAAATTGAAAACTTTGTACAAACTTACAGAGAGGTATGATTTATCTCCCTTATGATAGCAACCCTTTTCTCTCTCCCAAAAATGAAGAGTAAGCTTAAAGAGTTATCTGACCTTAGCAAACGTTTAGGGTGTTTCTTAGGCCCCGTTTGGCGTAAGCGTTATTCGCGCGGCGACCGTTATCTAGAGAAACTCGACCCAGGACTTTCTAAACAGGCCTAGTCAAGCGGCAGACATGCCCTAGAACTATTAATCGGTTACATTCTTGGTTTACGAATTTCGTGGTGATTTGGGTAACATATCATGAAAGAGTCACTTTAGGGTTATTAAAATCAAACTAATTATGATTTTTTTAAACCCATTTAAGACAACAAACAGACAAATAAAAAGAAACCAGCACTGAGCTGGAACAGGAATTGTTCGGAAAGTAATTTCATAGTGTGTGGGAGCACGGATTCTATATTTATTCTATTTCAATGTGTAGTGTCCATGTGGGAGTGATCTTGCCTAATTCAATCGGTCAAACAGGGGAAGTCACTCTACCATCAGCTCTCGTAGCCTATTGACTCGTGTGTTTGAGCAAACATACAGCACTTAGAACACCGTGCGTCATTCTAAAAATTGATGTCATTTATATTTTTACGTCACATTTTGCAAGTTTTATCAGTTTGTGGCCACTGGCCACCCCTAATTTTTCTAAAAAAAATGTTTGCAAGTCGCTGACTTGCATCCTGCGGTTTCAAGCTTCGAAGCCATTGTTGCATTGTTGCTATGGTATTTGACCGAGTAATGGAGGTAAGCAACTCTAATTTTTACGAAGTGCTCTCCCCTATTTTCCCCCCAAGGTCTATTGTTATTGTATTTGCTAAATCTGGCATTTCCACACACTGTTTCAGAGGCAATAATCTGTCAGACCTGGTATTGCAGTACCTGCTTACGAGCATTGAATGATGGTTGGTTGATGGTTCGTCCCACGTGCTGTTTTGCAGCCGAGTGGACGTAAAACCTACCTTTCACTGTTTTAGAGGAATTTGCCCAGTCAGTGTGGGACCTTGTCATGTAAGCCGTTAAACTTAGTGGATCACTGGTCACTTCATTCCTTGTAGTCCAGTAATTTGCCCAGTCAGTGTGGGACCTTGTCATGTAAACTGTTAAACTTAGTGAGTCACTGGTCACTTCATTCCTTGTAGTCCAGTAATTTGCCAAGTCAGTGTGGGACCTTGTCATGTAAACTGTTAAACTTAGTGAGTCACTGGTCACTTCATTCCTTGTAGTCCAGTAATTTGCCCAGTCAGTGTGGGACCTTGTCATGTAAACTGTTAAACTTAGTGGATCACTGGTCACTTCATTCCTTGTAGTCCAGTAATTTGCCCAGTCAGTGTGGGACCTTGTCATGTAAACTGTTAAACTTAGTGGATCACTGGTCACTTCATTCCTTGTAGTCCAGTAATTTGCCCAGTCAGTGTGGGACCTTTTCATGTAAACTGTTAAACTTAGTGAGTCACTGGTCACTTCATTCCTTGTAGTCCAGTAATTTGCCCAGTCAGTGTGGGACCTTGTCATGTAAACTGTTAAACTTAGTGGGTCACTGGTCACTTCATTCCTTGTAGTCCAGTAATTTGCCAAGTCAGTGTGGGACCTTGTCATGTAAACTGTTAAACTTAGTGGATCACTGGTCACTTCATTCCTTGTAGTCCAGTAATTTGCCAAGTCAGTGTGGGACCTTGTCATGTAAACTGTTAAACTTAGTGGATCACTGGTCACTTCATTCCTTGTAGTCCAGTAATTTGCCCAGTCAGTGTGGGACCTTGTCATGTAAACTGTTAAACTTAGTGGGTCACTGGTCACTTCATTCCTTGGAGATTCCTTTCATTTTGAAACTTTTTGGTCAGATAACAATACCCCCCCCCCCCCCCGGGGAGTCTTTATAGTTCCCCCACCTTCTGGAAGTTCTGTGCTTGTAACTTCCTCTAATCTGTCACTCTCTTTGACTCTGCCTTTTCCCTTTGCTTGCTGTCATCTACTATCTTTCTGCCTCTCCTGCCTTTTTTCAAGAAATTTCAAAAAGATTTCCTACAGCCGAAGTCGGACATGCTGGGCCTAATTATTTCTTACTTAGGCGCTTAACGGCAGCATGACGCATCTGCGTTCATAATTGACAGGAAACTGTCTGAGCGATCGAAGAAGAAGAAGAAAATAACATGACATTGACCCTGACCTTATTCTGATTCTAATTCTTACCCGATTTGGACTAAATTTAGTGGAAATCAGTGTAATGATGAACAGCTACGGATCAAGGATATAACTCCCTGATTTCAACGCTAATATGTCCTCGCATTTTGATGCGTCATCCCCAGCTGTTCCGTCGCACACACAGTCCAGCTATTTAGTTAAAACACTGATCTAGAAATCTTAGATTTAAAACAATCCACCAAATGCCTTCTTTAAATATCTTGGCTGCATGTTCTACATAGTATTTCAAAGACATAGGTAAAGGTAAAGATTATATATATTATATCTTTCATCAGATTAATTGTAAAAGCCTTTTTTTGTTGAGAGAGAGAGAGAGAGAGGAGAGAGAGAGAGAGAGAGACGCGAGGAGAGAGAGAGAGAGCAGAGAGAGAGAGAGAGAGAGAGAGAGAGAGAGAGAGAGAGAGAGAGTTGTGAGTGTGTGTGTGAGAGGAGAGAGAGAGAGAGAGAGAGAGAGAGAGGAGAGAGAGAGAGAGAGAGGGAGAGTGTGTGTGTGTGTGTGTGTGTGAGAGAGAGAGAGAGAGAGAGAGAGAGAGAGAGAGAGAGAGAGAGACGAGAGAGAGAGAGAGAGAGAGTCTGATGCCAACGTGACAAAGGGAAAGAATCGAGCTAAATCACTCACTACCTTAAAAACTCCAGGCAGTTAGTTCCCTTGGACGATTAAACCGTCCGCCAAAGAGGGCATTGTTTTGTCATTGTCTGACAGTTTGCCTGTCTGTCTGTCTGTCTGTCTGTCCTGACTGTCTGTCTGACTGTCTGTTTGTCTGTCTGTCTGACTGTCTGTTTGTCTGGCTGGCTGGCTGTCTGGCTGTGAACAGTTTTATAAACTTACTGACAAATTTGTATAAAAACAATTAAATTGTGATGGGTTAGGGTATCACACAAAGAGCAGCCTCCTGTGAAAATACCAAAATAGTCCCCCCACATTCTGAAAGTTCTGTGTTTATAATTTCCTCTAATCTATCACTCTTAGTGACTCTGCCCCTTTCTTTTGCTGTGTTGCTGTCATCTGCCATCTTTCTGCCTTACTGGTCCATTCTCCTGCCTTTTTTATAGATACTCTTACAAAGATTTCTTCCAGTCAAAAACGGACTTGCTGGGCCTAACTATTTCTTAGTTAGGCACATAACAGGCAGTATGACGCATCTGCGCTCATCTAATTGACAGGAAACTGTCTGAGCAATCAAAGAAGAAGAAGACAAGAACATGACGCGTCAAATAATGGAATTCATCTGATAATTTGCAGTTTGGAATACATACATGATTGGTTGGTTGGTTGAGTGGAGGTTTTACGTCCTCATTGCGGAAAACCCTTAGGGACAAGTTGGAATACATGAGCAATTGCCTTTTGTATATTCCCAAGAATGCTGAAGCTACACCATTGTTTGTGTCTGCTTTCTGTGTGCTCTCTGTACGACTAGATTCTGTAAACATCATTAATGAAAAGAAAAAACACAAGAGAAGAACAGAAAAGAAAGAAAAAGTATGAACGGCTTTCGATAGAAACAAAATGTTCAAATTTGTTTTGCCCAAATACTGTGCGTACGTGCGTGTGTCATCTGAAATGATTATTTGGGTTTGTTTGGGGGAAAGTGTTTGGAAATAAATTAGACCTAAGTTCGTGTTTGAGTTTCGAGTAATTGTTTTTTGTTTGTATTTAAGTTTTCTTACGTTTCGCCATTTTGATTATTCAATAGTGCGCTCGCATGGTGCGCGTGTGTGTGTGTGTGTGTAGTGTGTGTGTGCGTGCGTGTGCGTGTGCGTGGTGCGTGTGCGTTCGTGCGTGCGTGCGTGGCGTTGCTGTGACGTGTGTGCTTGTGTTGTGTGTGGTGTGATGTTATGTTGCTTAAACTGAAACCTGATACAGGACATATATGAATTAGTCGAATGGGCAAACACAGAGAGAGAGAAGAGACGAGAGAGAGAGAGAGAGAGACTGAGAGTGAGAGAGACGAGAGAGAGATAGGTTGAGAGAGAGGGAGAGAGAAATAAAATCTGACTATCTCCTTCATACCCGGATAATTTCGAGCACACTTCTTTCACTGTTAAAGACCAACCGTTTATTAAAGACCACCAATTTAGTCACATGTATGCACACATCTACATTGTTCAAATATCTGAAACCCATTCCTTCCGCCAATATTTAATAAGCAATTTTTAAATGCATAACACTGTCCCTTCAAAAAACGAAAAAAACAACAAACAACAACAACAACATACAAACAAATAAACAAGTGCAAATCGACCGAGAGCGGCCTGCCAAAATCCCCCTAGCAGCCATCGCCGGAGCACGGACGGAGGCAACGCCGGCCAGAGACGCCGCACGGACGAGGACCAGACCGAAGAACGGCTCGGGGACTAACAACAACACAACAGAACAACAAACAATGATAAGACAATAGGGTTTTTGGGTAATGTACCCCAATTTGATGCCTTTTAGTAACTATGTGTTAAATCACTGTGGTGCTAAAATGCGAACTTTGGCGGGAAAGGGTAAACATGATCATCTCAAATCACGTAAACGCCTGTTATTTTGTTAAGGGTGTGTACCTCATGGAATGCAAAAGGAACATCTTGTGCACTTATAGACAAAATGCTTCACATTTCCGCTCCGGTGGTGTATACAAGAGAGGAAGACGTCCATGCGTAAATCAGATATGTGACTTGTATTTGACGGATGGTTCTTCAAATCCGATATTTGTCTCTTTCAGGGGCCACATCTTTCACATCGTTAGACTAGCCGGCAACAACAGACACCGGAAGTACGCATTTGCAAAACATCAATAGTAAAAAGCACATCATTGGTTCGTGGTAAAACACTTCATTGTCATGAATAAATACTCATTGTCATGAATAAATCACTTCGTTGTCATGAAGAAAGCACTTCATTGTCGTGGTAAATTCACCTCATTGTCATGATAAATCACTCATTGTCATGCTACAATCACTTCATTGTCATGATAAACACTTCAAGTATCCGTGAAACTTTGAAAATCAAAGCACACCATTCATGATAAAGATTCATTGTCATTGATAAATGACTTCACTGTCATGATAAATCAATTCATTGTTAGATAAATCACTTTCTGTATGATAAATCACACCACTGTCATAATAAAAATCCCTCATTGTCATAATAAATGACTTAATTGTCATGACACAATCACTCATTTTATATTGATAAATCACTTCATTGTCATGATAAAAGACTTCATTTCATGATAAATCCCACACCCATTGTCATGATAAATCACACCATTGCCATGATAAACTCACCCATTCGTCATGATAAACATCACTCATTGTCCATGATGAATCACTCATGTCATGATAACATTGGGACCCATTGTCATGATACATCACTCATTGTCATGATAAATCACTTCATGGTCATGATAAATCACACCATGGTCATGTAATATTCAACCAAGTGTCATGATAAATCACACCATTGTCATGATAAAATCACTTAGATTTACCGCAGATTGATCCCGATATATCAACGTTGTGCCTTTCAGCACCCTGGTGCTGACGCTGAACCTCATTTCACATACAGTAGGATTGTCTGTTCAAAACACAAAGAGTGAAACATTGTTACCCAATACAACAACGTGTGCCTTGCAGCCCCTGGTTCTGAACGAAACCTCATTTCACATAGTAGGATTGTCTTCTTCAACAACAAAGAGTGAAACATGTTACCCACTACACAACATGGTCTTGGTGCATACAGTGACAGTTATTGGAAACTTCTTCCTCGTTACCAAATTGTCTGATAAAAGATCCCTGACACGAAATTCAATGAAGACTACCCTTCAAGCTATTCCATCTGAAAAGGTCCTGACATGAATTCAATGAGGACTTATACACCTTTCTCAGCGATCTCCGTCTGACAGGTGTCATGACATGAATTCAAGGAAGACTGTTCCCTGTCAGCTCTCTTAATTTCTGGACAAGGTCCGAACATGAATTCAGGAAGACTATCCCTGTCAGCTATCTCATCTGACAGTGTCCTGACATAAATTCATGGAAGACTATCCTGTCAGCTATCTTCATCTGACAAGTTCCCTGACATGAATTCACTGAAGACTGTCCCATTCATTCTATCTCCGTCTAACAAGGTATTCCTGACATGAAATCCAAGGTAAGACTGTCCATTTCATCTATCTCCGTCTAAACAAGTGTCCTGACATGGAATTCAGGAAGACTATCCCTGTCAGCTATCTCCGTCTGCCAAGTGTTCCTTGACATGAATTCAAGGAAGACTATCCCTGTCAGCTATCTTAATCTGACAAGTGGTACTGAATGAACTCAAGGAAGACCGCCCCTTTCAGCTATCTCCGTTCTGACAAGTGTCTTGATCGTCAACTGAAGCTGTTTTTCCCACGAAAAAGGGTTCTCTGGTTCACAGTCGGACTGTTGAAGCTTTGATTTCCTATGTACACCGCAATTCTATTCAAATATTCAACTTGTAGTTTGAAATGTTTTATTTTCTGATAAACAACCTATCCTGATAGACCCATTGGGAATAACGCAGCTGTCCTAGAAGGAACAGTGTTCTGGTTTAAAATTGTTGGACAAATTGTGCAATAACAATAGCACATTTAGTTTTCAGAAATCACACAATTACGTCGCACTTACAAACCATTCCTTCATAATACACAACATTGTATTCTTACAAAACCTATAACAGTTGGTATACAGTTAGTGAAGCCGTTTTCTAATGAACAGGGTCTCTGGAAAAACGGTCTTGCCATCATTGAAGCTTTTGTTCAACGCACCCACAGTTTTCACAATCAGTTTACAAACACATTCAGAGCTGCCCTCCAACGCACCAGACTGTGTTGATAAAGGTCTGTGACACCACAGTTTTGACAATACAGGTTACACACACATTAGAGCTGCCATCCAACGCACCAGACTGGGTTGATAAGGTCTGTGCACACCACAGTTTTCACAATCAGTTTAAAACACACATGCAGAGCTGCCCTCCAACGCACCAGACTGTGTTGATAAAGGTCCGTGCACACCACAGTTTTCACAACACTTTACAAACACATTAGAAGCTTCCCTCCAACGCCACCAGACTGTGTTGATAAAGGTCGTGCACACCAACAGTTTTCACAATCAATTGTACACAACACATTAGGCTTCCCTCCAAAGCCACCAGGACTGTGCTGATAAAGGTATATGTACCACGGTAACATTATTACACAAAAATCACTATCTCCTCATGAGCAACACAGTTGGAAGTCATATTATGGAGTGGCCCAACACTGATATGGCCATGGGGAAACAGAGATAGTTGTGCACTGTTGTAACCTTTACTCTGTGAACAGTTCAATCACAACAATCAGCGAGTCACCCTATGCCACTGCACTGTCTGCCGGTGATCGCTTTTGAACTGTCAGTTCATCACACAATCAGCGAGCACCCATGCCCACAGCACTGTCTGCGGTGATCGCCTTGTCACTGTCAGTTGTCACAAAATAGCGAGCACCTATACCACTGCACTGTCGCTGGAATCGCTTTGTCACTGTAAGTCATCACAACAATCAGCGAAGCACCCATACCACAGCACTTGTCTGTGTGATCGCTTTGTCACTGTCGCTCATCACAACCGCGAGCACCCGTACCCCAGCACTGATGTCTGCTGTGATCGCTTGTCACTGTCAAGTTCGTTCACAACAATCAGCGAGCAACCCTATACCACCAGCACTGTCTGCTGTGATCGCTTTGTCACTGTCAGTCGTCATAACAATCAGCGAGCACTGCCTATACACTGCACTGTCTGGTGATAGCTTTGTGTCACTGTCAGTCATCACACACAATCAGCGAGCAAAACCCTGTACCACAGGCACTGGTGCTGCTGTGATCGCTTTGTCCCTTTCAGTCGTAACAACAATCGCGAGCACCTATACCACCAGCCACTGTCTGCTGTGATCGCTTGTCACTGTCAGTCGTCACAAAAATCAGCAGCACCCTATTACCACTGCACAGTCTGACGGTGATCGCTTTAGTCACTGTCAAGTCATCACCACAATACAGCGAGCACCCTGTCCCCAGCACTGTCTGCAGGTGAGCGCTTTGTCCACGTCAGTATCACAATCAGTGAGCACCCTATGCCACAGCACGTACGCTGTGATCGCTTTGTCACTGTCAGTCGTCACAACAATCAGCGAGCACACTAACCACAGCACTGTCTGCGGTGATCGCTTTGTCACTGTCAGTTATCACCACAAGCAGCGAGCACCCCTATGCCACTGCACCGTCCGCGGATGATTCGCTTTGTCACTGTCAGTACACAGATCAGTGAGAAACCGTTATACCACAGCACTGTCTGCGTGAATCGCTCTGTCACTGTTCAGTCATACAATCAGTGAGCACCCTATCACCACAGCACTGTCTGCGGTGATCGCTTAGTCACTGTCAGTCATTCACAACAATCAGCGAGCACCTATGACACCAGCACTGTCTGCACGATGATCGCTTCGTCATGGCAGTCTCAAATAGCGAGCACCTACACCACTGCAATGTCTGCGGTGATCGCTTGTCACTGTCAGTCATCACAACACAATCAGCGAGCACCTATAACACAGCACTGTCTGCGGTGATCGCTTTGTCATGTCAGTCATACAATCAGCGAGCACCATCACACCACTGCACTGTCTGCGGTGATCGCTTTGTCACTGTCAGTCATTCACAAAACAATCAGCGAGCACCCTAGCCACGCACCGGTTGCGGGATCGCTTTGTCACTGTCAGCATCACAACAATCAGCGAGAACCCGACACCACCTGCCACTGTCTGCACGGTGATCGCTTGGTTCACGGTCAGTCACCACAATCAGCGAGCACCCTACACCACTGCATGTCTGCGGTGATCGCTTTGTCACTGTCAGTCATCACAACATCAGCGAGCACACTATACCACAGCACTGTCTGCGGTGATCGCCTTCGTCACTGTCAGTCATACAACATCAGCGAGCACCCTATGTCCACAGCACTGTCTGCGGCGACCGCTTCGATCACTGTCACGTCACCACATATCAGCGAGCACCCCTATGCCACAGCCACTGTCTGCGGTGATCGCTTTGTCACTGTCAGTAACCACAATCAGCGAGCACCCTACACCACTGCACTGTCTGCGGGATCGCATTGTCACGGCAGTCACCACAATCAGCGAGCCCTACCCACTGCACTGTCTGCGGTGATCGCTTGTCACTGTCAGTCATCAAAACAATCAGGCGAGCACAATATACCTCACAGCACTGTCTGCGGTGATTCGCTTTGTCCACTGTCAGTATGTCACAACAATCAGCGAGAACCCTACTACCACAGCCTGTCTGCGGTGATCGCTTGTCATGTCGTCATCACAACAAGCAGCGAGCACCCTATTCCACAGCACTGTCGCGTGATCGCTTGTCACTGTCAGTCACCATACACAATCAGCGAGCACACATATGCCACAGCACTGTCTGCGGTGATCGCTTTGTTCAATGTCAGTCATACAACAATCAAGCGAGCACCCTATGCCACAGCACTGTCTGCACGGTTGACTCGCTTTGTCACTGCAGTCATCACAAACAACAGCGAGCACCCTACACCACTGCAACTGTCTGCGGTGATCGCTTTGTCACGTCATTCACACAATCAGCGAGCACCTATGCCACAGCACTTCTGCGGTGATCGGCTTGTCACTGTCAGTCCATCACAACAATCAGCCAGCAACCCTATACCACTGCACTGTTGCGGTGATCGCATTGTCACGTCAATCCTGTCACAACAATCAGCGAGCACCCTTATACCACAGCACGTGTCCCCTTTGATCACTTTGTTCATGTCATTCACAACAGCAGCGAGCACCTATACCACAGCACGTCTGTGGCGATCGCTTGTCACTGCAGTGTCACAACATCAGCGAGCACACTATACCACCAGCACTGTCTGACTGGTGATCGGATTTGTCACTGTCAGTCATCACAAACAATCAGCGAGCACCCTAATATACCACGCACGTATGCTGTGATCGCTTTGCACTGTCAGTCATCACAATCAGCGAGCACCCCCTGCCACAGCACTGTCCTGCGGTGATCGGTTTGTCACTGTCAGTCATCACAACAATCAGCGAGCACACCGATACAACAGCACTGTCTGCTGTGATCGGCTTTGTCACTGTCAGTCAGTCACAACAATCAGCGAGCACCCCTAACCACAGCACTGTCTGCTGTGATCGCCTTGTCACTGTCAGATGCACAACAATCAGCGAGCACCCCATACACAGCACTGTCTGCTGTGATCGCTATTGTCACTGTCAGTCAAACAACAATCAGGAGCACCTATACCACAGCACGTCTGCGGTGATCGCGTTGTCACTGTCAGTCATCACAACAATCAGCGGCACCCTGCTACCCACAGCACTGTCTGCCCCCCCCCTTGGTGATCACTTGGTCACTGTAGTCATTCACCATCAGCGAGCCCTATACAACAAGCCACTGTCTGCGGTGATATCACTTGGTCACGTCAGTCATCACAATCAGCGAGCACCCTATACCCACAGCACTGTTAGCGGTCGATCACTGTCACTGTCAGTCACAACAATCAGCGAGCACCTGTACCACTGCACTGTCTGCGGTGATCACTTTGTTCACTGTCAGTCATCACAAACAATCAGCGACGCCACCTATACCACAGCACTGTCTGCGTGATCGCTTTGTCACTGTCAGTCGTCACAACAATCAGCCGAGCACCCTATACCACAGCACTGTCTGCGGTGATCGGCTTTGTCACTGTCAGTCAATCACAATCAGCGAGCACCTATACCACTCACTGTTCTGCGGTGACGCTTTGTCACTGTCAGTTTCACAACAATCAGAGAGCACCCTATACCACGCACGTTGCTTGTGATCGCTTTTTGTCACTGTCAGTTGTCACAACAATCAGCGAGCACCCTATACCACAGGCACGGTCTGCGGTGATCGCTTTGTCACTGCAAGTAATCACAACAATCAGCGAGCAACTATATCCCACAGCACTGATCCTGCTGTGATCGCTTTGTCTACTGCTTCAGTGGCAAACAATCAGCGGAGCACCCTATACCACAGCACTGTCTGCCTGTGATCACTTGTCACTGTCAGTTGGCACAACAATCAGGCGAGCACCCTATAACACAGCCGGTCTGCTGGACACTTCGTCACTGTCAGGTTGGAACAACAATCAGCGAGCACACTTATACCACAGCACTGTCTGCTGTGATCAGCTTTGTCACTGTCAGTTGGCAAAACAATCAGCAGACCCATAACACAGCACGTCT
>CM065711.1:33893123-33897278 GCA_017654935.2 Phymorhynchus buccinoides | reverse complement strand
ATTATATATAGCATGAAAGAAAAATCTCAGTGAATAGCCAGCTCCGTACCCGTACTCTGAAAGACTGAAAAGTTAGTGCATTTGAAATGCAGAATAGTTTGCTTTGATAAAGCTTTTCTGTGTCCAATGTCTTTATTTGTGAACCTCAGAAACAAACCAGTTAACGTTAACTTTGAGTAATGTTCCGTGTTCAAAAAAAATATATAAAAAAAATGGTGCTGATTTACTTTTTCTCCCAATGGGGGAGGGACAGTGCCTTATGCAAAGACAGCTGTTTCGACCTAAGAGAAGGTCTCATCAGTTTGCATGATCGGCCTGCAATTTGACTGTCCAGTGGATGCCAACCTGAGCAAAAAAGACATTCTACAAGAGAATGGTGTCTTCCCTGCATCAAATCGAAAATCCACAATAAAAGCAAACCAGCACAAAGTTAAACCAGATATAGTTTTTAAAAAAATTGGAACACGGAACATTACTCAAAGTTAACGTTAACTGGTTTTGTTTGTGAGGTTCACAAATAAAGACATTGGATACAGAAAAGTTTTATCAAAGCAAACTATATATATATAGAGAGAGAAGAGAACACAGGAAACCCGAATCCTTTAACCGCATTGTTTATTTTTCATTCAAAGAGCCTTTGAATGAAAAATAAACGATGCGGTTAAAGGATTCGGGTTTTCTGTGTTCTCTTCTATTGTTGAGCCTGAAGGCCAGCCCTCAGGTCCCAACCCTTGAGTCCTGCCCCAGAGAGGCCACGAGCTGCTGGACAGATTCCTCTACATCTCTCTCTCTCTCTATATATATATATATATACACTACTCACAAAAAGTTAAGGATCACTATGAGAAAACAGGTGCGCAATAAACTCCGTTCGCTCCTGTTCTTTTTTTCTCAGTCAAGCCAAATTGTTATGAATTCTTGTTCAGCTGTAAGTGGGCGATGTTGTGTTAGTGGAAACATTGCACGTGATTCTCTATTACTGAGCTTGGCAGCAAAAGAAAAAGCGGAAACTTGCGAAAAAGGACCTTGTTTTGGATCGTTCTGCATGAACACATTGCACAAGCCAGATGGAAAAACCATTATGCACGTGCAAGCACTGCTGTTTATGTGTGAGATGCTGTCTCTTGCTTGGCTTTATAAGAAGACATACCACCAGTATTAGGCCTGATTTGACAATGCCTCCACGACGAAAATTGAGCGAGTTGGATAGGGGACGAGCTGTTGCATGGTTCCAAGATGGTGTTCCCAAGCGAGAAGTGGCCAGGCGACTTCAGGTGTCCATCTCGGTCATTGTCAGACTGATTCAACGCTTCACAGCCACTGGGAGGGTCCATGAAAGACGCAGATCTGGTCGACCGAAGAAGACAACTCCACGTGAAGATCGTCTCATTGAACGACAAGCCCTGCAGACAAGAACAGCCTCTTCCAGCATCATTCGAAGGCAGCTGAGGGTGGCTACTAACATCAACATCAGCCAGCAGACCATACGGAACCGCCTTCATGGGTTTAACCTCCGTTCTCGTCGCCCAGCTGTACGGCCACGCTTAACTCCAGCCCATAGGGCAGCACGCCGCGCCTTCTGCAGACGTCACGTGAGGTGGACACGTCAGCAATGGTCCCAGGTCCTGTTCAGTGATGAATCACGCTTCACCCTGAACCACAACGACGGCCGACTGAGGGTCTGGAGGCGCCCAGGGGAACGCTTTATTGACGCCACTGTCCAAGAAAAGGTGGCCTTTGGTGGAGGTTCTGTAATGGTCTGGGGGGCCTTCAGCCTTCACCACAGAACACCCTTGTATCATGTACAGGGTAACCTGACTGGCCTCCGATACCGGGATGAGATCCTTCGACCGCTGGCTGTGCCTACACTGCAGCAGATGGGACCGCCGGCTGTCTACCAGGATGACAACGCTCGCCCCCACAGGGCAAGGGTGGTCAACGACTTCCTGCAGCAGTCTGGAGTCAACAGAATGGAGTGGCCAGCATGCAGTCCCGACCTCAACCCGATTGAGAACCTCTGGGATGAGCTGGATCGCAAAGTGAGGAGCAACCACCCCCCTCCCAGGGATGCCCAGCACCTCTACCAGATGCTGCAGGCTGAGTGGCAGGCGCTTCCACAGAGGATCTTCACCACCCTGGTCAACTCCATGAGGACTCGCTGCGTCGAGTGCCAGAACAGCCATGGCGGATACACGCATTACTGAACTTTTGGGAGCATCAGAATGCCCTGTCTTGTGATTTCAATGACTTTGGGAAATCAAATTTCGATACGTACCCACTTTGATCAAATGTACAGACCAAACGATTGCTCGAAATTGAAGGCAATTGTGCATCGTTATCACTAAAGCATTGAATTAAATGTTGGCCAAAATTCAACGCATTGGCTTTCTTATTTGGAAAGTTATGAATTAGTTTGCAAGTGATCCTTAACTTTTTGTGGATAGCTTATATATACATACACGCACTATCCGTCTGTACCTCTCTGTCTCTCTCTCTCTCTCTCTCTCTCTCTCTCTCTCTCTCTCTCTCTCTCTCTCTCTCTCTCTCTCTCTCTCTCTCTCTCTATCTCTATCTATCTATCTATCTCTCTCTCTCTCTCTCTCTTTCTCTTTCTCTGACTTTCTAATGTGGAAACTGGCTCACTGTCCGTTGTGCAAGATCTCCAGCATCAACCATCTGCCCCTTAATGTACGTCAACTGCACAATGGGGCTCAGTACGTGAGCCGCATGCATATTGTAGGTGAAATGTCTTTTGTGGAGACTGGATGGTGTCAAACATTGGCCCGTATAGTCAAAGGGTATTGAGGCCCTGGGGGTACAGTGTTTTGAGTTTGATTATCCAAAATTGCTCTCTGTTGTGTCTGTGAGCATGGTTGTCTGTGAGGATCTGCTCAATGGGCATGCACTTCATGTCTTGCAGCGTGTGGTTTTGTGAGTTGAAGTGCTTGGTGACGTGAGTGCCCATGTTCTTTGCAATGTGGGACCTATGAAGGTAAAACCGGGTTCGCAGTGCGTTTTTTGTTTCACCCACATACTGAGCCCCCTGACAGCGTTGACAATAGAGCAGGTAGATGATGTTGGAAGACCTGCAGTTCATGCTGTGGCGGACAGTGAACCGTTCTCCTGTGGTAGAGCTGGAGAAGGACTTGCCCTCCACCAAGTGTTCACGGCAGATGACACACCTGCCATCACACTTCACCACTCCAGCCTGTTCTTGGGTTGGACTGTTCTTCAGTTATAGCTGTTGAAAACGTGTAAACTAAGTATACAAAGGCGTTGCATGTTTTGTGGGCAATGAACGGATTTCTTCTTTGTCATGGCGTACTGTAGTTATTATTAGGTATTAGGTACTTTGTAGTCACAGAGGCGTCTCTGTGAAAGTCGGGCTGCTCCCACCGGAGCGCGTCGCAGCCAAAGGCGCGCCACCCAATTAAAATAAAATCATGCGATTTTTGTGTGACCGATGAGGAAGGAAAGGGTGTGTGTGTGTGTGTGCAAATTTTGACCAACATTTTCGTTGCCACAGGGTTTAACGTGTGCTAAAGACTCCAAAAGACTCCACGTTCAGACCATAAGGCCTAGTGCAAAGTGAGAGGAAAAATCCCTTGTACCCAGGTTCGAACTCGGGTTTACTTGACACGAGGCGAACGCGCTACCACTGTGCCACTCTACATACTTTGTATGGTAGAAAAAAATGATGTGCAATCAAAAGATCTGTATATTCCAGACCAACGGCCATCGTGATCATAATACGCACCTTTAAATGACGAACATGAAAGCCGGACAATGACATTATCACAAGTGATGGCGTGTCCACTGTGTGTCCGGCAGGATCTGCTGGATGTCACTCAGAGTCAGGACGTGCCACATGCTGTGAGCAGGTGCCTGTGTTCTGACCACCTGCAGCAAGCAGGCGCCTGGTGGAACAGCCTGTGGGCAGAAGGACCTGACCCTGCCATGACGGACATTGTTTACCAACGGTTGCTGGCCAGGTAAGGCAACAGGTGACCATGGTCAAACATCTGTCTGGTTTGTTTGATCGCCTCTTGGCATGATAAGACTTTGTATTCTGATCATCTGTCTGGTTTGTTCGATATTCTCTTGGCATGATAAGACTTTGTATTCTGAGCATCTGTCTGGTTTGCGTTGATTGCC
>CM065711.1:33868123-33885623 GCA_017654935.2 Phymorhynchus buccinoides | reverse complement strand
AGAACCAGGACCAGAACCAGAACCAGAACCAGAACCACAGTGTTCAGTGTTCCCCCTTTCCATGTTTTCCACGGCATGATCTCATTTATGTGATGACTAGCTGAATCCGTTCTCAGAAAATATTCATTTTACCATTGTACAGTTAAAGTATGCCTCATTGATTTTTTTTCCTGAATTGTTCATTTTAATGATTTTCTTTTTTCAAAGATGTTTCAAATGTCAAAGGCGTTGAATATTTGACAATCAGCTTTGCTGTGATTTGTTCATGACATAAAGGGAGACAAACGTGCATGCACTTGTAGCAAATCTGTTTTAAGAAATAGTTTTATAGCTTGCTCTGCTAAACCAGAACCAGAACCAGAACCAGAACCAGACCAGAACCAGGACCAGAACCAGAACCAGGGACCAGAACCTGGACCAGAACCAGAACCTTTCACCAGGACCAGAAGCAGAAACAGAACCAGTCCAGGACAGAACCAGAACCAGAACCAGGACCAGAACCAGGACCACCAGGACAGAACTAGAACCAGAACCCTTTCAACGCCAATGTCGCATTTTAGCACCAAAATGGTTTAACACCCATGTCACTAAAAGGCATCAAATCAGGGCCTGTTATCCAAAGACCCTATTTTCTTAATTTTGGGAGGTAAGGATAGGCCTAATGTTATACATGTCACAGAGGAATTCCCAATATTGCAGATACTTTTTTTTTCTCTACCCAGTTAAGTTTAATGGTATTTTTTGGCTGGAAAAAAGGCTGGCGGTGAAAGGGTTAAACCGTTAATCTTTTAAAAAAATCTTTGGTGATTAATGACAGGGATATATTTAGACCTTGGTCTGCTAAATCCGTTGTGACAACTGACAGTGGCATTTTAATTAAACCGTTAATCTTTAACAATTTGTGGTGACTAATGACAGGGGTATATTTAGACCTTGGTCTGCTAAATCCGTTGTGCCAACTGACAGTGACAAAGCGATCACCGCAGACAGTGCTGTGGTATAGGGTGCTCGCTGATTGTTGTGACAACTGACAGTGACAAAGCGATCACAGCAGACAGTGCTGTGGTATAGGGTGCTCGCTGATTGTTGTGATGACTGACAGTGACAAAGCGATCACAGCAGACAGTGCTGTGGTATAGGGTGCTCGCTGATTGTTGTGATGACTGACAGTGACAAAGCGATCACCGCAGACAGTGCTGTGGTATAGGGTGCTCACTGATTGTGATGACTGACAGTGACAAAGCGATCACCGCAGACAGTGCTGTGGTATAGGGTGCTCGCTGATTGTTGTGATGACTGACAGTGACAAAGCGATCACAGCAGACAGTGCTGTGGTATAGGGTGCTCGCTGATTGTGGTGATGACTGACAGTGACAAAGCGATCACAGCAGACAGTGCTGTGGTATAGGGTGCTCGCTGATTGTTGTGATGACTGACAGTGACAAAGCGATCACAGCAGACAGTGCTGTGGTATAGGGTGCTCGCTGATTGTTGTGATGACTGACAGTGACAAAGCGATCACCGCAGACAGTGCTGTGGCATAGGGTGCTCGCTGATTGTGGTGACTGACAGTGACAAAGCGATCACCGCAGACAGTGCTGTGGCATAGGGTGCTCGCTGATTGTGGTGACTGACTGACAGTGACAAAGCGATCACCGCAGACAGTGCTGTGGTATAGGGTGCTCGCTGATTGTGATGACTGACAGTGACAAAGCGATCACCGCAGACAGTGCTGTGGTATAGGGTGCTCGCTGATTGTTGTGATGACTGACAGTGACAAAGCGATCACAGCAGACAGTGCAGTGGTATAGGGTGCTCGCTGATTGTTGTGCCAACTGACAGTGACAAAGTGATCACAGCAGACAGTGCTGTGGTATAGGGTGCTCGCTGATTGTTGTGCCAACTGACAGTGACAAAGCGATCACAGCAGACAGTGCTGTGGTATAGGGTGCTCGCTGATTGTTGTGATGACTGACAGTGACAAAGCGATCACAGCAGACAGTGCAGTGGTATAGGGTGCTCGCTGATTGTTGTGATGACTGACAGTGACAAAGCGATCACAGCAGACAGTGCTGTGGTATAGGGTGCTCGCTGATTGTTGTGACTGACAGTGACAAAGCGATCACAGCAGACAGTGCTGTGGTATAGGGTGCTCGCTGATTGTTGTGATGACTGACAGTGACAAAGCGATCACAGCAGACAGTGCAGTGGTATAGGGTGCTCGCTGATTGTTGTGATGACTGACAGTGACAAAGCGATCACAGCAGACAGTGCTGTGGTATAGGGTGCTCGCTGATTGTTGTGAACAGTGACAAAGCGATCACAGCAGACAGTGCAGTGGTATAGGGTGCTCGCTGATTGTTGTGATGACTGACAGTGACAAAGCGATCACAGCAGACAGTGCAGTGGTATAGGGTGCTCGCTGATTGTTGTGACAACTGACAGTGACAAAGCGATCACAGCAGACAGTGCAGTGGTATAGGGTGCTCGCTGATTGTGATGACTGACAGTGACAAAGCGATCACAGCAGACAGTGCTGTGGTATAGGGTGCTCGCTGATTGTTGTGATGACTGACAGTGACAAAGCGATCACCGCAGACAGTGCAGTGGTATAGGGTGCTCGCTGATTGTTGTGATGACTGACAGTGACAAAGCGATCACAGCAGACAGTGCTGTGGTATAGGGTGCTCGCTGATTGTTGTGATGACTGACAGTGACAAAGCGATCACAGCAGACAGTGCTGTGGTATAGGGTGCTCGCTGATTGTTGTGATGACTGACAGTGACAAAGCGATCACAGCAGACAGTGCTGTGGTATAGGGTGCTCGCTGATTGTTGTGATGACTGACAGTGACAAAGCGATCACAGCAGACAGTGCTGTGGTATAGGGTGCTCGCTGATTGTTGTGATGACTGACAGTGACAAAGCGATCACCGCAGACAGTGCTGTGGTATAGGGTGCTCGCTGATTGTTGTGATGACTGACAGTGACAAAGCGATCACCGCAGACAGTGCTGTGGTATAGGGTGCTCGCTGATTGTTGTGATGACTGACAGTGACAAAGCGATCACCGCAGACAGTGCTGTGGTATAGGGTGCTCGCTGATTGTTGTGATGACTGACAGTGACAAAGTGATCACAGCAGACAGTGCTGTGGTATAGGGTGCTCGCTGATTGTTGTGACTGACAGTGACAAAGCGATCACAGCAGACAGTGCAGTGGTATAGGGTGCTCGCTGATTGTTGTGACAACTGACAGTGACAAAGCGATCACAGCAGACAGTGCTGTGGTATAGGGTGCTCGCTGATTGTTGTGATGACTGACAGTGACAAAGCGATCACCGCAGACAGTGCAGTGGTATAGGGTGCTCGCTGATTGTTGTGATGACTGACAGTGACAAAGCGATCACAGCAGACAGTGCTGTGGTATAGGGTGCTCGCTGATTGTGTGATGACTGACAGTGACAAAGCGATCACCGCAGACAGTGCTGTGGCATAGGGTGCTCGCTGATTGTGGTGACTGACAGTGACAAAGCGATCACCGCAGACAGTGCTGTGGGATAGGGTGCTCGCTGATTGTTGTGATGACTGACAGTGACAAAGCGATCACAGCAGACAGTGCTGTGGCATAGGGTGCTCGCTGATTGTTGTGATGACTGACAGTGACAAAGCGATCACCGCAGACAGCGCTGTGGCATAGGGTGCTCGCTGATTGTTGTGATGACTGACAGTGACAAAGCGATCACAGCAGACAGTGCAGTGGTGTAGGGTGCTCGCTGATTGTTGTGCCAACTGACAGTGACAAAGCGATCACCGCAGACAGTGCTGTGGTATAGGGTGCTCACTGATTGTTGTGACAACTGACAGTGACAAAGCGATCACCGCAGACAGTGCTGTGGCACAGGGTGCTCGCTGATTGTGGTGACTGACAGTGACAAAGCGATCACCGCAGACAGTGCTGTGGTATAGGGTGCTCGCTGATTGTTGTGATGACTGACAGTGACAAAGCGATCACCGCAGACAGTGCTGTGGTATAGGGTGCTCGCTGATTGTTGTGATGACTGACAGTGACAAAGCGATCACCGCAGACAGTGCAGTGGTGTAGGGTGCTCGCTGATTGTGATGACTGACAGTGACAAAGCGATCACCGCAGACAGTGCAGTGGTGTAGGGTGCTCGCTGATTGTGGTGACTGACAGTGACAAAGCGATCACCGCAGACAGTGCTGTGGCATAGGGTGCTCCGGCTTTGGGGAAAAGAAAAATTTTTTTGTGGTGATGACTGACAGTGACAAAGCGATCACCGCAGACAGTGCTGTGGTATAGGGTGCTCACTGATTGTGATGACTGACAGTGACAAAGCGATCACAGCAGACAGTGCAGTGGTATAGGGTGCTCGCTGATTGTTGTGACAACTGACAGTGACAAAGCGATCACAGCAGACAGTGCAGTGGTATAGGGTGCTCGCTGATTGTTGTGATGACTGACAGTGACAAAGCGATCACCGCAGACAGTGCAGTCGTATAGGGTGCTTCGCTGATGTTATGGACGGAAGACGTGAACAAAGCGAGACACAGCAGGACAGTGCTGTGTATAGTGTGCTCGCTGATTGTGGTGACGAATGACAAAAAAGGTTTTTTGGGTGGGGGAAACAACCAAGCGATCACAGCAGACAGTGCTGTGGTACAGGGTTGCTCGCCTGATGGTCGATGACTGACAGTGACAAAGCGATCACAGCAGACAGTGACTGTGGTATAGGTAGTGCTCGCTGATTGTTGGATGACTGGACAGGACAAAGCGATCACAGCAGACAGTGCAGGGGTATAGGGTTGCTCGCGGATTGTTGTGACAATGACAGTGACAAAGCCCGATCACCGCAGACAGTTGCTGTGGCTAGGGTGCTCGCGATTGTGATGACTGACAGTGACAAAGCGAATAATCACCGCAGACAGTGCTGCAGTGGCATAGGGTGCTCGCTGTATTGTGGTGAAGGACATCGTTCACAGAGTAAAAGGGTTAACAACAGTCACAAAATATCTCATTTCCCCATGGCAATACAGGTTAGGCCACTCATAATATGACCTTACAACTGTTGTGCCAGAGGAAATAAGTGATATTTGTGACTAATTGTTACCTGTACAGAACATTTATTTAAAGCACAGTAGGTGCGTTGGAGGGAAGCTCTAAGTGTGTGTAAATGATTGTGGAAAACTGTGGTGTGCACAGACCTCTTATCAAACACAGTCTGGTGCGGTGGAGGGAAGATCTAATGTGTTTGTAAAGTATGTGAAAACTGGCGTGTGCACAGGACCTTTATCAAACAACAGTCTGGAGAGTGCGTTGGAGGGCAGCTTAAGTGTGTGTAAACGATGTGAAAACTGTGGTGTGCACAGACCTTTATAAACACAGTTCTGGTGCGTTGGAGGGCAGCTCTAATGGGTGTGTAAACTGATTGTCAAAACGTGGTGTACACAGGACCTTTATCAACCACAGTCTGGTGCGGTTTGAGGAGGCAGCTCTAATGTGTGTGTAAACTGATTGTGAAATGTGGTGTCGTTGAACAAAAGCTTAAATGATGGTCAAGTACGTGTTTCCAGAGAACCCTGTTCATAGGAAAACGCTTCTACTAAACTGTAGATACAAAACTGTTATATTATAAGGAATTACAATGTTGTGTATTTGAAGGAAGAGTTTGTAAAGTGCAACGTAATTGTGTGATTTCTGAAAACACTAAATTGTGCTATGGTTATTGCACAATGTCAACAATTTAAAACACAGAACACTGTTCTCTCTAGGACAGTGCGGTATTCCCAAGGGTCTATCAGGATAGTTGTTTATCAGAAAAGAAAAAATTTCAAAAACACACAGTGATTGATAACATTGCGGGTACATAGGGAAAAACAAAAGCTGCAACAAGTCAGACTGTGACCCAGAGACCCTTTTCGTGGAAAAAAACAGCGTCAGGGGACGATCAAGACACTTGCAGACGGAAGATAGCGAAAGGGCAGTTATTCCTTGAATTCATGTCAGGACACTTGTCAGATGAAGATAGCTGAACAGGGATGTCTTCTGAATTCATGTCAGGACACTTGGTCAGACGGAGATAGCTGACAGGATAGTCTTCTTGAATTCAGTCAGGACATTTTAGACGGAGATAGATGAAAATGGACAGGTCTTCCTTGAATCTGTCAGGACACTGGAGACGGAGATAGATGAAATGGCAGTTTCCTGAATCAGTCAGGACACTTGTCAGATGAAGATAGCTGACAGGATTAGTCTTCCATAATTATGCAGGACACTTGTCAGATGAAGATAGCTCGACAGGGATAGTCTTCATGGAGATTCATATGTCAGACACTGGTCAGAGGAAGATAGATGGACAGGGACAGTCTTCCTTTGAATTAATGTCGGACACCGTCAGACGGAGATAGCTGAAAGGGGTAGTCTTCATGAATTCATGTCAGGCGACACTTGTCAGATGGAGATAGCTGAAAGGGGTTTAGTCTTCATGAATTCGTGTCAGGATGCTTTTCAGACCAATTGGTAACGAGGAAGAAGTTTCAATAATTCAATGTATGCAACAAGACAATGTGTGTAGGGCGGTAACAATGGTTTCACTCTTTGTGGTTGAAGAGACAAATCCTCTAATGTGAAATTGAGGTTCAGTAAGAACCAGGGGCTGGAAAGCACAACGTTGTGTAGTGGATAACAATGTTTCACTCTTTGTTGGTTGAACAAGACAATCCTACTGATGTGAAATGAGGTTCAGTCAGCACCAGGGGCTGAAAAAAGGCACAACGTTGTATATCGGGATACAAAATCTGCGGTAAATCTAAGTGATTTATCATGGGACAATGGTGTGATTTATCATGACAATGTGTGATTTATCATGACAATGTGTGATCTATCAGGAACAATGAAGTGATTATCATGAACAATGAAGTGATTTATCATGACAATGAAGTCATTATCATTGACAAATGAAGTGATTATCCTGACAATGAAGTGATTTATCAGACAATGGTGTGAGTTATCATGACAATGGTGTGATTTATCATGACAATGTGTGGTGATTTTATCATGACAATGAGTCATGTATCATGACAATGAAGTGAGTTATCAATATAATGAAGTGATTGTCATGACAATTAATTCACTGGTATGAAAATGAAGGGAGTTATTATGACCGTGGTTGTGATTATCATGACAATGAAAGTGATTTATCATAACAATGAAGGATTTATCATGACAATGAAGTCATTTATCATGACAATGAAGTCATTTATCATGACAATGGTGTTGCTTTGATTCCAAAGTTTCAATACTTGAAGTGATTTATCATGACAATGAAGTGATTTGCATGACAATGACAGGTGATTTTATCAGACAATGAAGTGAGTTACCCGGACAATGAAGTGGCTTTATCATGACAACGAAGTGATTTCATCATTGACAATGAAGTGATTTATCATGGACAAGAAGTGATTTACACGACAATGAAGTGCTTTTACTTATTGAGTTTTCCCGCCGTAAACTCTCCGTGTCTATGTGTTGACGGTAAGTCTAACGATGTGAAAGATGTGTCCCTGAAAGAAAATATCGGATTTGAAGACATACGTCAAAATACACGTCAAGCAATATCATGATTTAAGCATGGAAGTCTTCTCTCTTGGGATAAACCACCGCGGAAAATGTGAAGCAATTGTCTAGAATGTGCACAAGATGTCCTTTTAGCATTCATGAGGTCACACCCTTAAACAAAATAAAACAGGGCCATTAGCAGTGATTGAGATAATCAGGTTAACCCTTCACCGACAAAGACGCATTTTGAGCACCACAGTGATTTAACACATATGTCACCAAAAGGTATCAAATTGGGGTCTATTACTCAAAGACCTATTGTCGTAGATTTGTTGTGTTGTTGTTGTTTAATCCCGAGCCGTTCTTGTCTGCGTCGTACCGGCGGCGTCCGGCCGGTTCTCGTGCCTCCGTCCAGTGCCGGCGATGCTGCTAGGGATTTTGCAGCCGCTCGGCGTTGCACGTGTTTTTGTTGTTGTTGTTTTGTTGTTGTTGCTTTTCGTTTGAACGTGACAGTGTTATGCATTTAAAAAATTGATATTAAATATTGCGAAGGAATGGGTTTCAAGATATTTGAACAATGAAGATGTTGCATACAGTGAACAAATTGGTGGTTTTAATAAACGGGTCGGTCTTTAACAGTGAAGAAGTGTGCACGAATTATACGGGTATGAAGAAGATAGCAGATTTTATTTCTATCTCTCCTCTCTCTCTCTCTCTCTCTCGCCTCTCTCTCTCTCTCCTCTCTCTCTCTGTATTGCCCATGCACTAAGCAAATATATATCTGTATCAGGTTCAGTTTGAACACACACGCGCACACGCACACGCACACACACACACACACGCACACGCACATGCACACACACACACACACACACACACACACACACACACACACACACACACCACACACACACACACACACCACACACGACACCATGCGAGCACACTATTTGAATAACCAAATTGGCGAAAGGTAAGAAAACTTAAATACAAACAATTTGTTTTTAATCGAAACTCACTCTGACTTAGGTCTAATTTATTTCCAAACACTTTCCCCCAAACAAACTCAAAATAATGATTTCAGAAGACACACGCACGTATGCACAGTATTTTGGCAAAACAATTTTGAATTTTTTTTTTCTATCGAAAGCCGTTCATAAGTTTTCCTTCTTTTCTGTTCTCCCTTGTTTCTTTTCATTTCATTAATGATGTTTACAGAATCTATCGTACAGAGAGCACGCACAGACACACAATGGTGGACTTATCATTCTAGGGAATATAAAAAAGGCAATTGCTCATGTATGCCAAACTGCAAATTATCAGATGAATTCCATTATTTGACATGTTGTTGTCTTCTTCTTCTTTGATAGCTCAGACAGTCTCTTGTCATACGAGCGCAGATGCGTCATGCCGCTGTTATGTGTGTGACGGATTGAACCATCTCTTAAGCGTTTCGTCTTTGCTTCGAAGCGGTGGTGTCTTTTTGTGGAAAAAAAGAAGGAATTGAAGAGTGATCTTTCCTTATTCGTACTCACTTTCTTTGCTGAGTTTGTCAGTCAAGCTGCGATATGCCTCGGGTCAAGTCGTGCTCCGAGTAGAGCTTTTCTCTTGCATGTTGATGTAAGAATTGCTGCGTAAGCAGTTCCCAGGCTGGAGGCCGTTCCTGAGGAAGATGCCAGGACCAGGGCCCAGAGCTGTCTACCTGGTGGGTGCTCCCCGACGCTGATGGTTGCGGGTTGAGCGGGTCAGTCGTCTCTTCGGATTAAGTGGATCGATGCTGATCAAGATCAACCCTACCGTGCTCCCTGACGCTGGATTCAGGTGGAGCGGGTCAGCCGTCTCTTCGGTTGAATTGGATCGACGCTGATCAAAGAAAAGAAAGCTAATTTTTTTTATTGTGACGTCAGCTGTGAAAACAAAACAACGCGCGGAGAAGAATTAAATTGTGTTTGTGACGCCTGTGGAGAAAAGTAGTTTAGATTATTTAAACGTGCACAGTAGTTTTGTTTTGGTATGATTTGTGGCCAACGCGGGAAAAGTATTGTAGTTGGAACTTAAGTTTAGATTCATCTAAGTATTTGTCTTGTGTTTCTCATTCTGTGTTGAGTAAAAACTGTTGAGTGACCTGGAAGTTGGTTTGACATAAATGTGTTGTACGGATGTATGTGTGTAACAAACAAAGGGAGAATGAACATGCATGAGTGAGTCAGATACCCCAAACCCTCTTCCTGACAGTGTGCCCTAACTAAGAATATTGGGCCCAGCAAGTCCGTCTTTGCCTGGAAGAAATCTTTGTAAGAGTTTCTAGAAACAAAGGGCAGGAGAATGGGCCAAGTAAAGCAGAAAGATGGTAGATGACGTCAAAGCAAAAGACAGGAGAATGGACCAGTAAGGCAGAAAAAAAGTTTTTTTACAATTAATCTGATGAAATAGATATGTTTGAAATACCATGTAGAACAAACAACCAAGATATTTAAAGAACGCATTTGGTGAGATTTTTTTAAAAATCTAAGATTTCTAGATTCAGTGTTTTAACTAAAATAGCTGGACTGTGTGTGCGACGGAACAGCTGGGGATGACGCATCAAAATGCGAGGACATATTAGCGGTGAAATCAGGGAGTTATATCCTTGATCCGTAACTGTTCAACATTATACTTATTTCCACTACATTTAGTCCAAATCGGGTAAGAATTAGAATCAGAATCAGGTCAGTGTCAATGTCATGTTTATTTTTCTTCTTTCTTCTTCGATCGCTCAGACAGTTTCCTGTCAATTATGTTAACGCAGATGCGTCGTGCTGCCGTTTACGCGCCTAAGTAAGAAATAATTAGGCCCAGCATGGTCCGACTTCGGCCGTAAGTAATATCTTTTGAAATTGCTTCTTGAAAAAAGGCAGGAGAGGCAGAAAGACAGTAGATGACAGCAAGCAAAGGGAAAAGGCAGAGTCAAAGAGATTGACAGATTAGAGGTGAAGTTTACAAGCACAGAACTTCCAGAAGGTGGGGAACTATAAAGACTCCCCGGGGGGTTGGGGGGGGGGGGGTATGTTATCTGACCAAAAAGTTTCAAAATGAAAGGAATCTCCAAGGAATGAAGTGACCAGTGACCCACTAAGTTTAACGGCTTACATGACAAGGTCCCACACTGACTGGGCAAATTACTGGACTACAAGGAATGAAGTGACCAGTGACTCACTAAGTTTAACAGTTTACATGACAAGGTCCCACACTGACTGGGCAAATTACTGGACTACAAGGAATGAAGTGACCAGTGACCCACTAAGTTTAACAGTTTACATGACAAGGTCCCACACTGACTGGGCAAATTACTGGACTACAAGGAATGAAGTGACCAGTGACCCACTAAGTTTAACAGTTTACATGACAAGGTCCCACACTGACTTGGCAAATTACTGGACTACAAAGAATGAAGTGACCAGTGATCCACTAAGTTTAACAGTTTACATGACAAGGTCCCACACTGACTTGGCAAATTACTGGACTACAAGGAATGAAGTGACCAGTGACTCACTAAGTTTAACAGTTTACATGACAAGGTCCCACACTGACTGGGCAAATTACTGGACTACAAGGAATGAAGTGACCAGTGACTCACTAAGTTTAACAGTTTACATGAAAAGGTCCCACACTGACTTGGCAAATTACTGGACTACAAGGAATGAAGTGACCAGTGACTCACTAAGTTTAACAGTTTACATGAAAAGGTCCCACACTGACTTGGCAAATTACTGGACTACAAGGAATGAAGTGACCAGTGACTCACTAAGTTTAACAGGTTTACATGACAAGGTCCCACACTGACTGGGCAAATTCCTCTAAAACATGTGAAGGTAGGTTTTACGTCCACTCGGCTGCAAAAACAGCACATATGGGACGAACCATCAACCAACCATCATTCAATGCTCGTAAGCAGGTACTGCAATACCAGGTCTGACAGATTATTGCCTCTGAAACAGTGTGTGGAAATGCCAGATTTAGCAAATACAATAACAATAGACCTTGGGGGGAAAATAGGGGAGAGCACTTCGTAAAAATTAGAGTTGCTTACCTCCATTACTCGGTCAAATACCATAGCAACAATGCAACAATGGCTTCGAAGCTTGAAACCGCAGGATGCAAGTCAGCGACTTGCAAACATTGTTTTTTAGAAAAATAGGGGGGTGGCCAGTGGCCACAAACTGATAAAACTTGCAAAATGTGACGTAAAAATATAAATGACATCAATTTTTAGAATGACGCACGGTGTTCTAAGTGCTGTATGTCTGCTCAAACACACGAGTCGATAGGCTACGAGAGCTGATGGTAGAGTGACCTCCCCTGTTTGACCGATTTGAATTAGGCAAGATCACTCCCACACACTATGAAATTACTCCCCTTAATTATTTCCGAACAATTCCTGTTCCAGCTCAGTGCTGGTTTCTTTTTATTTGTCTGTTTGTTGTTTAAATTTTTAAAAAAAATCATAATTAGTTTGAATTTAATAACCCTAAAGTGACTCTTTTATGATATGTTACCCAAATCACCACGAAATTCGTAAACCAAGAATTTAACCGATTAATAGTTCTAGGGCATGTCTGCCGCTTGACTAGGCCTGTTTAGAAAGTCCTGGGTCGAGTTTCTCTAGACAACGGTCGCCGCGCGAATAACGCTTACGCCAAACGGGGCCTAAGAAACACCCTAAACGTTTGCTAAGGTCAGATAACTCTTTAAGCTTACTCTTCATTTTTGGGAGAGAGAAAAGGGTTGCTATCATAAGGGAGATAAATCATACCTCTCTGTCAGTTTGTACAAAGTTTTCGATTTCACCCACGTCTATTTGTGTGCAGAAAATTAAATTTGCACTATATTATGCCATCTAACATGATGAAAAATTAAGAAAGAACACTCCAAAACACTTGCGTTTGTTTAATTTGCTAAAATCATCCCGTATTTTTTCACGATAGACTAAAGAATATTTGCTGTGGCAAGCTTGTTGTTTTGCTCTTCCATTTTAGTCTCGTCTCGACGCGAGAGATATAAAAAAAAAAAGCCGGAAGTATTAATATTTCCCATGATCCTTCAAATAGGTTTGTCGCTTGCTACCCATATCGATCACACGTGCCCAGCCACAAAACATTTTCGAGCAAACTAGTTATTTCTTAGAGCCGTTTTTTGCCGATTTTGCGCTCAACGCTGACGGAAGACGTAAATCGTTAGCCCTTTGTGAAAACGACCCCTGGGACTGCCTACGTCGTCAACTGATTTGAGTGCCCAAGTAGTGCCCCCAGTATGTAAGAAGCCACGCCTACAGACCTCGCTTTGGTTGTTCATAGTGGGGGTGACATCAGAGAAGAAGAAGAGCGAAAAGAACGGTGCGGTAGGAAGTCAGAGCAGCGCTAGGCTACCACCTTCACACCAACTACAGCTAGGTCTGTCGTCAGAAGAATCGATTCTGCCGCCTGTGTAAGTAGCTTGGAAGACGGAAGCTTAATGTCTCTAGCTTTTGGGATCCCTGTCGTGCAGAGTTATTTCCTCCTCATCCATCTACCTCACCCCAATCCCCCCCCCAATTAAAAAGCATCTACACCACTTTCCACTACCCCTTACAGAAACGCATAAAATACATAGCCCAAAATTTTCGTGAAGCGATTCCTGTTCAGTTAGTTGCTATTAATGTACAGTGACACCAGACCTGTGAGATACCTGCTGAACCACTTTTAATACAAACTTCCTTGCACGCTGCATGGCCGCTACACCAACCTCACACAAAAAGATTTGAAGCGATTCTGTTCTCTAGTTCACGAAATAAAGCTGGGGAAATTGCCCAAATTACATAGCCCAAAGCAAGGAAAATTCGGTTTTCAAGGTCAAACTTGGCAAGGTTCTAGTCGATAAGGTCAGCACGGCGTGTTTGATTAACGAAAAGAGCAGCTTCCTTTTCAAGTCTGTCTACGGCCCGAGCTTTGGTGCGCTTAATGGCCAAAGTTTCATCAAAACTGCAAACAATAGTTTGTTAAGATTGTCCGCTACCGATCTTTATATCAAAGTTTCCAAACAGACAAAAAGAATAAGAACTGCACAAAGACACACACACCACGCACAAACCGAATCGCAAAACCCCGGGTAAAAATGCTTGTAACTATGTAAGGACAGTAATGAAAGTAATGGACCTCAAGATGTTTGTGTAATGCTTAGAATAGTTTGTTCCTCAATAGCCATCTTCATAAGCCTATGTATGCATGTGTTTAAACACGCATTCATGTATTCTGGTATACACGCGTTTTAGAGTAAAACCGCACATGGCAAGTAAAGTGGTTTTGGGCTCACTTCGTTTTTCTTTAAAAAACAAAGTGAGTCTGCCTTGTATCGTACATGTTCGTAGGTTGTGTGTGTGTGTGTGTGTGTGTGCTGCGGGTCCATGGCCCCCGACCTTTAACCTTGACTCAAAACCTTAACGTTGTCATTTTTCTCTAAACATATAAGGCGTTAGAGGGTTAAAGTTAGCAGTATACTTGATTTTGACTGTGAGCCTTCAAGTCACGACGATCAAAGCAGTCAGATACATTGATAAAGAAAACAAAATAAAGATAATCATTTGTTGCAGAGATTACTGTTGTGCAACCTTTAAACTTTGACTCAGTCACACTCTTCAAACTAAAGAAGAAGGAATCTCTCTCTCTCCACTGAAACTTTAACGTTGTCTTTTTCTCAAAAAAAAAACATAAGATGTTAGAGGGTTAAAGTTAGCAGGATACTTGTTGATTTTGATGTGAGCCTTCAAAGGTCATGACGATCACAAGCAGCCCCCATCAGATACATCGATAAGGAACAAAAGACAAAAAAGACAAAAATAGAGAAAATCATTTGTTGCAGTGACCTTACTGTTGTGGTTGTAATATCTTAGTCGGAGATACATACTTTGGAAAAGATAGAAGGACTCCTCCATTAGAAAAACAAAAACGCTCTTCGTTTATTTAAAAAAGAAACACAAGAAGCTTCAGGGTGTGGTACAAATAGGTACATCTTTAAACGTCGTTTTTTTACCGTTTAACTTATTTTTTCTGTAACAAATGGATGTAAACCGAGTGTGGGGTGCCGTTGACGGCCCACCGGGCCGCCCCCGTTTTGTTTTGTTTTTTTTTATTTGGCCGCCTTAGTTTTAGTTTTGACAAACCGGTTTTTGTTCGGTTGTTTCATTCTGCCGACATCATCTCTGGCGCCATATAAGGTGTTCAATTACTTAGCCTACCGCACTTCCGGCAACAAGGCCCCCCTAGGCCTAGAGAATACGAGATCACCGCCTTACCTCATAATCAAGACGACGTGACATAACATTTAAGCCCACATTTCATTTTTTCAGTCTTGAAAAAAAATATGGCGGAAAATCCAGTGTTCGTCGATTTCACTGCCTTCGACGTACGAATCCTTTGTTAGGCACCCTAGACGATTGATCACCATGTGAGCAAAGACTGTACAGGGGAAGATAAACATGGATGAGCTTGCTGGCTGTGACCTTGACCTTTGCTTTTGAGTGGGGCCAATAAGGGGGGGGGGGAAATTAACGAAACGAAAAATAAAATATTAGGACTAATATAAATAAATATCTTACAGAAATGTAGAATGATGTGAGAACAAGTTTTCATGCGCATGAACAATCAGTTTTTAAACAGTAACAGATCAGGAGTATGGGGCCCTTGAACGAAATTACGCAACCTTCAATTAATTTAATTTTTTCTTTAGAGAGTTTTAAGAGGCTTTTTATTTAGACCCCCCGTAACAGGCCCAAAAGCACTTGTAGGCCTACTTACAGGTGTTTTTGTAGAACCCCCCTTGGAAAGCCCCGGCGGGGGGGGGGGGGGGGGGGGGGGGAGGGTGGGGGGGGAGGGGTGGGGGGGGTGGAGTGTCACTATGTTTTTTTTCCATGAAAGCTTGGTCAATATGCTTTTCATTTTACTTGTTTGCAAAAAATAAAATAGGGCTCCACTATGTACATGCGCATATATAAACATACATATAAATTAAATTTTAAAGAAGGGGGCTAGGGGTAATTATTGCACAGAAATAATTTAATTTACACAGTAAAATAATTAATTCTGTTTTCGATGCACAAGTGTCTACATAACTAGTAATTCTCTATATACAGCCTGGGAATTGTCATGCCTGCGGTATAGTAATAAAAACTCAGAAGTGGAGCCCTTGAGAGCGAGAGAGAGAGAGAGAGATGAGAGAGAGAGAGAGGGAGAGAGGGAGAGAGAGAGAGAGACGATGAGGAGAGAGAGAAGAGGAGACCCACTCCGCGAACCGAGAGAGAGAGAGAGAGAGAGAGACCGAATGTTTATTGAGGATAACGAAATAAGCACAAATATGGCTTTTTTTCTCTGGTCCCGTACAAAGCAAGCAAGCAAACATAAATAAACGATAAAACAACACACAAATAAACTACAAATCAAAACAGAAAAGAAATCAGAAACCATGCAAGCAACAACAAAATATAAAAAAAATTATATATATATAGCACAAACACACACACACGCGCGCACCACACACATACCACGCACCCACACAACACGCACACGCAACACACAACACACACACACTCCACACATATTTTTTATCCACATGTTATCTCATAACATGACATTCAAACAGGTGGCAGGTTAATAATTAATTACCAAGATAGGGAAAGAAAATATTCAGAGTTTAACGCATAAAATAAAAAATAATTTGTCCTCCCGAGTTTAAAACATAAATTAATCGGAGCAAGTGATTTATATGGAAGGGAATATTTTTACATTAGGCGGAGGAACACAACATGGCGTAATATAGGTGCTACCCAAATCACCACGAAATCGCAAACGAGAATGATCGGTAACCGATTAATAGTTCTAAATATAAGCCAATTTGTCTGCAGCCTTGGCGACGCTTGATAGGGTGACGCCTAGCTACGTCATCAGTTTAGGGCGTATGTACGCCACGCCTACCAGACCTCGCTTTGTGGGCTTTCTTCTAATTATAAATTCCTTATTGTCGACATTCGAAACCAAACTAGGCGTAGTTATGTAAAAATGAATATTGAAAGCTTGAAGTGATGTGTAGTGGTTAGGCCTAGACATCGAAACCAACAGGCTAGTTATGTAAAAAGAATATCGAAAGCTTGCAGTTGATGTGTAGTTTCCAATGTCATAATTCATTTGACTGTGTAAGCTTCGTTAATAAAGTTCTGTAAAATAACTTTAGAACGAGTGTTTAAGCTTGGTGCATAGTTCTTCAGTGAAATAGCTAAACAACGATGTTAACTAAAACCTGATAAACTTTAAGGATTGGTCATACGTTTTCAAGTGAAACAGTCTAAACAACGGTAATAAGGCTGGTTAATAGCCTTCAGTGAAACGTACCACAATGGAGGAAAGAACAAGTTTTGGTTTTGTTGTATTCGTGTGCTACATATGTGGACCTTGGTTGGCCTTCAAAACTTTGGTAGTAGAAGTGTGTGTGTGTGTGTGTGTGTGACCAGCTGTAGGCATATCTCGTCACATTATTTTCATCTCTCTCTCCATCTCTCTCTCTCTCTCTCGCTCTCTCTGTCACTCTCTGTTTCTCTCCTTGTCCTCTCTGTTTCCTCTATTCTCTCTCTCTCCTCTCTCTCTCTCTCTCTCTCTCTCCCTTCTATCCCTAAACCCCTATTTCACTCACACACACACACACACGGGACGCACGCACGCAACGCACACGCACAACGTACACGCAGCACACGCACACACACACACACACACACACAAAAAGACCTACAAATCAGCTCAGCCTAACCACGCTTTGCATTAGCAATATCGGAATCCCCGCTTCTATTGTTAAACGCGGTATTCATCGAAATTGCAGTAAAAATAGTCTTTGCGGGAAAACACCAACCTCCAATGTTCAACCTCCA
>CM065711.1:33841896-33867623 GCA_017654935.2 Phymorhynchus buccinoides | reverse complement strand
GTTGGATAGGGGACGAGCTGTTGCATGGTTCCAAGATGGTGTTCCCAAGCGAGAAGTGGCCAGGCGACTTCAGGTGTCCATCTCGGTCATTGTCAGACTGATTCAACGCTTCACAGCCACTGGGAGGGTCCATGAAAGACGCAGATCTGGTCGACCGAAGAAGACAACTCCACGTGAAGATCGTCTCATTGAACGACAAGCCCTGCAGACAAGAACAGCCTCTTCCAGCATCATTCGAAGGCAGCTGAGGGTGGCTACTAACATCAACATCAGCCAGCAGACCATACGGAACCGCCTTCATGGGTTTAACCTCCGTTCTCGTCGCCCAGCTGTACGGCCACGCTTAACTCCAGCCCATAGGGCAGCACGCCGCGCCTTCTGCAGACGTCACGTGAGGTGGACACGTCAGCAATGGTCCCAGGTCCTGTTCAGTGATGAATCACGCTTCACCCTGAACCACAACGACGGCCGACTGAGGGTCTGGAGGCGCCCAGGGGAACGCTTTATTGACGCCACTGTCCAAGAAAAGGTGGCCTTTGGTGGAGGTTCTGTAATGGTCTGGGGGGCCTTCAGCCTTCACCACAGAACACCCTTGTATCATGTACAGGGTAACCTGACTGGCCTCCGATACCGGGATGAGATCCTTCGACCGCTGGCTGTGCCTACACTGCAGCAGATGGGACCGCCGGCTGTCTACCAGTATGACAACGCTCGCCCCCACAGGGCAAGGGTGGTCAACGACTTCCTGCAGCAGTCTGGAGTCAACAGAATGGAGTGGCCAGCATGCAGTCCCGATCTCAACCCGATTGAGAACCTCTGGGATGAGCTGGATCGCAAAGTGAGGAGCAACCACCCCCCTCCCAGGGATGCCCAGCACCTCTACCAGATGCTGCAGGCTGAGTGGCAGGCGCTTCCTGCATCGTTATCACTAAAGCATTGAATTAAATGTTGGCCAAAATTCAACGCATTGGCTTTCTTATTTGGAAAGTTATGAATTAGTTTGCAAGTGATCCTTAACTTTTTGTGGATAGCTTATATATACATACACGCACTATCCGTCTGTACCTCTCTGTCTCTCTCTCTCTCTCTCTCTCTCTCTCTCTCTCTCACTCTCTCTCTCTCTCTCTCTCTCTCTCTCTATCTCTATCTATCTATCTATCTCTCTCTCTCTCTCTCTCTTTCTCTTTCTCTGACTTTCTAATGTGGAAACTGGCTCACTGTCCGTTGTGCAAGATCTCCAGCATCAACCATCTGCCCCTTAATGTACGTCAACTGCACAATGGGGCTCAGTACGTGAGCCGCATGCATATTGTAGGTGAAATGTCTTTTGTGGAGACTGGATGGTGTAAAACATTGGCCCATATAGTCAAAGGGTATTGAGGCCCTGGGGGTACAGTGTTTTGAGCTTGATTATCCAAAATTGCTCTCTGTTGTGTCTGTGAGCATGGTTGTCTGTGAGGATCTGCTCAATGGGCATGCACTTCATGTCTTGCAGCGTGTGGTTTTGTGAGTTGAAGTGCTTGGTGACGTGAGTGCCCATGTTCTTTGCAATGTGGGACCTATGAAGGTAAAACCGGGTTCGCAGTGCGTTTTTTGTTTCACCCACATACTGAGCCCCCTGACAGCGTTGACAATAGAGCAGGTAGATGATGTTGGAAGACCTGCAGTTCATGCTGTGGCGGACAGTGAACCGTTCTCCTGTGGTAGAGCTGGAGAAGGACTTGCCCTCCACCAAGTGTTCACGGCAGATGACACACCTGCCATCACACTTCACCACTCCAGCCTGTTCTTGGGTTGGACTGTTCTTCAGTTATAGCTGTTGAAAACGTGTAAACTAAGTATACAAAGGCGTTGCATGTTTTGTGGGCAATGAACGGATTTCTTCTTTGTCATGGCGTACTGTAGTTATTATTAGGTATTAGGTACTTTGTAGTCACAGAGGCGTCTCTGTGAAAGTCGGGCTGCTCCCACATGGAGAGCGCGTCGCAGCCAGAGGCGCGCCACCCAATTAAAAAAAAATCATGCGATTTTTGTGTGACCGATGAGGAAGGAAAGGGTGTGTGTGTGTGTGTGCAAATTTTGACCAACATTTTCGTTGCCACAGGGTTTAACGTGTGCTAAAGACTCCAAAAAGACTCCACGTTCAGACCATAAGGCCTAGTGCAAAGTGAGAGGAAAAATCCCTTGTACCCAGGTTCGAACTCGGGTTTACTTGACACGAGGCGAACGCGCTACCACTGTGCCACTCTACATACTTTGTATGGTAGAAAAAAATGATGTGCAATCAAAAGATCTGTATATTCCAGACCAACGGCCATCGTGATCATAATACGCACCTTTAAATGACGAACATGAAAGCCGGACAATGACATTATCACAAGTGATGGCGTGTCCACTGTGTGTCCGGCAGGATCTGCTGGATGTCACTCAGAGTCAGGACGTGCCACATGCTGTGAGCAGGTGCCTGTGTTCTGACCACCTGCAGCAAGCAGGCGCCTGGTGGAACAGCCTGTGGGCAGAAGGACCTGACCCTGCCATGACGGACATTGTTTACCAACGGTTGCTGGCCAGGTAAGGCAACAGGTGACCATGGTCAAACATCTGTCTGGTTTGTTTGATCGCCTCTTGGCATGATAAGACTTTGTATTCTGATCATCTGTCTGGTTTGTTCGATATTCTCTTGGCATGATAAGACTTTGTATTCTGAGCATCTGTCTGGTTTGCGTTGATTGCCTCTTGGCATGATAATACTTTGTATTCTGATCATCTGTCTGGTTTGTGTTGATTGCCTCTTGGCATGATAATACTTTGTATTCTGATCATCTGTCTGGTTTGTGTTGATTGTCTCTTGGCATGATAAGACTTTGCATTCAGGTCATCTGTCTTGTTTGGTTGATTGTCTCTTGGCATGATAAGATTATGTATTCTGATCATCTCTCTGGGTTGTTAGAACACTTCTTTGCCAGGGACAACAACAGACGACTATCTACTCTGAATAATTATTTGATGGCATTGTTCTGCTGGTGAATACGAGCAGCAAGTAACTGAAGAGCAGATAGACAAAAGATGACCATAACATGCCCTGTGTGTGTGTGTGTGTGTGTGTGTGTGTGTGTGTGTGTGTGTGTGTGTGTGTGTGTGTGTGTGTGTGTGTGTGTGTGTGTGTGTGTGTGGTGGTCACAGGTTCTGCGGACCGGCCAGCACTGTGGAGATCCCCACAGTTGGCTGCGGATGCAGAGTGCTGCGGACACCGGGACAGGCTGTGGCAGAAACCGATCTGCGTTTCTCCAGCCTGGTCCTGACCCGGCACCAGGTGGAGCTGCTGAACGAGCAGCCAGACCCACGCTACCTGTATCTGTGTGGTCCGCCGGGATGCGGCAAAACTGTAGTGTTGCTGTTGAAAGCTCTGCAGTGGGCCAGACGAGGGGTCAAGATAGTCATCAGCGCTTCGCCACTCGGTAAATCAGTGGCCATGTTGATAGAGGACCAGCTGACCAGGATTCTGGGGGCAGCAGCAGCTCCAGTTGGAACTATCCTACGTCATCAGTGTGTCCTTGATGACGTCAGTGCTGATGTGTCGCGGCTGAGGCAGCTGCTGGGTCCAGGTCATAACCCTGAGGCCTTTGTCCTCTATGATGAGGCTAGCGATTTACAGAGGTGAGCGTTTTATGAAGGGCGAGGTCAATGATAGTCAGGTGAATGATTACGTGTGTGTGGGGTGGGCGTGTGCACGCGCATGTGTGTGTATGAGTGTGTGTGTGTGTGTGTGTGTGTGTGTGTGTGTGTGTGTGTGTGTGTGTGTGTGTGTGTGTGTGTGTGTGTGTGTGTGTGTGTTAGAGAAAGCAACACGATTTCTTTTAGGCCAAAAGCAATGTACTAGGTTTATAGCAAATTTCAGATAATGTATATATATAATATATAATTAATTAAATTGCAACAACAACACAACACACACACACACACACACACACACACACGCGCGCGCGCGCGCGCGCGCACGCACGCACGCACGCACACGCACGCACACGCACGCACGCGCACGCACACGCACGCACACGCACGCACACGCACGCACACGCACACGCGCACACACGCACACACACGCACACACACACACATATAAGAATTAATGACGTATCTGAATGAGGTATGTATGATATGACGTAAGCATAAAAGAGAACTGACAAGAACAAAAGAAAAAAAAATACATTCTGGAAAAAACGATCTCTGTCTCTCTCTCTCTTTGTCTCCCTCTCTCTCTCTCTCTCTCTCTCTCTCTCTCTCTCTCTCTCTCTCTCTCTCTCTCTCTCTCTCTCTCCTCTCTCTCTCTCTCTCTCCTCTCTCTCTCTCTCTCTCTCTCTCTCTCTCTCTCTCTCTCTCTGACGTTTAGTATTATCTGCCATACTTAAGAAAATATGCACAACATATTTCTTCTAAAGGGGAATGGAGAAGGGGTGGGGGTGTAAAATGGAGAGTGAATCATTCTGTCGATGTTCGGTCTGGCACTAGTGCCTCTGTCTATTTGTCTGGGGAATTATGGAAAAAAGAAAGAAAGCACGCAATAAGAACTGTAACATATAGCTCCAAAGGACCACAAATAACCATAAAACTCTCAACCGCAGATTATACCTTTGAGCTGTGAATGGGGTGTCCTGTCCTAACACCTGACTCTGTATCCTGTGTTACAGTGATGATCATGTTGACTTCATCCGTTGGCTGACAGCTGTCCGCGCCTCACTGCCCAGAGTCTGTGTGTGGTCATCTGCAATGTGGTTATTGGACACCCCAGATCCCCTGCCGTCCTGGCTGGACGTGCGGACACTGACTGAACCCCTGAGGACGCCGCCTGCAGTCACCTTTCAAGTGGAGAGGTCAAATTTCATAGATGGCAGTACCGTCCCCCGGTACAGTGATCCAGTGGTTCCCCTGTCCACTCAGGGACCACCAGTCCAGCGGCTGGTCCATAGAGGTCAGCCAGGTCACAGTCAGGGTGATCCCTGGCAATGTGAGGCCTGTGCTGACCTTGTTGGTCAGCTTTTACATGAACTGGGGGTGGGACAGCCAGGTAGGACAGCTGTTCTGTATCATCATCATCATCATCTGTCATCGTCTGCCATCATCTATCATCACCATTACCATCATTATTATATATCATCATCATCATCATCTATCCTACATCTCCTCCTCCTCCTCCTGATCTATGTTGTAGTAATCATCATTGTCATCCAGCAAGCAAGCGTGTGTGCGTGCCTCTGTGTGTGTGTGTGTGTGTGTGTGTGTGTGTGTGTGTGTGTGTGTGTGTGTGTGTGTGTGTGTGTGTGTGTGTGTGTGAAAGTCAAAGTCAAAATTACTTTATTATCTCAACAAGAAAAATTACATTGTCGTCTCATGATACAAGGGCAACAGAAAACAAAACATCCATGCATGTGAACAAAACAAAAGGAACAGAGAACAGAAATCAAGGTACACAACAAAATAATGAAGGCAAAGTTCATCTTACCAATAAACAACCTTCTTCATGCTCAACGAGTGTACCCCCCTCCCTTCCCATCCTCTTCACATCCCCAACCATTCTACCCAATCCACTTCAATCCGCCCCCTCCCACATTGATACAAAGTATGAACAGAATGAGGTAACACACAGAGCCAGGACACTTTTGCGTCTTCCCCATTCCCCACAACATGCTCCTTCACACACCATTCGCTCTTTGCACCTAACCGCACTCTTCCTCAGCCCCCCTCCTCTTACTACTATATATATCTCTCCTTTCTCACACACAGCACACAGCATCTCAAACCTCTTCTTAACAGAGAGTCTGTTGAGTACCTCAATTGATTTGGGTACAAAACTAGATGCATTTCTAAGCGTTCTACAGCGAATAGAGCGGTATCGTCTGTCAGATGGAAGTATTTCATAGCACTTTGACAGAACATGCTTTTCATCACTCGCAATCACTCCGGCCTTTCGCATCACACGTGTTTTTTAAATACAAACTGCACACATTCTCTTGTTTTCTACCCACGATTTTGCTATTGACATTCACGATTTGGTTTAGAACATTCCTGGTCTTAACATTCAAACCTGCAAACTAGCAGACGAACGAAAACATCACCACAGATTCAACAAAACAGCGATGTGTGTGTGTGTGTATGTGTGTGTGTGTGTGTGTGTGTGCGTGTGCGTGTGCGTGTGTGTGTGTGCGTGCGTGCGTGCGTGCGTGCGTGCGTGCGTGTGTGTGCGTGTGTGCGTGCACGCGCGCGCGCGCGCGCGCGCGTGTGTTGTGTGTGCGTGTGTGCGTGTGCGTGTGCCGTGTGCGTGTGCGTGTGCGTAAGTGTTCGTCGATTTTGTGACGTCATTCCACTAAAAGTGATTCTATCATTCTGACAATATTACATTGAAGTGTGATTTTGATGCGGGAAAGTGTGAATGTGTGAAAGTGTGTCTATGAGTCAATATGAGTGTATGTGAGGAACTAATTGAATAACCATTTCAGACAAGACGAAATAAAATCAGCAACACCGTGTTAAAAGAGCGATATTTCGATTTATTATAAAATCTTTGTCCAGCTAAAACGTTGGCCAACTGAATGTTTGAAGCAACGAATCATCCCATGTCATCCAAACAAAAAGGCAAAAACAAAAATAAAATAAGTGATTAAAGCACGTAGGCCTATATCAACAAGTTTAGCACTAACACAGTGTTATAAGTAATTCAATAAGTGATAAGGTAATGATACAATCTTAACCACTCTTGTATGTGTATGTGCGTGCATGCGTGTGTGTGTGTGTGTGTGTGTGTGTGTGTGTGTGTGTGTGTGTGTGTGTGTGTGTGTGTGTGTGTGTGTGTGTGTGTGTGTGTGTGTGTGTGTGTGTGTGGTACTGTGTGTGTGTGTGTGTTGTGTGTGTGTGTGTGTGTGTGTACTGTGTGTGTGTGTGTGTGTGTGTGTGTGTGTGTGTGTGTGTGTGTGTGTGTGTGTGTGTGTGTGTGTGAGAGAGAGAGAGAGAGTGTGTGTGTGTTATACTGTGTGTGTGTGTACTGCGTGTGCGTGTGCGTGTGCGTGTGCGTGTGCGTGTGCGTGTGCGTGTGCGTGTGTGTGTGTACTGTGTGTGTGTGTGTGTGTGTGTGTGTGTGTGTGTGTGTTGTACAGGAACGCACGCTCAGTACTTGGACCAGTCCTCTTCATCATGTATACTAAACCTCTGTCCGAGTTGATCACTTCTCATTCAGTTGATTCTCAGTCTTTTGCTGATGATACACAACTCCACAAGCCTGTATCCCCATCTACCATTCTTCCTTCTATATCTTCACTTGAATTCTGCATTCGCAACATCAAATCATGGATGCTACAAAACAAACTGAAGCTGAATGACGACAAAACGGAGGCCTTGTTCATCCACTCTCCATCTAGACAACTTTCGTACCCAAAGCCTGATTCCATCTCTGTCTGTGACACTCAAGTACCTTTTTCTCCTTCTGCTAGAAATCTTGGCTTCCACATCTCTCAAGATATGAGTGTTGACTCACAAGTTCAAACTATCTGTCGGTCAGCATACTGTGAGCTGCGTCGCATTGGTACGATTCGCCATCTCCTGTCTATAGATACTGCTAAGATACTAGTCTGCGCTTTTGTTCTCTCTAAATTAGATTATTGTAATTCACTCTTGTATGGCTGCCCCCAACACCTCCTTGACAAGCTTCAAAAAGTCCAGAACTCTGCTGCCAGACTTGTCCTCAAGGTCTCTAAGTATCATCATGTTCAACCACTCCTGATATCCCTCCATTGGCTTCCCATCAAAGCACGTATTGACTACAAAATTTCCACTCTATGTCATTCTTATTTCTCTGGAAATGCCCCTAGCTACATTTCTGACATGCTTTCTGTCTATACTCCATCAAGGCAATTGCGGTCATCTTCAGATTCGAAAATTCTCTGTGTTCCTATTACACGAACAAAAATGTTTGGTGAGCGCTCCTTTTCCTTTTCGGCCCCATCAGTTTGGAACTCCTTACCACGCGAAATTCGCCATATCGAGTCCTTGCAATGCTTCAAATCAGCTCTCAAGACCCACCTATTCAAGCTACATCACAACCTTTAGGCCACATTACTTCTCGACTCTATTCTCCCCCCCTCCCCCCCCCCCCCCCCCTGTTAGATTAGTTTCACTGTGTGTTGACTGCAATGTCTACGTCAGCTTTGTTGCGAGAGCCAGACACACACAGAGAGAGAGAGAGAGAGAGGAGAGAGAGAGAGAGAGAGAGAGAGAGAGAGAGAGAGAGAGAGAGAGAGAGAGTTGATGCTTTATTGAACTGATTGTATTTTGTATTGTGTTCTTTGGTGGGGTGAGTGGTGGTGATGCTAACGGTGTGTGTGTGTGTGTGTGTGTGTGTGTGTGGTGTGTGTGTGTGTGTGTGTGTGTGCGTGTGCGTGTGCGTGCGCGTGTGCGTGCGCGTGTGCGTGCGCGAGTGAGTGTGTGTGTGTGTATATGTATATGTGCGTACGTGCGTGCCTGCGTGTGTGGGGGTGATGTTTGTATGTGTATGCCTATTAGCATGTGTGTGAGCGATTATTTGTTTTTGTTGTTGAATTTCTTGCTTTTTAATTTTGTTGTTGTTAAGCACATAGAGCTCCACATTTGGTGGAGGAGTGCGCTATATAAATGATTCACTATTATTATTATTATTATTATTATTATTATTATTATTATTACTCTCTCTCTCTCTCTCTCTCTCTCTCTCTCTCTCTCTCTCTCTCTCTCTCTCTCTCTCTCTCTCTCTCTCTCTCTCTCTCTCTCTCTCTCTCTCTCTCTCTCTCTCTCTCTCTCTCTCTCTCCATCAGAACAGGGTGGATGTGTACAGTGACGCCATGTGATCCTGGTCACGTTGTTTTCAGGTCACCCTCAGTACAAGGACACATGGATCCTCTGTTATGACCTTCAAACTGCACAGGATGCTGATGTCCTTGTACTACGTCTTCAACACCATCACCACATACCGGCCAGGGTGGTGACACGTCCCACCAGTACTGATGATGCACGTGACCTTGCCCTGGCCCTCACTGACCAAGTCATCGTGACAGGCTCCATCAACGTCCAGGGCCTGGAGAGGGCAGTGGTGGTCGCGATGGGAACTAATAACCTATGGGCCGCTGGCAGGTCCACCAGTTTTCTCTGTATCGTCGAATGAAACCAACACACAGGCAGTTCGTCACGGTGGCGCGTCTCACTGGAACACTTTGACATTCAATGGTTTGCTGTTGACATTGCTTCACTTTTACCTCCATTTATTTTGTTTTGTTTTACTGTGCCTACTTTTCTTTCTTTCTTTTTTTTGTCTGAAGGATTTGTTTGGGTCTTGGTGGGTTTTTGCTGCCTTTGTACCTCTACCGCTGATCTGTGTCTATACTGTGTCCCCCCCCCCCCCCCTTCTTTCTTATTTTCTCTTTTTTTGAAATACAGTTTCCTCTTTCACTCTTTCAAATAAAACATAACCTTATCGCTTCTCTGTATTTCATAGTTTTTATTTCCTCTGTAAGAACGGTGACGGAGTGGAATCCACTGACCGACGAAGCCATCGCAGCACCATCAGCGCCAGGCGGTTCACCTTCGGGGCCTGCTCCAACTAAAGACTAAAATAGGGAATTAGGGGCCATAGGTCAAAGTAGTGGTAAATGAAGGGCAGGAGCTGTGCCGGTCGGGGTTTGTCCCCGGTGAGCGCTACGCTAGCCGGATTGGTCCAGCCCGGATACTACGAAAAGGCCTATGGTCAACTCTTAAGAAGCTGTCAATACCACCAGACAGTAAAAAAAGACATTTTTCTTTATAAAAAAAGGATTTTATATTTCAGTTCTCAGTACACTCTCCCAGTTGCGTCGAGTACATAGCCTCCATAGGCTTCTTCGACGTATAGCACCAGAACCAGAACCAGGACCAGAACCAGAACCAGAACCAGAACCAGAACCAGAACCAGAACCAGAACCAGGACCAGGACCAGAACCTGGACCAGAACCAGAACCAGGACCAGAACCAGGACCAGAACCAGAACCAGAACCAGAACCAGAACCAGAACCAGAACCAGAACCAGAACCAGGACCAGAACCAGAACCAGAACCAGAACCAGAACCAGAACCAGAACCAGGACCAGAACCAGGACCAGAACCAGAACCAGAACCAGGACCAGAACCAGGACCAGAACCAGAACCAGAACCAGAACCACAGTGTTCAGTGTTCCCCCTTTCCATGTTTTCCACGGCATGATCTCATTTATGTGATGACTAGCTGAATCCGTTCTCAGAAAATATTCATTTTACCATTGTACAGTTACAGTATGCCTCATTGATTTATTTTCCTGAATTGTACATTTTAATGATTTTCTTTTTTCAAAGATGTTTCAAATGTCAAAGGCGTTGAATATTTGACAATCAGCTTTGCTGTGGTTTGTTCATGACATAAAGGGAGACAAACGTGTCATGCACTTCTAGCCAATCTGTTTTAAGAAGTAGTTTTATAGCTTGCTATGCTAAACCCGTTGTGACAGTGGACCAGAACCAGAACCAGGACCAGAACCAGGACCAGAACCAGGACCAGAACCAGAACCAGAACCAGGACCAGAACCTGGACCAGAACCAGAACCTAGACCAGAACCAGGACCAGAAGCAGAAACAGAACCAGAACTAGAACCAGGACCAGAACCAGAACCAGAACCAGGACCAGAACCAGGACCAGAACCAGGACCAGAACTAGAACCAGAACCCTTTCACCGCCAATGTCGCATTTTAGCACCGCAATGGTTTAACACCCATGTCACCAAAAGGCATCAAATCAGGGCCTGTTATCCAAAGACCCTATTTTCTTAATTTTGGGAGGTAAGGATAGGCCTAATGCTATGCATGTCACAGAGGAATTCCCAATATTGCAGATACTTTTTTTTTCTCTACCCAGTTAAGTTTAATGGTATTTTTTGCTGGAAAAAGGCTGGCGGTGAAAGGGTTAAACCGTTAATCTTTTAAAAAAATCTTTGGTGATTAATGACAGGGATATATTTAGACCTTGGTCTGCTAAATCCGTTGTGACAACTGACAGTGGCATTTTAATTAAACCGTTAATCTTTAACAATTTGTGGTGACTAATGACAGGGGTATATTTAGACCTTGGTCTGCTAAATCCGTTGTGCCAACTGACAGTGACAAAGCGATCACCGCAGACAGTGCTGTGGTATAGGGTGCTCGCTGATTGTTGTGACAACTGACAGTGACAAAGCGATCACAGCAGACAGTGCTGTGGTATAGGGTGCTCGCTGATTGTTGTGATGACTGACAGTGACAAAGCGATCACCGCAGACAGTGCTGTGGTATAGGGTGCTCGCTGATTGTTGTGATGACTGACAGTGACAAAGCGATCACCGCAGACAGTGCTGTGGTATAGGGTGCTCACTGATTGTGATGACTGACAGTGACAAAGCGATCACCGCAGACAGTGCTGTGGTATAGGGTGCTCGCTGATTGTTGTGATGACTGACAGTGACAAAGCGATCACAGCAGACAGTGCTGTGGTATAGGGTGCTCGCTGATTGTGGTGATGACTGACAGTGACAAAGCGATCACAGCAGACAGTGCTGTGGTACAGGGTGCTCGCTGATTGTTGTGATGACTGACAGTGACAAAGCGATCACAGCAGACAGTGCAGTGGTATAGGGTGCTCGCTGATTGTTGTGATGACTGACAGTGACAAAGCGATCACCGCAGACAGTGCTGTGGCATAGGGTGCTCGCTGATTGTGGTGACTGACAGTGACAAAGCGATCACCGCAGACAGTGCTGTGGCATAGGGTGCTCGCTGATTGTGGTGATGACTGACAGTGACAAAGCGATCACCGCAGACAGTGCTGTGGCATAGGGTGCTCGCTGATTGTGATGACTGACAGTGACAAAGCGATCACCGCAGACAGTGCTGTGGTATAGGGTGCTCGCTGATTGTGGTGACTGACAGTGACAAAGCGATCACCGCAGACAGTGCTGTGGTATAGGGTGCTCGCTGATTGTTGTGCCAACTGACAGTGACAAAGCGATCACAGCAGACAGTGCTGTGGTATAGGGTGCTCGCTGATTGTTGTGCCAACTGACAGTGACAAAGTGATCACAGCAGACAGTGCTGTGGTATAGGGTGCTCGCTGATTGTTGTGCCAACTGACAGTGACAAAGCGATCACAGCAGACAGTGCTGTGGTATAGGGTGCTCGCTGATTGTTGTGACAACTGACAGTGACAAAGCGATCACAGCAGACAGTGCTGTGGTATAGGGTGCTCGCTGATTGTGGTGATGACTGACAGTGACAAAGCGATCACCGCAGACAGTGCTGTGGTATAGGGTGCTCGCTGATTGTTGTGACAACTGACAGTGACAAAGCGATCACAGCAGACAGTGCTGTGGTATAGGGTGCTCGCTGATTGTTGTGACAACTGACAGTGACAAAGCGATCACCGCAGACAGTGCAGTGGTATAGGGTGCTCGCTGATTGTTGTGATGACTGACAGTGACAAAGCGATCACCGCAGACAGTGCTGTGGTATAGGGTGCTCGCTGATTGTTGTGACGACTGACAGTGACAAAGCGATCACAGCAGACAGTGCTGTGGTATAGGGTGCTCGCTGATTGTTGTGATGACTGACAGTGACAAAGCGATCACCGCAGACAGTGCAGTGGTACAGGGTGCTCGCTGATTGTTGTGATGACTGACAGTGACAAAGCGATCACCGCAGACAGTGCTGTGGTATAGGGTGCTCGCTGATTGTGATGACTGACAGTGACCAAGTGATCACCGCAGACAGTGCTGTGGTATAGGGTGCTCGCTGATTGTGATGACTGACAGTGACAAAGCGATCACCGCAGACAGTGCTGTGGTATAGGGTGCTCGCTGATTGTTGTGATGACTGACAGTGACAAAGCGATCACCGCAGACAGTGCTGTGGTATAGGGTGCTCGCTGATTGTTGTGATGACTGACAGTGACAAAGCGATCACAGCAGACAGTGCTGTGGTATAGGGTGCTCGCTGATTGTTGTGACAACTGACAGTGACAAAGCGATCACAGCAGACAGTGCTGTGGTATAGGGTGCTCGCTGATTGTTGTGACAACTGACAGTGACAAAGCGATCACAGCAGACAGTGCTGTGGTATAGGGTGCTCGCTGATTGTTGTGATGACTGACAGTGACAAAGCGATCACCGCAGACAGTGCTGTGGCATAGGGTGCTCGCTGATTGTGATGACTGACAGTGACAAAGCGATCACAGCAGACAGTGCTGTGGTATAGGGTGCTCGCTGATTGTTGTGATGACTGACAGTGACAAAGCGATCACAGCAGACAGTGCTGTGGTATAGGGTGCTCGCTGATTGTTGTGACAACTGACAGTGACAAAGCGATCACCGCAGACAGTGCTGTGGTATAGGGTGCTCGCTGATTGTTGTGATGACTGACAGTGACAAAGTGATCACAGCAGACAGTGCTGTGGTATAGGGTGCTCGCTGATTGTTGTGACAACTGACAGTGACAAAGCGATCACCGCAGACAGTGCAGTGGTATAGGGTGCTCGCTGATTGTTGTGATGACTGACAGTGACAAAGCGATCACCGCAGACAGTGCTGTGGCATAGGGTGCTCGCTGATTGTGGTGACTGACAGTGACAAAGCGATCACCGCAGACAGTGCAGTGGTGTAGGGTGCTCGCTGATTGTTGTGATGACTGACAGTGACAAAGCGATCACCGCAGACAGTGCTGTGGCATAGGGTGCTCGCTGATTGTTGTGATGACTGACAGTGACAAAGCGATCACCGCAGACAGTGCTGTGGCATAGGGTGCTCGCTGATTGTGGTGACTGACAGTGACAAAGCGATCACCGCAGACAGTGCTGTGGGATAGGGTGCTCGCTGATTGTTGTGATGACTGACAGTGACAAAGCGATCACCGCAGACAGTGCTGTGGTATAGGGTGCTCGCTGATTGTTGTGATGACTGACAGTGACAAAGCGATCACCGCAGACAGTGCTGTGGTATAGGGTGCTCGCTGATTGTTGTGATGACTGACAGTGACAAAGCGATCACCGCAGACAGTGCAGTGGTGTAGGGTGCTCGCTGATTGTGGTGACTGACAGTGACAAAGCGATCACCGCAGACAGTGCAGTGGTGTAGGGTGCTCGCTGATTGTGGTGACTGACAGTGACAAAGCGATCACCGCAGACAGTGCTGTGGCATAGGGTGCTCGCTGATTGTGGTGACTGACAGTGACAAAGCGATCACCGCAGACAGTGCTGTGGTATAGGGTGCTCGCTGATTGTTGTGATGACTGACAGTGACAAAGCGATCACCGCAGACAGTGCTGTGGTATAGGGTGCTCGCTGATTGTTGTGATGACTGACAGTGACAAAGCGATCACCGCAGACAGTGCAGTGGTGTAGGGTGCTCGCTGATTGTGGTGACTGACAGTGACAAAGCGATCACCGCAGACAGTGCAGTGGTGTAGGGTGCTCGCTGATTGTTGTGATGACTGACAGTGACAAAGCGATCACCGCAGACAGTGCTGTGGCATAGGGTGCTCGCTGATTGTTGTGATGACTGACAGTGACAAAGCGATCACCGCAGACAGTGCAGTGGTGTAGGGTGCTCGCTGATTGTGATGACTGACAGTGACAAAGCGATCACCGCAGACAGTGCTGTGGTATAGGGTGCTCGCTGATTGTTGTGATGACTGACAGTGACAAAGCGATCACCGCAGACAGTGCAGTGGTGTAGGGTGCTCGCTGATTGTGATGACTGACAGTGACAAAGCGATCACCGCAGACAGTGCTGTGGCATAGGGTGCTCGCTGATTGTTGTGATGACTGACAGTGACAAAGCGATCACAGCAGACAGTGCTGTGGTATAGGGTGCTCACTGATTGTGATGACTGACAGTGACAAAGCGATCACAGCAGACAGTGCTGTGGTATAGGGTGCTCGCTGATTGTGATGACTGACAGTGACAAAGCGATCACCGCAGACAGTGCAGTGGCATAGGGTGCTCGCTGATTGTGGTGATGACTGACAGTGACAAAGCGATCACCGCAGACAGTGCTGTGGTATAGGGTGCTCGCTGATTGTTGTGACGACTGACAGTGACAAAGCGATCACAGCAGACAGTGCTGTGGCATAGGGTGCTCACTGATTGTGATGACTGACAGTGACAAAGCGATCACCGCAGACAGTGCTGTGGTACAGGGTGCTCGCTGATTGTGGTGATGACTGACAGTGACAAAGCGATCACCGCAGACAGTGCAGTGGTATAGGGTGCTCGCTGATTGTTGTGACGACTGACAGTGACAAAGCGATCACAGCAGACAGTGCTGTGGTATAGGGTGCTCGCTGATTGTTGTGACGACTGACAGTGACAAAGCGATCACAGCAGACAGTGCTGTGGTACAGGGTGCTCGCTGATTGTGGTGATGACTGACAGTGACAAAGCGATCACCGCAGACAGTGCAGTGGTATAGGGTGCTCGCTGATTGTTGTGACGACTGACAGTGACAAAGCGATCACAGCAGACAGTGCTGTGGTATAGGGTGCTCGCTGATTGTTGTGACGACTGACAGTGACAAAGCGATCACAGCAGACAGTGCTGTGGTACAGGGTGCTCGCTGATTGTTGTGATGACTGACAGTGACAAAGCGATCACAGCAGACAGTGCTGTGGTATAGGGTGCTCGCTGATTGTTGTGATGACTGACAGTGACAAAGCGATCACAGCAGACAGTGCAGTGGTATAGGGTGCTCGCTGATTGTTGTGACAACTGACAGTGACAAAGCGATCACCGCAGACAGTGCTGTGGCATAGGGTGCTCGCTGATTGTGATGACTGACAGTGACAAAGCGATCACCGCAGACAGTGCAGTGGCATAGGGTGCTCGCTGATTGTGGTGATGACTGTTCACAGAGTAAAGGTTAACAACAGTCACAAAATATCTCTATTTCCCCATGGCAATACAGTGTTAGGCCACTCATAATATGACTTACAACTGTGTTGCCATGAGGAAATAGTGATATTTTGTGAATAATGTTACCGTGTACATATACCTTTATCAACACAGTCTGGTGCGTTGGAGGGAAGCTCTAATGTGTGTGTAAATTGATTGTGAAAACTGTGGTGTGCACAGACCTTTATCAACACAGTCTGGTGCGTTGGAGGGAAGCTCTAATGTGTTTGTAAAGTGATTGTGAAAACTGTGGTGTGCACAGACCTTTATCAACACAGTCTGGTGCGTTGGAGGGCAGCTCTAATGTGTGTGTAAACTGATTGTGAAAACTGTGGTGTGCACAGACCTTTATCAACACAGTCTGGTGCGTTGGAGGGCAGCTCTAATGTGTGTGTAAACTGATTGTCAAAACTGTGGTGTACACAGACCTTTATCAACACAGTCTGGTGCGTTGGAGGGCAGCTCTAATGTGTGTGTAAACTGATTGTGAAAACTGTGGTGTGCGTTGAACAAAAGCTTCAATGATGGTCAAGACGTGTTTCCAGAGAACCCTGTTCATAGGAAAACGGCTTCACTAACTGTATACAAACTGTTATATTATAAGAATACAATGTTGTGTATTTGAAGGAAGAGTTTGTAAGTGCAACGTAATTGTGTGATTTCTGAAAACTAAATTGTGCTATGGTTATTGCACAATTGTCAACAATTTAAACACAGAACACTGTTCATTCTAGGACAGCTGCGGTTATTCCCAATGGGTCTATCAGGATAAGTTGTTTATCAGAAAATAAAACATTTCAAAAACTACAAATTGATTTGATAAATTGCGGTGTACATAGGAAAACAAAGCTTCAACAAGTCAGACTGTGAACCCAGAGAACCCTTTTCGTGGGAAAAACAGCTTCAGTGACGATCAAGACACTTGTCAGACGGAGATAGCTGAAAGGGGCAGTCTTCCTTGAATTCATGTCAGGACACTTGTCAGATGAAGATAGCTGACAGGGATAGTCTTCCTTGAATTCATGTCAGGACACTTGTCAGACGGAGATAGCTGACAGGGATAGTCTTCCTTGAATTCATGTCAGGACACTTGTTAGACGGAGATAGATGAAATGGACAGTCTTCCTTGAATTCATGTCAGGACACTTGTTAGACGGAGATAGATGAAATGGACAGTCTTCCATGAATTCATGTCAGGACACTTGTCAGATGAAGATAGCTGACAGGGATAGTCTTCCATGAATTCATGTCAGGACACTTGTCAGATGAAGATAGCTGACAGGGATAGTCTTCCATGAATTCATGTCAGGACACTTGTCAGATGAAGATAGCTGACAGGGACAGTCTTCCTTGAATTCATGTCAGGACACTTGTCAGACGGAGATAGCTGAAAGGTGTAGTCTTCATTGAATTCATGTCAGGACACTTGTCAGATGGAGATAGCTGAAAGGGGTAGTCTTCATTGAATTCGTGTCAGGATGCTTTTCAGACAATTTGGTAACGAGGAAGAAGTTTCAATAACTGTCAATGTATGCAACAAGACAATGTTGTGTAGTGGGTAACAATGTTTCACTCTTTGTGGTTGAAGAAGACAATCCTACTAATGTGAAATGAGGTTCAGTCAGAACCAGGGGCTGAAAGGCACAACGTTGTGTAGTGGATAACAATGTTTCACTCTTTGTGGTTGAACAAGACAATCCTACTGATGTGAAATGAGGTTCAGTCAGCACCAGGGGCTGAAAGGCACAACGTTGTATATCGGGATACAAATCTGCGGTAAATCTAAGTGATTTATCATGACAATGGTGTGATTTATCATGACAATGGTGTGATTTATCATGACAATGGTGTGATTTATCATGACAATGAAGTGATTTATCATGACAATGAAGTGATTTATCATGACAATGAAGTCATTTATCATGACAATGAAGTGATTCATCATGACAATGAAGTGATTTATCATGACAATGGTGTGATTTATCATGACAATGGTGTGATTTATCATGACAATGGTGTGATTTATCATGACAATGAAGTCATTTATCATGACAATGAAGTGATTTATCATGACAATGAAGTGATTTGTCATGACAATTAAGTCATTTATTATGACAATGAAGGGATTTATTATGACAGTGGTGTGATTTATCATGACAATGAAGTGATTTATCATAACAATGAAGTGATTTATCATGACAATGAAGTCATTTATCATGACAATGAAGTCATTTATCATGACAATGGTGTGCTTTGATTTCAAAGTTTCACATACTTTGAAGTGATTTATCATGACAATGAAGTGATTTAGCATGACAATGAAGTGATTTATCATGACAATGAAGTGATTTACCACGACAATGAAGTGATTTATCATGACAATGAAGTGATTTATCATGACAATGAAGTGATTTATCATGACAATGAAGTGATTTACCACGACAATGAAGTGCTTTTTACTATTGATGGTTTTCCCATGCGTAACTTCCGTGTCTATGTGTTGCCGGCTAAGTCTAACGATGTGAAAGATGTGGCCCCTGAAAGAAATATCGGATTTGAAGACCATACGTCAAATACAAGTCAGCAATATCATGATTTACGCATGGACGTCTTCCTCTCTTGGTGATACACCACCGCGGAAAATGTGAAGCAATTTTGTCTAGAAGTGCACAAGATGTCCTTTTAGCATTCATGAGGTACACACCCTTAACAAAATAACAGGCCATTAGCAGTGATTGAGATAATCATGTTAACCCTTTCACCGACAAAGTCGCATTTTAGCACCACAGTGATTTAACACATATGTCACCAAAAGGTATCAAATTGGGGTCTATTACTCAAAGACCCTATTGTCTTAGATTTGTTGTTGTTGTTGTTGTTGTTAATCCCCGAGCCGTTTCTGTCTGGTCCGTCCGGCGGCGTCCGGCCGGCGTGCCTCCGTCCGTGCTCGGCGATGCTGCTAGGGGATTTTGCAGCCGCTCGGCGTTGCACTTGTTTTTGTTGTTGTTGTTGTTGTTGTTGTTGCTTTTCGTTTGAAGTGACAGTGTTATGCATTTAAAAATTGCTTATTAAATATTGCGAAGGAATGGGTTTCAGATATTTGAACAATGTAGATGTTTGCATACATGTGAATAAATTGGTGGTCTTTAATAAACGGGTGGTCTTTAACAGTGAAAGAAGTGTGCTCGAATTATCCGGGTATGAAGAAGATAGTCAGATTTTATTTCTCTCTCTCTCTCTCTCTCTCTCTCTCTCTCTCTCTCTCTCTCTCTCTCTCTCTCTCTCTCTCTCTGTATTGCCCATGCACTAAGCAATATATATCTGTATCAGGTTCAGTTTAAGCACATAAACACACACACACACACACACACCACGCACGCACGCACGCACGCACGCACGCACGCACACGCACACGCACACGCACGCACACACACACACACACACACACACACACACACACCATGCGAGCGCACTATTGAATAATCAAAATGGCGAAACGTAAGAAAACTTAAATACAAACAAAAAACAATTACTCGAAACTCAAACACGAACTTAGGTCTAATTTATTTCCAAACACTTTCCCCCAAACAAACCCAAATAATCATTTCAGATGACACACGCACGTACGCACAGTATTTGGGCAAAACAAATTTGAACATTTTGTTTCTATCGAAAGCCGTTCATACTTTTTCTTTCTTTTCTGTTCTTCCTTGTGTTTTTTCTTTTCATTAATGATGTTTACAGAATCTATCGTACAGAGAGCACGCACAGACACAAACAATGGTGGGCTTAGCATTCTTGGGAATATACAAAAGGCAATTGCTCATGTATTCCAACTTGTCCCTAAGGGTTTTCCGCAATGAGGACGTAAAACCTCCACTCAACCAACCAACCAATCATGTATGTATTCCAAACTGCAAATTATCAGATGAATTCCATTATTTGACGTCATGTTCTTGTCTTCTTCTTCTTTGATTGCTCAGACAGTCTCTTGTCATACGAGCGCAGATGCGTCATACTGCTGTTATGTGCCTAACTAAGAAATGGGCCCAGCAAGTCCGTTTTTGACTGGAAGAAATCTTTGTAAGAGTATCTATAAAAAAGGCAGGAGAATGGACCAGTAAGGCAGAAAGATGGCAGATGACAGCAAAGCAAAAGAAAGGGGCAGAGTCACTAAGAGTGATAGATTAGAGGAAATTATAAACACAGAACTTTCAGAATGTGGGGGGACTATTTTGGTATTTTCACAGGAGGCTGCTCTTTGTGTGATACCCTAACCCATCACAATTTAATTGTTTTTATACAAATTTGTCAGTAAGTTTATAAAACTGTTCACAGCCAGACAGCCAGCCAGCCAGACAAACAGACAGTCAGACAGACAGACAAACAGACAGTCAGACAGACAGTCAGACAGACAGACAGACAGACAGACAGGCAAACTGTCAGACAATGACAAAACAATGCCCTCTTTGGCGGACGGTTTAATCGTCCAAGGGAACTAACTGCCTGGAGTTTTTAAGGTAGTGAGTGATTTAGCTCGATTCTTTCCCTTTGTCACGTTGGCATCAGACTCTCTCTCTCTCTCTCTCTCTCTCTCTCTCTCTCTCTCTCTCTCTCTCTCTCTCTCTCTCTCTCTCTCTCACACACACACACACACACACACTCTCCCTCTCTCTCTCTCTCTCTCTCTCTCTCTCTCTCTCTCTCTCTCTCACACACACACTCACACTCTCTCTCTCTCTCTCTCTCTCTCTCTCTCTCTCTCTCTCTCTCTCTCTCTCTCTCTCTCTCTCTCTCTCTCTCTCTCTCTCTCTCTCTCTCTCTCTCTCTCTCAACAAAAAAGGCTTTTACAATTAATCTGATGAAAGATATAATATATATAATCTTTACCTTTACCTATGTCTTTGAAATACTATGTAGAACATGCAGCCAAGATATTTAAAGAAGGCATTTGGTGGATTGTTTTAAATCTAAGATGTCTAGATTCAGTGTTTTAACTAAATAGCTGGACTGTGTGTGCGACGGAACAGCTGGGGATGACGCATCAAAATGCGAGGACATATTAGCGTTGAAATCAGGGAGTTATATCCTTGATCCGTAGCTGTTCATCATTACACTGATTTCCACTAAATTTAGTCCAAATCGGGTAAGAATTAGAATCAGAATAAGGTCAGGGTCAATGTCATGTTATTTTCTTCTTCTTCTTCGATCGCTCAGACAGTTTCCTGTCAATTATGAACGCAGATGCGTCATGCTGCCGTTAAGCGCCTAAGTAAGAAATAATTAGGCCCAGCATGTCCGACTTCGGCCGTAAGAAATATTTTTGAAATTGCTTCTTGAAAAAAGGCAGGAGAGGCAGAAAGACAGTAGATGACAGCAAGCAAAGGGAAAAGGCAGAGTCAAAGAGAGTGACAGATTAGAGGAAGTTACAAGCACAGAACTTCCAGAAGGTGGGGAACTATAAAGACTCCCCGGGGGGGGGGGGGGGTATGTTATCTGACCAAAAAGTTTCAAAATGAAAGGAATCTCCAAGGAATGAAGTGACCAGTGACCCACTAAGTTTAACAGTTTACATGACAAGGTCCCACACTGACTGGGCAAATTACTGGACTACAAGGAATGAAGTGACCAGTGATCCACTAAGTTTTACAGTTTACATGACAAGGTCCCACACTGACTTGGCAAATTACTGGACTACAAAGAATGAAGTGACCAGTGATCCACTAAGTTTAACAGTTTACATGACAAGGTCCCACACTGACTTGGCAAATTACTGGACTACAAGGAATGAAGTGACCAGTGATCCACTAAGTTTAACAGTTTACATGACAAGGTCCCACACTGACTGGGCAAATTACTGGACTACAAGGAATGAAGTGACCAGTGATCCACTAAGTTTAACAGTTTACATGACAAGGTCCCACACTGACTGGGCAAATTACTGGACTACAAGGAATGAAGTGACCAGTGATCCACTAAGTTTAACAGTTTACATGACAAGGTCCCACACTGACTTGGCAAATTACTGGACTACAAGGAATGAAGTGACCAGTGACTCACTAAGTTTAACAGTTTACATGACAAGGTCCCACACTGACTGGGCAAATTACTGGACTACAAGGAATGAAGTGACCAGTGACTCACTAAGTTTAACAGTTTACATGACAAGGTCCCACACTGACTTGGCAAATTACTGGACTACAAGGAATGAAGTGACCAGTGACTCACTAAGTTTAACAGTTTACATGACAAGGTCCCACACTGACTGGGCAAATTACTGGACTACAAGGAATGAAGTGACCAGTGATCCACTAAGTTTAACGGCTTACATGAAAAGGTCCCACACTGACTGGGCAAATTCCTCTAAAACAGTGAAAGGTAGGTTTTACGTCCACTCGGCTGCAAAACAGCACATGTGGGACGAACCATCAACCAACCATCATTCAATGCTCGTAAGCAGGTACTGCAGTACCAGGTCTGACAGATTATTGCCTCTGAAACAGTGTGTGGAAATGCCAGATTTAGCAAATACAATAACAATAGACCTTGGGGGGAAAATAGGGGAGAGCACTTCGTAAAAATTAGAGTTGCTTACCTCCATTACTTGGTAAAATACCATAGTAACAATGCAACAATGGCTTCGAAGCTTGAAACCGCAGGATGCAAGTCAGCTACTTGCAAACATTGTTTTAGAAAAATTAGGGGTGGCCAGTGGCCACAAACTGATAAAACTTGCAAAATGTGACGTAAAATATAAATGACATCAATTTTTAGAATGACGCACGGTGTTCTAAGTGCTGTATGTTTGCTCAAACACACGAGTCGATTGGCTACGAGAGCTGATGTAGAGTGACCTCCCCTGTTTGACCGATTGAATTAGGCAAGATCACTCCCACACACTATGAAATTACTCCCCTTAATTATTTCCGAACAATTCCTGTTCCAGCTCAGTGCTGGTTTCTTTTTATTTGTCTGTTTGTTGTTTAAATTTAAAAAAAAAATCATAATTAGTTTGAATTTAATAACCCTAAAGTGACTCTTTTATGATATGTTACCCAAATCACCACGAAATTCGTAAACCAAGAATTTAACCGATTAATAGTTCTAGGGCATGTCTGCCGCTTGACTAGGCCTGTTTAGAAAGTCCTGGGTCGAGTTTCTCTAGATAACGGTCGCCGCGCGAATAACGCTACGCCAAACGGGGCCTAAGAAACACCCTAAACGTTTGCTAAGGTCAGATAACTCTTTAAGCTTACTCTTCATTTTTGGGAGAGACAAAAGGGTTGCTATCATAAGGGAGATAAATCATACCTCTCTGTAAGTTTGTACAAAGTTTTCAATTTTACCCACGTCTATTTGTGTGCAGAAAATTAAATTTGCACTGTATTTTGCCATCTAACATGATGAAAATTAAGAAAGAGCACTCCAAAACACTGGCGTTTGTTTATTTGCTAAAATCATCCCGTATTTTTTCACGATAGACTAAAGAATATTTGCTGTGGCAAGCTTGTTGTTTTGCTCTTCCATTTTAGTCTCGTCACGCGAGATGTAAAAAAAAAAAGCCGGAAGTATTAATATTTCCCATGATCCTTCAAATAGGTTGTGGCTTGCCACCTCGATCACAGCCACAAAACATTTTCGACAAACTAGGTATTTCTTAGAACCGTTTTTGCCGATTTGCGCTCACGCTACGTAACGTTAGCCCTTGTGAAAACGACCCCTGGACTGCCTACGTCGTCAACTGATTTAGTGCCCGTATGTAAGCCACGCCTACAGACCTCGCTTTGGTTGTTCATAGTGGGGTGACATCAGAGAAGAAGAGAGCGAAAAGAACGGTGCGGTAGGAAGTCAAGCAGCGCTAGGCTACCACCTTCACACCACTACAGCTAGGCTGGCAGAATCGATTCCTGCCGCCTGTGTAATACTTGGAAGACGGAATTAATGTTCTAACCAGAGTTATGTCCTCTCCATCCCCCCCCCCCCCCCCAATAAACACACCACTTTCCACCCTTACAGAACGCATAAAATACATAGCCAAAATTTTGAAGCGATTCTGTTCAGTAGTTCACGAGATACAGCTGAACTTTTATACAAACTTCCTTGCACCATGGTACACCACCACACAAAATTTGAAGCGATTCTGTTCTCTAGTTCACGAAATAAAGCTGGGGGGAAATTACATAGCCCAAAGAAGGAAATGTCGGTTTTCAAGGTCAAACTTCAAGGTCAAGGTCAGCACGGTGTTGATTAACGAAAGGAAGCTTCCTTTTCAAGCTGTCTACCCCTCTGCCAATTTTAATCAAAGTCCAAACAGTAGTTTTTAAGATAATCGATACACAGACAAACACACAGACACACACACGCACAAACCGATCGCAAAACCCCGGGTAAAAATGCAGTAACTATGTAAGGACAGTAATGAAAGTAATGGACCTCAAGATGTTTGTGTAATGCTTAGAATAGTTTGTTACTCAACAGCCATCTTCATAAGCCTATGTATGCATGTTTGCATTCATGTATCTGGTATACACGCGTTAGAGTAAACGCACATGCAAGTAAGTGGTTTTGGGCTCACGTCGTTTTTTAAAACAAAGTGAGTCTCTTGTATCGTACATGTTCGGTTGTGTGTGTGTGTGTGTGTGTGTGCTGCGTCCATGGCCCCGACCTTTAACCTTGACTCAAACCTTAACGTTGTCATTTTCTCTAAACATATAAGGCGTTAGAGGGTTAAAGTTAGCAGTATACTTGATTTTGACGTGAGCCTTCAAGTCACGACGATCAAAGCAGTCAGATACATTGATAAAGAACAAAATAAAGATAATCATTTGTTGCAGAGATTACTGTTGTGCAACCTTTAACCTTGACTCAGTCACACTCTTCAAACTAAAGAAGACTCTCACTCTCCACTGAAACTTTAACGTTGTCGTTTTCTCAAAAAAACATAAGATGTTAGAGGGTTAAAGTTAGCAGGATACTTGATTTTGACGTGAGCCTTCAAGTCATGACGATCAAAGCAGTCAGATACATCGGTAAGGAACAAAAGAAAGAAAATCATTTGTTGCAGAGATTACTGTTGTGTTGCCGAGTAGATACTGGAAAGAAGACTCTCCATTAGAAAAACAAAAACGCTCTTTAAAAAGAAACACAAGACTTCAGGTGTGTACAAATAGGTACATTTTAACGTCGTTAACTTATATTTTCTGTAACAAATGGATGTACCGAGTGTGTGCGTTGACGGCCCAGTTGTTTCGTTTTATTTGCGCCTTAGTTTGACAACGGTTGTTCGTGTTCATTCGCACATCATCTCTGCGCATGCAATACTTAAGCCTACCGCACTTCCGGCAACAAGGCCTAGGCCTAGAGAATAAGAGATCACGCCTTACCTCATAATCAAGACGACGTACCTAACATTTAGCCCACATTCATTTCAGTCTTGAAAAAAAATATACGGAAAATCCAGTGTTCGTCGATTTCACTGCCTTCGACGTACGAATCCTTTGTTAGGCCTAGACGATTGATCACCATGAGCAAAGACTGTACAGGGGAAGATAAACATGGATGAGCTTGCTGGCTGTGACCTTGACCTTTGCTTTGTGGCAGAGGGGGGAGGGAAATTAACGAAACGAAAATAAAATATTAGGACTAATATAAAATATCTTACAGAAATGTAGATGATGTGGAACAAGTTTTCATCGCATGAACAATCAGTTTAAAACAGTAACAGATCAGGAGT
>CM065711.1:33833855-33838896 GCA_017654935.2 Phymorhynchus buccinoides | reverse complement strand
GCCACAGCAAATATTCTTTAGTCTATCGTGAAAAAATACGGGATGATTTTAGCAAATTAAACAAACGCAAGTGTTTTGGAGTGCTCTTTCTTAATCTTCATCATGTTAGATGGCAAAATACAGTGCAAATTTAATTTTCTGCACACAAATAGACGTGGGTAAAATTGAAAACTTTGTACAAACTGACAGAGAGGTATGATTTATCTCCCTTATGATAGCAACCCTTTTGTCTCTCCCAAAAATGAAGAGTAAGCTTAAAGAGTTATCTGACCTTAGCCAGCGTTTAGGGTGTTTCTTAGGCCCCGTTTGGAGTAAGCGTTATTCGCGCGGCGACCGTTATCTAGAGAAACTCAACCCAGGACTTTCTAAACAGGCCTAGTCAAGCGGCAGCCATGCCCTAGAACTATCGGTTACATTCTTGGTTTACGAATTTCGTGGTGGTTTGAGTTACATATCATGAAAGAGTCACATTAGGGTTATTAAAATCAAACTAATTATGATTAAAAAAAACCCATTTAAGACAACAAACAGACAAATAAAAAGAAACCAGCACTGAGCTGGAACAGGAATTGTTCGGAAATAATTAAGGGGAGTAATTTCATAGTGTGTGGGAGCACGGATTCTATATTTATTCTATATTCAATGTGTAGTGTCCATGGTGGGAGTGATCTTGCCTAATTCAATCGGTCAAACAGGGGAGGTCACTCTACCTTCAGCTCTCGTAGCCTATTGACTCGTGTGTTTGAGCAAACATACAGCACTTAGAACACCGTGCGTCATTCTAAAAATTGATGTCATTTATATTTTACGTCACATTTTGCAAGTTTTATCAGTTTGTGGCCACTGGCCACCCCTAATTTTTCTAAAACAATGTTTGCAAGTCGCTGACTTGCATCCTGCGGTTTCAAGCTTCGAAGCCATTGTTGCATTGTTACTATGGTATTTTACCAAGTAATGGAGGTAAGCAACTCTAATTTTTACGAAGTGCTCTCCCCTATTTTCCCCCCAAGGTCTATTGTTATTGTATTTGCTAAATCTGGCATTTCCACACACTGTTTCAGTGGCAATAATCTGTCAGACCTGGTATTGCAGTACCTGCTTACGAGCATTGAATGATGGTTGGTTGATGGTTCGTCCCACATGTGCTGTTTTGCAGCCGAGTGGACGTAAAACCTACCTTTCACTGTTTTAGAGGAATTTGCCCAGTCAGTGTGGGACCTTGTCATGTAAACTGTTAAACTTAGTGAGTCACTGGTCACTTCATTCCTTGTAGTCCAGTAATTTGCCCAGTCAGTGTGGGACCTTGTCATGTAAACTGTTAAACTTAGTGAGTCACTGGTCACTTCATTCCTTGTAGTCCAGTAATTTGCCAAGTCAGTGTGGGACCTTTTCATGTAAACTGTTAAACTTAGTGAGTCACTGGTCACTTCATTCCTTGTAGTCCAGTAATTTGCCCAGTCAGTGTGGGACCTTGTCATGTAAACTGTTAAACTTAGTGAGTCACTGGTCACTTCATTCCTTGTAGTCCAGTAATTTGCCCAGTCAGTGTGGGACCTTGTCATGTAAACTGTTAAACTTAGTGAGTCACTGGTCACTTCATTCCTTGTAGTCCAGTAATTTGCCCAGTCAGTGTGGGACCTTGTCATGTAAACTGTTAAACTTAGTGAGTCACTGGTCACTTCATTCCTTGGAGATTCCTTTCATTTTGAAACTTTTTGGTCAGATAACATACCCCCATACGGATCAAGGATATAACTCCCTGATTTCACCGCTAATATGTCCTCGCATTTTGATGCGTCATCCCCAGCTGTTCCGTCGCACACACAGTCCAGCTATTTAGTTAAAACACTGATCTAGAAATCTTAGATTTTAAAAAAATCCACCAAATGCGTTCTTTAAATATCTTGGCTGTTTGTTCTACATGGTATTTCAAACATATCTATTTCATCAGATTAATTGTAAAAACCTTTTTTTCTGCCTTACTGGTCCATTCTCCTGTCTGTGACGAGGTAATGGGTTAAAAGGCTAAGTCTCTAGGGAAGACTTTAGATAATTTGCCTTTAGCCCACTTCTCTAGGGTATGGGAGATGAGCAACTTTCCCGGCCCCTTTTCATCTAATAAATTTATATTTGTGCCCGGGTTCTGGCTCGTCAGATGGTTGTAAGAAATACAAGTGGTTGAATTGCTCTAAATGGCAGACAGAGAGAAGTAAGGTTTTACATGAAATTACAAGACTCCCACTCTCATCAGTCTGACCAAAGGGTTCAGGATTATTTGACACTTGTATTTTATTTACTCCCAAAATCTGCATAAGATTATGCAACAATAATAATAAAGCAGCTCAATGGCGCCAAAACAAAATATGGTTAAAACACAATGAAATCCGAAAGGATTCACAAGACTTTTGTCTTTCTATAAGGTTCGCCCCATGCCGGAAGGGTTACTAATTATTTTCGGTGTCCGTAGGAAAGTTCAAATGATTGGCGCAGTCAGGTAGACTTAGCTGTTTGAAGTTCTGGGCTTGCTCGTCAGGTGAGAGTAGCTCCCAGTCGTTCCTATTACGGCTTCGCGGGATGGCACGGTTCAGGCGTGGTCTCCTCGCGGATTCTGGGTGCGGGTTGTCTTGGCGACGGACCCGTCTTGGTGCGTGGTGGAGTCCGGGATGATCGTCCGGCCCACGATGCCCTGCTGATAATCACAGGAGAAGGTGGATGTAGATCTCTATGGCTTAGAGACAAGGGGCTTCAGTCGGCAGGGAATTAGTGAATCCCAACCGGCTTGAAGGCTTCCCTTGTACAATAGCACTACATGTAGTTAATAAATAAACTGAATTTCAGTTAACAAACTGAGATCAGTAAAACATAAAAGGTGATCAAGACAACATCATTCTCCATCCAACACCTGGAAAGGAATGGTATCATAAAGTGCAAGATTGCGGCCCATAGGTTTCCTACTAAAAATAGACAAAAGGGTTAGTAGGCATAAACTCCGGTTCTGGTACCAAAAGTGTTCAAAGTCAAAAACACACACACACACAAATAATCAGTGCACATAAATAGAATAGAATGTTTACCACTTCTTTTCTATAACATATCTATCTACTCCTTATTCATCATTGAACATAGGATCTAGATCAAAACTAGAGTCAAACACACAAGATCTCAATCACCTGCCATCAATAATACTTACTAGTGGGCTTATGATGACTGGTTGTGAGTGTTGCTCTAGCTACGTTTCAGCATCTTGTGTGACAACTTTTTCTCACCACTCCAATTATAGCCTTCACTTTCAAACAATGAAAGCCTGCTATTGGTGTATTACAGTCCATACGTCACAAGATTGCTGTTCTAAATGTACCGAACAATCACGCGCCTATTACATCCTTATCACGTGCCGACATTCAAATCTTTCTCGTGCTCAGAAAGGAAGGGGTTGAAAGGGGCCGACTGTGGTGGTCACTTTCTTGTGATGTGACGGTAGAAAGGGGGGGGGGGGGGGGGGGGGGGGGGATGAAGGGAGATAACCTCGGTAGATGGTACGTGCTGACCAGGGAGAAAGAGATAACGCCCTTCCGCGGCGTTCGTTTGAAGCAGCGGGGCAATTAACGTGGCGGCTGGACAGAGAAATGTAAAGGCGAGGGGGGGGAGGGGAGAAGGGGGGGGGGGGGTGTAGATAAGAAATAAAGAAAGTGGGTCGCGCGGGACACTTACGTCACACTGTCTTCTGCTTTGATGTCATCTACCATCTTTCTGCCTTACTGGTCCATTCTCCTGTCTTCTGCTTTGATGTCATCTACCATCTTTCTGCCTTACTGGTCCATTCTCCTGTCTTCTGCTTTGCTTGCTGTCATCTGCCATCTTTCTGCCTTACTGGTCCATTCTCCTGTCTTCTGCTTTGATGTCATCTACCATCTTTCTGCCTTACTGGTCCATTCTCCTGTCTTCTGCTTTGATGTCATCTGCCATCTTTCTGCCTTACTGGTCCATTCTCCTGTCTTCTGCTTTGATGTCATCTACCATCTTTCTGCCTTACTGGTCCATTCTCCTGTCTTCTGCTTTGCTGTCATCTACCATCTTTCTGCCTTACTGGTCCATTCTCCTGTCTTCTGCTTTTGCTGTCATCTACCATCTTTCTGCCTTACTGGTCCATTCTCCTGTCTTTTGCTTTGATGTCAGCTGCCATCTTTCTGCCTTACTGGTCCATTCTCCTGTCTTCTGCTTTGATGTCATCTGCCATCTTTCTGCCTTACTGGTCCATTCTCCTGTCTTCTGCTTTGATGTCATCTGCCATCTTTCTGCCTTACTGGTCCATTCTCCTGTCTTTTGCTTTGATGTCAGCTGCCATCTTTCTGCCTTACTGGTCCATTCTCCTGTCTTTTCCCTTTGCTTTGCTGTCATCTACCATCTTTCTGCCTTACTGGTCCATTCTCCTGTCTTCTGCTTTGCTGTCATCTACCATCTTTCTGCCTTACTGGTCCATTCTCCTGTCTTCTGCTTTGATGTCATCTGCCATCTTTCTGCCTTACTGGTCCATTCTCCTGTCTTTTGCTTTGATGTCAGCTGCCATCTTTCTGCCTTACTGGTCCATTCTCCTGTCTTTTGCTTTGATGTCATCTGCCATCTTTCTGCCTTACTGGTCCATTCTCCTGTCTTCTGCTTTGATGTCATCTACCATCTTTCTGCCTTACTGGTCCATTCTCCTGTCTTTTGCTTTGATGTCAGCTGCCATCTTTCTGCCTTACTGGTCCATTCTCCTGTCTTTTGCTTTGATGTCAGCTGCCATCTTTCTGCCTTACTGGTCCATTCTCCTGTCTTTTGCTTTGATGTCAGCTGCCATCTTTCTGCCTTACTGGTCCATTCTCCTGTCTTTTGCTTTGCTGTCATCTACCATCTTTCTGCCTTACTGGTCCATTCTCCTGCCTTTTTTTTTCTAGAAACTCTTACAAAGATTTCTTCCAGCCAAAGACGGACTTGCTGGGCCCATTTCTTAGTTAGGCACACTGTCAGGAAGAGGGTTTGGGGTATCTGACTCACTCATGCA
>CM065711.1:33816355-33821355 GCA_017654935.2 Phymorhynchus buccinoides | reverse complement strand
TGGGCTACAACGATCCGTCTGATGGAGTAGGTATCATCGGAACGTTTCGAGGCCACATCTCTGAGGTAGAAGTGCAGGAAGGTGTTCTGTGACCTCCAGAATGCCGCTTCCATCACTTTGGTGAGAGGGACCCCCTTGACTAGCGCCAAGGAGGAACTGATAGCGGAGTTCATGCGCACTAACAGGACTTTCAGGAAGCTTAAACCCAGAGCCGCCATATATAAAGCGTTCACGCGAGGCGAGAGGCATTCCTCTGCTTGGGCCGGGAGGAGGGGTCCCTCTCCCTCCCTCCCTCCGGTCTAAGTAAGAAAGAATCGTTAACCGCTTTCACCTCTACTGTAAATTGGAAATAACTGTATGTGATGCTACTGTAAAAAATAAACTTGTAAATAACATCATATTGGAACGTGTAAATAAAATAATACTGGAGAACTTGTCAAACTATTTTACCATAGATTTAACTAACTTTTTTATAACAAGCATTAAATATATGCATAATCAAAAGAGACAGGATCCCTATAATAGAGTAATTAATATGCTCTTTCTGTATATACAGTACACCCCGCTTATAGTAAAGTGCAGGGGAGCAAGGCTTTTCCTTTACTATAACAGGTTTTTCTTATAAACAATGTTCGGATATAGTAAAGTTTTGATGGTATTTTTTATCTTATCCGATGACGTTTTTCAAAGTCAAAGCTAACGTAAAATACTAAATATAAACCCATCATCAAATCAAAATACAGCAAAACTCGGTTATAAGAAAATCGAAGGGAGATGATGTTTTGTTTATCCAAGTTTTCTTATATCCGAAACTCAGATATAAGAAAACATTTTGAAGTTTTTTCCCTTGTCTCTCTACCACCAACACAAAAGTACTCATATTTTTTTCTTCTGCTCAACATTTATTTTGCACAGAATACTGAAGGAAAGTATGGAATAAAGGAACAAAAACAACTCAATTAGTCTTGTAATCTAGTGCATGTACTGTTTAGAATGTCTGTGACACAACTGGTTTGATGTAAACTTTCCCTTTTTGAAACGACTTCAATTTTCTCAGGACATCCTTTCAGTTCAGGTCCAACTCACTTTTAAAGACACACTGACCCAACACGATTAAATCCCTTGTTTTTTTTCTGGGTAGCTGTGACCCACATACAAATTCACCCAACTTCAAATTGAGGCTGCTCTTTAAAATGTTTCGTTTTCAAATTGGGGGCATTTGTATGGGAGTCAAACCTGGTCAAAGCAAGATTTTATACCAGCTATTATAAGTAAATAGAACTTGCTTATAAGAAAATGAACTGCAAACCAACTCTCTTGTATGACATAATTTTCTTATATCCAAGTTTCCATTGCGGATGGGAGAAAAAAATTTGCTTGCTTATAACCGAGTTTTCTTATAAGCGAGTTTCTTATATCCCAGTTTTGATCATAGATAAGAAAGAAGAAGTATGGCAGGGAAATATTTTTTGCTTCATTGTAAGCGAGTTTTCTTATAAGCGGATTCGGCTGTACATATATATATTTTTTTTTTCCCCACTAAGTAATGAGGGGAAAGAAACATGTTTTTGAGTGCCTTTCAATTTCGTTGATGAAGGTGGGTAGAGGGAGTAGTGAGACTGTGACGTATACATTGATGACGTATTTACAAAGGTCAGGAAGAGGACAATTTTTTTTATTGTAAGGAGGAGGAACCACAAATTACTTTACTATAGGAGTTTTTTAAATTTTAATTATAACCCAGTTGTTATTATGGGTGGGTGGGGGAAGTGGTGAGACTGTGACGCATACATTGGTGACGTATTTATAAAGGTCACGAAGAGGACGTGGTTTTTTTTAATTGTAACCAAGGAGCCAGTCCTGTGGGGAACCAAAAGTAACTTTACTATAGCAGGTTTTTTATTATAACCGAGTTGCTACTATCCAAGGTCTATTTAGTAATAAAACAGTAGACCTTTGGCCGGGAACCAGTGCTTTCCTTTACTGTAACCGAAATTTCTTATAACCGAGTTTACTATAAACGGGGAGTACTGTACAAAAAAAATTTTTTTTAATATTTTGATATTGCCCAGACTCGGCCCATACTTTTTTGGAATCCCTGAGTCAAGAGGGTTGATGTTTTCTTTTTTGAAAGCTAAGGTTAGGGATCCTCACTCTATAATCATAAATAAAACTTTTATTTCGATGGCTTGGAGTCAAAACGGACTATCTTTAGATAGTCCATTGACGTATTATTGGATTTATTACAAAAACTAATAACTTGTATCAACCAATGACAGCAGAAATACAAAAAGGGGGTTTTGCTTTTTATATTTCAACAGTCTTTTTGTTATACAAGTTATTAGTTTTGGTAATAAGTTCAATACTATGTCAATGGACTATCTAAAGATAGTCCGTTTTGACTCCAAGCCATCGATTTGTAAATATTTAACATACAGATAGAGTATATGGTGTTAAAACCAACAATTTAAGCTTCATGTAAGCCAATCATCGGGATTTTAACATTTTAAAACTTTTTTGATCCTCACTCTATAATCGTAAATAAAACTGTTATTTGTAAATATTTAACATACAGATAGAGTATAAGGTGTTAAAACCAACAATTTAGGCTTCGTGTAAGCCAATCATCGGGATTTTAACATTTTTAAACTTTTTTGGTAATAAAGAATTTTCTGTACATATTGTTTAAACTTAAGACCTTTCTTCGATTTAAAAAAAAAATTGTGTTTAAAAAAAAAAGTGGTCCTGGAAATTTTAATCCGAAGATAGCTCGGGGAGTCAATATCAAGGCATTTTAATAGAAACATTTTAAAAACAAATGTAGTATTATAATTTATGGCGGTCCTAGTGCGGGCCATGGCAGTTAATTAAGGTTCTGACACTCTAGTTAAAATAAAGATAAAATTCAGAATAAAGAATTATAAATAATAAAGTAATTTGAACTTCATTTATAAGAAAGCATACGCTTTGTCCCTTTTCCCCCTTACTAAATCTAAAGTAATGTCTCATATGACTTAGGTCGAGAAGACGTCAAACTTTATTTTCACGGGAGAGGCATCATTTCCCAACCAGGGGTCCATGGTGAGAGGGTCGACTATACTGGCTCTCTCGCCATGTGATGATTTCCTGATGCAAAGGTGGCAATTTGCATTCGACGTCTCGCTGGGTGGCAGCCGGCGGGAAGGGCGACGCTGGATCTCCTCCCTCACCATTGGGAGTTGAAAGACTCACGGACTGGAAGGATCGACGGGCAGCAGCTTGGGCCATATCTGCAGTAACGCTGATGCCCAGTGGACGCTCGAGTGGGAGTTCTGGGGCTGCTTACTACGTGTCTACTGGGATGATCACATCCGCCTGCAGAGACGGCTCGACTTGGCTGCATGTCTACCAGCCCGCCCGCGACCACATCGACTCCGCGGTACGGAGCAGGTCGCCCGGTGGTCCTGAAGACGGCCTTGAGAGGGGGGGAAGACCATCTACTACAACAGCACCTCGACGCCAACGCCAACGCCAACGACAAATAACAGCGAACCTACAGCAGCAGCCAGAGATACCTTCAGGCAGTCTCACAATGCCAAAGTCTCCTATCGCCTCGTCAGATGCTCGCATCTACGCACGTAACCTTGATGATGCTAACACCAAGCATCACGCACAAGTTCCAAGACTCGGATCCTGTCCGAAATGTTCCAGCAACGGACAGCGTATCCGCGATTCCAGGGTACGCAACGTGTTCCAGGAATCATCCACGACGACGTCTGCCACGTCATGAACTACAATCTCACTTTTCCACGACCTCCATCATCATCATCATCATTTCAACAGGAAGACTTCGTCTTCATGAAGAACGTCCATAAGGATCTGCGATCAATTGGACGATAATCTCACACTCTCCGCGAGAGGCAACAGTCTTATCGTGGCAGGCGAGAGAGACGGTTCAACCGTTCTTTTTTCTCTGTTGCTTGAGCCACTGTGAGTCAGAACATCGCAGCGACTAGGCTACCCGACCCCGCCTAGGATCGGTAGTTATCCCTTTAAGAGAAGCCTAGAATAGGCTAGCTTAATGACATCCAAGATCCAGACAGTCGTCTTAGCGATGTCCCTATCATATTTCTCATTGATAGAGATAAAGAGGCGACGTTTAGAGCCTCGAAAAGACGAGTGCGAGACAAAATCAGACTTCAAAGCACGGACAGGACAGAGAAACTTGTCCGCATCGTCTGGTCCGACTTGAGAAGGATAGACTGAAACTGGGACAGGAACTTGAGGCTCAGAAGAAGTCTTAGTAACCGGAGAATGCTTGGAAGAGACAGACTTGGAAGACAAAGAAGTGGACTTCTTAGACTTATGCTCTTTCTGAGAAGAAGCCGAAGGGGAAGAAATCTACCTTGCTTGTCTCTGGGGCTATTCTTGACTGCAAGAGACATGGAGAGAGAAGAAGCAGAGATAGAAACAGCAGAAGAGTTGCTCACGTTCACGGGAGCATTAATCAAAGAAGAAGTGGCCATGACGGCCAAACAAAAAGAGAAACTGAACAGGTGAAAAAACCGGTTCAGCCAATACACCATGAACAACTCAATAAAACATTTAAGAAAATAACAGCGAAGGTATTCAAAAAGAAAAACAATAAACTGAAAGAACTAGTGATGAAACTAGAGTAGAAGAAGTCGAAATGAAAAGGAAAGAACCAACCAAAACGACAAGTGAAGTAAAAGGTCAAGCTAGGCAGGGTCCCAAGAGGTGTTTCCACGGCAGTGGAAAAAAGAAGAATGACATTGGCCGGTCAAATGACCGCGCCCCCGGATGTAGTAGGATAACTCCTACTTCCGGATGACGAGAGTAGCGGCCCTTTGCTACTTTCGTTTTTCTATATACTATGGTATGGGTTCCAGGTTGGTACAAGAATATGCTATTGTTTTGAGTGTTGGTCAGTATGGTTGGAATAGATCAGCTGTCCTACCTGGCTGTCCCACCCCCAGTTCATGTAAATGCTGACCAACAAG
>CM065711.1:33806355-33811355 GCA_017654935.2 Phymorhynchus buccinoides | reverse complement strand
TGTCACATCCTGACATAAAATTGGAAGGGATTCTGTCTTCTAGTTCATGAGATACAGCTTGGACAAAAAATATATAGCGCAAAGAAGGAAATTTTGGTTTTCAAGGTCACACTTCAAGGTCAAGGTCAGCATGGCGATAATTTATGCTCAGATTTTTTCTACTCTAGGGCATACAGTGCCACACACAATCTGAAGCGCTTTTGTCAAGTACAAATGTGGAACATATGGCTTAAAACCCAATGTGTAGACCCCTACCACCTTCAAGGCCTACCGATCTCCCAGACCATGACCTTGACCTTGATCGGTATGTCATCATCAGAACGGGCATAAGCCAAATGCCAAATTTGAAGACTCTAAGACCAACGGTGTGGAAGTTATGGTTCCTTAAAAAGTTTCTATTTTCAAGGTCGTACGCTAAGGTCAAGGTCACGACGGCAAAATGGTTTGCGCGTATGCCTTCTTCTCATGGTGACACACCACCACACAAAATTTGAAGCGGCTCGGGAGATATCTTTGGGACAGACAGAAAAAAAACACCCCAAAAACAAAAAAACAAAGAAAGACTTGAACGAAAACATACTCCTTTGTGAGTGGTGGGAGCTATTTTTATAGCTTTGTAGATCGGCAAAGGACAAAAATGGTAGTCTGTTGGGAGTGGGACTATGAGGGGTTAGAGACTATAAATGTATGGTAAAAATCATGTCTTTGCCCTTTTCAATAGTCTGGACGAAACGAGGCAAGAATCCGTTGGACAAATTCATAGCATCCTCATTTCATGATTCAAGATGGCGCCTAGCATGACTGCCACTGCCAAATAAAACCATTGGCTGGCTCTAACTTTTCCAGTACAGAGCACCGGACAATATAATTGAAATGTCTAAAGTTGTAGTGGTGTAGGACAGTCCCTCTCGGAAACGTATAGCCTGGATATGGGGGTTCCCCAAGGCAGCATAATCGCTCCTACACTATTCAATATTATGTTAGGGGAAGACGGGGTAAAAAGCGCATGGGCGGGTAAGAAGCCCACCCCAATTATCTCATGAAATGAAGCAAATGTCAGTCTCATTTTGCCCATGAGACGAGCGTTAATGTCTAGCATTCGTCTCATGGGCAAATTTGACTGAAATTTTCTTTATTTCATGAGATAATTGGGGTGGGCTTCTTACCCGCCCATGCGCTTTTTACCCCGTCTTCCCCTACATGATATCCAAAAAGTTTGTCTGAAAAAATCCTATATATCCATGTACGCAGATGACATCGCTATTTGGACTCAAACAAACAGATCAACGCAAAGTAAATATTTTCAAACATGTCTAAATACTCATCAAATAAATACTACTTCTATTGAAGCATGCTTACGAGATAATGGCTTTATGCTTTAAGTGTGATTTCATGGTTTTCTCAAACACCACTACTACTCAATTATCAATAAACATTACAGGAGTCGAGAAACAACAGTGCTCCCAAGTTAAATTCCTGGGAGTTATTTTATCCTCAAACCTAAATTGGCGAAAGCACATTCAATATACAACCAACAAAGCTTCAAAAGCCCTTAATTTCATCAAAGTAATTTCGAAAGAGATCTGGGCCAAAGACCCAAAACTCCTTACTCAATTGGTTAGATCCCTTGTACTCACATACGGCATGGAAGTTTTTCACTCCCTTACACCGAGTCAGTTAAAAGCTCTTCAAACTATAGAAACAAAACCCCTGAAAATAGCCCTGGGGATTCCAACCTACGCCGTAAACAGACTAGTTTATAGGGACGTAGGTTGGCTCCCCCTTCAAAATTTAATGAAATTAAACTGCGCCAAGATGGTATGCAGCCAAAACTGGAACTCATAAAGAATTTGTCCAAACTATTAATGACCCATTTTTCAATTACTCTAAATTTGAAAACAAAAAACCTCAACTTCATGTAAAAACCAAAAATATAATATATTACACTATGGATTTGTTCAAGGAGGCTGACTTGAATTATTATGATGCTTCCCCTTACCCCACCGCTGTTTTTCCACAGTGGGAGAGGGAGGAAATGAATTTTGATACAGCGTTAAATGAAACTTTTTCCAAACAGGAAACTAACCTGATAACCATAGCAGCTAAAGAGAAAGTATGGAGCAAAAAAACCCATTTACAAATATTTACAGTTGGCTCCAAAATTAATTAAAAAAATAGGTTGTGCATTTACCATCCCGGCACTAAAAATAACAAAATCATTCAAATTAAATGATCATCTTTCCATATTTACCGCTGAACTACGGGCGCTTCTGGAAGCCTGTGTGTTCCTAAATAACTTAACTAATCCTCCGATTAATGTTGCTGTTTTCACAGACTCGCTTTCTTCAATCCAAGCTCTTAAAGGAGTAACAAAAAACAGACTAGAAATAATAAATGAAATTAAAGTACTTGTACATCAAATCACTTTAAAAGGAACGTCAATACAAATAACCTGGATTCCATCCCATAGCGGAATAGCAGGCAATGACCAAGCTGATAGAGCCGCTAAAAGGGCCGCTATGGGAGAATCTGGAACTGTAACAAACATAACATTATCCATTTCTGAAATGAAAAGTAAACTTAGATCAGCAATCTTCCTTCAATGGACAAACGAGTTGGAAGATTATGCTAAAGCCCATTCTTGGGACCACAAATAGTTAAAGGAGGCCTCTTCCTTAAAATTAAACTTTCACTCCAATCATTAATTTTTAGATTACGAATGGAGTCATATTTATGCAAATTATGTTGAAACCATATGCCCTTGCGGTGAGGTGCTCAACATAGACCACTTATTTAGTTCATGTTTAATAATTACAACTGAATTTAAATTGTTAAAACAAAAGTTTGAAACTTATTATATACAGTTCACTAAGGTAGAAGCATTTACTGATGGAGCTGAGGGGTGGGCCCCCATGGTATGGTTGGCCGAAACTCTCGGCCAAACAACTTTTGGACACTATTTTTAAACCTTTTTTAAACAAGTCGTAATACCATAAGAACATTTTAAACCTATTTTAACAAAATCTCATTTACCCTCTTTTAAAAAAATAGAAAACAAAACTGAATAGTATTTAAACGCATTAAAGAGAGGTTTCCCTTTTTGTAAATATAAGATTTTGATATGCCGCCAAGACTCGGCCCACTGTACATTTATTTTAGCCTTTTTTGAGTCAGAGGACGGTATGTTTGGATTTTGAGATTAGGGATCCACTCTCTACTATAAATTCTTCGTTTTGCAGGTAGCAAAATAACTTAACTGAATTCGTATACATAGACAAAGTCAATGACTTTAAATAACTTAAAATTTAAACTCTAAATAAACCAAAATATTTTGTCATTTTAAAAACTTTTTAACAATTTTTTTGGAAATAAAGATTGAGTGTAAATTTTGTACATATATCTATATATTTGTTGACCTTCTTCGAATTTTAAACATTTGTTGATTTTAAAAGGTGGTCCTGGAAATTTTAATCGCACATAGCTGAGGGGAGTCAGTATCCATAGTTTTAATTAAAACGTTTTATACATAAGCATATTTCTAACATTAGTAGTCCAAGTGCGGACCATGGCCTTCATTTCAGGTCTTGACCTACTAATCAAGACATAAACACAGTATAAATAATTCAAAATAACTTTATCCAAAGAAACTTTTCATTTCTTGCCCCTTCTCCCCCTTTTCCCCCATCTAGATGTAAAGCAATGTCTAATATGACTTCGGTCGAGAAGACGTAAAACAAAATAATTCCGTTGTGGTGGTCAGAGAATGTGGTCCTAAAACTCTTATGTCTGACCAATTATAAAGTTGACATTTTAATGGAGGTGTCGAAAGTTGTAGTGGTCAGAGACTGGGTAATTTGAAATTGCCCCAGATTGGAATTTCACCCATTACAAATAACACACACACACACACACACACACACACACACACACATATATATATATATATATATATATATATATATATATAATAGAATTTTAGAAAACTTTTTTGTCCCTATGTCTTTGATGTGAACATTTAAAATCAAAACCAGTTAAAATAACTTATTAGGGAGGCAATGGCAGAACCCAGCCGAGGACAGCTGTTTCAACTCTAGGGAGTCTCATCAGCTCGGCACTGGATGGGGTCTTAACCTACCAAGGTGGAACTACTCTCCCCTCAACAAGAAGATTGTTCCACAAATGGAATGTCTCTTCCTGTATATTGGTAAAAGGCTCCAAAAAACCAAACCAGCACTCAAGTAAATTAGAAATGATAAAAATCTTAAGTAAAAGTGTGAACATATGAATGTTCCAAAATTTAAAATATGATAAAATAAGCGACACAGACCAGAGAGGCCGGCAACTGAAATAGTATCCAAAGGGACAAATAATATCCAAAGGGAAATAAATAGGTATGAACAAATTTCAGTGTACTGCTAGCACCGTTCCCCCAGCCTACGGGACTCAGAAGTTAGAGCATTTGAAATGCAATAATAATAGAATTTTAGAAAACTTTTTTGTCCCTATGTCTTTGATGTGAACATTTAATACAAAATAATAATGTTCTGAAATTTTAATTTCAAAACCTAATCATCATCATATAGTCCGTCCGTGTTTGTGTGTGTCTGTCTGTCTGTCTGAAACACAAAACGGGCCTTATAACTCGACCGAATCGCTTCAAATTTGCTGTGAGCCCTAATGGGGCGATGACAACGGCAACCGAGGTGGCCGTATCATTTGCGCGGTTTTCGGCGCCCGTATATCCGGCGTTTCTGTGCCGATTGCCTTCCAATTTGGCAGGTAGATGACCGGGGACGGTGACAATCGGTGTGCCAAACCGAAAGCGAATCGGTTCAGAAACGCGCGCTATACGCCGCTTCACCTTTTCATGAATAACTCCGCCGTTTCTTAACCGATTCGCTTCCAATTTGTTGTCAGGCTTGCTATGGCCGGGGCAAAGCATGGCAGGAAATTTGAACAGCATCCGTTCATAAACGCGCGTGATATGCACCAATTTACAG
>CM065711.1:33800785-33805855 GCA_017654935.2 Phymorhynchus buccinoides | reverse complement strand
GGGAACGGTGCTAGCAGTACACTGAAATTTGTTCATACCTATTTATTTCCCTTTGGATATTATTTGTCCCTTTGGATACTATTTCAGTTGCCGGCCTCTCTGGTCTGTGTCGCTTATTTTATCATATTTTAAATTTTGGGACATTCATATGTTCACACTTTTACTTAAGATGTTTTATTATTTCTGTTTTACTTGAGTGCTGGTTTGGTTTTTTTGGAGCCTTTTACCAATATACTGGAAGAGACATTCCATTTGTGGAACAATTCTTCTTGTTGAGGGGAGAGTAGTTCCACTCTTGGTAGGTTAAGACCCCATCTAGTGCCGATCTGATGAGACTCCCTAGAGTTGAAACAGCTTGTCCTCGGCTTGGGTTCTGCCATTGCCTCCCTAATAAGTTATTTTTAACTGGTTTTGATTTTAAATGTTCGCGTGAAAGACATAGGGACAAAAAAAGTTTTCTAAAATTCTATTATATATATATATATATATATTATATATTTATATATGTGTGTGGTGTGTGTGTTGTGTGTGTGTGGTGTGTGTGTTATTTGTAATGGGTGAAATTCCAATCTGGGGCAATTTTCCAAATTACCCAGTCTCTTGACCATTAACAACTTTCGACACCTCCATTACAATGTTAACTTTATAATTGGTCAGACATAAGAGTTTTAGGACCACATTCTCTGACCACCACAACGGAATTATTTTGTTTTACGTCTTCTCGACCGAAGTCATATTAGACATTGCTTTACATCTAGATGGGGGAAAAGGGGGAGAAGGGGCAAGAAATGAAAAGTTTCTTTGGATAAAGTTATTTTGAATTATTTATACTGTGTTTATGTCTTGATTAGTAGGTCAAGACCTGAAATGAAGGCCATGGTCCGCACTTGGACTACTAATGTTAGAAATATGCTTATGTATAAAACGTTTTAATGAAAACTATGGATACTGACTCCCCTGATCTATGTGCGATGAAAAATTTCCAGGACCACCTTTTAAAATCAACAAATGTTTAAAATTCGAAGAAGGTCAACAAATATATAGATATATGTACAAAATTTACACTCAATCTTTATTTCCAAAAAAATTGTTAAAAAGTTTTTAAAATGACAAAATATTTTGGTTTATTTAGAGTTTAAATTTTAAGTTATTTAAAGTCATTGACTTTGTCTATGTATACGAGTTCAGTTAAGTTATTTTGCTACCTGCAAAACGAAGAATTTATAGTAGAGAGTGGATCCCTAATCTCAAAATCCAAACATACCGTCCTCTGACTCAAAAAAGGCTAAAATAAATGTACAGTGGGCCGAGTCTTGGCGGCATATCAAAATCTTATATTTACAAGAAGGGAAACCTCTCTTTAATGCGTTTAAATACTATTCAGTTTTGTTTTCTATTTTTTTAAAAGAGGGTAAATGAGATTTGGTTAAAATAGGTTTAAAATGTTCTTATGGTATTACGACTTGTTTAAAAAAAGGTTTAAAAATAGTGTCCAAAAGTTGTTTGGCCGAGAGTTTCGGCCAACCATACCATGGGGGCCCACCCCTCAGCTCCATCAGTAAATGCTTCTACCTTAGTGAACTGTATATAATAAGTTTCAAACTTTTGTTTTAACAATTTAAATTCAGTTGTAATTATTAAACATGAACTAAATAAGTGGTCTATGTTGAGCACCTCACTGCAAGGGCATATGGTTTCAACATATTTGCATAAATATGACTCCATTCGTAATCTAAAAATTAATGATTGGAGTGAAAGTTTAATTTTAAGGAAGAGGCCTCCTTTAACTATTTGTGGTCCCAAGAATGGGCTTTAGCATAATCTTCCAACTCGTTTGTCCATTGAAGGAAGATTGCTAATCTAAGTTTACTTTTCATTTCAGAAATGGATAATTTTATGTTTGTTACAGTTCCAGACTCTCCCATAGCGGCATTTTTAGCGGCTCTATCAGCTTGATCATTGCCTGCTATTCCGCTATGGGATGGAATCCAGGTTATTTGTATTGACGTTCTTTTTAAAGTGATTTGATGTACAAGTACTTTAATTTCATTTATTATTTCTAGTCTGTTTTTTGTTACTCCTTTAAGAGCTTGGATTGAAGAAAGCGAGTCTGTGAAAACAGCAACATTAATCGGAGGATTAGTTAAGTTATTTAGGAACACACAGGCTTCCAGAAGCGCCCGTAGTTCAGCGGTAAATATGGAAAGATGATAATTTAATTTGAATGATTTTGTTATTTTTAGTGCCGGGATGGTAAATGCACAACCTATTTTTTTAATTAATTTTGGAGCCAACTGTAAATATTTGTAAATGGGTTTTTTTGCTCCATACTTTCTCTTTAGCTGCTATGGTTATCAGGTTAGTTTCCTGTTTGGAAAAAGTTTCATTTAACGCTGTATCAAAATTCATTTCCTCCCTCTCCCACTGTGGAAAAACAGCGGTGGGGTAAGGGGAAGCATCATAATAGTTCAAGTCAGCCTCCTTGAACAAATCCATAGTGTAATATATTATATTTTTGGTTTTTACATGAAGTTGAGGTTTTTTGTTTTCAAATTTAGAGTAATTGAAAAATGGGTCATTAATAGTTTGGACAAATTCTTTATGAGTTCCAGTTTTTGCTGCATACCATCTTGGCGCAGTTTAATTTCATTAAATTTTGAAGGGGGAGCCAACCTACGTCCCTATAAACTAGTCTGTTTATGGCGTAGGTTGGAATCCCCAGGGCTATTTTCAGGGGTTTTGTTTCTATAGTTTGAAGAGCTTTTAACTGACTTGGTGTAAGGGAGTGAAAAACTTCCATGCCGTATGTGAGTCTACTCCGTACAAGGGATCTAACCAATTGAGTAAGGAGTTTTGGGTCTTTGGCCCAGATCTCTTTCGAAATTACTTTGATGAAATTAAGGGCTTTTGAAGCTTTGTTGGTTGTATATTGAATGTGCTTTCGCCAATTTAGGTTTGAGGATAAAATAACTCCCAGGAATTTAACTTGGGAGCACTGTTGTTTCTCGACTCCTGTAATGTTTATTGATAATTGAGTAGTAGTGGTGTTTGAGAAAACCATGAAATCACACTTAAAGCATAAAGCCATTATCTCGTAAGCATGCTTCAATAGAAGTAGTATTTATTTGATGAGTATTTAGACATGTTTGAAAATATTTACTTTGCGTTGATCTGTTTGTTTGAGTCCAAATAGCGATGTCATCTGCGTACATGGATATATAGGATTTTTTCAGACAAACTTTTTGAATATCATGTAGGGGAAGACGGGGTAAAAAGCGCATGGGCGGGTAAGAAGCCCACCCCAATTATCTCATGAAATAAAAGAAAATTTCAGTCAAATTTGCCCATGAGACGAATGCTAGACATTAACGCTCGTCTCATGGGCAAAATGAGACTGACATTTTGCTTCATTTCATGAGATAATTGGGGTGTGGGCTTCTTACCCGCCCATGCGCTTTTTTACCCCGTCTTCCCCTACATAATATTGAATAGTGTAGGAGCGATTATGCTGCCTTGGGGAACCCCCATATCCAGGCTATACGTTTCCGAGAGGGACTGTCCTACACCACTACAACTTTAGACATTTCAATTATATTGTCCGGTGCTCTGTACTGGAAAAGTTAGAGCCAGCCAATGGTTTTATTTGGCAGTGGCAGTCATGCTAGGCGCCATCTTGAATCATGAAATGAGGGTGCTATGAATTTGTCCAACGGATTCTTGCCTCGTTTCGTCCAGACTATTGAAAAGGGCAAAGACATGATTTTTACCATACATTTATAGTCTCTAACCCCTCATAGTCCCACTCCCAACAGACTACCATTTTTGTCCTTTGCCGATCTACAAAGCTATAAAAATAGCTCCCACCACTCACAAAGGAGTATGTTTTCGTTCCAGTCTTTCTTTGTTTTTTTGTTTTTTTGTTTTTGGGGTGTTTTTTTTCTGTCTGTCCCAAAGATATCTCCCGAGCCGCTTGACCGAATCGCTTCAAATTTTGTGTGGTGGTGTATCACCATTAGAAGAAGGCATACGCGCAAACCATTTTGCCGTCGTGACCTTGACCTTAGCGTACGACCTTGAAAATAGAAACTTTTTAAGGAACCATAACTTCCACACCGTTGGTCTTAGAGTCTTCAAATTTGGCATTTGGCTTATGCCCGTTCTGATGATGACATACCGATCAAGGTCAAGGTCATGGTCCGGGAGATCGTTAGGCCTTGAAGGTGGTAGGGATCTACACATTGGTTTTAAGCCATATGTTCCACATTTGTACTTGACAGAAGCGCTTCAGATTGTGTGTGGCACTGTATACCCTAGAGTAGAAAAAATCTGAGCATAAATTATCGCCATGCTGACCTTGACCGTGAAGTGTGACCTTGAAAACCAAAAGTTCCTTCTTTGCGCTATATATTTTTGTCCAAGCTGTATCTCATGAACTAGAAGACAGAATCCCTTCCAATTTTATGTCAGGATGTGACACTAAGAGTATAACACATTCGTACATAAATTATCCCTCGGAAATAGAATGTCGCCGAGTGGCAGACATGTTTCCGTTTTTCTTCACCCTATATCTCGTGAAATACTGTATATAATCGTCCAAATTTACTGGGTGGGTGGGGGGGGGGGGGGGGTAGAAAAGAAGAGTAGAAGACATTGCAGTACAAATTATGCCACGTGGGATTTTAATGTCTCCGAGTTAAGGGTGTACACCCCACTAATTAAGGGTGTACATCCCGGTAAAGGAGGGGGTCTAATACTAAACGTAAAAGACATACTAGCACAAAATGTGCCACGTGGGGCTTAAATGTCGCCGAGTGGCAGACATGTCTCAGTGTTAAGGGTGTGCACCCCACCAATTAAGGGTGTGCATCCCGGAAAACGATTTGCACCCAGTCAAGGGTGTGTAGGTGCATCACCCAAAGGTCACAAGGAGGACGGGGACCTAAGATGTGAGGGGGAAGGGAGGTACAGGGCGGGGCATGTACAGGGCGTAACCGGCAAAGGACATATCTGCCGCTCGGCGATGCCCTTGTGGGGCATGTACAGGGCATAACCGGCAAATGACATATCTGC
>CM065711.1:33785785-33795785 GCA_017654935.2 Phymorhynchus buccinoides | reverse complement strand
TTCACCTGTTCAGTTTCTCTTTTTGTTTGGCCGTCATGGCCACTTCTTCTTTGATTAATGCTCCCGTGAACGTGAGCAACTCTTCTGCTGTTTCTATCTCTGCTTCTTCTCTCTCCATGTCTCTTGCAGTCAAGAATAGCCCCAGAGACAAGCAAGGTAGATTTCTTCCCCTTTGGCTTCTTCTCAGAAAGAGCATAAGTATAAGAAGTCCACTTCTTTGTCTTCCAAGTCTGTCTCTTCCAAGCATTCTCCGGTTACTAAGATCTTTAGTGTCTGAGTCTCTCAAGTTCCTGTCCTGACAGTTTCAGTTCTATCCTTCTCGAAGTCGGACCAGACGATGCGGACAATGTTTCTCTGTCCTGTCCGTGCTTTGAAGTTCTGGATTTTTGTCTCGCACTCGTCTTTTCGAGGCTACTAAACGGTTCGCCTCTTTATCTCTATTCAATGATGAAATATGATAGTGGACATCGCTAATGACGACTGTCTGGATCTTGGATGTCATTAAGTGTAGCCTATTCTAGGCTTTCTCTTAAAGGGATAACTACCGATCCTAGGCGGGGTCGGGTAGCCTAGTCGCTGCGAAGTTCTGACTCACAGTGGCTCGAGCAACAGATAAAAAAGAACGGTTGAACCGTCTCTCTCGCCTGCCACGATAAGACTGTTGCCTCTCGCGGAGAGTGTGAGATTATCGTCCAATTGGTCGTGGACCTTTATGGACGTTCTTCATGAAGACGAAGTCTTCCTGTTGAAATGATGATGATGATGATGGAGGCCGTGACAAAGTGAGATCGGAGTTCGTGATGTGGCAGACGTCGTCGTGGATGATTCCTGGAACACGTTGCGTACCCTGGAATCGCGGATACGCTGTCCGTTGCTGGAACATTTCGGACAGGATCCGAGTCTTGGAACTTGTGCGTGATGCTTGGTGTTAGCATCATCAAGGTTACGTGCGTAGATGCGAGCATCTGACGAGGCGATAGGAGACTTTGGCATTGTGAGACTGCCTGAAGGTATCTCTGGCTGCTGCTGTAGGTTCGCTGTTATTTGTCGTTGGCGTTGGCGTTGGCGTCGATGGTACGTGTTGTGTTGAGCAGTCTTCCCCTCCAAAGGCTGTCTTCAGGACCACCGGGCGACCTGCTCCGTACCGGGGAGTCGATGTTGTCGCGGGCGGGCTGGTAGACATGCAGCCAAGTCGAGCCGTCTTTGCAGGCGGATGTGATCATCCCAGTAGACACGTAGTAAGCAGCCCCAGAACTCCCACTCGAGCGTCCACTGGGCATCAGCGTTACTGCAGATATGGTTCAAGCTGCTGCCCGTCGATCCTTCCAGTCCACAATTCTTTCAATTCCCAATGGTGAGGGAGGAGCTTCTTAGGTAGGGGGTTTTGTCGCCTTCCGCGGCTGACTGCCACGTCATGCGAGGACAGTGGCGATATGGCAGATTGGCCAACCTTGGGCATCAGGAAATCATCGCTATCGGGCGATAGAGCCAGTATAGTCGACCGCTCTCACCGCCCCACGCCCAGGGACCTGGTTGGGGAATGATTCTCTCTCCGTGAAATAAAGTATGACTTGTGTAGCTTTGCTTCTCGACCTGAAGTTCGATATGAGACATTACGTTTTAGATTTAGTAAGCGGGTATATAAGGACAAAGCGTATGATTTTCCTTTTAAATAAAGTTCAATTAGCTATTTATTATTTATAATTCTATAATATTCTGAATTTTTTAGATGCTTATTTAAACTAGAGTGTCAGAACCTATTAATTTAACTGGCACTGGCCCGCACCTAAGGACCTATGCCTATAAATTATAATCCTTACATTTGTTTTTAAGATGTTTCTATTAGAATGCCGTGATATTGACTCCCCGAGGCTATCTTCGGATTAAAATTTCGCAGGACTCTACTTTTTTTGGGAACCACAATTTTTTTTGATTATCGAAGAAAGGTCTTAAGTTTAAACAATATGTATCAGTAAAATTCGTTATTACCAAAAAAGTTTTAATATGTTATATTCTCCGATGATTGGCCTTACCACGAAGGGCTACATTGTTGGGATTTTAACACGCTATACTCTATCTGTATGTTAAATATTTATGCAGATAACAGTGTTTTATTTAGCGATTATAGCGTGAGGATCATAAAAGGAAGGTTTAAAATGTTAAAATCCCGATGATTGGCTTACATGAAGCTTAAATTGTTGGTTTTAACACCATATACTCTATCTGTATGTTAAATATTTACAAATCGATGGCTTGGAGTCAAAAACGACTATGTCTTTAGATAGTCCATTGACATATAATTGAACTTATTTACGAAAACTAATAACTTGTATTTACTAAAAAAAGACTGTTTGAAATATAAAAAAAGCAAAACCCCCTTTTTGTATTTCTGCTGTCATTGTTTTGATACAAGTTATTAGTTTTTGTAATAATCCAATAATACGTCAATGGACTATCTAAAGATAGTCCGTTTTTGACTCCAAGCCATCGAAATAAAGAGTTTTATTTATGATTATAGAGTAGAGTGAGGATCCCTAACCTTAGCTTTCAAAAAAGAAAACATCAACCCTCTTGACTCAGGGATGTCCAAAAAAGTATGGGCCGAGTCTGGGCAATATCGAAAATATTAAAAAATTTTTTTTGTACAGTACTCCCCGTTTATAGTAAACTCGGTTATAAGAAATTTCGGTTACAGTAAAGGAAAGCACTGGTTCCCGGCCAAAGGTCTACTGTTTTATTACTAAATAGACCTCGGATAGTAGCAACTCGGTTATAATAAAAAACCTGCTATAGTAAAGTTACTTTTGGTTCCCCACAGGACTGGCTCCTTGGTTACAATAAAAAAAAAAAAGTCCTCTTCGTGACTCTTTATAAATACGTCACCAATGTATAGCGTCACAGTCAATCAGAACCACTTTCCCGCCACCCACCCATAATAAGCAACTGGGTTATAATTAAAATTTAAAAAAACTCTATATGTAGACACAAGTAATTTGTGGTTCCTCCTCCTTACAATAAAAAATATTGTCCTCTTCCTGACTCTTCCTATTTCTTTGTAAATACGTCATCAATGTCTACTTACGTCACAGTCTCACTACTCCCTCTACCCACCTTCATCAACGAAATTGAAAGGCACTCAAAAACATGTTTCTTGTGGAAACTCATTGCTTAGTGGGAGAATAACAAAAAATATTTTATATATACAGCCGAATCCGCTTATAAGAAAACTCGCTTACATTGAGGCAAAAAATATTTCCCTGCCATTACTTCTTCTGTCTTATCTATTAAGATCAAAAACTGGGATATAAGTAAACTCGCTTAGTAGAAAACTCGGTTGTAAGCATATGGCAATTTATTTCTCCTCATCCGGCAATGGATAACTTTGATATATAGAAGAATTATGTCATACGCAAGAGAGTTGTTTGGCTTAGTTCTATTTTACTTAATATCGTCAATGTTCTACTCTTAACTTTACTAAAATGGGACTGTACACATACTTAGTCTGTATGTATCGAATATCCTTGCTTTGAGCTCAGGTTTTGACTCCGCATACATTAATGCGCGCCGCAATTTTAAAACGATAAGCATTTTAGGTTTAATAGTAGGCAGCCTCAATTTGAAGTTGGGTGAATTTGTATGTGGGTCACAGCTACCCAGAAAAAAACAACCAAGGGATTTAATCGTGTTGGGTCAGTGTGTCTTAATAAAAGTGAGTTGGACCTGAACTGAAAGGATGTCCTGAGAAAATTGAAGTCGTTTCAAAAAGGGAAAGTTTACATCAAACCAGTTGTGTCACAGACATTCTAAACAGTACAGGCACTAGATTACAAGACTAATTGAGTTTGTTTTTGTTCCTTTATTCCATACTTTCCTTCAGTATTCTGTGCAAAATAAATGTTGAGCAGAAGAAAAAAATATGAGTACTTTTGTGTTGGTGGTAGAGAGACAAGGGAAAAAAGCTTCAAAATGTTTTCTTATATCTGAGTTTCGGATATAAGAAAACTTGGATAAACAAAACATCATCTCCCTTCGATTTTCTTATAACCGAGTTTTGCTGTATTTTGATTTGATGATGGGTTTATATTTAGTATTTTACGTTAGCTTTGACTTTGAAAAACGTCATCGGATAAGATAAAAAATACCATCAAAACTTTACTATATATCCGAACATCGTTTATAAGAAAAACCTGTTATAGTAAAGGAAAAGCCTTGCTCCCCTGCATTTTACTATAAGCGGGGTGTACTGTATATACAGAAAGAGCATATTAATTACTCTATTATAGGGATCCTGTCTCTTTTGATTATGCATATATTTAATGCTTGTTATAAAAAAGTTAGTTAAATCTATGGTAAAATAGTTTGACAAGTTCTCCAGTATTACTTTATTTACACGTTCCAATATGATGTTATTTACAAGTTTATTTTTTACAGTAGCATCATATACAGTTATTTCCAATTTACAGTAGAGGTGAAAGCGGTTAACGATTCTTTCTTACTTAGACCGGAGGGAGGGAGGGAGAGGGACCCCTCCTCCCGGCCCAAGCAGAGGAATGCCTCTCGCCTCGCGTGAACGCTTTAAATATGGCGGCTCTGGGCTTTTTTAAGCTTCCTGTAAAGTCCTGTTAGTGCGCATGAACTCCGCTATCAGTTCCTCCTTGGCGCTAGTCAAGGGGGTCCCTCTCACCAAAGTGATGGAAGCGGCATTCTGGAGGTCACAGAACACCTTCCTGCACTTCTACCTCAGAGATGTGGCCTCGAAACGTTCCGATGATACCTACTCCATCAGACGGATCGTTGTAGCCCAGACTCCAGTTTCTCTCTGATGTAAGTTACCCTTTGATTTGTTCTTTGGGATATCATGTATTATGATCTACAGGGAAAATGTATTAACAGGTTTGTCTGGAGTACCATTCCTGATTCTGGTCTGGTTACTCTATTTGATTGTAATATATTATATGTCATGACATTATCATTGGGTGCTGTGTTAGACACTTGAAGCATCACCCTCCACCTCTAAGGGAATCTGCTATTGTTTTGAGTGTTGGTCAGTATGGTTGGAATAGATTGGTAGATTTTTTTAATTTAATTAATCTTACTGTCTATTCTAACAAAATACTTACCAACACTCAACAACTTAAGCGTCCCTCCCATCCTCCCTCCTGATGCAAGGTAGAAAAAACAAGAATGACTTTGGCTGAGGTCAAATGACCTGCGCCTCCAATGTGACCGGGATGTAGGGGGATAACTCCTACTTCCGGATGACGAGAGTAGCGGGCCCTTTGCTACTTTCGTTTTTTTTCTATATAACTATGGTATGGGTTTCAGGTTTGGTATAAAAAGAATATGCTATTGTTTTGAGTGTTGGTAAGTATTTAGGTTATAATAGGAATGTAAGATTAATATAAAAAAAAATGCTACCATTTTGTATCATCATCATCAGCATCATCATCATCATGTCTGTGCATCATCGTGTTATCAATCTATCATCTGCCATTACCATCATCATTATCTATCATCATCATCATCATCTATCCTCCTCCTCCTCCTCGTCCTCTGAGAAGGGAGACTTCATCATGTTCTATGTAATACATAAATCATCATTGATTGTCATCCTAGGCAGAGCAAGGGGTGCGTGCGTAGCCTCCCTCGCGTGCGTGCGTGCCTCTCTGCTTCTTCGCTCGATGCATTTCTTCTCCTTTCTCTCCTTTCTCTCCTCTCTCTTCTCTCCTCTCTCATCATCATCTTCTCCTCGCCCTCTCCCATCTTTTCTCTCATTCTTCACTCCCCTCCCTCTCTCCTCCTTCGTCTCTCTCTCTTCCTCTCTCTCTCTCCTCTCTCCATCTCCTCTCTCTCTCCTCTCCTCTCTCTGTGGGTGTCCCTATGGGTAGTATATGTTGGGTGGGTGCTCTCCCTCTCTCCCCTAAAATGTTACTTTATCTCCCCTCTCTCTCTCCCTAGAGTCTGAATCGTCGTCCTCTCTCTCTCGTCCTCCCGGGCGACAGAATCACTAAAATATCTCGTCTCATTTACCAAGAACAGAAAAGGGTCAGAGAAGGGGCATTACTCATATGGTACACTAACAAAATGTGTAGGCAGTAAAATGTTGGTGGGTGAAATTCAAAGTCAAAATTACTTTATTATCTGAACAAGAGAAATGACATTGTGGTTTCATGATACCCCCAAGGGCAGCAGAAAACAAAATATCCATGCATTTGAGTCAAAACAAAAGGAACAGAGAACAAAAACCCAAGGTACACAAGAAAATAATAAAAGCAAAGTTCATCTTATAACATATAAGCAAAAACCTTCTTCATACTCACAAGTGAACCGCCCCTCCCCTTCCCATCCTCTTCACATCCCCAACCCATTCTACACAATCCACTTCAATCCGCCCCCCTCCCACATTGGTTCAAAGTATGAACGAAATTAGGTAACACACAGAGCCAACTTACTTTTGAGTCTTCCCCATTCCCCACAACATGCTCCCTCACACATCATTCACTCTCTACACCCAACCGCAATCTTCCTCAGCCCCCCTCCTCTTACTACTATATCTCTCTCCTTTCTCATTCTCACACAGCACACGGCATATTCCAAACCTCCTGTTCTTCACAGACTGTCTGTTGAGTACCTCAATTGATTTGGGTACAAAACTAGATGCATTTCTAAGCATTCTACAGCGAATAGAGCGGTATCGTTTGTCAGATGGAAGTAGTTCATAACACTTTGACAGGACATGCTTTTCATGCACTCACAATCACTCTGGCGCAGAATTCGCATCACACGTTTTTGTTTTTTCATACAAACTAGGCACAAATTCTCTTGTTTTCTACCCACGACTTTTGCTATTGACATTCACGATTTTGTTTAGAACATTCTTGATCTTAACATTCAAACCTGCAAACCAGCAGACGAACGAAAACGAACGAAAACGTCACCACAGATTCAATAAAACAGCGGTGTGTGTGTGTTGTGCGTGCGTATGTGTGTGTGTGTGTGTGTGTGTGGTGGTGTGTGTGTGTGTTGTAGTGTGTGTGCGTGTGTGTGCGTGTGCGTGCGTGCGTGCGTGTGTTGTGTGTGTGCGCGCGCGCGCGCGCGCGCGTGTGTGTGTGGTGTGTGTGTGCGTGTGCTTGTGCGTGCGTGTGCGTGTGCGTGTGCGCGAAAAAACTGAATGTGTGCGTGTGTGCGTGCGTGCGTGCTCCTGTGCGTGCGTGTGTGTGTGTGTTCTTCGATTTTTACGTCCTTCGAACTAAAAGTGATTCTGTCTGTCATTATGACAATATTACATTGAAGTGTGATTTTGATGCCGGAAAGTGTGAATGTGTGAAAGTGTCTATTAGTGTATGTGAGGAACTCATTGAATAAGTGATCAGGTAATACAATCTTAACTGCCACTTCTTTTGTGTGTGTGTGTGTGTGTGTGTGTGTGTGTCGAGTACAGCTTTTTATAGTTTAATCTGACGAAGTAAATTGGTTCCAGTGTGTGTGTGTGTGTCTCCATGGTGGATGTGTATGCAGTGACGCCATGTCATCCTGGTCATGGTTCAGCGTTGGTTTTCAGGTCACCCTCAGTACAGGGACAGCTGGATCCTCTGTTCTCAACCTTCCTAAAAGCACAGGATGCTGATATCTTTGTACAATCGTCTTCAACAACATCACGAACGTGATGGCGGTGTCAAATCCCCGCCCAGTGCTGATGATGCACGTGAGCTGGGGCCCTGGCCATCACTGACCAAGTCATCGTGACAGACTCCAGTAACGTCCGGGGCCTGGAGAGGGCCAGTGGTGATCGCGATGGGAACTGATGATGGAGCCTATGGTCCGCTGCCAGGTCCACCAGTTTTGTCTGTATCGTCGAATGAAAGCCAACGTGACACAGACAAGTTTCGTCATGGGTTGGTGCGTCTCACTGGAACACTTTCACATTCCTTCACTTTTACCTCCATCTTTAAACAATAAATTACTGTCCCTATTTTTCTTTGTTTTTTTTTGCTGTTTCTGTGTCTATGCTGTGGGTGTTTTCTCCCCTTTTCTTTCTTATTTTCTCTTTCTACTCGATCAAATAAAACCTAACCTTATCGTTCTCTCTCTGGATTTCATAGTTTTAATTCATCTGCACCCACATCTGCAACCACGCCCCCCCCCACCGGTTAATCACACCCCTGCCATCCCAACGCCTAAAACCCGCTACACTTGATCCAGCTACGCCAAGTCCCGGTTCGTGTCAAACGAAACACACCACACATCGCCCCAGAAGACCCCCTTCCCCAACCCTGTCACCGATCCTGTTTATTTCCATTCATTATCCCTTTTCGCACTAAAGGGCTGTTGTTGTTATTCATTCAAAATTAAAACGTCTGTAGGTTTTCTCACTTGTTGTATAAATGTGTTGTTTAGAGAGATTACTGTTTCTCTGCCCTGTCCCCCTTCACCTTGATGTCCTCCTCTGTAAGAACGGTGACGGAGTGGAATCCACTCGTACGACCGTAGCGAAGTCCAGCAGGCAGGCAGGAGCCCCGAATTGCCAGCGCAGCAGCATCCATATCAGGCGTCATGGTCAGCGGTTAGTCACATCCTTCCGGGGCCGCTGCTCCTAAACTAGAAGATTAAAATATGGGAGAATTTATGGTGCCAATAAGTCTAAAGTAGTGGTTTAAAATGTAGAGAATGGAGCTCGTGCCTGGTCGGGGATTCCGTCCCGCTAAGTAGAGTGCTGAGCGGGCTAAGTATGCCCGATTGATCTAGTCTCGCCGATACCTGTGCAAAAGGCCTAATGGTCAAACTGCTTAAAAAAAAAGTCTGGGTCCAGCGTTTTAGCCCCCGATTACAGTAAAACAACAGACAAGTTTTTTTTTTTTTTTTTTTGTAGAGCCAAAAAGAAATGATTTTATATTTCAATTCTCAGTGCGCTCTCCCAGTTTGCGTCGAGTACATAGCTTCATAGGCTTCTCGACGTTAGAACGCAGAACCAGAACTAAAACCAGAACCAGGAACGCAGGACCAGAACCAGAACCAGGCCAGAACCAGACCATACCAGAACTAGAACCATAACAGAACCAGGACCCGAACCAGTACCAGAACCAGAACCAGGACGCAGAACTAGAACCTAGAAACCAGGACAAGAACCAGAACCAGGACCAGAACTAGAACTAGAACCGAACCGGACCAGAACAGGACCAGAACCAGAATCCAGGACAGAACCAGAACCAGAACCAGAACCACAGTGTTCAGTGTTCAGTCTTCCCCTTTCCATGTTTTCCAAGCATGATCCATTTATGTGATGACTGACTGAATCCGTGTTCTCAGAAATATTCATTTTACCATTGTAACAGTTAAAGTATACCTCTTGAATTTTGTTCCTGAATTGTACATTTTAATGATTTTCTTATTTCAAAGATGTTTAATGTCAAAGGCGTTGATATTTGACAATCAGCTTGCTGTGTTGTGTTCATGACTAAAGGGAGACAAACGTGTAATGCACTTATATCAAATATGTTTTTTAAGAATAGTTTTTATAGCTTTGCTCTGCGAACCGTTGTGACAACTGACAGGGCATTTTAAACCGTTAATCTTTAAAACATCTTTGGTGACTAATGACCGGTATTTTAGACCTGTCTGCTAAATCCGTTGTGCCAATGGGGGACCAGTGACAAAGCGATCACCCCAGACATGTGCTGTGGTTAGGGTGCTTCGCTGATTGTTTTATGCCTGCAGTGACAAGCGAATCACCGCAGACAGTGCTGTGGTATAGGGTGCTCGCTGTTGTTGTGACAACTGACATGACAAAGCGATCACCGCAGACAGTGCTGTGGCTAGGGTGCTCGCTGATTGTTGTGATACTGACAGTGACAAAGCGATCACAGCAGACAGTGCTGTGGTATAGGGTGCGCGCTGATTGTTGGACAACTGACGAGTGACAAAGCGATCACCGCAGACGTGCGTGGCTAGGGTGCTCGCTGATTGTTGTTGATGACTGACAGTGACCAAAAGCGATCACCCT
>CM065711.1:33732964-33785285 GCA_017654935.2 Phymorhynchus buccinoides | reverse complement strand
AGTTGTGACCTTCCAGACAAAGGACTAAGTTTTTACGACAAGACATTTCACAAGGATGAAATTACTTATTCAAATTATGTTTCTCGCGAAAGTAATGACACGTCACAAATTCCTCTTAGCTTCCAATTCCTCTTTCCTGCTACAAATATTCCTCTTTTGTTCTGTTAGTGGTTGGCAGGTCTGCACACATGGCCCAACACAGATTTAATTCTTAAAAGAACAAAAAGCTATTTTTCAACTAATTAAACCCAAACAGACATCGTTTTTTGGGGCCCAATGTGATCCAGCTTAAACTTAGTCAAGAGCTCTGTGAAATTCGGGTTGCTCCCACCTGAGAGCGCGTCGCAGCCAGGAGCGCGCCACCCTCCCTTTTTTTGGGTTGCCGGTGGGGAGGGGTAAATTTTTACCAAATACATCTTTTTCGAGCCACTGGCTTAACGTGTGCTAAGTGCATGTGCATGGGACCCTCGGTTTATCGTCTCATCCGAGACCCACGTTCAGACCGCAAGGCCTAAGTGCAAGTGAGAGGAAAAAACCTGTACCAGGTTCGAACTGGGGTTTCTTGACACGAGGGCGGATGCCTACTCTGTGCCACTCTCACAAAGAGTATGCCATTATGGTGTGTGGTTATTTTCGCAGGGGATGGTTTTCTCGTGCTGTCCACGGACAAGACCCTCTTGCCGTCTGGGACCCGAGGTCGGGTCAGGTGCGCAAGTTTGGAAAGGTCACAAGCACCTTTGTTGAACTCTGTGTGTCCCGTCCATACGAGGACCCGTATCTGGTGGTAGGTGGGAGTGACGACGCACGTGAAGGTATGATGATTGTGCTGCTGAGGATGATGAGCTCTGATGATGCGTGCTGGCTGGTGCTGTGCTGATTGTTTGTGATGCTGGGATGCTGAATGATAGAACTGACTGATGCTGGTAGCTGATGGTGCTTCTGCTGGTGCTGCTGTGCTCTTGATGCTGCTGGTGCTGCTGCTTGTGCTGATGCTGCTGCTAGCTTTGGTGGCTGCTATGTGCTGCTGCTGCTGATGCTGCTGCTCGCATGCTCTGGTGCTGCTGCTGGATGCCGTGCTGCTGCTGTTTGCTGCTGCTGGTGCTGGCCTGCGGGTTGCTTCTGCTGCATCTGCTGGTGGTGCTGCTGGTGCTTCTGCGGGTGCTGCATGGTCGTGCTGCTGCTGCTTGTGCTGCTGGTCTGCGGCTGCTCTGTGGTGTGGCTGGTTTGGTGGTGCTTCTGCCCTCGTGCTGCTTCTCTTGTGCTCGGTGCTTGGTGCTGATGCCGCTGGTGCGCTGGTGATTGGTGCTGCTTGTGCGCATGCTGCTGCTGCTGGTGCTCGTGCTGGTGTGTCTGCTTATGATGTGCTCGTGCTCGTGATCTGCTGTGTGGTGGTTGGGCTTGATGCTGCTGTGCGGTCTGCGGGTGCTTCTGCTGGTGGTCGTGGCGGGTGCTCGTGCTGGATGCTTAGGTGCTCGCTGCTACTAGCTTGTGCTGGTTGCCACTGTGTCGTGGCCGTGCCGCCGGCCTGTCACGGTCTGCGTCGTCGTCGTCTCTTCTTCTGTGTTCATCTCTCCCCTGTCCCCCCACTCTCCCGCCCCTATTCTGGCACCTTTCCTTCCTCCGACCGGTCCTCTTCCGCCCCCACCCTCTGTTTTTCCTTTCTGTCCTTTCTTTCGGCAAAGGCCTTCGCCTTATGTTTGGACCTCTTCGTCCCTTTTTCAACGTTGGGACGCTCGTTTAGTGAGAGCCTGGGCCTTCCTTTTCTAGCTCCCTCAGACTTACACCCTTTCCCGCTTCTACCCTTGCCCCTGGTTGTTCGCTGCGTATTGCTAGGTTTTGTTTATTCTGTCTTTTTCGATCATTAGGCTCTGCTGTGCATAAGGTGCACAGGGGCAAATTTTCCACGAAAATCTGAAAAATAACCCCCTTCCTGCCAAGCCCCGTCCGGGCACTATTTGCCATGGCCGTTTTAAGGTTGCAAGTCTATCAGCAAACTTTCTAGAAAAAGTGCATATCACCTATGCTTTTCTGAACGTGGAATTGAATGTTCCTTGAGAACCTGTCACATGCATTCGAACATACCTTGCCGAAAAGCATATGGATCGAAAAGGGAAACTCTTACGGAATAACCCTAGGGACGTATATTTCCGTGACAGGTCAGTTTATAGGTTACCGGAAGTTGACGTGAATATCCCGTGACGGAGCAGTGAAAAGGTTAAAGTAAAAGGCGCCCTCATGTTATAAGGCAATACACACCTCGCAAAAGAAAGTTTGAAACCCGTACACTCTGTAACGCTTACCGACCCCCTTACTGACTGTCATAAACAGATTTGTTCCCCTTTCAAATAATCGCACTTCCGTTTCTGGGCGACTTCCGGTTGTTGTGGTTGGACTTGTGTTTTTGGCGGGTATGAATTATGGGCATTTTAATCTCTCAAACGATGCTTTTTACATCCATGAGGTTATGGCATCTTTTGGACGGCATATCGGACATAATAGGGAATTTGGAAGCATTTTTAACGTTAAGTATTTGTCACTATCGCGACTCTCGATGACCACTTTTCTGACTCACAGTAGACTGTACTGGCACGGCAATATCCGTTGCTCTCTCCCATGAGTTTGTCACTAATAGGCGCCCTCGTTTATTAGGGCATAGGTCGACTTGCAGAAAAAATTTTTTGCATTATAGTCCGAAATGACTGTGCTTGTTATGCATGCCCCAAGACAGTTCCAAGATTAACGCTTATTGGTTCTTGATTTTTTTTTTGTATGTGCACATGTGTGTGCTGCCCCCAGGTAATTCATTTTTAAATGATGATTGTTGTAAATGAAGCAATGACTATTCTAGTGAATTTCTTATTGAGCCATAGACTACATGGCAGGGCTGTCGGCTTCCTTTCCTAATGATGTCCGTCCCCGAGCTGATTCTAGGTGCGTGATTGGTACATCCCCCCCGCAAATCTGTTCCTTCCCCGCAATAATCGGGTCTAGCCGGGTACGCCTGTATATTGCAGAACTGCCGACACTTTTTACCAATCGATGTGGGATTCCTTCGTCGTCTGCACAAACCGAAGCATCGGATCAGAATGAATGCTTTCTTTACCTTGCATTGGTTTCCTTTAACAATGGTATTGTAACTCAACCAATCACTTTTCATCTCGTTTTTTAAAACGGCAAAGAGTTTGCGAGAGTCCTACCCGCCATGTTGAAATTTTCTTCAAATGGAATCGGACAACGACGCTCTAATATTTTATTTTTTGTGGCGCAAAGTGAAAAGAAGAACTCCTCTGCCAGACGAGTGGCAGAAGATGTTTCTGCAACTGATACTGCACAACCTCTGGGAGAATCAGCCCGACAGATAACGGAACTAGTGCGAGGGTCCGGGAACACCGGTTTCCAGACGACTTGGCTGAAGAATTGCCATGGCTAAGCACACATTGCAACAGGGTGGGGTGTGGTGGGGTGTGTGTGGCAGTTGCAGCGTAAACTGTGTTTTTGGACTCTGTGTTTTGAACACAAAATGCATTGACTCGCCAGCACAGGCGCATCTTATCCATTGGACCTGACCCCCTTTTATCAATCTTAGGGGGGGGGGGGGGGGTGGGGGGAGTGCCCCCAACTTTTTGAAAATCCTAGAGTCAGCTCTGATGTCCTGGAAGTTATTGATTTTGGGGATAATGTTGTATTTGACCGATTGGGATGCTGCGGAAGAAGGGCGTGTGGCGCGTTCCATGTCATGTACCAAGATGACGTTCCGTCACGTTCACGACACCGCCGAGCATGATCTTCTCCGGAGGATTGACAAACCGACATCAAGTTGAAACAGGGAGGATACATGCTGTGAACATCACAGCAGAGTATTGCGATTTTAGGCCATGGTTTCTGAAAGCGTAGAGATTGTGCGTATATGTTTGCGTCCACGTGAATTTGGCCTTATTCATGAAATGGGCAAAATGCTTTGCCCAATTTACGAAATGGACAATGTATATACACATTTTTTGAATCCCCATTCCACACTCAAGAACGAAGTGCTGTACCACATTATTAGTGGGGGTTTTTTCAGGTGTGACCTAAACAGAACAGAATGCCTGTACCACATATTATTGGGGGGTTTCAGGTTTGTGACCTACACCAGAACGAAGTGCTGTACCACATATAGTGGGGTTTTCCGGTGTGGGCTGGGGACTACACAAGAACGAAGTGCTGTACTGACAATATTTTGAGTTGTTTTCCAGGTGTGGGACCTACGCAAGAAGAAGTGCTGTACCACATATTATTGGTGTTTGCCAGGTGTGGGACCTCCTCGAGAACGAATTGCTGTAACCACTAATTATTGGTGTGTTTTCAGGTGTGGGACCTACGCAAGAACGAAGTGCTGTGCCGCATATTATTGCGGGGTTTTTCAGGTTGTGGGAACCTACACAAGAACGAAGTGCTGTACCGCATATTAGTGGTTGTTTTCAGGTGTGGGGGGGCCTACGCAAGAACGAAGTGACATGTATCTACATATTTTGGGTTATTCAGGTTTGGGACCTACGCAAGAACGAGTTGCTGTACCCGCAATATTATTGGGGTTGATTCAGGTGTGGGATACCGAAGCAGGACGAAGTGCTGACCCCATATTCTTGTGTTGTTTTCATGTGTGGGACCTACGCAAGAACGAAGTGCTGTGCCGCATCTTATTGGGGTTTCAGTGTGGACCTACACAAGAACGAATGTGCTGTAACCGCATTTTAAAAATTGGTTGTTTTCAAGTTGTGGGGCCTAACGCACGACGAAGTCTGTACTACATATTATTGGGTTATTTCATGTGTGGGACCTACGCAAGAACGAAGTGCTGTACCGCTATTATTGGGGTTATTTCAGGTGTGGGACCGACGTCAGGAACAAGTGCTGTACCCCATATTATTGGGGGTTTCAGGTGTGGGACCTACACTAGACGAAGTGCTGTACCCGCATATTATTGGGTTATTTCATGTGTGGGACCTACGCAAGGAACGAAGTGCCTGTATCCGTCGGGCGGGGTCACTATCTGGACACGTGACGGCATGAAACTGAAGGTCCTGACGGATCCTCCTTCTCTCCAACCGCCATGGACAACACCCGTAATACTAACTCTTCTCACTACCTCATCCTCCTCTCCTCTGATCAAATTGCTACAGTCTTATCCAGCTCGGGAACTGCAAGATTACGATAGTTTTATGAGTTGATTAACTTTGATTTTGTTTTCTTTGTTCACTTTTGTTGTTGTGCTATTTTGTTAGGTTTTTTTTTTGTGTTGTTTTTTTCCCCTCCACATTCACAGCATAAAAATCAGATTCCATATACACTTACTCATACACACGCAAGGTCATATTCCATACACACACACATACTAACACCGCACTCACCTAAAACATTTTTTTATTTTTTATTTTTTTTTTAGTCAGATATCACCATTCGGCATTGTGGTGAACAGACTTTAAATTAACAATCAATCAATCAATCAATCTTCTCTCCTCTCTGCCTCACATTACCAGAATGCAACATCAGATCAAGCAACCTGAACTTCTCCGCAGGACCCCGTCACCAGTACAAAACAGCTGGAACAGGTCTTTCGTTCCAAGAACCGCACACATCTGGAACATCCCCCTTTCTCTCTCCGCGGCTCTCCATCTCTGCCGTCTTTCAGAACTGGCCTGAAGACGCCTCTGTTCAGAATATCTTTTCATTTGCTGTCGGTCCATCCCACCTCCAGTCAACCCTGTCAGATTTTTATTTTTTTAATATTTTTTTTTATATTAAATTGTTCATGTTGTATGTATCATATTTTAAGTGTAGTGTGTTAAGAGTGATTTTTGTTGTTGATTTTTTTAGACAATATTTGGTGTTTGATGTAGGTAGTTTTACAGAAAGGGAAATGAACAACTTGAGGAGAGTGCCCAGTGGTATCGCGTTCGGCTTCGTGTCTGAGTAAACCCCTAGTTCGAACCTGGGTACAGGGGATTGTTTTTCCTCTCATCTGCACTAGGCCTGAACGGTCCCTGAACGTGTAGTCTTTCGGTTGAAGACGGTAAACCGAGGTCCCGTATGCCCATGCCACTAGCATACGTTCAACCCGATTGCAACGAAAAAGTTGTCATTTGGTCGACATTTACTTCCGCCCCCCCCACCCGCCCCCCCCCACCCTATCATTGACAAACAATCGCATGCAAATTTTTTTAAAAATTGGGTGACGCGGCTCTGGCTGCGATGATGGCGCTCTCCAAGGTGAGCGGCCCAAATTTCACAGAGACACCCTCTGTGACTATAAAGTCCCTAATACCTAATAACCTAATACAAGTGAGCTTGTGTGAGTGCGTCAAGTGATTTAAAAAAAAAATTACTAAATAATTTTAAGTATGTGTATTTTGAATATCTTTTGTTGCTCGGGTAAACTTACTTTTTTTTGTTCCATGGAACGCGCGGTGAGTCCCTGAACTGTGGTCAGGAGACGAGCGCTAAGAGAAGATGTATTTAGTATTATACCTCATTCGTCGTTTCCATGTGCGAGTTTTTACAAAGCTGTCATTTTGATGAATTTGCTTCAATGGAAAGTAATTTGTGTGCACGGCCATACCTTGGTCACTTCTAAACTCGCTTCACTACACTGCTTCCCTTAGAGCACATTTGTGATGGTGCGTGCAAAGCCTACATGAAGTCCGTCCAGAACGTTTTTTTAGTGAAAGCCAAAAATAGTTTTACCATCCTACCCAAAAATATCCATTTTTTTTATTTCAGGGCCTATTTATGTCTATTTGGAGTGGTGTTCTACCACATCCACAACATGAAAACATTTTGACGATTTCTTGTTTATTGATCGTGTTTCTATTCTAAATCAAGTCACTAAAGCTTTGCCACCGGAAACTGAGATTTTATCGTTTCTTATAAAGTTAAAACAATTCAGTTCAAACTCATCTGAGAAAATGGTCTGGAGATGAATAATCTTTCCTTGGCTTTTTGAACCCCAAACCATCATCCCAGACTATGACATCACAGTTATGACATCATTCAATGAATCAGGGACTATCTCCTAGCAGGCAGGGAACGGTTAAACTACTGAACTGAAGAATGAAATAGTGAGGCCAAGAGAGAGAGATAACGAAATTGAACAAAGGGTGAATACTCTCGTTCTAATTAACTCTAACTCCCCTCCACCAACGTTGATTGCGATGCCATTCACCTAGCATTGCGTGGGTCAGAACCGAAGTGAGACAAGGCAAAGCATCATTTTCTGAACTGAACTGTATTTATTTCACTGATGCGTTTTGTGTGTGTGATATTTCAGTGCCGGATTTGGACGTGAGTCCGTAATGCCCCCAAGAGCGTGTGTGAAGATCATGTCCGGACACCAGCACCTTTTGAGAGTTCGTCGTTTTTCTTTGTTTTTTTGATCTTTTTTTACAAAACCTTTCTAAGTCTAAGCGGGCGTTGACGGCTGGTGGCCATCCTTGTTGCTGTTGGTTTGCCAGTCGCGTTGTTACTCTATAGTCATTGCCAGTCACCGGTTTTGTTACAGCTGTTGTCAGTTTGCCGGTCACCGTTGTTTGCAGCTGTAGTCCGTTAGCGTTTGCCGTTCCTTGTTGCGCTGTAGTCATTGCCGGCTGTGGTTGCCAGGCCGCTGTATTGCTGGTCACCCGTTTTGTTTTTTTTTTTTGCAGGTGTCGTCTGTTGCTGCTGTAGTTGCCGTCACATTGTTGCTGCTGTGGTTGCCGTCACCGTTGTTCAATGGTTATCTTTTCCTATTGTTCGTTGCCATCCACTGTTTGTTACAACTGTAGTTGTTGCCGGTCACCGTTGTTGCAGCTGTTGCCGGTTCACCGTTGTTACAGCATATTGTCAGTTGCCGTCACCGTTGTACTATAGTCAGTTGCTATATATTATTAGGTACTTTATTATTTATACTTTTAAGTCCAGAGGCGTCTGTGTGCATATTCGGGTTGCTCCACCTGGCGAGCGCCGTGGCACCAGATTGCGCGCCACCCAATCATTGACGTTGTAAGGCTCAGTCTCAGTCTGGAGAAAAAGTATTGTCATCACAGTTATCATCTTTCCCCAGAATCTGTTGCGATGTGCATCGTCTTCTTCTTCTTCTTCTTCTGCATTCAAAAACCTTTTGGCCATAATGGAAAAGGGGCGCATTATTGTCCGTTTTTTCATTTTTCACTGATCTCCCCGCTGGCGACACATTCCGATTTCGGGGGAGGGGGGACAGGAGCTCAAAGATTGAAATAGGTTTTTTTTGAGAAAGGCAGGAGAATGGGCCAGTAATCCAGAAAGATAGTAGATGATTGGAAGGCAAAGGGAAAATGCAGAGTTGAAGAAGAGCCACATGAAAAAGATGAAGTTACAAGCACATAACTTCCATAAGGGGGGGGAACTATTTTTTATACGAAAGACCCCCCAGTATCCCCAGAAAAACAGGAGAAGGCCGGTCTCCAAACGGCAGCAAAGTCCGCTGGGGATTTCGGAACCGATCGTGTTCGTCCTATGTGTTGAGACCCCACATATTCTAAGCCTTTTCATCACGGTTAGCATCATCATCACAGTCATCAGCAGATGAGACTTTTAAACTGAGGTGCCTTTTGTGGCCCATGCAGTTAGCAACACGTTGATCCGAGTGGCAACGGAAAAGTTGTCTTTTGAGTCAAAATTTACCCCCCCCCCCCGCTCCCCGCCCCCCCCATTTCCGTCATCAGTCACATAAAGTTGCCCTTTCCATGTGGGAGCAACCCGAATTTTCACAGAGACGCCTCTGTTACTATCAAGTACCTAATACCTAAATACAGTGTTCCTCAAATATCTTTCCCCTAGAATCTGTTGTGATGATAAAAAACGCCAGCAAAGTCGCGCTATGAGTTTCTATGGATTGATTCGTCTATGTGTTGGGCCCCACGCATATCTGAGCATTTGCATACACCATTTATCATCACAATTCTCTCGATGAGACTATAAACCGAGTCCCTAGTGTGCCCGAACAATAGCACTGTAGCACACGTTTAAACCCAGTGCCAATTGAAGAAAGTTTTGGTCATCCATTCCTCATCAGTGACAAAAATCACATGCAATTTTGTGTTTAAAAATTGGGTGGCGCTCCTGTGGCTAGCGACGCGCTACTCCAGTTTGTGAGCAGCCCGAATTTCACATAGAGACGCCTCTGTGATTATAAAGTACCAAATACCTAAATACACTGTTGCTCAAATATCTTTCCCCAGAATCGGGTGCGATGCACCTGGTCTCCAAACGGCAGCAAAGTGGCGGGGGTTTCGGGGGATCGCTTCGTCTACGTGTGGGACAACCACATATCTTACATATTCATCACAATTATCATCATCATCATCACAATTATCGTCTTTCCCCAGAATCTGTTGCGATGCACCTGGTCATACAAACGGCAGCAAAGTGGCGGGGGGTTCGGGGGATCGCTTTCGTGCCTACGTGTGGGACACCGACGACTCGTCCGCATCACCTACAAACTTCCGTGGGCACACGCTGGCTCTGTCAACGAGCTTGAGACTTCCATCTGCCTTTGAACCCATCTGTTAAGTGTGCAAAATGCTTTAACCCACTCTATAGACTCCTGGCCGAATTATTTCCCCTTGTTCTTGTGGGTACTGGGCATTCGACTAGGTTCGTAAATAAAGCCACCAAAACCTAGTTATGAAGAGTTATGCGCTACGATATATTTCTACACAGATTATCAACACCATGCACCAAACGATCGCAAAATATCAGATTCCTTACCTTCGTCTATATGTCCGCCTATTGACGAAAACAGATAACACATAGAAAGAAGGAAAATTTCAAAGTCCCGATCTTGACAACCCCCCCCCCACACACACACACACTCTAACGGACAAAGCTGAATTTAAACTATGCACTGATTGGTTGATTTCAATAGAGGCAAAGGTCAAAGCAAACAGAAAGTAAGTTGTGACTTTGCACCTTAAAGCTGGTTACACGCCAGAAATTGAAAACTCTTATGAGCCGGAGCCGTTGCTCCGGCTCAATTCATCCTGAGTGTGTTAAATCGTAACAATGTCGTACCTACTGCCCTCACTAAATGGACTGTTATTTTTGGGGGATAACCTCGTATTGGAAATGGATCTTTTCAACACTGTTTTTAAACGTCGTCTGATGTCCAGCTAAGATGGGGGGGAGGGGTGTGTGCGTGTGAGAGAGAGATTGTGTGTGTGTGTGTTTTAGGGTTTATTATTCCTTATAATTTTTCTGGATTAATTAAGTTATCTTAATCATGATTAGTGGATGGTGTTTGAACTCACTGTGGCTGGTGAAATTAATGTTGGGTGGGGGGGGGGGTATTGTCAATTGTTATTATGGGGACTGTGCCTGCTTTTGCCATTATTTTTTTCTGTTGTCATATAGTTTATGTTATCTTAATTTACTATCATTGTTATTATTTTTATTGCTATTGCTATCATTGATAAGGCTTGCTGTTTTGTCATCATCATTAGAGTTTGATAACCTGTTAAAAAATCTGAACCGGCGCTTTAAACCGGTTTTCCCTCTTCGAACCGTTTTTTTGCAACCAGATTTCTCATCGCATACTAGTTTTACCTATGCGAACACACTATTTATTTGTCATAATATGCACAACGAACACGCACGCACATGCGCACACATCCCACACACACATACACAATAAAGAAATTTATGACACACGCACACTCAACTTCACAGTCAGTCAAAATCAAAGCCATACACCACCACAAACGATAAACAGAAAAAAGTTAAGCACCCCTTAGCTATTACAAGGCTACCATTATTCCGTTATAAGCAGGGTTGAAGCAGTCATCCAGGCACAGGGAGGAAACACACGCTACTGAACTTTGATTTGCCAAATGAGTTTTGGACACTCCTCATGACGTTTTCCCACAATAATTAACTTTTCAGATAGCCATATGAAATTGTTACATTGATAATTAAACATGGTATTTTTTTTATTTGAACATGACAACCCTTTTTGTTTCAGAATATCAGAATGCATTTGTAAAACCATACATTAAATTATGCGTTTTCTTATAGTCAGATAGTCAAACTTTCATTTACCAATCAATGTTGTTTCATTCTTTATTGATTATTTGCAATAAATCTCGATTTCATCTCATCTACGGCAAAAAAGTGGTGGGGTGCTTAACTTTCTTCTTTGTGTATAGAAACAGCTACTCTTGGTTTGCAAACACCCAATCTGCGCAAGAGAATCTGTGTTCCTCAGTTTTTCGAAAAGAATGCGTTATTCTAGTAAAAAACTTTATCTTTCAGTTTGCAGTTAAGAAAAACCGAGTTCACAGCAACTCGAACCGTTTTTTCGAACAGCGAAAGTTTAGCACCGAGGTTTTTCGAGTTCAGAACCGTTTTTTTCCATCCACTTCTAATCGTCATCGTCATTGTTCTTGCTACCATCATCATCACAGTCACTGTTATAATGATTGTTGTTGTTGTTGCTGTTGTTGTTGTGCAAACTTGTGACCATTGAGTGCTGTTGTATGTTTCGCGAGTGTTGTCGTTATCGTTGAATCCAAAATCATCATTATATTCTGCACATGTATGTGTGTTCACTACATTATAGATGAAATAAAATCAAAGCTTCTTTGCAACCTACAGACCTGCCACATTCTGAAAATGGAAAATAGAGGAGCGAGAATCTAGGGGCTGACATTGGCCCCCCAGTAAAATCCATTGCCACTTCGAAATGTGCGGCCTTTTCTTTTGTTCTTCAAACATTCAGTCGTTTTTGTCAGTTTGAGATCCTTTTTAGAGTAAGAAATATTGACCATTGTGAATTTGAGATCAATTTTAGAGAAAGAAATATTGACCAATCTATAATATTTGTTGGTTATTTAGCCTGAGATTGGCCTATGCTTCGAAGTAGCCCCTCACTGTCTCATGCTGACCCGTAGATGTCCATTAGCTGGTGCTTTGAATGCTTGCTCTTATATGTCGCAGAAGCTGGTGCTTCACAGATGCATGCCTTAGATGTCCATTAGCTGGGCTTTGAATGCATGCTCTTTGCGTTGTGAAATTGAGTGGAAAATGTATAGGTAAAGACGAGTTTAAAATATAGGAGCTGGGAGGTTTTCAAGAGGAGCTAGGAGCACTGCTCAACATATCTGAGCTGCTCCTCTGAAAACATGGGTCAAGTTGCAGGTCTGAACATATTAAGTGTTTATGCTAGATGCGTTTTTTTCTTTTTCATTTCTTGTAATGAATTGTTGATGATGTCACGTCAACTTATATTATCGATAATAGCTTATTGGCAACCCTGACAGATGAGTTTTTTTCAGAAACACATCCAGATTCAAACCAGAAAGACAGCCTTTTCAAGCAGATCATGAACACTCACTTTGTGGTTAGAAGCGTTTTCCTGTTTTGGGTTGTGGCACGTAAAAACGCACGGAGCTATTTCCTTTGTTGTGAGCGAAACTCGCCCCACCCCTTTTTTTTTTATGGTAAACCGTGATAAAATGTGTGTTAAAAAATAAATAAATAAAAGGATTGTATTGTGTGAACATTTTGCGTGCAAATGTTTTGGTCTAGACCTGTATGCGGCCATTAGAAAATAGAAGGTACGTGCCTTCTCTTTCAGTGAAGGAATTTGACTTCCAGCACCTCTGCCAAGGAGTGACGTGCCGATTTGACAGTTTGATTGTATAGGAAACCGAAGCAAAGTGAGTGTTGTGATCTCTGTACAGGGTGTTTTTTCTGGTGGATCTCGACGTTTTCTTACAAAATGCCCGTTCTACAACCTCCGCCTTTCATTTAATTGCCTTTTAATTTTTTGTTCGCATTTGCATCTTTTTCAGTGATGTACTGTTCGTAAGCGACTAAGCAGATTTATCTGGACGAGATCGCCATGGAAAGCATGGATAAACTGTGTGTGTGGGTGTTGTGTGAGCGAGGGTTGGGGGGTGGAAAGATAGAGACCGATGTTGTGTGTGTGTGTGAGAGTTAACAGGTGGTAGGGAGAGGAGTTAGTGTGTGTGTGAGGAGGGAGAAAGTGTACCATCCATTTGTATTGTTTTGTGAAGAGTGTGTGTGTGTGTGGAGAGAGAGAGAAAATGACAGTGAATGTGTGTGTGTGTGGGAGAGCAGTGAGAGAGAGAAGAGAGAAGACAGTGTGTGTGTGTGTGTGGAGAAGAGAGAAAGTGCACAATAATCTTTGGGGGTAAATTACAACATTTCATCGTTTGAACTTAGAAAAAAAAAGTGGTTTCTCATTGACTGTGGAGTCTATATACTCTGTTTCGTGGTGTTTTAAAAACGGTTCATTTACATGAAGAAAAAATGAATGTGTTCTCTGACAATAAAATGACTAAAGGACTTTGTGTCGCTGACTTGCATTGTGAGACCCATTTCTGCAATCGTCCGGTGAAATTGAAAAACCTCCGATCTCAATTTTGGTAGTTTTCACAAAAATATAAAATAACTTTTAAAAATTAACCGCGCTGACCACAATTGATTAACTATGATGAATAAATAATGTTGTTTAAGACATTGCGAGTTCAGTCCCTGCATTTGGTTAAAAGTACTGTTTTTTTTTTGTTAGTCCTTGAAAAGAACGAAGATACTATTGTTTTTGTTCTTAACTAGATCTGAATTTGGGACTTGCGTAGCCTTTTCGTCCTATTTTCATAACCTCATTTACCCAAGATAGAAAATCGTTTGAGATACGAGCTTTTGGTGGAATGTGGCGGGAAATATGATAGAGCTGACTATGTATCTAACTAAAAATTTTTTAAATCGAGTTACGATGTTTTTGAATTTCACCGACAATGTGCACTGTTGTTTTTGTGCGCCAGTCGGTCGTTTCCGACCATGACCGCCAGATAGCAGTGGGGGACAGGTATAACATTGCTTGCCTCTGTTTCAATGCTGTCCATTCATCTAGTTCTGCCTAGCTCTCTGATGCTGGTTCACCTGTACTCACCCTCCAGGTCTCTCTTGTTCCTGTTTCTGACAAACTTATTCTTTCAATTCCTCTTACCCACACTAAGACATAATAATGGTGAACGGTCATCATTTTCTTTCAGCGCCCCTTCTGTCTGGAACACCCTACCGTGTGAACTTCGTTCTGCTAAATCCGTCCACTCTTTCAAAACCGCTCTTAAAACTCCCCTCTTCCGGCAATACCTCTGATTACCGAATTCCTTTGTCCTGTTTCCTGCCTTAAAACTATGTCGCCCCACAATGTGGGTCCAGTGGTGGGTGTGCGCGTTATTTGGTGTTTTGTGCGTGCCGTGCGTGTATTTGTGGCTGTGTGATATGTTTGCATGAATGTTTGGTGGATAAGTTGATTATTGTAAGTATCTTATTTATGATCTATGTATTTATTTAAACAACTTGTGTAGGGCCGTGAGCGTCAATAAGAGAAAGGGAGGCGCTCTGATGGAAATGTTGGTTAGTATTGTATTCTTATTCCGGCATGGCAGGGGCTAGAAATTTGTTTGCGAACCAGACTCTATTTACTCTACTCAGAGTCTCCCGACTCGTGCAAGATCAAAACTGGGGTCCCCAGGGAACTCGCTTCACTTACAGTGCAGAAGGTCTTAGAGGCGGGATAGAGGGTCCTAGTGGCTTTGTGAATGCTAAAAAGAGTTTTTCCTCTGCATCTTTTGGACCCCCCTGCACATTCTTTTAGAGAGTCATTTAGAATTTTAGTACTTCATAGAAAAAGAACCCCAAATGGGTCCCTGGGAGTCCCTGGTACTCTCTTTTCGAGTAGTATTCTACTTAATTTGGACCTCTACTACTCTTCAAATTTGAAGAATAATGCTCTAATTACTCATTTTCTGTGAACATTGTTTGATGGTTTAATTAGATGAAGAGAACTACAAGTTTTGAAGACAAAAAATGCTCATTTCAGCAATCCAGACGACTCCAAGACTTGTGTAGGGGGTAAACAGGTCTGCATACAGTGTGAACGTCCCTCATAAGAACCCCTCCCTTATAAGACCTCCAAAATCATTCAATATGAGGTCTTATATGGGAGGGGTCTTTTTTAGGGAGGTGTACTTTAATACTTACAATTGAAGGGCAATGTCTCAGAGAAGTAGGTCTTATGTGGGAGGCCGTCTTATATGGGAGTTCTTATAAAGGAGTACTATCCTATTATCTGTTTACTGACATTCTTCAACAGATGGGGATTCACAGCTCTCGAGGACCGTGAGTTTCCATACAAGTGGAAACCTCCTTTATAAGACGCTTCAAAAACTCATCCAACTTGTTGGTCTTACAAGAGAGGGGTCTTGTAAAGAGAGGTAGATTGTAATACTTACAAATAAGTGCAATTACACAGAGAATTAGGGTCGTTATATGGGGAGGGGAGGTCTTATACAGGAAGTTCCAATGTACTGTAGAAGAAGGGCGATGTCTCAGAGAAGTATGTCTTATGTGGGAGAGGGAGTCTTATAATAGGGAGGTTATTACAATGGAGGCTCATCACTGTAGTGGAGATGCCTTGCCCTGGTAACATCCCTCAATCTCCCCTGCCTAAGGGATTCACAACAGACAATCTGTACTGGAGTTTGAGGAACTGTAGTCCCCAAGGCCAACCCATTTCCTTTTGGTTTTTCCAAAAGAGACTAAACTGTACCGTGATTTTCCATTACTGTAGAAAATCATCTATTGTACATATCTCATGTTGCTGTTGGCCTCTACTACTGGCTAACGTCAGCCAATGACAAAAGCCGTTTGAGCAAAGGGGCTTTGTTGTGCGTTGTGTATAAAAAAAAGTGTGTAAAGTGAAAAACTCATCAAACAAAGCCTATCTTCTTCTTCTTCTCCTTCTTCTCATTCTCCTTCTTCTTCTTCTCCTCTCTCCTCCTCCTTCTCCTTCTTCTTCTTCTTCTCCTTCTTCTTTCTTCTTCTCTCTTCTTCTCCTTCTCCTTCCTTCTTCTTCTTCTTCTTCTTCTCCTGCTCCTTTTTCGTGACGTCATTGTTCTTCTTCTTCTCTTCTCCATTCTTCTTCTTCTTCTCCTTCTTCTTCTTCTTCTTCTTCTTCTTCTCCGTTCGTCTTCTTCTCCTTCTTCTTCTTCTTCTCCTTCTTCTTCTCTCCTTCTTCTTCTTCTTCTTCTTCTATCCGGCTCAGACAGTTTTCCTGTCAATTCTGAGTGCAGATGTGTTATGCTGCCGTAATGCACCTAACTAAGAAACACTTAGGCCCCAGCAAGTCCGCCTTCGGCTGGAGGAAATCTGTTTGAAAGCGTTACTTGAAATAAGGCAGGGAGAATGGACCGGTAAGGCGAGAAAGATAGTAGATGACAGTAAGCAAAGGGAAAAGGCGAAGTCCAAAGAGAGTGACAGATTAAAGGAAGTTACAAGCACAGAACTTCCAGAAGTTGTTGGAACTATTTATACAAGAAGTGCCCCCCGTATCCCCACGGAGAGACAAAGTCAAAAAACATTAGCATTGCCGATTAGGCAGCAACACAATGGGGCCGTGGGTTGATGCCTCCGTGCCTCACTATAGATACAAATGATAATGATAATAATTGATAGCTTTTCTATTGCGCCTTTCTATAATTATTTTACGCTCAAGGCGCTTCCATTCACTGATACACCCGCAGCCACGCAAGACATTATCACCCAATCATTCACACAGGTACAAGATCAAGAAGGAAACATTAACCAACCGAATTATGAGCTTTGAAAGTAGTGAGTCTTGTGTTTAGCTTTGAAAGTAGAAATAGTTGGCTCATGGCGGAGATCGACTGGGAGGTATTTCCAAACAGCAGGGGCACTGAAAGTGAAATTGCGGTCACCAAATGATTTTTAGATTTTTTTTTGGAACTTTCAGAAGTTTTGTTTTTGAGGACCTGAGTGAGCGGGAAGGGGTGTAGGTTTGAAGAGCACTGTAGAGGTAAGGCGGGAGGGTCTGTTCAAAGTGACGGAATGATGGGACTGCCAGCTTATACTGAAGGCGGGACTGTACAGGGAGCCAATGGGGCTCCTTCAGAAGTGGCGTGACGTGATCACACTTGCGCTGGACGACCCCTCCCCCTCCGGCCAGTCTCTCAATCCCCGTGGGAATACCGGTTGTGTCTTTCCTAAAAATAGTTCCCCTATCTTCTGGAAGTTCTGTGCTTGTAACTTCCTCCTGTCACTTTCTTTGACTCTGCCTTTTTTTCCCTTTTGCTTTCTATCATCTACTGACGTTTTGCCCGGACCCGATTCTCCTGCCTTTTTTCCAAAAGCCTCTTCCAATCTTTTGAGCTCCTCTCCGAAATCGGAATTTGTTGGTTGTACGCAGCGGGGAGACCAGTGAAAGCTGAAAACTGGACACGTACGTACCTTACTCATTGTGGCATTATGGCCTGGGAATCACAGAATAGGAAGGGCACCAAGTCCTCTGGTTGGGTACAGTGGAACCTCCCTTATAATACCTTCATAAATCGTCCAAATTGAGGTTTTATAAGGGAGGGGTCTTATTAGGGATGTAATTTTAATACTTACAAAGAAGGACGAAATTTCTCAGAGTCATAGGTCTTACTCGAAGCAAAAGACCCCAACAGCCCGTATGAAAACGCCGGTACATATATCGAATTGTATATTCGAAGTAGGTTCTTATGTGGGAGGGCGTCTTCTAAAGGAGGTTCGCACTGTATTATTGTTGTGCTCTGCAGGACTCGTCAGCTTCAGCTAATCACGACCAGGTGTGAGACGATACAGACAGAGGGAGAGAGAGATATACATCGGGGAGAGAGTGACGAGAGTGAGGGAGAGAGAGACGAGGGGACAGAGAGAGACGGGAGGGAGAGAGACATGGAGAGAGGAGAGAGAGACAGCGGAGAGTGAGAGAGACAGAGTGAGAGGGAGAGAGGGAGGGAGAGAGAAAGAGGGAGAGAGAGAGACAAGAGAGGAGAGACATGAGAGACATGGGGAGAGAGCGAGACAGAGTGAGAGAGAAAGGAGAGAGGGATATACAGGGAGATAGAGAGACAAGAGGGGGAGACAGAGGGATAGAGAGAAACAGAGGGAGGAGAGAGAGAAAGAGGTAGAGTAGCCAGTGAGAAGAGAGGAGACGGAGGTGGAGAGAGCGATAGGGAGAGATAGACAGGGAAGAGAGAGACTCCCAGAGGTGAGAGAGTGAGAGGGGAAGAGAGACAGAGGGTGAGATAGACAGGTAGAGAGAGAGACAGAGGAGAGGAGAGATGACAGATGGAGAGAGAGAGAGATAGCAGAGGCAGAGAGAGAGAAGAGGGTGAGAGAACGAGGGAGAGATAGACAGGGAGAGAGAGAGACAGAGGGAGAGCGAGAGACAGAGAAAGAGCGAGAGACAGAGGCGAGAGAGATAGAAAGTAATGAGAAACGGGATAGGAGAGAGAGACAGAGGGAGAGAGAGAAAGAGCGGGAGAGCTAGAAAACAGGGAGGGGATAGGATAGACGGGAGAGAGAGACCGATGGATAGATAGACATGAGGAAGATAGACAGAGAAAGACGGGAAGATAGACAGGGAATAGAGAGAGACAGAGTGGAGAAGAGAGGGATAGAGAGAGACCAGAGGTGAAGAGAGAGGAGATCAGAGGGAGAGGAGAATAAGGGAGAAAGATAGACAACAGAACATGAGGGGGAGACAGAGAGAGAGACGTATGGGAGAGACGAGGGACAGAGGAGACAGATTAGAGTGAGAGAGACAGAGGGGAGAGACAGAGGAGAGAGAGAGAGGGGAGTTAGAGAGAGAGACAGAGGGAGAGAGAGACGGTGAGAGACAGAATGGAGAGAGAGAGAGACCTAGAGAGAGAGAGAGAGAGAGACAATCATGAGTATATCTTCCTTCATAACCCGGATAATTCGAGCACAACTTCTTTTCACTGTTAAAGACCACCCGTTTATCTGATAATGTATGCATTATTAAAGACCACCAATTTGTTGATAATGTATGCATTAATTAAAGACCACCAATTTGTTGATAATGTATGCATTGTTAAAGACCACCAATTTGTTGATAATGTATGCATTGTTAAAGACCACCAATTTATTGATAATGTGTGCATTATTAAAGACCACCAATTTATTGATAATGTATGCATTATTAAAGACCACCAATTTATTGATAATGTATGCATTAAAGACCACCAATTTATTGATAATGTATGCATTATTAAAGACCACCAATTTATTGATAATGTATGCATTATTAAAGGCACACCAATTTATTGATAATGTATGCATTATTAAAGACACACCCAATTTATTGATAATGTGTGCATTATTAAAGACCACCAATTTATTCACATACATGCAAACATCTACATTTTCCAAATATCTGACACCCATTATTTCGCAATATTTATTAAGCAAGTTTTTAAATGTTTAGGGAAGACGGGGTAAAAAGCGCATGGGTGGGTAAGAAGCCCACCCCAGTTATTTCATGAAATGAAGCTAATTTCAGTCATATTTTGCCCATGAGACGAACGCTAAATGTCTGATAGCACTCGTCTCATGGGCAAATTTGGACTGAAATTTTCTTTATTGCATGAGATAATTGACATGGGATTCTTAACCGCCCATGGGCATTTTACCCCGTCTTACCCTAACTACAGTGCGCTTCAAACTTATAGAACCCAACAGCAACAACACACAAACACACGCACACACATACACCACCACCACCACCTTCAACAACCATAACAACAACAACAGCAACAACCAAACGTTCTCGCAATGTCAGAGCAAAACAAACAATCAGAAATGTTTTCTCCATTCAGTGCTTATTGGCTCCTGTAAAATCAACATATCTGCGTTTGTGAACAAATCTCATGAAAATCAAAGACATTGTCGTTTTTGTTTCAAAGCTTTTTAATGAATGAATCAACCCAAGCAAACATATACATGCATTTAACATTCAGCACACCTCAGGCAGGGATACAGGGGGTCACACCTCAGGCAGGGATACAGGGGGTCACACCTCAGGCAGGGACACAGGGGGTCACACCTCAGGCAGGGATACAGGGGGTCACACCTCAGGCAGGGACACAGGGGGTCACACCTCAGGCAGGGATACAGGGGGTCACACAGGGGGTCACACCTCAGGCAGGGATAACAGGGGGTCACACCTCAGGCAGGGATACAGGGGGTAACAACTCATGCCAGATACAAGGGGGTCACACCTCAGGCAGGGATACAGGGGGTCACACCTCAGGCAGGGATAGAGGGGGTCACACCTCAGGCAGGGACAGAGGGGGTCGCACCTCAGGGCAGGGTCACACCTCAGGCAGGGGTCACACCTCAGGGATACAGGGGGTAACACCTCAGGCAGGGATACAGGGGGTCACACCTCAGGCAGGGATACAGGGGGTAACACCTCAGGGGGATACAGGGGGTCACACCTCAGGGACACAGGGGAACTCAGGCAGGGATAGAGGGGGTCACACCTCAGGCAGGGATAGAGGGGGTCACACCTCAGGCAGGGATAGAGGGGGTCACACCTCAGGCAGGGATAGAGGGGGACCTCAGGCAGGGGGTCACACCTCAGGCACGGGGGGTCACACCTCAGCAGGGATACAGGGAGGTTCACACCTCAGGCAGGGATACAGGGGGTTCAGGCAGGGATACAGGGGGTCACACCTTTTCAGGCAGGGATACAGGGGGTCACACCTCAGGCAGGGATAGAGGGGGTCACACCTCAGGCAGGGATAGAGGGGGTCACAGGCAGGGATAGAGGGGGTCACACCTCAGGCAGGGATAGATGTTCAGGCAGGGATAGAGGGGGTCACACCTGTCACACCTCAGACAGGGATTGTCACACCTCAGGCAGGGATACAGGGGGTTTTGGCAGGGACACGGAGGCAATTTGCTGTCACACCTTTGCGGACACCTCCCATCCCTGATATAAAAACCATTAGAATGGCTAAATTTAGTTAATTTGTTTTTGTTTTTTCGGCGGAAAAGCAATCGGAAATTTGCTGTTTTTTCCCATCCCTGATACCTCCATTCCTTCTTCAACTTGACAAAGACAGACAGAGGAGCAATGAAGAAATTAATCAGTAAATAAATCATTCAAATAGAGACACAGATAAACTTAATAAGAGGGAGAACAAATCGTAAAGAAGAAAGAAACAACAGTGAAACCAGAGGCACTGGAGTTATAGTGAGGCGCGTTATAAAGACATGAATGGTATGTATCTGCGGAAAGGGTCACAGGGGAAAATGGCGAACATCTTTTTATCAAAGTAAACCCAGAGGCACTGGAGTTGTAGTGAGGCGCGTTATAAAGACATGAATGGTATGTATCTGCGGAAAGGGTCACAGGGGGAAATGGCGAACATCTTTTTATCAAAGTAAACCCAGAGGCACTGGAGTTATAGTGAGGCGCGTTATAAAGACAGGAATGGTATGTATCTGTGGAAAGGGTCACAGGGGAAAATGGCGAACATCTTTTTATCTAAATATACATTAAAAAAAGAAAAGCACTCATATATTTACCAAAGCATTAGCCATTAACCACATTGTCTTGAACTGAACAATATTGTATCGATACCTTGGCAATGAATACAACCCCTTTCTCAATTAATTATATAAGTCACAAACCATAATAAAGAACATTGTTTCTTCAGTCAGAAGCCCCCAACTGTTTAACATGATTCACTACCAATAAAGAAGATTGTGTCTACAAAATAAAGCAGCCAACTGCATAACATAATTAACTAATTCACTACCAATAAAGAAGACTGTTTCTACAATCAACTGTTTAACATAATTCACTAATTCACTACCAATAAAGAAGACTTTCTACATTCAATAAAGCAGCCAACTGCATAACATGATTCACTAATTCACTGCCAATAAAGAAGACTGTTTCTACAATCAACTGTTTAACATAATTCACTAATTCACTACCAATAAAGAAGATTGTTTCAACTAATAAAAAGCAGTCAATTGTTTAACACGATTTACTAATTCACTACCAATAAAGAAGATTGTTTCAACTAATAAAAAGCAGTGAATTGTTTAACACGATTTACTAATTCACTACCAATAAAGAAGATTGTTTCAACTAATAAAAAGCAGTCAATTGTTTAACACGATTTACTAATTCACTACCAATAAAGAAGATTGTTTCAACTAATAAAAAGCAGTGAATTGTTTAACACGATTTACTAATTCACTACCAATAAAGAAGATTGTTTCAACTAATAAAAAGCAGTGAATTGTTTAACACGATTTACTAATTCACTACCAATAAAGAAGATTGTTTCAACTAATAAAAAGCAGTGAATTGTTTAACACGATTTACTAATTCACTGCCAATAGAAGATTGTTTCAACTAATAAAAAGCAGTCAATTGTTTCACACTATTTACTAATTCACTACCAATAAAGAAGATTGTTTCAACTAATAAAAAGCAGTCAATTGTTTAACACGATTTACTAATTCACTACCAATAAAGAAGATTGTTTCAACTAATAAAAAGCAGTGAATTGTTTAACACGATTTACTAATTCACTGCCAATAACGAAGATTGTTTCAACTAATAAAAAGCAGTCAATTGTTTAACACGATTTACTAATTCACTACCAATAAAGAAGATTGTTTCAACTAATAAAAAGCAGTGAATTGTTTAACACGATTTACTAATTCACTACCAATAACGAAGATTGTTTCAACTAATAAAAAGCTCAATTGTTTAACACGATTTACTAATTCACTGCCAATAACGAAGATTGTTTCAACTAATAAAAAGCAGTGAATTGTTTAACACGATTTACTAATTCACTGCCAATAACGAAGATTGTTTCAACTAATAAAAAGCAGTCAATTGTTTAACACGATTTACTAATTCACTACCAATAAAGAAGATTGTTTCAACTAATAAAAAGCAGTGAATTGTTTAACACGATTTACTAATTCACTACCAATAAAGAAGATTGTTTCAACTAATAAAAAGCAGTGAATTGTTTAACACGATTTACTAATTCACTACCAATAAAGAAGATTGTTTCAACTAATAAAAAGCAGTGAATTGTTTAACACGATTTACTAATTCACTACCAATAAAGAAGATTGTTTCAACTAATAAAAAGCAGTGAATTGTTTAACACGATTTACTAATTCACTGCCAATAACGAAGATTGTTTCAACTAATAAAAAGCAGTCAATTGTTTAACACGATTTACTAATTCACTGCCAATAAAGAAGATTGTTTCAACTAATAAAAAGCAGTCAATTGTTTAACACGATTTACTAATTCACTGCCAATAACGAAGATTGTTTCAACTAATAAAAAGCAGTCAATTGTTTAACACGATTTACTAATTCACTACCAATAAAGAAGATTGTTTCAACTAATAAAAAGCAGTCAATTGTTTAACACGATTTACTAATTCACTGCCAATAACGAAGATTGTTTCAACTAATAAAAAGCAGTCAATTGTTTAACACGATTTACTAATTCACTACCAATAAAGAAGATTGTTTCAACTAATAAAAAGCAGTCAATTGTTTAACACGATTTACTAATTCACTGCCAATAAAGATTGTTTCTACACTCATCTGTTTAACATGATTCATTAATTCACTGCCAATAAAGAAGATTTATTTAAAGAAAATAAATCTGTCAACTGCTTGATATGATTTACAGAAATCACTGCCAATGGTCTGTTATTTTGTTAAGGGTGTGCACCTCATGAAAGCCAAAAGGACATCTTGTGCACTTCTAGACAAAAGTGCTCCACATTTTCTGAGGTGGTGTATCACCAAGAGAGGAAGACGTCCATGCGTAATATTATTGCTGACGTGTATTTGACGTACGGTCTTCAAATCCGATATTTCTTTCAGGGGCCATATCTTTCACATCGTTAGACTTAGCCGGCAACACATAGACACGGAAGTTACGCATGGGGAAACCATCAATAATGAAAAGAAAGACGGGGGGAATGGGGATTAGGAGAAACATGGACACATGCGCTTATTTTTTTCCTTCTTTCTTTTACATATTGATGGCTTCCGCACAGGAAATATGGATGTAGTATGTATGTACGCGTACAGTCTTCAAACTTGGTGTGCGAGTGCATTGGCTTGCAATACAAGAACTGATAAATACCTTGACAGTCATGACAGGGTTTTGTCTTCTTCACAATATAACATTGTAATCATCACGCACTTGGAAATCATTGGCGCTTTTCTTTCCCCCATACACAACGTTCACTTTATAAATCACTTCAAAGAGCATGAAGCTTTGTCATCAATGCACACCATTGTCATGGTGAATCACTTCAAAGTGCATGAAGCTTTGTCATCAATGCACACCATTGTCATGGTGAATCACTTCAAAGAGCATGAAGCTTTGTAATCAATGCACACCATTGTCATGGTAAATCACTTCAAAGTGCATGAAGCTTTGTAATCAACGCACACCATTGTCATGGTAAATCACTTCAAAGTGCATGAAGCTTTGTCATCAACGCACACCATTGTCATGGTAAATCACTGTCATGGTAAACCACTTCATTGTCATGATAAAAGCATTTCATGATAAATCACTTCATTGCATGATAAACACCATTGTCATGGTAAATCACTTCACTGTCATGATAAATGACTTCATTGTCATGATAAATGACTTCATTGTCATCACTTCATTGTCATGATAAATCACACCATTGTCATGGTAAATCACTTCATTGTCATGATAAATCACTCCATTGTCATGATAAATCACTTCATTGTCATGATAAATCACACCATTGTCATGATAAATCACTTCATTGTCATGATAAATCACTCCATTGTCATGGTAAATCACTTCATTGTCATGGTAAAATCATTGTCTAAATCACACCATTGTCATGATAAATCACTTCATTGTCATGATAAATCACTTCATTGTCATGATAAATCACTTCATTGTCATGATAAATCACACCATTGTCATGATAAATCACTCCATTGTCATGATAAATCACTTCATTGTCATGATAAATCACTTCATCATGTCATGTCATGATAAATCACTTCATTGTCATGATAAATCACTTCATTGTCATGATAAATCACTTCATTGTCATGGTAAATCACTTCATTGTCATGATAAATCACTTCATTGTCATGATAAATCACTCCATTGTCATGGTAAATCACACCATTGTCATGATAAATCACTCCATTGTCATGATAAATCACTTCATTGTCATGATAAATCACACCATTGTCATGATAAATCACTTCATTGTCATGGTAAATCACTTCATTGTCATGATAAATCACTTCATTGTCATGGTAAATCACTTCATTGTCATGATAAATCACTCCATTGTCATGATAAATCACTTCATTGTCATGGTAAATCACTTCATTGTCATGGTAAATCACTTCATTGTCATGATAAATCACTTCATTGTCATGATAAATCACTTCATTGTCATGATAAATCACTTCATTGTCATGATAAATGACTTCATTGTCATGATAAATCACTTCATTGTCATGATAAATCACTTCATTGTCATGATAAATCACTTCATTGTCATGGTAAATCACACCATTGTCATGATAAATCACTTCATTGTCATGATAAATCACTTCATTGTCATGATAAATCACTTCATTGTCATGATAAATCACTTCATTGTCATGATAAATCACTTCATTGTCATGATAAATCACTTCATTGTCATGATAAATCACTTCATTGTCATGATAAATCACTTCATTGTCATGATAAATCACTTCATTGTCATGATAAATCACTTCATTGTCATGATAAATCACTTCATTGTCATGATAAATCACACCATTGTCATGATAAATCACTTCATTGTCATGATAAATCACTTCATTGTCATGATAAATCACTCCATTGTCATGATAAATCACTTCATTGTCATGATAAATCACTTCATTGTCATGGTAAATCACACCATTGTCATGATAAATCACTCCATTGTCATGATAAATCACTTCAAAGTTTGTGAAGCTTTGTAATCAACGCACTCCATTGTCATGCTAAATCACTTCAAACTGTGTAAAGCTTCGTAATCAATGCACACAATTGTCATGATAAATCACTTAATTGTCATGATAAATCACTTCAAAGTATATGAAGCTTTGTAATCAATGCACACCATTGTCATGATAAATCACTTCATTGTCATGATAAATCACACCACTGTCATGATAAATGACTTCATTGTCATGATAAATGACTTCATTGTCATGATAAATCACTTCATTGTCATGATAAATCACTTAGATTTACCACAGATTTGTATCCCAATATACAACGTTGTAATCAATGCACACTGGTGCTGACTGAACCTCATTTCACATGAGTAGGATTGTCTTGAAACATGTGAAACATTGTTATCCACTACACAACATTGTGCCTTTCAGCCCCTGGTGCTGACTGAACCTCATTTCACATGAGTAGGATTGTCTTGAAACATGTGAAACATTGTTATCCACTACACAATGTTGTGCCTTTCAGCCCCTGGTGCTGACTGAACCTCAATTCACATCAGTAGGATTGTCTTGCTCAACCACAAAGAGTGAAACATTGTTACCCACTACACAACGTTGTGCCTTTCAGCCCCTGGTGCTGACTGAACCTCATTTCACATCAGTAGGATTGTCTTGTTCAACCACAAAGAGTGAAACATTGTTACCCACTACACAACGTTGTCTTGTTGCATACATTGACAGTTATTGAAACTTCTTCCTCGTTACCAAATTGTCTGAAAAGCATCCTGACACGAATTCAATGAAGACTGTCCCTTTCAGCTATCTCCGTCTGACAAGTGTCCTGACATGAATTCATTGAAGACTGTCCCTTTCAGCTATCTTCTTTGACAAGTGTCCTGACATGAATTCATTGAAGACTGTCCCTTTCAGCTGTCTCCGTCTGACAAGTGTCCTGACATGAATTCAAGGAAGACTATCCATTTCAGCTATCTCAATCTGACAAGTGTCTTGATCGTCACTGAAGCTATTTTTCCCACGAAAAGGGTTCTCTGGGTTTACAGTCTGACTTGTTGAAGCTTTGTTTGCTATGTACACCACCATTTATAAAAATCAATTTGTAGTTTTTTAAGTGTTTTATTTTCTGATAAACAACTTACCCTGATAGACCCATTGAGGATAACCGCAGCTGTTCTAGAATGAACAGTGTTCTGTTTTTAAATTGTTGACAATTGTGCAATAACCGTAGCACAATTTAGTTTTCAGGAATCACACAGTTGCGTTGCACTTACAAACTCTTCATTCAAATACACAACATTGTATTCTTATAATATAACAGTTTTTATACAGTTAGTGAAGCCGTTTTCCTATGAACAGGGTTCTCTGGAAACACGTCTTGACCATCATTGAAGCTTTTGTTCAACGCACACCACAGTTTTCACAATCAGTTTACACACACATTAGAGCTTCCCTCCAACGCACCAGACTGTGTTGATAAAGGTCTGTGCACACCACAGTTTTCACAATCACTTTACACACACATTAGAGCTGCCCTCCAACGCACCAGACTGTGTTGATAAAGGTCTGTGTACACCACAGTTTTGACAATCAGTTTACAAACACATTAGAGCTGCCCTCCAACGCACCAGACTGTGTTGATAAAGGTCTGTGTACACGGTAACATTATTCACAAAATATCACTATTTCCCCATGGCAACACAGTGAGTTGTAGTCATATCATGAGTGGCCTAACACTGTGTTGCCATGGGGAAATAGAGATATTTTGTGACTGTTGTTAACCTTTACTCTGTGAACAGTCATCACCACAATCAGCGAGCACCCTATGCCACTGCACTGTCTGCGGTGATCGCTTTGTCACTGTCAGTTGGCACAACGGGTTTAGCAGTCCAAGGTCTAACTATATCCTTGTCATTAGTCACCAAAGATTTTTTTTTAAAGATTAACGGTTTAAAATGCCCCTGTCAGTTGTCACAACGGGATTAGCAGAGCAAGCTATAAAACTATTTCTTAAAACAGATTTGATATAAGTGCATGGCACGGTTTCCTCCCTTTATGTCATGAACAAATCACAGCAAAGCTGATTGTCAAATATTCAACGCCTTTGACATTTGAAACATCTTTGAAATAAGAAAATCATTAAAATGTACAATTCAGGAGAGAAAACATTCAATGAGGCATACTTTAACTGTACAATGGTAAAATGAATATTGTCTGAGAATGGATTCAGCTAGTCATGACACGAATGAGATCTTGCCGTGGAAAACATGGAAGGGGGACACTGAACACTGAACACTGTGGTTCTGGTCCTGGTCCTGGTTCTGGTCCTGGTTCTGGTCCTGGTTCTGGTCCTGGTTCTGGTTCTGGTTCTGGTTCTGGTTCTATACGTCGAAGGAGCCTATGAAGGCTATGTACTCGACGTAACTGGGAGAGCGCACTGAGAATTGAAATATAAAATCCTTTTTTTTCTCCTTTTTTTATAAATAAAACTGTCTTTGTTTTACTGTCTGGTGGTGTTGACAGCTTTTTAAGAGTTGACCATAGGCCTTTTCGCAGTATCCGGGCTGGACCAATCCGGCTAGCGTAGCGCTCACCGGGGACGAACCCCGACCGGCACAGCTCCTGCCCTTCATTTACCACTACTTTGACCTATGGCCCCTAATTCCCTATTTTAATCTTTAGTTGGTGCAGGCCCCGAAGGTGAACCGCCTGGTGCTGATGGTGCTGCGCTGGCGGGGCCTGCTGCGATGGCTTCGTCGGTCAGTGGATTCCACTCCGTCACCGTTCTTACAGAGAAGGACATCAAGGTGAAGGGGGACAGGGCAGAGAATGGTAATCTGTAAACAATTTATACAACAATTAAAGAAATAGAGACGTTTTAATTTAGAATGAATAACAACAGCCTTTAGTACCAAAAGGATAAATTAAATAAACAGAAAGTGACAGAGTTGGTGGAAGGTGGGGTTGGGGGTGGGGGGTGGAGTGAGGGGGGGTGGGGGTGCAGAGGAAATAAAAACTGTGAAATCCAGAGAAACGATAAGGTTTTATTTGAAACAGTGAAAGAGGAAATTTGAAACAGTGAAAGAGGAAATCAGAAAGAAAAGGGTAGAAAAGAAACCCACAGCATAGACACAGATCAGCAGTAGGTGTACAAAGGGGGAAAACACAGTATAGACACAGATCAGCAGTAGGTGTACAAAGGGGGAAAACACAGTATAGACACAGATCAGCAGTAGGGGTACAAAGGGGGAAAACACAGTATAGACACAGATCAGCAGTAGGTGTACAAAGGGAGAAAACACAGTATAGACACAGATCAGCAGTAGGGGTACAAAGGGTGAAAACACAGTATAGACACAGATCAGCAGTAGGGGTACAAAGGGGGAAAACACAGTATAGACACAGATCAGCAGTAGGTGTACAAAGGGGGAAAACACAGTATAGACACAGATCAGCAGTAGGGGTACAAAGGGGGAAAACACAGTATAGACACAGATCAGCAGTAGGGGTACAAAGGGGGAAAACACAGTATAGACACAGATCAGCAGTAGGGGTACAAAGGGGGAAAACACAGTATAGACACAGATCAGCAGTAGGTGTACAAAGGGGGAAAACACAGTATAGACACAGATCAGCAGTAGGGGTACAAAGGGGGAAAACACAGTATAGACACAGATCAGCAGTAGGTGTACAAAGGGGGAAAACACAGTATAGACACAGATCAGCAGTAGGGGTACAAAGGGGGAAAACACAGTATAGACACAGATCAGCAGTAGGGGTACAAAGGGAGAAAACACAGTATAGACACAGATCAGCAGTAGGGGTACAAAGGGGGAAAACACAGTATAGACACAGATCAGCAGTAGGGGTACAAAGGGGGAAAACACAGTATAGACACAGATCAGCAGTAGGGGTACAAAGGGGGAAAACACAGTATAGACACAGATCAGCAGTAGGGGTACAAAGGGGGAAAACACAGTATAGACACAGATCAGCAGTAGGGGTACAAAGGGGGAAAACACAGTATAGACACAGATCAGCAGTAGGGGTACAAAGGGGAAAAACACAGTATAGACACAGATCAGCAGTAGGGGTACAAAGGGTGAAAACACAGTATAGACACAGATCAGCAGTAGGGGTACAAAGGGGGAAAACACAGTATAGACACAGATCAGCAGTAGGGGTACAAAGGGGGAAAACACAGTATAGACACAGATCAGCAGTAGGGGTACAAAGGGAGAAAACACAGTATAGACACAGATCAGCAGTAGGGGTACAAAGGGGGAAAACACAGTATAGACACAGATCAGCAGTAGGGGTACAAAGGGGGAAAACACAGTATAGACACAGATCAGCAGTAGGGGTACAAAGGGAGAAAACACAGTATAGACACAGATCAGCAGTAGGGGTACAAAGGGGGAAAACACAGTATAGACACAGATCAGCAGTAGGGGTACAAAGGGAGAAAACTCAGTATAGACACAGATCAGCAGTAGGGGTACAAAGGGGGAAAACCCAGTATAGACACAGATCAGCAGTAGGGGTACAAAGGGGGAAAACACAGTATAGACACAGATCAGCAGTAGGGGTACAAAGGGGGAAAACACAGTATAGACACAGATCAGCAGTAGGGGTACAAAGGGGGAAAACCCAGTATAGACACAGATCAGCAGTAGGGGTACAAAGGGAGAAAACCCAGTATAGACACAGATCAGCAGTAGGGGTACAAAGGGGGAAAACACAGTATAGACACAGATCAGCAGTAGGGGTACAAAGGGAGAAAACACAGTATAGACACAGATCAGCAGTAGGGGTACAAAGGGGGAAAACACAGTATAGACACAGATCAGCAGTAGGGGTACAAAGGGAGAAAACACAGTATAGACACAGATCAGCAGTAGGGGTACAAAGGGAGAAAACCCAGTATAGACACAGATCAGCAGTAGGGGTACAAAGGGAGAAAACCCAGTATAGACACAGATCAGCAGTAGGGGTACAAAGGGAGAAAACACAGTATAGACACAGATCAGCAGTAGGGGTACAAAGGGGGAAAACCCAGTATAGACACAGATCAGCAGTAGGGGTACAAAGGGAGAAAACACAGTATAGACACAGATCAGCAGTAGGTGTACAAAGGGGGAAAACACAGTATAGACACAGATCAGCAGTAGGGGTACAAAGGGGGAAAACACAGTATAGACACAGATCAGCAGTAGGGGTACAAAGGGAGAAAACACAGTATAGACACAGATCAGCAGTAGGTGTACAAAGGGGGAAAACACAGTATAGACACAGATCAGCAGTAGGGGTACAAAGGGGGAAAACACAGTATAGACACAGATCAGCAGTAGGGGTACAAAGGGAGAAAACACAGTATAGACACAGATCAGCAGTAGGGGTACAAAGGGAGAAAACCCAGTATAGACACAGATCAGCAGTAGGGGTACAAAGGGAGAAAACCCAGTATAGACACAGATCAGCAGTAGGGGTACAAAGGGAGAAAACCCAGTATAGACAAAGATCAGCACAAAGGGACAAAAAAAACAAAAACAAAACAACAACAAACAGACAAAAAAAAAGAAAAGAAAAATAGGGACAGTAAAATGTATAAAAAAATGGAGGTAAAATTGAAGGAATGTGAAAGTGTTCCAGTGAGACGCACCACCGTGACGAACTGCCTGTGTGTTGGTTTCATTCGACGATACAGACAAAACTGGTGGACCTGGCAGCGGACCATAGGCTATCATCAGTTCCCATCGCGATCACCACTGCCCTCTCCAGGCCCCGGACGTTACTGGAGTCTGTCACGATGAGTTCGTCAGTGAGGGCCAGGGCCAGCTCACGTGCATCATCAGCACTGGGGGGATTTGACACCGCCCTCACGTTGTGATGTTGTTGAAGACGATGTACAAAGATATTGGCATCCTGTGCTTTAGGAAGGTGAGAACAGAGGATCCAGCTGTCCCTGTACTGAGGGTGATCTGAAAACAAAGTGACCAGGGCCTGTATTCACGTTGAGATAGCATGAGACTTAGCATGATGCTAATTTAGAAGCTCTTCCAATGTCCTTCTGGATTTAATAGGCACTTTTGGAAGAGCTTCTAAGTTAGCATGATGCTAAGTCTCATGCTATCTCAACGTGAATACAGGCCCAGGATGACACGGCGTCACTGTACACATCCACCATGGAGACACTGTGACAATGTGGCCCGCGCGTCCCCACTCTCTCATCTACACCCCCCCCCCTTCTCTATTTCACCCCGCCACATTAATTACAATTCAGGAACTACACAGAGTCGCCAATCCTTAGGCGCTATCCCTTTGAACCCTGGTTGCCTCCCTTGTCTTCTAGCTTGTGACACCCACAATCAACATCTCTTTCATTCACGTATTTCCCTTCCGATCACGAGAGTGACACTGCCCTTTGAAGAAGTCTTGACACTAGCGCGTCAGGCAGGATAGGAATTTTAGGCATGTGATGATGATGTAATAATATGCGCGTGACTGTTGTCTCCTGACTTGTCAACGGCTAGTAGCCAATCATAGGCCCTCGGGTGTTTAAAATTAAAGGGGGATTTGAATAGTGGAGGAAAGCCGCCTAACCATTATCGTGCTCACAAGTCTTCCTAAACCTGGCTGAAGCAACATTGCAGAATCAGCCTCTCTCCCAGCCAGTCATATTAGCCCCACTCGTGAGTATTATAGAACGTGGCAGGGGTGTAAAATAAGTGATTGAGATTTGTTTTTGTTTGATTCTATTTTTGATCTAGATCCTATGTTCCATGATGAATAAGGAGTAGATGTGTCATTGAAAAGAATTGGTAAACATTCTGTTCTAATTATGTGCACTGATTATTTGTGTGTGTGTTGTTTTACTTTAACTCTTTTGGTACATGAACCGGATTCTATGCCTACTAACCCTTTTGTATATTTTTAGTAGGAAGCCTCTGGGTTGCAACCTTGCAACTTATGATAACATTCCTTTCCAAGTGTTGGATTGAGAGTGATGTTGGCTTGATCATAGATTTTGATCTAGCCGGTTACTGAATCATACCAGTTGATTCCAGTACCCCTTTTATGTTTTACTGATTTCAGTTTGGTAACTGAAATTCAGGTTATTTATTACTAGTGCTATTGTACAAGGGCAGCCTTCTAGCCGGTTGGGATCCACTAATTCCCTGCCGGCTGAAGCCCATTGTCTCTAAGCCATAGAGATCTACACCCACCTTCTACACCCACCTTCTACACCCACCTTCTACACCCACCTTCTCCTGTGATTATCAGCAGGGCAACGTGGTCAGGACGATTATCCCTGACTCACAAGCATCTAGACGGGAACGCCGCAAAGCCGCCCCGCACCCAGAATTCGCGAGGAGACCACGCCTGAACCGTGCCATCCTGCGACGCCGCAACCGGAACGACTGGGAGCTACTCTCAACCGAAGAGCAAGCCAAGTCCCCCCAGCACTCGCCGATCCCTACAGAGGAACTTCACACAGCTAAGTCCCTAAGGCAGTGCAAAGAACAATAACTGGAACCCAAGACACTGGATACTAGTAGTGACCCTTCCGGCTTGGGGCTACCCTTCTAGAAAAGACCAAAGTCTTGAAGAATCCTTTCGGATTTCATTGTTTTTCATTCATATTTTGTTTTGGCGCCATTGAGCTGCTTTATTATTATTGCTGCATAATCTTGTGCAGATTTGTGAGTAAATAAAATGCAAGTGTACAAATAGTTCTGAACCCTTTGGTCAGACTGATGAGAGTGGAAGTTTTGTCATTTTAATGTAAAATCCTACTTCTCTCTGTCTGCCATTTAGAGCAAACTATCACTTGTATTTCATTCAATCATACGAGCCAGAACCCGGGCACAAATATAAATTTATTAGATGAAAAGGGGCCGGGAAAGTTGCTCACCTCCCACACCCTAGAGAAGTGGGCTAAAGGCAAATTTTCTATTTGAACATTTAACATACTAAAAGTCTTCCCTAGAGACTTCGCCTTTAACCCATTCCCTTGTCACAGACACACACACACACACACAGAGAGTACACACACACACACACACACACACACACACACACACACACACACACACACACACACACACTGGAACCAATTTATTGTCAGATTAACTATAAAAGCTGTACTGACAAAACACACACACACACACAACACATACACAGAGTAACACACACACACACACAGAGTACACATACACACACACAGAGTACACATTTACACGCGCACGCGCACAAACGCGCACACACACACACACACACACACACACACAGACACTGGAACCTATGTATTGCCATAATAGCTATAAAAGCTGCACTGATAAAACACACACACACGCACACACACACACACACACACACACACACAAACACAGAGAGTACACACACACACACACACACACACACACGCACACACACACGCACACGCACACACACACACAGAGTACACACACACACACACACACACAAACAGAGTACACACACACACACAGTCACACACACACACACACACACACACACACACACACACACACACACACACACACACACACGCACACACACACACACACACACACACACAAACACACAGACACACACACACACACACACGCACACACACACACACGCACACACGCACACGCACACACACACACAGACACACACACACCACACACACACACACACACCACACACACACACACACACACAACTGGAACCAATGTATTGTCAGATTAACTATAAAAGCTGTGCTGACAAACACACACAGCCACACACACACACACACACACACAACACACACACACACACACACACACACACACACACACACACACACACACACACACACACACACACACACACACACACACACACACTACGCATACACGCACACACACAAGAGCGGTTAAGATTGTATTACCTTATCACTTATTCAATTAGTTCCTCACATACACTCAGACACACTTTCACACATCAAAGTTACACTTCAATGTAATATTATCAGAATGACAGAATCACTTTTAGTGGAAAGGACGTAAAACTGAAAGAACAACACACACACGCCACGCACGCACGCACGCACACGCACACACTCGCGCGCGCACGCACGCACAGGACGCAGGACGCAGTAAATACCCGGACACAAGAGATTTTGGCTTTGGTTTGTGGGGAAAAACTGTTAGCTGGACCAGGAGTCGAACCCGAGACCTCCCGAAAACCACACACGCACGCTTGCTTGCTGGATGACAATGATGGTTACTACAACATAGATGAGGAGGATGAGGATGAGGATGAGGATGAGGATAGATGATGATGATGATGATTAGATAATAATGATGGTAATGGTGATATATAGATGATGACAGATGATGATGATGATGATGATGATGACAGATGATGATGATGATGATGATGATGATGATACAGAATGGTAGATTTCTGTTTATTAATCTTACTATCTATTCTAACTAAATACTTACCAACACTCAAAACAATAGCATATTCTTTTACCAACCTGAAAACCCATACCATAGTATATAGAAAAACGAAAGTAGCAAAGGGCCGCTACTCTCGTCATCCGGAAGTAGGAGTTATTCCCCTACATCCGGGGGCGTGGTCATTTGACCTGCCAAAGTCATTCTTGTTTTTTCCCACCCAGCATCAGGAGGGAGGAAGGGAGGGACGCTTAAGTTGTTTTGAGTGTTGGTCTTCTTCTTCTTCTTCTTCTTCGATCGCTCAGACAGTTTTCCTGTCAATTATGAGCGCAGATGCGTCATGCTGCCGTTATGCGCCTAACTAACAAATAGTTAGGCCCAGCAAGTCCGACTTCGGCTGGAGGAAATCTTTTTTTGAAATTGTTTCTTGAAAAAAAAGGCAGGAGAATGGATGGACCGGTTAAGGCAGAAAGATAGTAGATGACAGTAAGCAAAGGGAAAAGGCAGAGTCAAAGAGAGTGACAGATTAGAGGAAGCTACAAGCACGAAAGTTCCAGAAGGTTGGGGAACTATTTATACAAGACTCCCCGGAGTGTTGGTAAGTATTTAGTTAGAATAGATAGTAAGATTAATTTAACAAAATCTACCAATCTATTCCAACCATACTGACCAACACTCAGAACAATAGCAGATTCCCTTAGAGGAGGAGGGTGATGCTTCAAGTGTCTAACACAGCACCCAATGATAATGTCATGACATATAATATATTACAATCAAACAGAGTAACCAGACCAGAATCAGGAATGGTACTCCAGACAAACCTGTTAATACATTTTCCCTGTAGATCATAATACATGATATCCCAAAGAACAAATCAAAGGGTAACTTACATCAGAGAGAGACTGGAGTCTGGGCCACAATGATCCGCCTGATGGAGTAGGTATCATAGGAACGTTTCGAGGCCACATCTCTGAGGTAGAAGTGCAGGAAGGTGTTCTGTGACCTCCAGAATGCCGCTTCCATCACTTTGGTGAGAGGGACCCCCTTGACTAGCGCCAAGGAGGAACTGATAACGCGCAGCTCATGCGCCCTAATAGGACTTTCAGGAAGAATAGGCCGGTTTAATGACATCCAAGATCCAGCGAGAGACAGTCGTCTTAGCGATGTCCCTATCATATTTCTCATTAATAGAGATAAAGAGGCGACGTTTAGAGCCTCGAAAAGACGAGTGAGAGACAAAATCAGACTTCAAAGCACGGACAGGACAGAGAAACCTATCCGCATCGTCCGTTCTGACTTGAGAAGTCGACACGGATACAGGAGGAGGAGAGACTGAAACTGAGACAGGAACTTGAGGCTCAGAAGAAATCTTAGTAACCGGAGAATGCTTGGAAGAGACAGACTTGGAAGACAAAGAAGTGGACTTCTTAGACTTATGCTCTTTTTGAGAAGAAGTCGAAGGGAAGGGGGGGGGGGGGGGGGGGGGGTCTCTACCTTGCTTGTCTCTGGGGCTTTTCTTGACCGCAAGAGACTTGGAGAGAGAAGAAGCAGAGATAGAAACAGCAGAAGAGTTGCTCACGTTCACGAGAGCAGAAGTCGAAGAAGAAGTGGCCATGACGGCCAAACAAAAAGAGAAACTGAACAGGTGAAAAAACCGGTTACGCCAATACACCATGAACAACTCAAAAATAATATTAAGAAAATAAAAGCGAAGGTATTCAAAAAGAAAACCATTAAACTGAAAGAACTAGTGATGAAACTAGAGTAGAAGAAGTCGAAATGAAAAGGCAAGAACCAACCAAAACGACAAGTTGAAGCAAGCTAAAGGTCAAAATAGGTGTTTCAACAGCAGTGGAAAAAAGAAGAATGACATTGGCAGGTCAACTGACCGCGTCCCCGGATGTAGTAGGATAACTCCTACTTCCGGATGACGAGAGTAGCGGCCTTTGCAATTTTCGTTTTTTCTATATACTATGGTATGGGGGGCCCGTTCCAGGTTGGTTACAGAATATGATGTTGTTTTGAGTGTTGGTCAGTATGGGTTGGAATAGATCAGCTGTCCTACCTGGCTGTCCCACCCCCAGTTCATGTAAATGCTGACCAACAAGGTCAGCACAGACCTCACATTGCCAGGGATCACCCTGACGGTGACCTGGTTGACCTCTATGGTCCAGCCGCTGGACTGGTGGTCCTTGGGTGGACAGGGGAACCACTGGGGCACTGTACCGGGGGATTTTACTGCCATCTATAAAAAGTGACCTCTCCACTTGAACAGTGACTGCAGGCGGCGTCCTCAGGGGTTCAGTCAGTGTCAGCACGTCCAGCCAGGACGGCAGGGGATCTGGGGTGTTCAATGTCCACATTGCAGATGACCACACACAGACGCTGGGCAGTGAGACGCGGACAGCTGTCAGCCAACGGATGAAGTCAACATGATCATCACTGTAACACAGGATACAGAGTCAGGTGTAGGGACATGGACACCCCACTCACAGCTCAAAGGTAATCTGCGATTGAGAGTTTTATGGTTATTTGTGGTCCTTTGGCTCTCTCTATATATTACAGTTCTTGCGTGCTTTTTTATTTCCATAATTCCCCAGACAAATAGACAGAGGCACTAGTGCCAAACCGAACATCGACAGAATGATTCACTCTCCATTTTACACCCCCACCCCTTCTCCATTCCCCTTTGTGAGAGAGAGAGAGAAGAGAGAGAGAGAGAGATAGAGAGGAGAGAGAGAGAGAGGAAGAGAGAGAGAGAAGGCGAGAGAGAGACAGAGACAGAGACAGATCGTGTTGTGTGGGTGGTTGTCTGTGTGTGTTGTTGTTGTTGTGTTGTTGGCCAAGGAATTACTTATATATTTATTAAAAAATATTAATTATATGTATATATACATTATCTCAAATTTGCTATAGGGCCAACCCCTGGTACATAGCTTTTGGCCTCGAAGAAATCGTGTTGCTTTCTCTAACACACACACACACACATTCAACAGTATTTAGTCAGGATTACTGGTGAACGGTGACTGTTATACAGTTCATCTCCTGATACCAACAAAGACAAATTTATAGCATGCACGCGATTCAGGAGCAACAAATCGGCGCGGCATAAAATAACAATTCATTGTTCTTTGGTTTGCTGGTTTCGTTGCAAACAAGCACAAGATGGCGTGGTCTGCTGTCTCTGAAGTCGGGCCGTAGTGGTTGACTGCAGTGGGCTGGCTCATCTGCATGTCGCGTGTAGTAGATGGACTGGACTGGCAGAAACCGTGTAGTTTATGTAGGTCGGCATGTACTGGGTGGTTCGCTCAACTGTGTTCTTAATCGTAGTAAACAGCATGTCGACAGGAATGGTTTTGATAAACAAAAGTTACTCATACATAACTCATACACACACACACACCACTCGCGCGCGCGCGCGAGCGCGCGCGCACACACACACATAATCATCTCAACTGACTCTATCATTGACCTCGCCCTTTAAAAAAACGCTCACCTCTGCATAGCGGTAGCCTCATCACAGAGGACAAAGGCCTTAGGGTTATGACCTCGACCCAGCAGCTTCCTCAGCTGTGACACGTCAGCACTGACATCACGGTAATTACGTTGCTGACGTAGGATGGTTTGAGCTGGAGTAGCTGCTGCCCCCAGAATCCTGGTCAGCTGGACCTCTATCATTATGGCCACTGTTGTAGTACTGGCTGATGTCACAGGGTTAGACTTTGATACAATGACCACCTTGGCCCCTCGTCTGGCCCACTGCAGAGCTTTCAACAGCAACACAACCGTTTTGCCGGTGCCCGGCGGACCAACCAGATACACGTGGCTTGGCTTTGGCTGCTCGTTCAGCAGCGCCACCTGGTGCCGGGTCAGGACCAGGCTGGAGAAACGCAGACCGGTTTCTGCCACAGCCTGTCCCTGTGTCCGCAGCACTCTGCATCCGCGGTCAGCTGTGGGGATCTCCACAGTGCTGTCCGGTTCCGCAGAACCTGTGAACCACCACCCACACAACACACACACACACACGCACGCGCACACTTACACACACACACACACACCATACACATACACACACACACACACCCAAACACACCCCACACACATGGCATGTTATGGTCATCTTTTGTCTATCTGCTCTTCAGTTACTTGCTGCTCGTATTCACCAGCAGAACAATGCCATCAAAGAATTATTCAGAGTAGACAGTCGTCTATTGTTGTCCCTGGCAAAGAAGTGTTCTAACAATCCAGACAGATGTTCAGACTACATAATATTATCATACCAAGAGACAATCAACCAAACCAGACAGATGATCAGAATACAAAGTCTTATCATGCCAAGAGGCAATCAACTAAACCAGACAGATGTTCAGAATACAAAGTCGTATCGTGCCAAGAGGCGATCGAACAAACCAGACAGATGTTCAGAATACAAAGTCTTATCATGCCAAGAGAATATCGAACAAACCAGACAGATGATCAGAATACAAAGTATTATCATGCCAAGAGGACATAGAACAAACCAGACAGATGTTTGACCATGGTCACCTGTTGCCTTACCTGGCCAGCAACCGTTGGTAAACAATGTCCGTCATGGCAGGGTCAGGTCCTGCTGCCCACAGGCTGTGCGGGTCAGCACAAGGCAGCCAGAAAATGCTTGCTGCAGGTGGTCAGAACACAGGCACCTGCTCACAGCCTGTGGCACGTCCTGACTCTGAGTGACATCCAACAGATCCTGCCGGACACACAGTGGACACACCATCACTTATGATAACGCCATTGTCCTGCTTTCATGTTCGTCATTTAAAGGTGTCTATTATGATCACGACGGCCGTTGGTCTGCAATACACAGATCGTTTGATTGCACATCATTTTTCTACTATACAAAGCATGTAGAGTTGGCACGGTGGTAGCGCGTTCGCCTCGTGTCAAGTAAACCCGAGTTCGAACCTGGGAACAGGGAATGTTTCCCCTCTCAATTTGCACTAGGTCTTACAGTCTGAACATTGAGTCTTTCAGATGAGACGATAAAACAAGGTCACGTGTGCCCATGCACTTAGCACATGTATGTTAAACCCAGTGGCAGCGAAAAAGTTGTCTTTTAGTAAAAGTTTACCACCACCACCCCTTTCCTTCCTCCATCCGTCACACAAAAAATCGCAAAAGATGCAAATTTTTTTTCACATTGGGTGGCGCGCCTCTGGTTGTGACGCGCTCTCCAGATGGGATCAAGCCGAATTTCACAGAGACGCCTCTGACTATAAAGTACCTAATACCTAATAAAAATATACATATACTCCATGATAAAGAAGAAAGCCATTCACTGCCCACAACACATGCAACGCCTTTGTACACTTAGTTTATAGGTTTTCAATAGTTATAACTGAGAAGGATATATAACAGACAGTTTATATATCTCTCTGCGTGGATTTTACATGTGATGCAATCACAAACATACAATCAAGGTTTCATTCGAGTGTGCACAGCATATTCCAGTTGTCCTGTTCACACACAGACATGAACGAGAGTAATGAGTAGGCCTTTGTGCCCATGTCATAAGGAAACAGAGGGGAAGGGGCGAACAAAGAAAGAAAAGACTAAACCAAAATCATATAAACAGCATACATAACGCACATGAAAACTACACACACACATGATGAAGCAGTAATTCCACATGTCTCTCTATTTCTTATTCATCGATGCGAGAAAAGTTAATAGTCCACAGCCTGAACTGTACTCACTGCCTTTAGCCGGGCACAGCTGTTGACGACCGCAGTCAGCTGGGCTGCAGTGACGTTGGGCAGCATCAAGGTACTGGTCACTGGGATGCTGCCTCCGGCCATGTGCTGAACCCGGAGTCTGAGGGCCCTGTCCTGGTTCCTGAGTTGTTTCAAGGCCTTGGTCACCACCCTGAAGAGGGTCTGCTCCTGATCTGAAGACAGCAACCCAGAAAACTGCCCTCCGACCGACTTTACCTGACCGACCAAAATACCGTATGATTTATGCAGAACGATGATGTCCCAATCCCCGTCACCAATACCCTGGGTGCTGATACCTTTCAGGTAGTTCTTGAAATCCATTTCGGAAATCACCATCATGCCTTTTTCGTTCAGATTCTTAAGTACATTGAAGCAGACTTCCTGCGCCTGATCTCCTCTCGTGTGACTGTCCTGGTGGTGTGACTCCTGCAGCCATGGTGGGTTTTCCACAAACACTCGGCCCGCTGTTGAGGTGGATGGCTGGGGATATGGAGGATTGAGTTTACGACGTTTTGAGGTGGGGGGAGGACTTCTGGGCACTTGGGCAATCTGCCCGGCAACATTTTCAACGTCGTGAGAGACCTTACGAAAATAGAGGGGAGGGAAGGAATAGCAGTTTTGAAGAAGGTCTGGGTATATGGACTGGACGAAGGTCAGCCAGGCAGCTTCATGAGCCTGCAATGAAACACTGGCCTGTTGTTGACGCTGGTTTGATCACAGACTGGAGGTCAGACAGGCACACACACAGACAGACTGATAGCAAACAAATGAATGAGATAAAATGGTAGTCCGTTGACAGCGAGACTATGAGGGGTTTGAGACTATAAATGTTTGGTAAAAATCATGTCTTTGCCCTTTTCAATAGTCTGGACGAAACGAGGCAAGAATCCGTTGAACGTATTCATAGCATCCTCATTTCATGATTCAAGATGGCGCCTAACATGATTGCCACTGCCAAATAAAACCATTGGCTGGCTATAACTTTTCCAGTGCAGAGCACCGGACAATATAATTGAAATGTCTAAAGTTGTAGTGGTCAGAGAAGGTGGTCCTAATTTTTTTTATGTCTGACCAATTATAAAGTTACCATTGTAATGGAGGTGTCTAAAGTTACTGGGGGAATTCCCGGGGTAATTTGAAATTGCCCCAGATTGGAATTTAATCCGTTACATATACATATATACATGCATGCATACACACACACACAGTACACACCACACACACAAACACAAACACGCACAGATGCGTACGCACACACACAGTGACACACACGGACCCCAAGCACCCACCCCTCACAAACACATAGCACAAGCACACACACAACCACAAACACAAACGGCACACAGACAAAAAAATAAGGACACACACACAGAGACATACATACACACACACAGAAACACACACTCACACACACACACACACAACCACATATATATATTTATTATATATATATATATCACTTATTTAACTAAAAATGCAAAGTCGGAAAACAACTCCAAACTATTCTTGTTTTATTTATTTTTAAAATATTTTCAAATTTTTCGCCTACACCCGTAGACTTTTTCTAGGACAAAAAAATGACGCATAAGGTTACAAATATGTCAAAAAACAAAACGTCATGCAAAGGAATTACGTCTATGTTATAGAGTCAGAGAGAGAGAGGAGTAGATGAGAGATACGTGCGAACGAAAGAGAGAGAGAAAGAGAGAGGAGATGAACTCATCTCATGTTTTATCATCTTAGTCTATCTCTGGTAGTAAGTCCAGCGAGCCCACACGTACTCAGAACACACCACACAAACACACATCAACACCACACACACACACACACCCACCCCTACTCACACACCGCCGCGCACGCATTAAACACACACGACGCACGCCACACGCACACGCAACACACACACACCACGCGCGCGCGCGCGCAAGGCTGCGCGCGCGCGCGCGTGCGCTCGTAAACACACGCACACACCGAATGAAATTAAGTCTGCATGGAACAATAGGCATTGGAAGTCTAGGCTTGGTGTTTAGATTTATAGGAACCAGTACTTAGTATCAAACTCGAGAACAATCTGTGCATGGTTGAATTTCTCACAGAGTAAAATTAATCCATGGAAGTCTTTTCTTGAATTCAACCCAACAAAAACGGTCCACAAATTCGACATCCAGTACAGTTCTCTCCTCAGTAGTTGTTTGTCAGACTCCACATGCTCAAGAGCTGTGATCTGCAAGTATCCCAGGTTGGGATCATCTGGGTGAGGTTGAGTGTAGTGGGCTGCTACAGCGCATTTGGAGACCTTTTGCAATTTGCAGTCACTCTTGTGGTTAGCCCACCTCTTCTTAAGATCTTTTGTACAACCCACATACAGGGCGCCAGTGTGGATTTTGCAGGACATCAAGTAGATGACATTGGGGGTTGTACATGAAAGGTGTTGTCTGATTTTACAATGCCTATTGTCCCATGCAGATTTGACACTATCACTAGTATCAGTGAATTTCCCAGGTGCACATGTGTCACAACGCGTAGCTTCGCATTTGTAGAACCCAGGTTTGTTAGAATGCCCATGCTGGATGAATCTTCTTGGCACCGTTGGTTTGTAGATGCTGCCAATGTTTTTGCGTCGTCTTTCCGCTGATATCAGATTTTTTTGGAAAAACTCTTTGTTTTTGGAATCAGCGTACAGGAAATGCAAATTCTTCCGGATAATTTCCTATTTGGATGGAAGACGAGGGTCAAAAGTTGTGACACATGCTAGTTTCTTTGGGTTTGCTTTTCTGGGTTTGGTGATTAGCTTTTTTCTATCTACATTGGCAGCTTTGTTGAGCTCAAACTTTGCTTTGCCCATGTCCCATCCTGCTAAGGCAAAGTACTTTGCATATTCAACGATTCTTTGCTTCAAACGAATATCCTCGCTGCACACCATTCTGAGCCTAGTACCAACTCCAGAAAACAGACCTTTGAAAACTCCTGGGGGGTGACAGCTGCTGGGAGGTAGGTAGGCATGTGAGCTTTTTGAGTTGTCATCCGTAACGATTTTGCCCTGGACTATGGAGAGTCCTATGTCAAGAAATTGAGCTGTTGTTCCACTGCTAATAGTCCACTTGATGTTGGGGGGATTCAAGGTCTGCAAATGGCTCTCAAATTCTGTCACGTGTGTATTGTCCAAGAGGATGGTAAAACCATCGTCCCTATAACGACTCCAGTCAAGATGACGGAGATTAACCTGGTGTTCTGGTGAAAGGAGGGAAGAGAGTAGAGGGACTGGGCATGTATTCACCAACTTCTCGTCCAGGCATCCCATGAAGGCATCCACATAGTCACATGAGTGTGGGGGCCCCATTGCTGTACCATGGTTTGGTGATGCAAAGATCGTTTGGCCATCACCATTGGTGTATTGGTAGGCACTGTTGTTCAAAGCAATTTGTAAGGCTTCAATCACACACCCTGTGGGGATGTTCCAGGGATTGGGGTGTTCTCTAAATATCTTTCGAGCAGCTGGAATCCCCATACTGTTGTTGACATTTGGAAAGAGTGAAACAACGTCACAGACTGCAAAACACGCATCATCTGGAAGGGGGGTAAGCGTGTCGTTGATGTTGAGCAACTTGGCCCAAAACTCTTTGCTGTCTAGTACTTGATATGGAAGGTGCGTAACTAAGTGGGCCATGACCTGTTGGACTACTTTGGACAGGTGTTGAGTGGGTGTAGAACATCCTGTTAGCAATAGTCGTGTAGAAAAAGGTGGCTGCTTATGTGTTTTGATCAAAGGTTTGCAATGGCCTGGTCTTGTGCCTTTAAAATCTGTCACATATTGCACCACTTCACTTTCCCCCAAACCTCGAGATGACCATGTTTTGGCCCAGTTTTTGACAACTTTACACGTTCCTTCTGTTGGGTTTTCTGGCAAGTTGTTGTAGAAGTTTTGCTGATGGAGTTCATGAAGAATGACTTTGTCATCACTTTCAAGCGAGGTTATGACAGTGTTTCCTGACTTGTCAGCAAATCTACATGCTAAATTGTGTGTCAAAGGGAGATTGCGTTAGCTCAGTAAGAGCACGGCGTTGTCCTGTTGTCAGATTGTCTTTAATCTTGCGTCTTTTCTCTTTGGTAACAAGGTCGGAAGTACACTTCTCAATGAAAACTTCCAATGCCGCATTTGTCCGGGGAGCATGATGAGATGTCGGTTGGTGCCAAGGTCTCTTAACAAACGCTATCTCTTCTTCAGTGTTCTCTTCGTCTACTACATCTGTCTTTGCTCTAGTTTCATCAGTCTCTTCATCCTGTATTTCCTTTAATTTATGAAACAAATGCCATCGCAATCTTTCTCCCCAGCTGTATGATCCTATCATGGCATCACTGATGTCTATGGGTTCCTTGGGTATATATATACACATGTAGACATGTATCACACATTTACCTGTTCCTTGGGTATATATATACACATGTAGACATTTATCACACACTTACCTGTTCCTGATTAGCGGCCATGGCTTTATCTGGAAAAGAAGAAGGAAAACCTGTGCAGATAATCATTAAAGCTGACAACGATGATGCTAATGAACATTGATCTGAACGTCAAGTCCTTCGGACGGGGACTTAAAGCAAGTCGGAACGCCCGTACTGCTTTACAACTACGTAAATATCCCACGGCAGTTAAAAGTCGGTAAGAGCAAGGAGGGGGTAACCCCCCCCCCCCCCCCCCCTGCCTGGCATGGACCAAAGTCCGCCCCCAGCCCCAGCACAGCGATGCGCTCTCCAGGTGGGAGCAACCCAGATCAGGTTTCCCCCACCCCCCAAAAGAAGTTCTTTGATTAGAATATACCAAATATCAAATAATGAAACAAAAGCATAGTGGACACAATGTGGCCATTAAAACACAACGGAACATTGTTTCCATTATGAACAGGAAGTCAGAAATAAGCCTGCCTAGCTTGACCCCTATTATTCACAAGGGCATCGCCGAGCGGCAGAAACGCATTGTGACCATGAAAACCCGGCCAGCGTTATGTCCTCTCCATCTCCTCCCCCACTCCCTAATAAACATACCACTTTCCACCGCTACAGAATGCATAAAATACATAGCCCAAATTTTGAAGCGATTCTGTTCAGTAGTTCACGAGATACAGCTGAACTTCTATACAAACTTCCTGGCACCGAATTATGTCCTCCCCCCAATAAACACCACTTTCCACGCTTACAGAACGAATAAAATACATAGCCCAAAATGTTAAGAGATTCTGTTCAGTAGTTCACGAGATACAGATGACTTTTTATGTAAACTTCCTTGCACCATGGTACACCACCACACCAAATTTGAAGCGATTCTGTTCACTAGTTCACGAAATAAAGCTGGGGGGGGGGGGGGAATTGCATAGCCCAAAGAAGGAAATTTTGGTTTTCAATGTCAAACTTCAAGGTTAAGGTCAGCATGGTGTTGATTAACGAAATGAAGCTTCCTTTTGCAAGCTGTCTACCCGACCCCTACCCCTCTGTGGGCCCAATTTTAACAAAAGTCCTAACAGTGTTTTTTTTTTAAAGATAATCGATACACAGACACACACACAAACCGATCGCAATATCTCGGCCTCTGGCCGGGTAATAAAGAAAAGGTCAGCAAAACGCTGAGGCTACAGGGTCGCCTCCACTCCTCTGATCGCTGCCTTTATGTGGACGAAGTTTAGTTTGACGTCCTCTCGGCCGAAGCCATACGGAACATTACTATTAATTTAGATGTTGGAAAATGGGGAAGGGACAGGGGAAAAAAGAGGTTTTCTTTAAATATAGTTTTTGTATTAAGTATTTGTATTTATGATTTGATTTTGTCTTGAATAGTAGTTAGGTGTCATGGCTGGCACAAGACTTCTCCTAGCTATAACTATATACTTTTGTTTAAAATGTTGTTGTGTTTTTTTTTTAAAATCGGTTATGACAATCCCTTAGCTAATAAGATTATATTTTCCCGAGGACCACCTTTTAGAGAAATCAATTAAACGTTTAAAAATCGAAGGTCTACAGATGTTACATATTTACAAATCATCTTTTATTCTACAAAACGAATTTAAAATGTACACTCAAAGAAGATTTGACTTGTATAAAGTCTAACATTTCAGTCTCACATCCTTTTTGCTTTAACTGTTCTGTAATTTATTTGGGTTTGAGATGTTTTTGGCGATGCAAAGTGTTATTTGACAATAGAGTGAGGATCCCTAGCAAAGTTTATTTGATGATAGAGTGAAGATCCCTCAGCAAAGTGTTTTATTGATTATGATAGAGTGAGGATCCTAGCAAAGTGTTAGTGATGATAGAGTGAGGATCCCTAGCAAGTGTTATTTTGATGATCGAGTGAGGATCCCTAGCAAAGTGTTATTTGGATGATAGAGTGAGGAATCCCCAGCAAAGTGTATTTGTGATAGAGTGAGGATCTCCATCAAAGTTGTATTTGATGATAGAGGAGGATCCCCAAGCAAAGTGTTATTGATGATAGAGTGAGGGATCCCCAGCAAAGTGTTTATTGGATGAATAGAGTGAGGATCCCTAGCAAAGTTTGTTATTTGCTGATAGAGTGAGGATCCCTAGCGAAGTGTTTATATGATGATAGAGAATCATCCCTAGCACAGTGTTATTTGACAATGAGTGAGGATCCTAGCCAAAGTGTTATAGATGATAAAGTGAGATCCCAAGCAAAGTGTTTATTATATTATAGGGTGAGGATCCTAGCCAAAGTGTTATTTATGGAGTGGGATCCCCAGCAAAGAGTTTATTTGATGGAGTGAGGTCCCTAGCAAGGTATTGATGCATATGGAGTGAGGATCCTAGCAAAGGTGTTATTGATGATAGAGTGAGGATCCCAGCAAAGTGTTATTTGATGATAGAGTGAGATCCGCTAGCAAAGTGTTATTTGATGATTGAGGTCCCTAGCAAGTGTTTATTGATGATATGAGTTGAGGATCTCGCAAAGTGTTATTGAGATATAGTGAGGATCCCTAGCAAAGTGTTATTGTGATAGAGTAGGATCCCCGCAAAGTGTTATTTGATGAGTGGGATCCTAGCAACAGTGTTTATTTGGTGATAGAGTGAGGCTCCCCAGCCTAGTGTTTTTTTGATAATAGGTAGGATCGCCTTGTGCAAAGTGGTATTTGATGATAGAGTGAGATCCCTAGCAAAGTGTATTGATGATAATAAATATAATATAATCATAATAAATAATAATAATAATAAGGAATATATTTATGGCCCTTTAATCTTAACAAAAGCCCGAAGCGCTTACGATCATGATAAAAACAATACTAACAAATGAAAGCTAGACCACGCAGTGAAACACCAAAACACTCACACGAACTTGGTGTCATACACACACACACACACACACACACACACACACACATACACACACACACACACCACCACACGACACACACAACACACACACACGACAGCGACCAGCAAAAACCACACAGACACACGCGCGCACACTCACACACATGACTCAAGGGATAACCTTTGCAGTAGGAGGAGGAGAAAGATTTTTTTTTGAGAGAGTTGTTTTGAGGAGGACTTGAAAGAAAGGGCCTGTTTGAGGTTTGGAGTGCAGAGGGAGGGCCGTTCAGGCGGAGGGAGCTTGGAGAAAAGACGTCGCCAAGAGTTTCTGGCGACGGAAACGTGGGATCCTGCAGAACGTGAGTGTCAGAGGAGGAGCGAAGCAGCTAGTGGGCAGTATAAATCCGATAGAATATCAGAGAGTTATTATGGGGCAAACCATTCAGCGACTTGTAACATAATAGAGAGTTTATACTCAATGCGCTTTTCAACAGGGATCCAGTGAGAGATTGAAGCAAAGGAGAAACATGAGAGGTCCTCGGGGCATTTCAGGACGAGGCGAGCAGCATTTATTTGGACTTTCTTGCAATTTACTCAGGAGATTACTGTGGGCAGCCATCAAGAGAGAATTACAGTATCAGTCTTGAAAGAACATGGCGAAATGAGGGTTTTTGGTGGCTTCTTCCGACAGAAGATGAAGTTACAGACTGATGCGCCGAAGCTCCAAATAAGCAGCACGGCAGACAGAAGAAATTTGACTTTGAAAAGAGAGTGTCTGTTCCAGTACAACGCCTGGATTGCGCACGTTAGAGGCCTGAATGAGAGAATTTCCAATTTGGACAGAATGGGACAGAGATTGTAGAACCATGACCTTTTTGATAGAATGAACATCATTTCATTTTTGTCGTTTGTAGCTGGAGACTTGTTGTAAGTCATCCATTCCTTGATGTCAGAAATACTAGCTGTGTACGTTCAGATGATGGGGGATTAGAGAGATACAACAGAGGTTTAGATTTTTGGTTGTCATCAAGAAGCAAGTGATGGTAAAATGTCATGATGGGCCCACAATGTCAAAATAGGTTGAGTGGTATAGAACAAAATAATGGGGACCCAGAACAGATCCCTGTGGACTCCATGCTTCAATCGGCTGAACTTGAAGAGAAGCCGTTGACCAGAGAACAATTGAGTACGACCGGAGAGGTACGAGTGAAACCATGTCAGTGGCATTAGAAGAGATGCCAAAAGGTATGTTGAAGTCTAGAGAGGAGGGTGGAGTGACGAGGTATCAAAGGTCAGAGACAGGTCTAGAAGGAGAGCAGAGAACCTTGCCACCATCAAGAGCAGACAGAAAAGATCGTTTACTATCTTCACAGAGACGTTTTCGTGCTGTGTCCAGAGCGATAGGCAGACTGCAAGAATGAGTAGTTGTTGCGGTCGTAGGTGATTTTGGAGTTGGAGAAGTGGCAATCTTTTCAATGATCTTAGAGAGAAAGACAAGTTTGGAGACAGGTCGGGAGGTTTTTAGGTTGTCAGGGTCACGAGAGGGTTCTTCATAAGAGTCGAACAACAGCAGTTTTTCAGTGCAGACGGGACACAACCAAGGTGAGTGATTCATTTTTACCACAAAGGTAATATAAGGCAACAAATCATCAATGCATGCGACAATAAAGAGGATGGGAGGGGATCCAGAACGCATGTTTTGATGGCAGTCTTCTTGATGACATTTTGACAACAGCGTCTGTCACAGTTTGAGTGAGGAAAAAAAAATTGCCCAGCAAAGTGTTATTTGTGAGTGAGGATCCCTACAAGAGAAAGTTATTGATGACAAAGGATCCCCTGCAAGTGTTTTTGAACATATAGTGAGGATCCCCAGCAAGTGTTTATTTGATGATAGAGTGAGGATCCCTAGCAAAGTGTTATTGAAGATAGAGTGATGTCCCTCTCAAAGTGTTATTAGATGTTAGAGTGAGGAATCCCCAGCAAAGTGTTATTTGTAGGATAGAGTGAGGATCCCAGCAAAGTGTTATTTGATAATAGAGTGATGGATCCATAGCAAAGGGTTATTTGATAATCGAGTGAGGATCCTAGCAAAGTGGTTATTTGATGATATAGTGAGGATCCTAGCAAAGTGTTATTTGATGATAAGTGGAGGATCCCCAGCAAAGTGGTTATTTGATAATAGAGTGAGGATCCCCAGCTTAACTTTAAAATGGTACCAAAATAAACTACAAACCCTCGACTCCAGAGGCCCCGAAGCATCTTAATTTCATGGGACTATAACAGGTTATAAACTATTTGCTATGTTCGGGTATGGATAGGATTGATCGAGATGCCATTAATTTCGTTAAGAAACCACCACCGCCACCCCTCCACCCCCATACCCCCCAAAAAAGATAAAAGTAATCAACTTATAGTCCGTTGCAACCAAAGTCAGGCGAATGCCAACAATGTGCAACATTAAAAGACAATTCTCTTGATTGTAGCCAAGTCAGTCCGTTTCCAGGAAACCAATGACTGCCAGATAGCCAAGAGGGGGGGGTGGGGGTGGGGGGGGAGGGGGGGGGGGGGGCAGGTTTAGTGTGAGGGTGTGGGTGTGGGAGGGGGGGAGGGGTTGAGGAGAGAGAGAGAAAGAAGAGAGGAGAGAGAGAGAGCGTTGAAGACAGACAGGCTTACAGAGACAAGAGAAAAGTAAGAGAAAGAGAGGAAGGACGACAAGTAGGCCTATTGAGAGAATGACAAATGAATGAATGAATTGAATTTATTTAGAGGGTAATAGAGTAAAGCAATAATATGCTTTTTTTTTACATCCAGCCTTCCTGGAACAAATACATGTAAAGTAGAAAAAAAAAATGGAAAACGAAAATAAACACATACAAAGTAATATAAAGCATGCAAAAATACATCCTTTTATTGTCACACTCAATAACAAAACAAACCTATTATTATTATAGAGAAGAGAGAGAGAGAGAGAGGAGATAGAGAGAGAGAGAGAGAGAGAGAGAGAGAGAGAGAGAGAGAGAAGAGGAAAATTAATATGACAGAAATAGGCTACGACTGGTAGCACACACACACGCGCGTCGCGCGTCGAAGCGCGCCGCGCGCGCACGCGCACACACACATGGCGCACGCACGCACGCGCCTTGCACACACAAACAAGAGAGAGAGATAGAGGAGTACACTCACATGCACAGGAGAGAGAGAGACGAGTGAGAAGAGAGAGTAGAGAGAGAGAGATAAGAAGAGAGAGAGAGAGAGAGAGAGGAGTACACACGACACCACACACACACAGAGTACACACACCAACACACCAACCACACACACACCAACACACCACACACACACGACACAGATTACACACACACACGACACACACATACACACACACAACACACAGAGTACACACACACACTACACAGAACCCACAGAAACATACACACATGCAAGGCGCGCGCACGCACACGCACGCACGCACGCGACACACCAGACACGCACATATATATATATTATATATATATATATATATATATATAGATATATATAAAGCGTACAAAATTGAAGAAGAAAAAACAACCACACCCTTACATTTTCCTCTTATATATATAGTTGCTTTAATAAAACTTTGTTTGTGTCCAATGTATCAGTTTGGGAACCTAATAAGAAACTTATTAACTTTAATTTAACATTACGATTTGTTTCCTGTGTTCTGAAAAGAATAAATGAAAATATGTGCTGATTTACTTTTTCGCCCATGGGGGAGAATAGACAATGCCTATGCCACAGTCAGCTGTTTTCGTCTTTGAGAAAGACTCTTCCAGTCTGCATATCCGCCTGCAAAGAGTTCCCAAG
>CM065711.1:33683456-33725956 GCA_017654935.2 Phymorhynchus buccinoides | reverse complement strand
TTTTAGATGATAGCCCAGATGTTTCTTTTTAAAGCAAGAGATTGTGTTGTCACTGTCCCATATAACCAGTTTGTTTTGATATTTGGTCTTACTGTGTTTGGTGGAGGGATGTTTTATAAGTGCGCGGAATACCGTTGAGGGGTACCGTAAAACATGGCTCACAATAAATAATTATTGTTTTGTTTCAAAAGTTTTTATACATGGTTATGAACATAAATTGTTTATTAAAGCATAATGCTGAGATGATGTTTTAGTTTTTATCAGAAATTCAATATTGACAATTTTATGAGGGGTAGAAGAAGCGTCCCTTTTTAGGGACAGTGGGATCAAGAGGGTAGGGGTTTTACTACCTCTTCTTAGTAAAGATCCATGTTTATTAAAGCATAATGCTGAGATGATGTTTTAGTTTTTATCAGAAATTCAATATTGACAATTTTATGAGGGGTAGAAGAAGCGTCCCTTTTTAGGGACAGTGGGATCAAGAGGGTAGGGGTTTTACTACCTCTTCTTAGTAAAGATCCATGTTCCGTTTAGACCCATTTTATCACCTGAGAAGTTGTGCTAGGGAAGAATGATTTACCATATGATGATATTTTGATATGGATTAGAACATCGACGAAAAGATAGGTGGGTGGGGGCAGAGGGGGTAGGGTGCGTATGGACCCAAGGAGAGGGGGGAGTAGACAGGTGGTACAATAGTGACACACATGTTACCTGAATCCTGTTATCGGCAATACGCAGAAACCTCAAAGACATTCTCATGAGATGCAGTTACATTTGTGACAAAAAACTGTATGTTATAAAGATAACATACATAAAGTTATTACTATTAGCCAATGCACGCCCATACCAAGTTTGAACATTGTAAGTCCAACGATGTGAAAGACATGGCCTCAAGAAGAAATTTCGGTTTTCACGGTCAAGCTTCAAGGTCAAGTTCAGCATGGCTACCATTTTTCTCAGGAACTATCCCTGCATCGTGATACACCTTCACACACACTTTGAAGCCACTCTGTCCACAGTCATTGAATACAGCTCGGACATGAAACATATAGCATAAGGAAGAAACTTTCGGTTTTCAATATCAAATTTACATTACAAGGTCAGCTTAGTAATGTTTTTTTCCTATGGGCCTATCTGTGTACCATGATACACCACCACACAAAATTAGAGGCGATTCTGTCGTCTGGTTTGAGCGCGACATGGTGAACAGACAGACAGACACAGACATGCAGTTCTTTCTTTATTATAAGTATAAGGATTTATTACATTTTCAAAATCATATTCAATTGTATTGAGTATTTTCACTTCTTTATAACAGTTCTAGATAATTTTCAACAAAACAGAATGTCTTAAGTGGAGATAATACACATAAATAGGCAAGAGAACAAGTGCGTGAAAATGTGGGCGGTTGGGGGGTGAGGGGGGAGGGGGGGGAGATATAATTACATTTTAATTTGGCCTCCACTAGATTTATTCAGTTTACATTAGACACAACTGCTACAAGTAAATGTTATAGCAATAGAGGAAGAATTGATGAAAAATAAGCTCATTCTTTTATTATGTAATATCTACAAAACCCCTACCCACTTGATCCCGCTGTCCCTAAAAAGGGACGCTAACATTTTGAGCAAAAAATCTTCACAAAGTGATAGCCAGGATGGGAGTTTTCTCCCCTGGCGTTTAAAAAAAAAAAAAGATTTCTATGTACAAATTTTTATTCTTGTAAATATATAAACTTATAAATAGATGTAAATATAAAGAAAATATCTGTAAATACATATCGTTTAAAAATAAATAAGGCCTCATTTGGTTTTTACTAATAAATATAAAGATCAAATTTTTAACATTGTAGCCTTGAAATTTTAATACAACAGGGAGGGTTGTACTCGGGCCAGATAACAAACGAATTTTAAAATAATATCTTATACATTTATAGTTATTTAACAAACAACTAATGCTTTTTTTAGTTTCTATCAACTAATTTTATAATTTTTAACAGGTTATTCCTCACAATACATTAAAACTTGCGCTTTTAGAATCCCTCCCCCATACATTTTAATGTTTTGTCTTTGTCTCTGTATACGTCCTCTTACGTTCATGTATTGTCTTTTGTTTATTTTACAACTAACAAATGTCCCATATGTGCCTTCCCAGGTCGAGAGGACGTAAAATTCCAAAGTACTACTACTTGAGCAAAAAATCAAAAATGGCTATGTTCATGATACTTTCTGTTTTACATATGTTCATTAGACATAAAAACCTACACTTTAAAACATGTTTTAACAAAAAATAAAATGTGGGCATAAATGGGTTAATACTAGAAATACACAAGGGGCCTTGGCCTGCCCATCAACTGTGACTACCCTCACCTCCAGTATTGCCACAGGCTATAATCTTTTTATAGTTTTGCTGAAAATGTCATTTCAGTTGGACTGGAAGTTCTATGAATAACGCGTTTAACAATAGAAGCGGGGATTCCCGATATTAGCTAATACCAAGCGTGTTAGGCCTGAGCTGATTGTAGGTCTAGTCATGGTCTCTTTCGCGCGCGCGCGCGTGTGTATGTGTGTGTGTGTGTGTGGGGGGGGGGGGGGGTTTGGGGTTTAGAGAGAGAGAGAGAGAGAGAGAGAGAGAGAGAGAGAGAGAGAGAGAGAGAGATGAAAAATTAATGTGACAGAGATAGGCCTACAGACTGGTCACACACACACACACACACACACACACACACACACACACACACACACACACACACACACACACACACACACACACACACACACACACACACACACACACACACACCACACACACCCCCCCCCCCCCCCCACACACACACACACACATACACACCCCCCCCCCCCACACACACACACACACACACACACACACACTGTGACAGAGATATACACACACACACACACACACACACACACACACACACACACTTCTACATACCAAAGTTGTTGAGCACAAGAATAAAAGTGGTTAGCTATTTCACTGAAAACTATGAACCAAGCCTTAAACACTCGTTCTAAAGTTAGTTTACAGAACTTTAAATGAAGCTGACACAGTGAAATGAAGTAGAACACTGGAAACTACAAATGAATTGCAAGCTTTAAATACCCACTTTTACATAACTAGGCCAGGGCCTGTATTCACGTTGAGATAGCATGAGACTTAGCATCATGCTAACTTAGAAGCTCTTCCAAAAGTCCTATTAAATCCTATAGGACATTGGAAGAGCTTCTAAGTTAGCATCATGCTAAGTCTCATGCTATTTCAACGTGAATACAGGCCCTGGTCTCGACAACAAGGAAGTAGGCTATATTAAGAGTTAAAAAAGCACACACAAAAACACTATGAACAAGGGCATCGCCGAGCGGCAGCAACGCATTGTGACAATGCAAACCCGGCCAGAGTTATGTCCTGCCCCCCCCCCCCCCCCCCCCCAATAAACACACCACTTTCCACCCTTACAGAACGCATAAAATACATAGCCCAAAATTTGAAGCGATTCTGTTCAGTAGTTCACGAGATACAGCTGAACTTTTATACAAACTTCCTTGCACCGAGTGATGTCCTCCCCCCCCCCCCCCCCCCCCCCCCCCCCCCAAACACACCACTTTCCACCCTTACAGAACGCATAAAATACATAACCCAAAATTTGAAGCGATTCTGTTCAGTAGTTCACGAGATATAGCTGAACTTTTACACAAACTTCTTTGCACCATGGTACACCACCACACAAAATTTGAAGCGATTCTGTTCACTAGTTCACGAAATAAAGCTGGGGGGAAATTACATAGCCCAAAGAAGGAAATTTCGGTTTTCAAGGTCAAACTTCAAGGTCAAGGTCAGCACGGTGGTGATTAACGAAAGGAAGCTTCCTTTTCAAGCTGTCTACCCCTCTGCCAATTTTAATCAAAATCCAAACAGTAGTTTTTAAGATAATCGATACACAGACAGACACACACACAGACACACACACACACACACACACACACACACACACACACACACACACACAAACCGATCGCAATACCTCGGCCTCTGGCCGGGTAGCAACCAAAGCGAAAGGGTGTGGCTTACATACGGGCACTAAATTGATGACGTAAGCAGTCAAGCACTTTTTCATTAGGGGCCATGGCCTAGATGAAATAAAATATTTTTCATTTTCAACTCTCTCTCTCTCTCTCTCTCTCTCTCTCTCTCTCTCTCTCTCTCTCTCTCTCTCTCTCTCTCTCTCTCTCTCAGTCATAAATACATTCGATATAGACATTTATCTCACTTTAACGAAGAAACGTTTTTGCACGATTTATCAAATTCCTGTATTTCTTGGGTTTATCAATTTACAAATCCTGATGAAGCATTCGAAGTGTGGTACCATAGTTTCTTAACAATATATGACAAACATGCACCTTTCAAAACAAAACGCGTGCGCGACAATCCCAAATTACCATGGCTTTCTAAAGATGTCGAGGAAGCAATGAAATTACGTGATTCTTGTGTAGCAACAGGTAATAAAGAAGAAACTGCTAAACAAAAAAATAAAGTTACCTATCTTAAACGTGCATCGAAAAAAGAGTATTTTCAAAATCTTGTTTCTGAGAATACCAATACCAAATCTATTTGGAATTGTATTAACCAACTAAGTAACAAACATGTCAACAATATATCAACTGTCAGTAAAGAGCTATCTCCAGAAGAACTCAATGTACATTTCAGTGAAGTTGCCCAGTCAACAGTACCCAATGATAAATCTCATTTAAACGATTTACACCCCCTTAAACAATTCTGTGACTCAAAAAACATAACTTCCGAACTTAATATCCCATTAATGTCAGTTTATGAAGTTTACACCGCTCTTTCCAACTTAAAGCAAACATGCTCCCGTGGTCTGGGTGAAATCGATGGGAAAATTCTTAAAATTGCTGCCCCTATCATTTCCGAAACCCTCACTTATCTCTATAATCTTTGCTTAAGTAAGAATCAGATTCCCAAAGCTTTCAAAGTAGCCAAAGTAATACCAATTTATAAATCAGGTGACCCAGACAATCCTTCAAACTACCGACCTATTTCTCTTCTATCTACCCTCTCAAAACCATTAGAAGACCACTTTAGAAAACACATCCTTGCTCATTTTGAGCGATTCAATTTGCTCCATCCTAATCAATCCGGTTTTAGGAAACACCATTCCTGCCATTCTGCACTTACAAATTTAATCGATAAATGGCTATCCAATATAAACAATAACTTAATTACTGGTGTCCTTTTCATAGACTTTGCTAAAGCTTTTGACGTGATTGATCATGTGTTGCTCTTAAAAAAGCTAACATTATACGGCCTCTCTAGTAATACCAGAGAATTAATGTCGTCATTCTTAGATGAAAGATACCAACTTGTTTTCACTAATGGTAAAAAATCCTCTCTCCTCCCTTTAAAATATGGAATTCCTCAAGGGTCAATCCTTGGCCCAATCCTCTTTTCAATTTATATTAATGATTTGCCTCTCAATTTTCAAGCTCTCTGTGACATGTTCGCGGATGATACTACTCTCCATACAAGCAACTCCAAAGTAGAAAACATAGTTCATGCATTGCAAGAAAGTATCAATCAGTTAACAGAATGGTCTGAACTAAACCACATGAGTCTAAATCCTAACAAAACTAAATTCATGCTTCTCACCACTAGGCAAAAACGACAACTTTTTTCCTGTTCTCTCCCCTTGCACATAAATGGTAACGATATTGAAGAAGTTAACTCACATAAAGTACTAGGGGTCTTAATTGATAATAATTTATCTTGGTCTAACCATGTACAAACTCTTTGTAAAACAATTTCCAAGAAAATATATCTTCTATGCAAAATAAAACACTTTCTAAACACAGATTCACGCAAAATTTTCTTCCATGCATACATTGATTCTCACATAAACTATTCGTCTACACTCTGGGATTCAGCAAGTGAGCAAACCCTAAAGCCACTGCATAGTCTCTATAGACGAGCACTGAAATTAGTCTTACTAAAATCATCGAGTCTTACTCAATCCGATTATGTATCATTAGACATTCTCCCTCTTCATTTTAAATTAAGATATAATAAGGCAATATTTATGTTCAAAATTATGTCAGGCTATGCTCCTCCTTCTTTACAAGAAAAATTTCAATTCAACATGAAACATCTTCCTCATAGACTGATGTTACCTCTTCCCAAATTAGATTTATTCAAATCTAGCTTACAATATGCAGGAGGTCTCCTTTGGAACGGCATTTCTTCCCAATTTAACGTTCATGTTTGTTTAAACACATTCAAAAAAAGATATCATCAAATACTCATGAAGGAATACTCTAGCTCATAATATCCAAGAATGTCTACTTAATATCCTTTTTAAAATATCTCATTTGTTATAATACATGCTTATGTGTTAAGTCTTCTTTTATGTACATTGTATTTACTATGCATTATTTTTCCTGCATATATTGCTTCATTTCTTCCATTTTATTCTGTTCTTTTATTTTGACTGTCCCTCTCTCTCTCGTTGATGTAATTTATCTGTCCTTGTCTCCGTCTGCGACCTTGATTGAAGGTTGAGTTTTTTTTCTTGTATTTTGCGATGTCTTTTTTGTCGTATTTTTTAATTGATTTTCTTTTGGTTCTGATTTTATTTTTATTTATATGCCTTGCACGGTGCGTCCGTTTGTGTGTGTGTGTGTGTGTGTGTGTGTGTGTGTGTGTGTGTGTGTCGACCTTGATTGAAGGTTGAGTTTTTTCTTGTATTTTGCGATGTCTTTTTTGGATTACGAGCGGTGACTCTAACCAACCGGCCACGGCGCCTCCATATATGTGTGTACGTGCGTGTGCATCTGTGTGCGCGCAGGCACACGTGTATATGTGCATTTTTGCTTGTGTATATGTGTGTATGCGCGCGCGCGCGCGCGCGCTGCGTAGACCAGTGAACTAAAAACTATTTTTGTTTTATGTAGACCGTTTGTTTCGTTTGTATTTCACTGAAAAGATATCTTGCATGTTCGTCAGATGAATTACTTCCCCTGAGCAATTTGCATTCGGACCAGACGACAATTTTTAGTTTTCTAAAGGGGCTCATGTTTGACAGGTATAAATCTGCAGAAGAAACTTGTTGATTTAATTACTGTATTTTTGATGATTATGGCAACATATTCCTGCTTTCAATTACTAGCATAGCATATACTGAAGCTTATGTTTGAAGCCGTTTTTTTAGGCGAGTTTTCCTCTTCAGGCTCTTGGACTTGATTACTAGATTAGTCTAGTTGATATCATTTCTATTTTATTTTCTTGAGTCAAGAAATTGAAACAACACACAGCTTCATACGCGAAAATGGCTATGCTAATTGCTATGCAAGTCATTAAAAGTATGAATTTTATATGATATGATTTAAGGCTCTCATGACTAGAAATCATGAATTAAGACTAGAATTAGTAGAAATCATGAATTAAAAATACTAACACAGTATAGTAGAACTAATAATTTTTTTATTTTATCAGGAGACACTTTTTCAGTAACAGAGTGACTAACTATTGGAACGCACTTCCTGCTCAGACAAAACTTGCACCTGATACTAACAAATTCAAAAACCTCCTGGACAAAGACCCAAACCTTAGTAAATTAAAATACCAGTATGACGAATAGTCTACCAAAACCGTCACAGCTGTGCCAACCCCCCAAAAAAGGAAAAGAAAAAAAAAGAAAAAGAAAAGACGCTTGAGAGGCCGCGAGGCCTAGTCGTCTTAATCTACTTGACCTGACCTGACCTGACCTTTTTAAGTCTTTTGGCGTTTTGCCCTCTCCATAGACCAGTAATTTCATTAATTGATACTATATATTACTAATGATAGTGAGTGATGACGCAGTGTTTCTTCTTCTTCTTGCATATATAGCATCCTCCATCAACAATTTGATGATTATGACGCTTACGACTTGGGGGTTTTCCAACTATTCAGGATCTTGTATGAAAGACTTGCTGCCCAGATGATCAGCTCAATGCGGGATTGAAATTTGAAATGGGGGGGGGGGGGGGGGGAGGCCTGGACAGGGGGTATGGAGTTGACTCCGTTGAGACAACGGAAGGGTGAGGACAGGGGTGGGTGGGGATGGAGGAATGGGGGGGGAGGGAAGGGGACTCAGATCCGGGATTTGAATTCCTCCACCGAGGCTGATGATATTGCCTCCGGTGGAAGAGAGTTCCACTGTTGTGTGCTTGACGGTTTCTACAGACGCGGATAAGCGTCCGCCATTCTGGCAAGGTGGAGTTCGCATGCGCGAAGCGAAGAGCGTCGCAACTTGCAAGTTTATCTCTCAGCCGCAGCGAGATCGTCCGTCTCTTCTGCGAGTCAGTCGATCATATCTACCGATCGTGGAAAAACCTGTCAAAAGACAACGTCAAATAATGTTTAAAAGTTTGATGGAAACGCTGGAAAACGCCACTCGCTTACACTGAAGTTACAGTAGATCCTTCGTTTTGATTTGATCCATACGATTGCAAGGAAAATCAGTGGGACACATCATCACAATGATGCCTGTGTCTCGATTTTCCTGGCCTCGTCAGTGAGGCCCACCTTGATTGCTGTGTGAGCGCTTAGACATTTCGGAGCAGTTTTAGTGCTAAGCACTTTTTTAAATGCTTAACACTACAACAGTACAGTTTTGAAAATGTATGGCATTATTTATAATAATAAAAGCTAATATCTGTTAAAGTTCCAAAGTAAAATTTTTGGTAAAGGCAAAATGGCAAAAAAAATTTGCCGAACAATTTTCTAAGTCCAAAAAACGTCATAACTTTTTTATTTTTTACCACACAGACTTGTTTCTGGTATCACATTAATCAGGATCAAAAGATCTATCAAACTGTAGCAACAGACAATGTGTAGCATGTATTATTGAAAACCCCTTTGGAATACCTATTAACAGTACAGTTTTTAAAATTTATGGCATTTATAATAATAAAAGCTAATATCTGTTAAAGTTCCAAAGTAAAAGATTTTTTCTCGTTACTTGCAGTACCACATAAAGCTGTATTTGTCAACATTTTTAGTTGTGGTTCGTTGCCCTTTTTAACCCTCTTATAGCAGTACACCGCAATTTGTCACAGTTGTGGTTCGTTGCGTTTTTCCGTCTTATAGGGTGGGGCTTAGGGCTAGGGTTAGGGATAGGGTTACTATCCCAAGGGATAGGGTTAGTATTCCAAAAATTCCATGTTTAGAAAAGTGATTGTGGTTATATCTGTTGTTTTGGGCAGCCATTCACCAAAAAGCCTTCACAATCTTCCTCGCCATCATCATCGACGTCATCATCGCCATCTGAGCCAGCGAATTCAACGGGGGTCGTCACCATGTCGTTGCGGTGTGACACCTGCAAGTTGACCTTGAACTCTGACGATCAGCTTAAGCAGCACCTGACAGGCAAAGGTCACGCCAAAAAGCTCAGCACACAGCTGGCAGAGCGGCAGCAAGGTACAAAGAAAATGGGTGGTGTGTGTGTGTGGGTGGGTGGGTATGTTTTTCAACTTTTTGAGCGTGTGTGTGTTGGGGGGGGGGGGTGGAGGGTGCAGGGCTCCCAATCGCCCCGCAAAACAAGGGGTCCCAGGGACTCCTTCACTTACAGTATAGAGGGTCCTAAATAGTTCCCCAACCTGAGTTCTGTGCTTGTAACTTCCTCTAATCTGCCACTCTCTTTGACTCTGCCTTTTCCCTTTGCTTTCTATCATCTACTGTCTTTCTGACTTGTTGGCCCATTCTTCTGGCTTAAAAAAAAAAATCTTCCAAATATTTTTTCTCCTTTGACTTTGAGCTCCTCCGAAATCGGAATGTGTCGGCTGTATGCAGCGGGGAGACCAGTAAAAAGTGAAAGCCGGACACATATGTACCTTACCCATTATGGCCACAGAGATGGTGCTAGAAATTTTCACTTTAGGCCATTTGGCCTAAACAGCCACAAAACCTTAGGCCAATTTCAACAATTTTAGGCCCTCTCACTCGGTCAACATAAACTCTCACTGACAATGAATTTGCTTTGTTTTTTTAACTGTCAGATCACTTCATTTTTTTCTTCTCAGATTCTCTCGGTCATCTGGCTCTGTCCAGATCTGTCAACACTGACAGCCTAGACTTTGCGGTTTTTTGCCCCATCCCAAGCACGAAAAGCCCTTGCTGCATCAATGTGAAACACTGACGCTAAAGGACGACAAGATCACACAGACTCACGCAAACGTCCGCCATAAGCTGCAAGGGAAGCAACTCTCACGAGGCAATTTGCCTGTGCTAGCAAAATCATGACGCGACAAAGTTAGCTTTTTGATCTCGGTCACACGCGGTGCAAGCAAACTTTGTTTCACTTCGTTGTTCATAAAAAAACCGGATACACTTCGTTGTTCATAAAAAAAAACGGACATACTCGTGCCGATTTGGTAATCAAACCTTCGGCCCACTGGGCCGACAGGACGGTTGACTTTTAGGACAATTTTTTGTAATTTTCGGCGAATCGTCGAAGGCCGACGGCAAACAACAACCCTGGGCCATATGGCCTGGGAATGCAGAAGAAGAAGAAATCCTATGCTGAATTTCAGTCGTCTAGCTTTACCCTTCCAGGTTCGATGACTCAGGGACCCAAACCAGCCTCCTTTGTGCAGCCGCAAAGCAGCCAGTCCACTCGGGTAAGAAAAACAGACCTGTTTCCTAAACTGATTACAAACTCGGGGATCATTTTTAGTAGTTGTAGTAAAGACTGTATACTATAGGGGAAGATAAGCATCCGGTCTCTTTTCCCTATATGAGTAGTGAGGACAGAAACACTGGTTATGTCCCTTTTAAACAGGACACATTTTACACGTCGATAGGCCAGTTGAATTCTCCGTTCAAGTTCCAGTCTGAGTTTTTGGATAGCCTGCACTGTGAATAGTGTACTGTCCCCACTAACGATAACTCTATCAGCCCGGTTCGCCGAGCTCTTAAGTAGTCCATCTTACCCTTTTAGAATATCTTTGGTTGTAGTAGTAGTAATTAGGGCTAGAAGTGGGCCTCGCGGCCCTTTTACGCCCTTTCTCGTTTGTGACTTTGATTTGTTTGAAAGTGGCTTGCTTTCGACAGCTAAACTATAAAATTTAACAGAAATATGGAATGGACGTTGTTTTTGTTGTTGTTGTTTTTAAATTCATCGAAAGTAGTGTAAAAATTTGACATCATTGTGTCTTTGTCCAGAAGATCTTAGCACCAGTCGTCAGTCATTGACATATGAGAATTTGACATCATTGTGTCTTTGTCCAGAAGATCTTAGCACCAGTCATCAGTCATTGACATATGAGAATTTGACATCATTGTGTCTTTGTCCAGAAGATCTTAGCACCAGTCATCAGTCATTGACATATGAGAATTTGACATCATTGTGTCTTTGTCCAGAAGATCTTAGCACCAGTCACCAGTCATTGACATATGAGAATTTGACATCATTGTGTCTTTGTCCAGAAGATCTTGGCATCAGGCACCAGTCATTGACATATGAGAATTTGACATCATTGTGTCTTTGTCCAGAAGATCTTGGCATCAGGCACCAGTCATTGACATATGAGAATTTGACATCATTGTGTCTTTGTCCAGAAGATCTTGGCATCAGGCACCAGTCATTGACATATGAGAATTTGAAATGACGTGTCTTTTTTTTTTTTAAAGGCAAGAACTCGTATGAAGTTACCCCCACCCCCGTTCCCCGCTCGCTGCTCCCGTGTCTACTAGGCCGTGCCTGGTGTCAATGATGATGTCATTACTTGTGATGTCGTAGCCCTGGAATGATGGTTTTGGGTTTAGACAAGTCAGGATCAGATATATCACTCTCTAGTGGTGTTGAGTGTTGAGTGGTAGCGCGTTCGCTTCGTGTCAAGTAAACCCGAGTTCGAACCTGGGTACAGGGGATTTTGTCCTCTCATTCTGCACTAGGCCTTAACGGTCTGAACGTGGAGTCTTTCGGATGAGACGATAAACCGAGGTCCCGTGTGCCCATGCACTTAGCATACGCTAAACCCAGTGGCAATGAAAAAGTTGTCATTTGGTAAAATTCCCCCCCCCCCCCCCCCCCCCCTTATCAGTGACAAAAATCGCATGCCAAAAAAAAATAAAAAAAAAATAGGGTGGTGCGCCTCTGGCTGCGACGCGCTCTCCAGGTGGGAGCAACCCGAATTTCACAGAGACGCCTCTGTGACTATAAAGTACCTAATACCTAATACCTAGACCGTTTTCTCAGAGTGAGTATATAAGTACATGTCTCTTTAAGGCCCAAAACAAAGTTATGTTTGTTTGGAGTTTCATCAGTGTTTTAAGAATCTTGTGTTAGGTCCATGTGTGTGGATATATATATATTTATTTATATATTTTAATCAAACAAAACAGTATACTTTTGCACTTATAGTGTTTTTTGTTTCTGTTTGCTTACTTTCGTTTTTTGGGTTTTTTTCCTATTCATCAAAAAAAAGTTTAGGGTCGGCAGCCAAAAACTAGGGTAGGTAGGGAAACAGGAAACCAACATTTTTTTTTGGGTTGGGTGGGGGGGGGGGGGGGGGGGCGTAACTCTATGAACATGAAAATCGATAATTTTTCAGTGAATAGGTTAATAAGTGGCCAGTGATGTCCCGAGGCCCCGGTCATAGGACATTGACCTATCCAAACTGGAAGTGCCCTGTTGTGTTCTCCTCTGTCAGGACAACTGTCCTGTGACGTTTACATGGATGCAACCTTGCCTTGGATACGAGGCAGAGCCTGTTCTTCAAAATTTTTGCCCCCCCTTCCCCCCAAAAAACACACCAATTGATTCAAAGTTCAAGGGGGAAAAGTGTTGAATTCTCACTGCACAAGCCTGGAATAAGCTTCAATTTGAGTGTGATTTTGCTTGTGTGCGTGCAAGCATGAGTGTACATACATCATGTGTGTGTATGTGTTACGCCCAATCCATGACATTGCTCATTTCATGACATGGGAAAAATGGTTTGCCCAGTTCGTCAAATGGCCAGTTTATAACTCGCAATTGAGAAAATCAATATGAATGAAAAACAGTTTTCGTTCATTAGCACACAGATCCAGGATTGGTTCAAACGAATGAGAAATCAAAGGACATGTCCAGACCTGTTTACTCTTTTCGAGTTGTATTCTAGTTCTACTCAATTTGGACCTCTACTACTCTTCAAAATTGAAAATAATGCTCTAACTACTCATTTTCAGTGAACATTGTTTGATGATTTAATGAATAAAACTGCACATTTTGCACCCAAACTACACATTTCAGCTAACCAGACTACTCTAGACTTGTGTAGGGGGTAAATATGTCTGCCGCTTGTCGACACCCTTGTAGAAAATAGGTTGACTGTGACATCACACCAGGAAGTACATTTTTATGGCATGTCCTCTTCCTTTCAGCCCACCAATCAAACTGCCCCGGTGCTGCCCATCGCCGCAGTCCCGCTGTTTTGTGAGCTGTGCTCGTTGGGGATGAATTCCGAGGAACAGGCGCACATACATTACAGTGGGACGAAGCATCAGAAGAAACTGAGAATGGCCAAGCAGCATATTAAAGGTAGAAAGAGAGAGAGAGGGAGAGGGAGGCAGAGAGAGAGAGAGATAGATACTCAGAGAGTGAGAGAGAGAGAGAGAGAGAGAGAGAGAAACAGAGAGAGAGAAACAGAGAGAGAGAAACAGAGAGAGAGAGAGACCGACAGAGAGAGACATACATTATAAAGGGAAGAAGAAATCAGAAGAAATTGAGAATGGCCAAGCAGTTTTGTAAACGTAGAGAGAGACAGAGAGAGAGATAGACAGAGAGAGACAGAGAGAGAGAGACATGCATTATAACGGGACGAAACATCAGAAGAAACTGAGAATGACCCAGCAGTTTTGTAAAGGTAGAAAAGAGAGAGATGCAGAGAAAGAGACTCAAAGAGAGAGAGAGAGAGAGAGAGAGAGAGAGACGTACATTACAGCAGGACGAAGCACCAGAAGAAACTGAGAATGGCCAAGCAGTATATGAAAGGTAGAAAGAAAGAGAAAGAGAGGGGTACAGAGAGAGAGAGAGAGGGAGGCAGAGAGAGAGAGAGGGAGGCAGAGAGAGAGAGAGGGAGGCAGAGAGAGAGAGAGGGGGAGGGTACAGAGGGAGAGAGAGAGAGAGAGAGAATGAGATGGACAGAAAGAGAGACAGAGAATGACAGACAGAAAGAGAGAGAGAGACACTGGACACTGGAAAACTTTATTTGACAAGGATAAAGAGAGAGAGAGAGAGAATGAGACGGATATAAAGAGAGAGAGAGAGAATGAGACGGATAGAAAGAGAGAGAGAGAATGAGACGGATAGAAAGAGAGAATGAGACGGATAGAAAGAGAGAGAGAGAATGAGACGGATAGAAAGAGAGAATGAGACGGTCAGAAAGAGAGAGAGAGAATGAGACGGATAGAAAGAGAGAGAATGAGACGGATAGAAAGAGAGAGAGAACGAGACGGATAGAAAGAGAGAGAGAATGAGACGGATAGAAAGAGAGAATGAATGAGACGGATAGAAAGAGAGAGAGAATGAGACGGATAGAAAGAGAGAGAGAGAGAATGAGACGGATAGAAAGAGAGACAGAGAATGCGAATGTGAAAATTGAAAGTGCTGTCGTGGGGCTGCTTGATCTAGCATTTTCTTGTTGTGTTATTTTTGCCTGTGTTTGTGTTGGCCATCAGAGGGCGCCCCAGTCAAGCCCAATGGAGTCACTAGCGGAGGTCTGTTCTGCGGCTTTTGTAAAATCACCGTCAACTCCAGTGAACAGATGGACATCCATAGAGCAGGTGTGTGTGTGGAGGGGGGGGGGGGGGAGAGTGGTGTGTGTGGGGTGGAGTGTGTGTGTGTGTGGGAATGTGTGTGTGTCACTCTGTGGGGGGGGGGGGGGGGGGGTGGGGGGGGGGGGGGGGGGGGGGGGGGGGGGGGGGAGTCTGTGTCACTGTGTGTATGTTGGAAAGTGGTGTGTGTGTGTATGTCACTGTGTGTGTGTTGGAAAGTGGTGTGTGTGTGTATGTCACTGTGTGTGTGTTGGAAAATGTGTGTGTGTGTTGGAAAGGGGGGGGTGTTGGAAACTGGGGAGTGTGTGTGTGTTGGAAAACTGGGGGGGGGGGGGGGTGGAAAGTCTGTGTGTATGTTGGAAAGTGGTGTGTGTATGTCACTGTGTGTGTGTTGGAAAGTGGTGTGTGTATGTCACTGTGTGTGTGTGTTGGAAAATGTGTGTGTGTGTTGGAAATGGGGGGGGGGGGGGACTGGGGAGTGTGTGTGTTGGGGGGGGGTTGGGTGGGGGGGGGGGGGGGTTGGAAACGGGGAAACGGGGGGGGGGGGGGGGGTTGGAAACTGGGGGTGGGGGGGGGGGTGGGTGTTGGAAACTGGGGGGGGGGGGGTGTGTTGGAAACTGGGGGGGGGGGGGTGTATTGGAAACTGGGGGGGGGGGGGGGGGGGGAAAACTGGGGGGGGTGGGTATTGGAAACTGGGGGGGGGGGGTGGGGGGGGTGGGGTATTGGAAAACTGGGGGGGGGGGGGGGGGGGGGGGGGGGGGTGGGGGGGGGGGGGGTGGGGGGTGTGTGTGTGTTGGAAACTGGGGGGGGGGGGGGGGGGGGGGGGGGGGGGGGGGGGGGGGACCTTAACTGGGGTGTGTGTGTGTGTTGGAAACTGGGGTGTGTGTGACTGTGTGTTGGAAACTGGTGTATGTTTGTGTGTGCGTGTAACTGTGAGTGTGCATTTGCATATGTGCATTGGGCAGGGGGGGGGGGGGGGGGGGGGTCAAGGAAAGACTTCTCTCCATTTTCCCCTCAAAGCAATGACAATATCTTCTTCATGGTTCTAACTAATTCAGCGTAATCATTCTGTCTCTGCCTCTGCCTCTATCTGTCTGTCTGTCTGTCTCTCTCTCCTTCTCTTAACTTTGTGAACATAAATTGCTCCCCCCCCCCCCCCCTTGCCCCTCCCCCCCCCCCCCCCTCCCCCATCCCCTCCCCCAAAACATAGTGCGTCACCTTAATGCTATTATTATCATCCTCTGTAACATCACAATGAATTTCCACATTGTTGTGACTAAAGGCACACGCACCCTATGAGACCCCGCAACCCCACCCCTCCCCAATTTGACACGAATTTGAGATTTTGTTATTGCGCTTTTTTACTATTTTTGTTCATCATATTTATCAAGCGCGGGGATCTCAGTCTGAGGAAGGAAAAACATCTCGCCTTAGTTATAGGCTGTATAATATGGTATCATCATCATCATCATCATCATCATCATCATTATCATCGTTTTTATCGTCCTTCATCATATTTATCAGGGTCTGAGTCTGGGGAAGAGAAAACATATCGCCTTAGTTATAGGCGATATCATCATCATCATCATCATCGTCATCATTTTTATCATCCTTCATCATATTTATAAGGCGCAGGTGACACACACACACACACAGTGACACACACAGTGACACACACACACACACACAGTGACACACACACACACACACAGTGACACACACAGAGTCTGGGGAAGAAAAACCATATCGCCTTAGTTATAGGCTGTAAAATATAGTATCATCATCATTTGATTTCCCTATTTATGTTAATGTACTGTTGTGTTAATGCTCATTTGTCTGCATGCGTGCTTATATATATATACTAGATGTGTTGATGGTGGTGGTGGTGATGGGGTTTGTGTGGGAGGGGGGGGGGGGGGGGGTATGCACGCATATTTTGTGTGTGAAGGAAAGATTAGGTTTTGATGTTTAAATTATTTCTTCAATTCATACTAATGTGTCGATCCTTGTTTGTCTGCGTGTGATTGAAGATACGTTGCCTCTACTTGATGTTTATATCATCTGTGTTTATGCCTACAGGTGTACTGTATTTACGCTAGTATTTATTGTAGCTTTTGTGTATTACTTTAGTGACGCTTATTTGCGTATCTTATTTTAATCATTTGTAAAGCGCAGTTTAACCGAGAGGTGTTGCGCTATATCAAAAATCAATATTATCATCGTCGTCGTGGTCGTTTTTATCATCCCCAGGTTCCAAACATCGACGAATGGTGCAGAGCATGAAGCGACAGACAGGGATCAAGGGAGACGGAGGGGACAAGGGAGACAACACAGGCCCCCCGAGGTCTAAAGTGAGAAGGGGAGACGACTCGGCGGCTCCTGTTCCACCGCTGTTACCTCCACCCCTACCCCCACTACCCCCCTTACCCCCACTGCCTTCCGACGAGGAGCCCCTGTGGACAGTGTCAGAGAACGGGAGGGGGGAGAGAGAGAGCGAACAGATTAACACGGACACGTGAAATGCTTGCGTGGGTGCTCCTGCTTTCAGGATGTCCTGAAGTTCAGGATTTTCCGTTGTATTGCCTGGAGCCGGTGTCTCCGGATTATGAGAATTTGAGAAAGATGCATTTTGCTGGTTATATATAGAGGTCATGAAGTTTAACCAGAAGTGAAAGTGCAACGAGAGCCTGTAGGTTGCATTGGAAACTGTTGTTTCCCTTCAGCTTCCAGGGGGCATTGCCCCCCAGAACCCCCAGGAGGGGCGCTGTCCCTGCACTCCGCCGGGGCCGGGGCGGCCCCTGGACCCCTGGACCCCTGGACCCCTGCCTTGCATGATTTTTTTAATTTCCTGGGAGCACCCATGTATATGTGAAATGCTTGCGATAACACAAGTGTTACGCCCAATCCGTGAAATTATCCGTTTCTTGAAATAGTTTGCCCAGTTCGTGAAATAGCCAATGTAAAACTTGCTATTTAGAAAAGCACTGTGAATAAAAAATGGGTTTTTGTTCATAAACTCCCTGAGATCAAGAATGGGTTCAAACGAATGAGAAATCACATGTAGATGAGTTTGAAATTCTTTTATTCAGACTTAATTTGATCAAACGTTTTGATACAGCATGTAGCCCCAGGGTGGCGTTTGGCTAAAGCTGGGGGGGGGGCAGGAGGGGGGTGAAAATACATGATAGAAAAGTGTGCTACTGTCGAATCAACATTCATCAATACCTGCTTGAATGGGAATACATGTAGAAAACAAATGTCATATACATTGCCCATTTTCATGAAGCAGGCAATTTGATGGATTGGGCGTAACACAAATACATCAAGGTACAATTGACATTTTATAAAGAAAACAAACAAAATCTAAAAAGAAAGAAGAGAGAGAGGAAGGGGGGGGGGGTGTTGTTGAAGAGAGAGGAAGGGGGGGGGAAGGGTGTTGTTGAAGAGAGAGGAAGGGGGGGGGGGTGTTGTTGAAGAGAGAGGAAGAGAAAATTGAGATAAGTAGATGGATGTGAGAACAGAGAGGGGGTGAGAGAGATTAAAGTGAAACAATGGCGAAGGGATTTATAGTATTCAGAAAATCGGCAAAGGTCAAGATGTGCCCCCCCCCCCCCCCCACCACCCCCTGCATTTCTCGGTTAATTGTAGTTTCCGTGTTTGCCTTTCTTACCATACATAAAGCTGTATTTTAGGAACATTTTGAGGTAATTACCTTTTTGGAATACTAACCCTAACCCTAACCCTAGCCCTAAACCTAACCCTACCCCCCACTATGTACTGCAGTACACCGCGATTTGTCACAGTTGTGGTTCGTTGCGTTTTTCCATCTTATAGGGTGGGGGGTAGGGTTAGAGTTAGGGCTAGGGTTAGGGATAGGGTTAGTATTCGAAAAAGGTTACATGTTGTATTAGCTAAAAATGTTCCTAAAATACAGCTTTATGTATGGTAAGAAAGGCAATCACGGAAAAATACAATTAACCGAGAAATGTAGGGGGGTGGCACATCTTTACCTTTACCAGAAAATCTCTCTCTCTCTTAAATAGTATTTATTTACTTTAAATACTGAGACATTAGGAAGAAGTATACATATTCCCAATAAATTCTACAAACACCCCTCAGCCTTTAGATTAACATTCCCCTGTGGGGATACCGGGGGGGTCTTCTGTACAAATAGTTCCCCAAACCTTCTGGAAGTTTTGTGCTTGTAACTTCCTCTAATCTGTCTCTCTCTAGTTTGACTCTGCCTTTTCCCTTGCTTTCTGTCATCTACTGTCTTTCTGACTTGTGTCCTATTCTTCTGCCTTGTTTTTCCCAAAAGAATCTTCCATATAGTTTTCTCCTTTGAGCTCCTCCGAAATCGGAATGTGTCGGCTGTATGCAGCGGGGAGATCAGTGAAAACTGGAAAACAGACACATACTTACCCATTGTGGCCTTAGGGCCCGGGAACGCAGAAGAAGAAGATTAACATTATTAATGTGTGGTTCCATATTGTACATTGAAACTAGTTCATTTTCTTTTCGATGCTTTTAAGATCAGTAACTAAACTTTATATTCTATCAGTTAACATCTGCACATGTTCGCTTCATAATGTAGATAAAGTGGGAACCTCCCTTGTAAGACTCCCTCCCTCATAAGACCTGCTTCTCTGAGACATTGCCCTTCTTTGTAAGTACTAAAATGACCTCCCTTATAAGACCCCTCCGTTATAAGACCTCATTTTGGATGATTTTTGAAGGGTCTTATAAGGGAGGTTCCACTGTATTGAACTTGTTGATTTGTTGTCATTGTTGGTTTTCTCTTTTGTAACCCCCTTCCCCCTGACATGGGCAGAAGGCCTGGATCAGTAAAATTTCTGATTTCTGTCTGTTTCTCTCCCCCTGTCTGTTTCAGTTATGTTGTATCTCTGTCATGTTGTTGCACCTAACCTGAATTTCTCTTTTGGAGACATTGAAGTCTACTTGAACTTGATATTATGAGTGGCCTAACACTGTGTTGCCATGGCAGGGCTGCCAACTGACCCCCCCCCCCCCCCCCCCCCCCCCCCCCCCCCCAGGGGTATTTGTCCCTGGAAACAGTCAACAATGGCACCCTGTCCCTGGAATCCACTTTTCTGTCTGGTGTCCCTGGAAACTGAGTAGAATTTAAAAAAATTGTAGAACAATCACTTGTCTTGTTTGCTGGCCTTGCTATTGAACACAGGAACACCCAACACAACACTTCAAATGTTTCCTAACATGCATGGGTGGTGTAGAGTGGCACAGTGGTAGCGCGTTCGCTTCGTGTCAAGTAAACCCGAGTTCGAACCTGAGTACAGGGGATTTTGTCCTCTCATTCTGCACTAGGCCTTAACGGTCTGAACGTGGAGTCTTTCGGATGAGACGATAAACCGAGGTCCCGTGTGCCCATGCACTTAGCATACGTTAAACCTAGTGGCAACGAAAAAGTTGTCATTTGGTAAAAATTTACCCCCCCCCCCCCCCCCCCCCCCCCCCCCCCCCCCCCCCCCCCCCCCCCACCCCCCCCCCCCCCCCCCCCCCCCATCAGTGACAAAAATCGCATGCAAAAAAAAATTGGGTGGCGCGCCTCTGGCTGCGACGCGCTCTCCAGGTGGGAGCAACCCGAATTTCACAGAGACGCCTCTGTGACTATAAAGTACCTAATACCTAGGTTACTGGACAGCAAGGGACCTTGAATATTGAAGCACATTGGCACAAAAAAAAACCATCAAGAATACAGAAAAAACAGTCGCAGAAATGTTGCTAGATCATGAAATAATTGGAAGTTGATGCTCGTTTTGACCCTGATGCATGACATTGCCATGTGTGTCCCTGGAAATAAGTCTGTGTCCCTGGTTTTTCTGTAGTTTGTCCCTGGAAACTGCAACAGAGGGTTGGCAGCCCTGCTTTGGGGAAGTAGAGATGTGTGAATACTGTTAACGTGTACAGAGACATTGACTCAATGACTGCCGGCAGTCACATTATAAGGCGCAGGGGTCTCAGTCTGAGAAAACTTTTTTCGCCTTATAGTCCGAAAAATACTGTAATTTTTACATGGTATAACTATAAGCTTTACGATGACTGTGTTTATCTCTCTTTATCTTTATCTCTATGTTTATCTCTTTTGTTTCTTTTTATCTCTATCTTTATTTCTCGCTATTTCTATCTGTCTCTCCCTCTCTCTCTCTCTCCTTCCTTCTCCCGTGCTCTCTCTACTCTACTCCCATCTCTATTTCTCCCATCTCATTGATGTCTTTCTCACTGACTTTGTTTTGTTTTCTTTCAATGTCGCTCTCTTTCTCAGGGACGGTATTCATGTCGAGATAGCATGAGACTTAGCATGATGCTAACTTAGAAGCTCTTCCAAAAGTCCTATTAAATCCTATAGGACATTGGAAGAGCTTCTAAGTTAGCATCATGCTAAGTCTCATGCTATCTCAACGTGAATACCGTCCCTGGTCAATAGAACAATTTAATATATTGGAGTATTGATGTGGTGATAAAAGTGACTTGCAATAAATGTTGTGGATTATCTGTATGCAATTTCTTTAATCTGTAATGGTGTGCGCGCGCGCGCGCGTCTGCGTGTGTATGAAAAAGAGAGACTCAACTGGCTTTGTGCGCTTTAACAGTAAACGATATTGAGTCCAGTCGAGAGAAAGAAAGAAAGAAAGAGAGAGGGGGGGGGGGATTTTAAACTTTCTTTTCCAATAGGGCATTTGCCGCATGTCAATGACCTTGAATTTGACCGAGTTGAAATTAGAGAGTTGAATTAGAGAGGTAACGGGAACTCAGGCAAAACAAGCGCGGGCAATTTAGTTGCCTTGTATAGAGTACGAACTCTCGTGGCAAATGCCCTACTGTTATTGTTTTTCTCCTGTCCCCCCTCCCCCCTCCCCTCCAGGCTCCTCCAATACTCACACACACACAGGTGTGCATGCACGCACACACACATACAGACAGAAAAGATCACTACAAGCACACACACACACACACAATCTTGTTACTCCTATATTTTATTTTCAATATAAATATGCACATAAATTATCATAATATATAAAAATTTAAAAAATGTACACACAGCAGATATGATACCCGACAAGTCGGCGGTGGGTTTTATTTAATTTGGAAAAGGGAGGGAGGGAGAGGGGTGGGGGTGACAACATATCCTCCCATGGGGAGGGAGGGGGGGTGCAACAGCATAGCTGGGCTAGCACGGACACTTCAAGATTAACATCAACAGTAAATCAAATAGTTCAGCAAAATAAACAACAAAAAGAATGTTCTCTCATTTTCTCAGGCATTTAATAACACAACATGCGTTAAAATGTAAACTTGCCAACAGAAAATACCAGCCCAAAGAGTGAAATGCGATTTATAGTAATGTGTGTACTTATGATTCGCGTCGAGATTATTGAAATTAAACATTTGATAACACACACACACACACACACACACATACATACACAGACGCATGAGACAGACACAGCTTTTTTTTTATTTAAACTCAAACATTCGCATATTAACCAGAGCTTCCGCTTCAGGATTACGATCATTTTACAGAAAATAAAACGTCCAAAGCATTAACTTTTTTAGCGCAATGCAATTTATTGATTAAAGGTGGACCCTGACGGATGAGTTTTTGCAAGAAACACGTCGCGATCACCAGAAAGACAGCCTTTTCAAGGATCGGAACACTCACTTTGATCTGGTTTCCTAGAAATTAAACCGTCAAAACGGCGATTCCTCCTTGGCGGAGATGCCGGAGAGAGAAGCCATTTTGGATGGGGTGGGTGGGGGTCACTCATTGTGGTTGAAGCGTTTTCTTTTTTTGTAGTGCAGTAAAAAAAAAAAAAAAGAGCTGTTTCCTTTGTTCTAAATTCCTTTAGATAAACTGTAAAAAAAAAGCAGAAAAAAAAGCTTGTATTGCGAAAATTTCATGCAAACGATTTGGCGGCCATTAGAAAAGATACGGCACACGCCTTCTCTTTGGGTGAAAGGATTTGACTTCCAGCACCTCTGCCAAGGAGGAACCGCCGATTTGACGGCTTGATTTCTAGGAAACCAGAGCAAAGTGAGTGTTGCGATCTCTGTGAAGGGTGTTTTCCTGGTGATCTGGACGTACAAAAACTCATCCGTCAGGGTGCCCCTTTAAACCTTCTTGGTTGTCCGTAGCACCTCAACCCACAAGAGGGGAGAAACTAGTGTTTCCGAGTGTGCACGCGATGCTTCAATTGGAAGAAACGGTGATACAAGCTCTAAAAGCAAACACATGGCAGGGTGCTTGGCAGTGAATGTCTCTGCACTTGGTGGGAGTGAAGTGATGTCTTCAAAAAGAAAAAGGAAAAAAAAGCCCAAAAAAAAGAAGAAATAAAAAGGCAGGCACAGTGGAGGGAATTTTTTTTTTTTTTTTAAATGTCTTGGGTGAATTCGCCCGTGCTGTGTGCTAGAAGAGTGAGGCGATTTCTCATTCAACTGTCACACCACCACAGTAGATTTTCTCAGCTCCTTTCAGTCCACGCCTTTTGCTAACACTCGTCACCAGCATAAACCAATTTAAAGTGTTTTATCCATTAGGCTTGCATTGTTTTATAATGGTATGCCACTTGTAAGGTCTTTTCCTATCCCTAACCACAATCAATGATAAGAATATTTGCCTAGAGCTGTTCAAAGAAATACCTTGAAACAAATAGCTCTCTGTGGAAAACTGAAAGGAGATAGAATGAGGGAAATTTGTGTACTGTGACCCATTTATCGTCAGTAGGGCATTTGCAAAAGGGGGAGCAACCTTGAATTTTACTTCACGAAGCTTCAGGCAAAACATACAGGCGAAGGCGCAGTCTAATCTAAGGTATGAAAGCCCGTGGCAAATGCCCCACTGATTCTTCTTCTTTGTTCGCTCAGTTTCCTGTCATACGAGCGTAGATGCATCATGCTGCCGTTATGCGCCTAACTAAGAAATAGTTAGGCCCAGCATGTCCGACTTCGGCTGAAGAAATCTTTGTAAGAATTTATAGAAAAAAAGGCAAGGAGAAGAATGGGACCATTGAGATAGAAAGATAGATAACAGTAAGAAAAGGGAAAAGGCAATAGTCAAAGAGAATGACAGAATTAGAGGAAGTTACAAGCACAGAACTCCCAGAAGGTGGAGGAACTATTTGTACAAGAGACCCCCCGGTGTCCCCACTGATTCTACCAAAAGCACTCGGAGCGCAATAAAACAAATCAACTGGCAATTGTTCTACCTTGGCAGAGGCGCAGTAACGTTGTTCAAGGTCAAACTTGAACACGTTTTGTCCATGGCATAGGTAGCAATTTTTAAAAGTTCTGCAACATCCGGGCAGCAAGGCTGACATAAATCACAGTACTGTGGAACCTCCATTATAAGACCTTAAAAAATCATCCCAAATGAGGTCTTATAAGGGAGGGGTCTTACAGACCTATTTACCCCTTACACAAAGCTGAAATGAGTTAAGTCCTCTTCAATTAATCCATCAGTGTTCACTGAAAATGAGTAATTAGAGCATTATTTTCAATTTTGAAGAGTAGTAGAGGTCCAAATGGAGTAGAATACTACTCGAAAAGAGTAAACAGGTCTGGTTTTATAAGGGAGGTAATTTGGATACTTACAAAGAAGGGCAATGTCTCAGAAAAGTAGGTCTATATGGGAGGGAGGCTTTAATATAATGGGAGGTCTTATATGGGAGGTTCCACTGTGTAACAGCAAAAGAAATGACAAATTCCTCTCTGTCAATCAAACATAAATTATTACAGAATTTTAAAAATGGCGGTGGGAATGGTAGCAATGGTATAAAATAATGGGAGGTAGGTGGGGTCTAGGGCATTTCTTTCTTCAAGCCTTCTTAGCTACAAGAAGAATCACTCATCTCCAGATTAATAGGATTTTAAAGGGGCACCCTGACGGATGAGTTATTGCAAGAAACACGTCGCGATCACCAGAAAGACAGCCTTTTCAAGGATCGGAACACTCACTTTGCTCTGGTTACCTAGAAATTAAACCGTCAAAACGGCGATTCCTCCTTGGCGGAGATGCCAGAGAGAGTAGCCATTTTGGATGGGGTGGGTGGAGGTCACTCATTGTGGTTGAAGCGTTTCCTTTTTTTGTAGTGCAGTTAAAAAACCCCACCACATTGGAGCTATTTCCTTTGTTGTGAGTGAAACTCCTTTAGATGAACTGTATAACATTTTCAAAAAAAAGAAAAAAAGCTTGTATTGCGAAAATTTCATGCAAACGATTTGGCGGCCATTAGAAAAGAGACGGCACACGCCTTCTCTTTGGGTGAAAGAATTTGACTTCCAGCACCTCCTCCAAGGAGGAATCGCCAATTTGATTTCTAGGAAACCAGAGCAAAGTGAGTGTTGCAATCTCTGTAAAGGGTGTTTTCCTGGTGATCTCGACGTGTTTCTTACTAAAACTCATCCGTCAGGGTGCCCCTTTAAAAAAAATGTCACGACCATACAACTGGTGGATGGCATCAAACCTTCACGTTCCGGGGGAAGGAATTGAGAATAAATATGTACAGGTTCTTGGAATACATATTTTAAAAATGAAATAGGTCTTTCCACTCTAACTCTCTCTCATGCTCTCTCTCTCTCTCTCTCTCTCTCTCTCTCTCTCTCTCTCTCTCCAAGTCTCTCTTTCTGTTGATGCAAATCACAAACATGGCTACATTCAAGCTGATATAAACAAAATATCAACCAACAGTTTTTATGATAAAACAAACACACACATTCTCTCTCTCTCTCTCTCTCTCTCTCTCTCTCTCTCTCAGTCTCTCTTTCTGTTGATACAAATCACAAGCATGGCTACATTCAAGCTGATATAAACAAAATATCAACCAACAGTTTTTATGATAAAACAAACACACACATTCTCTCTCTCTCTCTCTCTCTCTCTCTCTCTCTCTCTCTCTCTCTCTCTCTCTCTCTAAGTCTCTCTTTCTGTTGATGCAAATCACAAGCATGGCTACATTCAAGCTGATATAAACAAAATATCAACCAACAATTTTTATAATAAAACACTCACACATACACTCTCTCTCTCTCTCTCTCTCTCTCTCTCTCTCTCTCTCTCTCTCTCTCTCCAAGTCTCTGTTGATACAAATCACAAGCATGGCTACATTCAAGCTGATATAAACAAAATATCAACCAACAGTTTTTATAATAAAACAAACTCACACATACTCTCTCTCTCTCACTCACACACACACTACATCTTTTCTGAGGACACAACTCACAAACATCATGGCTACATTTCAGCAGATTGAACAAACTATCAACCAACAATTTTTACAATAAAATACTTTCACTCTAATAATAATATGAAATAGTGAGGCCAAGCGAGGATATAGTGAAATGAATAAGGGGAAGGAACTTCTCATAATTAACTCCCTTTCTACCAAAGTTATTTATGGCACCGATTCGCCTAGCAAAGTGAAAGTAGTTGCCACAACAACACAGACCCAAGTTCATCCTCAGAAAGGGATGACCCAGACCTGCTTATTATGACAACCACCCACACAGTACACAACAACAGTGGTGGAGAGTTGCTCACAAACAAATCAACATACATTCAAGAATGGCTTAGCCTTCTAGTCTTGAATAATGCTACACTTAAATACAGTATTAATAATAATGATAATTGACACTTATATAGCGCAAATATCTAGAACATTTCTATTCATGGCGCTTTGATGCTCTATCATACACTCTCACTCACACTCACACATATCTATTTTTGAGGACAAATCACAAATGACATCAATACATTCCAGCAGATATGAACTAGGCATCCTCAACAGGTTTTTTCACAGTAAAGTAAAAGCTCACAGCAATAATGGCCTGACGAAAAATGTTAAATACAGTGGAACCTCCCTTATAAGACCTTCAAAAACCATCCCAAATGAGGTCTTAAAGGGAGGGGTCCTATAAGGGTCGTTTTAATACTTACAAAGAAGGGCAATGTCTCCGAGAAGTAGGTCTTATGTGGGAGGGAGTCTTATAATGGGAGGTCTTATACGGGAGGTTCCACTGTAATACCATTTACCATCAATACAAGGGCTGCTGCTCCTTCTGGTACAGTGGAACCTCCCTTATAAGACTTTAAAAAACCATCCAAAATGAGGTCTTATAGGGAGGGAGTCTTATAATGGGAGGTCTTAAGGGAGGTAATTTTAATACTTACAAAGAAGGGCAATGTCTCCGAGAAGTAGGTCTTATGTGGGAGGGAGTCTTACAATGGGAGGTCTTATAAGGGAGGTAATTTTAATACTTACAAAGAAGGGCAATGTCTCAGAGAAGTAGGTCTTATGTGGGAGGGAGTCTTATAATGGGAGGTCTTATAAGGGAGGTAATTTTAATACTTACAAAGAAGGGCAATGTCTAGGTCTTATGAGAAGTCTTAGGTCTTATACTTACAAAGAAGGGCAATGTCTCCAAGAAGAGGGAGTCTTATAATGGGAGGTCTTACCAGGGAGGTTCCACTGTGCATTTTGAAAATTGGCCACATATCATGGGCACTTATTTCCTTTTTGTATTTGTGTAAAATAAAAGTGAACCAACATCTCTACGCTCTTCACGCCCACAACACATTTTCTGTCAAATGAAAACAAAAAGGGTTAACATAACAGAAACACAAATGCTAACCTCAAAAAATGAAACGCCATTGTAAAGCCAATGAAAAATAATATCAACATGTCACAACCATGAGGTATCGCATATAACAACCTCAGCGATTTTACAACCGAACAAAAAAGTTGTCCAAGAAAATGCTAATTATGACTACGATACTAAGATTAGACGAACAGAAAAACGTTCAAACGGAATAATACAAGCTGGCTGTCCTTGCATTCCGCCACTTTGAACAGACCCTACCATCCTACCTCTCAAGAGCTCTCCAAACTTACACTCCTTCTCGCTCACTCTGATCTTCCCATGCCAAACTGTTGAAAGTTCCTAAAGTGAATTTTGGACAACGCAGTTTTAGTTTCAGCACCCCCACTGTCTGGAACTCCTTGCCTGTTCACCTCCGTCACCATTCAGTACATCCGACTTTCAAAACCCAAATGAAAACTCAACTGTTTCAACGAGCTTTCTCTCTCTGTAACTTTCATGTAAATTACATGGTCGAATGAATGTGTAGAATGATGGTGTATGTTAGCCCAAATTGCGTGTGAATCAGTGAATGTGAGCGCCTTGAGTTTAATTCTAAAGAAAGGCGCTATATAAATACAATGTATTATTATTAGTATTCTCCCCTTTAGGGAGAATACTATTGCATTTGTAAGAATTCTGCTTTTTTCCTTTTTCTTTTCCGTCCCCTGTTTTTGTCTGATTTGGGATGAAATGTTCAGAAAGGTTGCAGCTGGCAACATACTATATCTCAACACAGACTAAAGAATCCTGTTACAGTGAAACCTCCCTCATAAGACCTCCCTTACGACCTCCCTGGTTACGTGCATGCATGCCCGCACAAGTATTAACAATTATACCTGTGCGTATGTAATTCTATAAAGTCATATTTCAACCTGTCTTTATCGCAATACCTGCTTTGCTACCTTTATGTTCAACTAGCGCAACGCCGCGTCCCAGTAACGCCTAGTAACGGTAACGCCTAGTAACGGTAACGCCAAGTACTGGTAACGCCGAGTACAGCAAATTTGAAGCGATTCGGTTAAGAAACGGCGGAGTCGTATAGCGCGCGCGTTTCTGAACCGATTCGCTTCCAGGTTGGTACACGGATAGTCACCGTCCCCGGTGATCTTCCTGCCAAATTCGAAGGCAATCGGTCCAGAAACACCGGAGATACGGGCGCCGAGAGGCTGGCGGATGCGCGTTTCACGCATTTGCCGAACCGCGCAAATGACACGGCCACCTCGGTTGCCGTTGCCATTGCCCCGTCAGGGCTCACAGCAAATTTTAAGCGATTCAGTCGAAAAACGGCGGAGTTATAAGGCCCGTTTCGTGCTTCAGACACACACACACACACAGACACACACGGCCACACACTTGGCTTTTTACTATATGATTATGTATGTGTAATGTTATGCCTTGCCATGTTTGTATTCTATGTTCGTATATGTACAAAGGTGCTACCTTTATGTTCAAATCTGTATGTGTAATATCATGCCTTGCCATGTTTGTATTCTATGTTCGTATATGTACCAAGGACAGATTGGAAGACTAGGCGTTGCCTAAAATCTTTATCCTTGAAAAATAAAGTTAAAGTTTTCAAGTTTTCAAGTTTTCCCTTTACAAGACCCCCTCCCATATAAGACCTACTTTAGAATTCCCTCCCAGTCGATCTCCGCCATGAACCAACTATCTCTACTTTCAAAGCTAAACTCAAGACACACTTCTTTCAAAGCTCATTCGGTTTGTAATTTTGTTCCTTCTTGATCTTGTACCTGGATGAATGATTGGGGGATAATGTCTTGCGTGACTGCGGGTGTATCAGTGAATGGAAGCGCCTTGAGTGTAAAATCATGATAGAAAGGCGCTATAGAAATACTATCAATTATTATTATTATTTACTTCTCTGAGACATTGCCCTTCTTTGTAAGTATCAAAATTACCTCCCTTATAAGACCTCATTTTGGATTCATTTTGAAGGTCTTTTAAGGGAGGTTCCACTGTACCATTATATCTAATAAAGTGTCTAATTCTGTTCTAGCACATGCAAAGGCATAACAAAAACCCGCTTTATTTCTACTTTACTGGCGCTTTGAAAGGTTACCAAACATCAAAATAACTTTTCAATAAAGCTGGGTATTTGACTAAAATAGAACAAATAAACAGATATCTTCTTCTTCTTCGTTCGCTCAGACAGTTTCCTGTCATATGAGCGTAGATGCGTCATGCTGCCGTTATGTGCCTAACTAACAAATAGTTAGGCCCAGCATGTCCGACTTCGGCTGAAGAAATCTTTGTAAGAATTTATAGAAAAAAGGCAGGAGAATGGACCAGTGAGATAGAAAGATAGCGGATGACAGTAAGCAAAGGGAAAAGGCAGAGTCAAAGAGAATGACAGAGGAAGTGACAAGAACAGAACTTCCAGAAGGTGGGGGAACTATTTGTACGAAAGACCCCCCCCCCGGTATCCCCACGGGTGGAAAGGCTACAGATATAAAATACCAATATTGACAACCAGACTCACACTTGCACGATACATACAAGCATACGGATTCGCGCATGAGTGCAATCTTTCTCTCCCCCTCTCTCTCTTTCAACCGCACACACACACACCTACACCAGACCTGCCTACTTGGAATTTTCCCAATCAGTAGCCCAGCCATCAATTTTCAGTAGCATGGCAAATTTTTCCCCCCCATCCACCCCCCCCGGCAATCGATTTGTTCTCAACCTGAGCCGAAACGCAAAACTCGCATTGAACGTGTTCTTTCTCATCAAAATCCGAACAGTTTCACGCTCAAACGGAAGCGGCAGTAAACTGACTACGCCTTCCATCTTTAAGTCCCTGGCACTCGATTACAATAAGTTTCACAGCCATTTCCATCATTCTGAAGCATATCTCATAGAATGAACAAACAAAAAAAATGTCTACGCTTAAAGAAAAAAAAAAACCGGAGGGGAGGGTGGGGGGGGGAGGTATTAAAGATTGATTTTCTCACTCAAATGCCCAGATCAGCCATTACTACTATTTCTATGATTAACCCTTTCACCGCCAGCCATATTCAGACCTCTTTACCCCCTACACAAGTCTTGAGTAGTCTGGATAGCTGAAATGAGTAGTTTGGGTGTGACATGAGTAGTCCTCTTCATTAAACCATCAAACAATGTTCACTAAAAATGAGTAATTAGTGCATTTCAGGTTTGAAGAGCAGTAGAGGTCCAAATTGAGTAGAATACTACTCAAAAAGAGTAGAGTAAACAGGTCTGCATATTTCAGCCAAAATATTCCATTAAATTTACATGGGTAGAGAACTAAATCCATCTGCAGTACTTTGGGGATTCTTCTGTGACATATATAAAATAAGGTCTATCCTTACTTCCCCAAACTAAGACAATAGGGTCTTTGGATAATAGACCCCAATTTGATTCCTTTTAGTGACATAGGTGTTGAATCACTGTGACATATATATAAAATAAGGTCTGTCCTTACCTCCCAAACTAAGACAATAGGGTCTTTGGATAATAGACCCCAATTTGATGCCTTTTAGTGACATAGGTGTTGAATCACTGTGGTGCTAAAATGCGACTTTGGCGGTGAAAGGGTTAAACTTTGCAGGACTATAAACAACATCAAATAAGATAAATAAATAAATAAATAAAAGACTGCACTGGTTCTTCTCTTCCTCCAGTGGCACAGTGGTAACGCGTTCGTTTCGTGTCAAGTAAACCCGAGTTCGAACCTGGGTACAGGGGATTTTTCCTCTCACTTTGCACTAGGCCTTAACGGTCTGAACGTGGAGTCTTTCGGATGAGACGATAAACCGAGGTCCCGTGTGCCCATGCACTTAGCACACGTTAATCCCAGTGGCAACGAAAAAGCAGTCATTTGGTCAAAATTTACCCCCCTCCCTTTTCCCTCCTCATCAGTCACACAAAAATCACATGAAAAAAAAAAAAAAAAATTGAAAAAGAAAACTTGGGTGGCGTGACTCTGGCTGCGACGCGCTCTCCAGGTGGGAGCAACCCGAATTTCACAGACGCCTCTGTGACTATAAAGCACCTAATAATAATCATTTTTTTGCAGAGGGAGTGGAGAAGAACCCTGTCTCTTTTTTTCCCTGATAATTCTCACAAAGATGTTCTCCTGCCGAAGACGGATACGCTGGGCCTAACTAGTTGGGCGCATAACGGCAGCATGACGCATCTGCGCTGAGTATGACAGGAAACTGTCTGAGGGATCGACGAAGAACAAGAAGAAGATCCTAACCCTTTCCAGAGAACGGTGGAATGTTGATTCTAAATGAAATAATCAGAACATTTGAGGCGGTGGGGTGCTTTTAAATTTCAACTTTGCCGATAATGTATAGATCACAAGCCGCAGCAGGGGGTCACATGACCCATCGTAGCGTCAAAGAAAGGGGCAGACAACCATCATCGACGAGACAACGCAACAGAGGACCCTTTAGATTTTCCAGTAAAGGCGGGCGATCATCGTCGAGGGGCCGCGGCAGAGGCTTTGAACTTCCAGTAGACGTTTTGGGATCCAAAGGGAGATAACGGATCTATAATCAGCATCAAGGGCAGACAATTAATGGCATTCAAGGGCGGACAATTATCGTCGAGGGGCCGCGGCAGAGGCTTTGGACTTCCAGTAGACGTTTTGGGATCCAAAGGGAGATAACGGATCTATAATCAGCATCAAGGGCAGACAATTAATGGCATTCAGGGGGCGGACAATCATCGTCGAGGGGCCGCGGCAGAGGCTTTGGACTTCCAGTAGACGCTCTGCATCCAAAGGGAGATAACGGATCTAAATTCAGCATCAAGGGCAGACAATTAACGGCATCCAAGGGGCGGACAATCATCGTCGAGGGGCCGCGGCAGAGGCTTTAGACTTCCAGTACACGTTCTGCAGAACCACAGCGTCGATGGAGACGGACAGATGCTTGGTGGAGGTCACTTGCGTGAAACTCTTGCCGCCCGAGTTGTATCTGAGAAATAAAGAATGAAACGGACAAACACTGAAGTCACGCACGTGACGAAATAGAAAAAAAACGAGGCGCAGTTGAAGGGTTTTGAGCGAAGCATGATTTCGTTTGAATGATATAACAGCTAAGATTCTTAATTCAGAAGCAAAGATAAACAAGCGCGAAATCGCAATAGTTTGTGGCAGCGGTCTATTTTTACCACTCCAATCATGAGTCGCCTCCCCTGGCTTTTCAATAATTTTAATCTGTAAACCAGAATGTTATCTCTGCACCATTTCGCAACTTTTTATATCTTTTGGAAAACATTTAAAACTATGTATCCTACTTATACTCATCGAAAGAAGCACCGCATACTCGTCGTGTCTGTTGTAGTGTCTGTATTACGTATGTTTATTATTTTGTACGCTTTTAAAATACATCATTTTAAAGAGCGGCCTCAATTTGAAGTGCAGCCTTGATTTGAAGTGCGACAATTTTGAACCGACCGACCGACAAAGTGAGTTATAGGTTTGTGGCTTGAGCCACAAACAATAAATAAAATAAAATAAAACTAAAGTCAAAATAATATAAAACCAGGATTGGAAATGTCTTCAAGTACAGTGGAACCTCCCTTATAAGACTCCCTCCCACATGAGACCTACTTCTCTGGGTTACTTTATGTGGCGGTACCATAGCCGATGAGGTTTAACCGAGGCGTGGTTACCGCTACACCTATCTGTATTGTTAAAAACTCGGGACTTTACTGGTGTTGCACTGCCTCCGGGCATATGCAGCCAGTATTGTTCCCACCATCTTTGCATTTACAAATGTCCCATATGTGTCTATGACCGAGAGGACGTAAAACATCATTTTTTCATTCGAGACGTACCTCTCTGAGACATTGCCCTTCTTTGTAAGTATTTAAATTACCTCCCTTATAACACCTCATTTTGGATGATTTTTGAAGGTCTTATAAGGGAGGTTCCACTGTGGTCAATTTGCTGGTTACGGTTTTGTATTCATTCCAGGTTTGATATTATGGATATGTTTATTTCTCTGTCTGTCTGTCTCTCTCTCTCTCTGTGTCTCTGTCTGTCTCTCTCTCTCTTTCTTTCTGTCTGTCTGTCTCTCTCTCACTCTCTCTCTCTCCCCCTCTCTCAGTCTCTCTCTCCCTCTCTCTCTTAACTGTCTCCCTCTCTCTCAGTCCCTCTCTCTCTCAGTCCCTCTCCCTCCATCCCTCCCTCTCTCTCTCTCTTCCTCTCCCTCGCTCCCTCCCTCTCTCTCTCTCTCTCTCTCCCTCTCTCAATCTCCCTCTCTCTCTCTCTCCCTCCCTCTCTCTCCCTCCCTCTCTCTCTCTCTCTCCCTCCCTCCCTCCCTCTCCCTCCCTCCCTCTCTCTCCTCACTCACTTATAGAACTGCTCCACCATATTGCTGGTGATCTGTCTCGGGCCGATGCCCGCAATCTTGTACGCCCCTTCGGTGTCGGGGTCGAAGGAGTACAGTCCCCTGTATTGGCAGCTGTGGTCCCGGAACAGAATCAGAAAATGCTTCGCCGCTGACCTCGCGATTTCCTGAAAAATGCATCATCATCATCATCATCATCATCATCATCTTCCCAAAACAGGACCAAGAAATGTTTCATGTTTGTGTATATCTTACAGTAAATTTGCAAAACCAGGAAATTACATTAGGAAATTTACAAATTTCCTGAGTGTTTCTGAGTGAAACACTCAGGGATTTTGCAAATTTCCTAAAAATTTCAGGATTGCAAATTTCCTGATTTGGAGGTCCCAGAAATTTGCAAATTTAATGAAATAACCATTTGAGACAATGAATTGCTATGTAAGCCAAGAAATTATAAAATGTATATACTGAATTTGTGTGTGTGTGTGTGTGTGTGTGTGTGTGTGTGTGTGTGTGTGTGTGTGTTAGGAACTTTAGAAAATTTGCAAATTTCCTGGTTTTGCAAATTTCCTTAAACATATATACACATGGTACTGATTGTGTGTGTGTGTGTGTGTGTATGTGTGTGTGTGTGTGTGTGTGTGTGTGTGTGTGTGTGTGTTTTAGGAATTTTAGCAAATTCCTGGTTTTGCAAATTTCCTAAAACATATACACATGGTACTGATTGTGTGTGTGTGTGTGTGTGTGTGTGTCTGTGTGTGTGTGTGTGTAGGGGGGGGGGGGGGTCACCGTGAATACTTTTCGCTCTTCTTTGGGGGAGCCTAAACTTTGAATTTTCGATGATTTATAACTCTATGTACTTTTGCCCCTTTCGTTTTGCTACACAATTTGTACACAATTCATAATCATGACTCACCCCGTGCTCACCCCTGGTTCATGGTTGGTGTTATCAATTATATCGCTGACAGTTATGATAGAGACGGAATTACTATTGTAGTCATAGTTGTTATTATAACCATTATGTCACTGTGTGTGTAGGTATGTGTGTGTGTGTGTGTCTTTGTCTTTGTCTTCATGAACTTTGTAAAATGGAAAAAATGTTCAATAAAAAAACAACGCAACACAACCAAACAAAGAATATGGAAACAAAAGAAGAAAGAAATGTTTTACTGCCGATCTCGCAATTTCCTAAAAAAACCACATCATCATCATCATCATCATCATCATCACTTTCATCATTTGTTTCTCAAATTTCGACCTATGCGCCTAATAAACAGGCACCCTATTCGTGAACAAATCACGAGAAGAGAGAGGAGACGATTGCCAAAGGGACTATTTGTACCAAAGAACCCCCCCCCCCCCCACCACCCCCTCGGGTATCCCCACAGGGAGAGACTCGTGGAGGGGGTGGGGTCATCCAGCTCCACGTATGTAGGCATGAGGCACCCACCCACTGCCAGAGATAAGTCTGTGAGTAGAACATGCCAAATACCAACAGACAGACAAACAGCCAGACAGCCAGACAGAGGCATAATCACCTCCAGCACTTTGTTTTTGGTGTTGGTGTTGACAGCGCCGGCCAGACAGCAGTAAGACAGGGCGTTGGTGATGATGTGGCGATTGGACTTCTGGCTGGGCTTCACGAACAGTTTGGGGCCTGCACACAGACACACACACATATATATATATATATATATACACGCACACACAGTTACATGGATGCAACAGAAAAAAATCCAAAGACAGGCCAGGCAGGGGTCCAGGGGGCGCCCAAGCCCCTGGCAGGGTACAGAAGCTGAAGAAAAAGCAAAATCATACTCAACTTGAAGCTTATTCCAGCCTTGTACATTTTGAAAAACAGGCGCTGCCTCGTGTCCAAGGCAAGGTTGCATCCATGCGGTTATTATCAGAGCTGATTCTAGGATTTTGAAAAAGGGGGGGCATTCCCCCCCTATGATTGAAAAAAGGGGGGCAGGTCCCCCCCTAAGAATGAAAAAAGGGGGGACACTTTGCACTGCATTCCGCCACTCTCCATCTTGGACAGCCATGGCCACTTCTTCAGCCAGTCGTATTGGAACCGGTGTTCCCTTGCACTGGCACTGTTATCGGGCTGCTTCTCAGAGTTTTTGGATGTAGTCGCCGTTTCTTCAAGCCCTTCTCCACACTCTGACTCATCATGTGGCACAGACTGCTTTTTTTTCACTTTGCCTCCGCGAAAGTCAAAATCAAGGAGCGTGGCTACGCGCTTCATTTTGGAAGAAATCCAATATGGCGGCTTAAACTCTCGCAAGTTCTCGTCGGTATTCAAGATGAATGAGATGAATGCGATTGATTGGTTGATCAGTTTGTGTAGCCTAGACAACAGGTTTTGCAGACGACTAACGCCATGCCCGCAGCGATCGGTGAAAATAGTGGGCAGTTCTGCAAATGTGCGGGAGCCGGCCCGCATTAAGACTCGATTATCGCGGGAAGGAACAGATTTTCGGGGGATTGTACCAATCCCGCGCTCTAGAATCAGCTCTGATTATATGTACAACTGGACCCATACACAGATGGATTCTCTTGCTCTCTGTCTCTATCTGTCTGCCTGTCTCTCTCTCTCTCTCTCAAACACACACATTATACATGTGCACACACATGCATAGAGACAAACTCATGCGCACACACATATGAATCCATGCACGCACACGCACACGCACACACACACACACACGTGCGCATACATATGTGGAAACACACACACACACATGATTAAAGACTTGAAGGACGCTCAAAACTCAAAACTCAAACAGAGAAACATGATTAAAGACCAGAGAGATACGGAGACAGAAAGCGCAGGAAAGGGAGGCTACTCTCCTGACCTGGCGAGACCTGACCTGGCGAGACAGGGCGTCGATAGGTTGCGAGCCCCTGACTTCCATTGTGAGTCAGCTGGTTGCAGGACACTGTCAGGAAAAAACACATGTAAATGAATAAATTGACCGGAGGAAGAATAAATGAACAAAATCAACAGAGAAAGAATGGACTGACAAAACGCGTCAACTCTCTACAGATGGCACCGTCAGAAAATCATTAATTAAATCAGTTTATCAGTCAAACAGTCGGTCTTTCCGTTTCAGTCAGACCTGTTTACCCCCTACACAAGTCTTGAGTAGTCTGGATAGCTGAAATGAGTAGCTTTGGTATGAAATGAGTAATCCTCTTCACTAAACCATCAATGTTCACTGAAAATGAGTCACTAGAGCATTATTTTCAATTTTGAAGAGTAGTAGAGGTCCAAATTGAGTAGAATGCTACTCGAAAAGAGTAGAGTAAACAGGTCTGCGAGTCAATGAATCAGTCAACCAATCTGTCAGTCAGTCAGTTAGTAAACCAATCCACGAAACGTTGTCTACGCTTCATGCAATAAAGAACACTTCCACGCCATTCAACTAGGTTTCTACACCGAAAACAACAACGATAAAAACTGAAAAGCAATCACTACCAAAACGCTCGTTCGCTATCAAAGCATTCACAAAATTCCAACTCTTGAAGCGATGCAAGTGAGAAGCCACGTTCAACAAAAATGTCAAATGTGCACCAAGAATTTTGAGTCCCTAAATAAGAAAATTGAGAGAAAATTCAATAACAGTTTGTTGTTGTTGTTGTCGTACCCTGGCTAAAAGACTCCAGGGATCATCCCAACAGCCGAAGCACTTGGACACTATGGTACAAATGCACCAGCTAGGGATGAGAACATTGCGTGTGTGACCGTTTTTGATTACCCCGCCATGTGGGCAGTGGGTAGGGGGGTAGATAAACGTAAAAACACTACCATCAAAATGATCATATCCACCACAAAATGGACTACAGTTCTAATCAAACAACTGCAGAAGCGTGGGGTGAAAAATCGACCAAACAATAAATAAATACAAGAAACAAAACAAGTACTAGACTACAAAAATAAAATAAAAAGATTAAGAAAAGATATTGAAACGGGGAAATGTACTTAAAAGAAAAATTGCAATTCTGATAATTATTCTGCATTATTAGACGCGCGTGCACACACACACACAGAGACAGAGTGAGAGAGAGAGAGAGAGGGGGGGGGGGGAGAGAGAGAGACAGTGAGAGAGAGACAGAGTGAGAGAGAGTGAGAGAGAGAGACAGAGACAGAGAGAGAGAGAGAGACAGAGACAAAGAGAGGGAGAGAGACACACACAGAGAGACAGAGAGAGAGTGAGAGAGAGACACAGAGAGAGAGAGAGAGAGAGACACACACACACACACACACAAAAGAGAGACACAGATCATAAAGCAGCAATGGAAGGGAAAAGGGAAGTTGGGGGAGGAGGGTGGTGATGATAACTCCCAACGTTAACCCTTCGTGCTCCGGTTTACCTGCTTTCCTCATGGCCCCTCGGCTGCCAGGGGTTAAGCGGAAGGGGGAGAGGGGGGCTGCACAAAACAAGGGGAAGGGGGAGATAAGCGAAACATTCCACTAACTACCGTGCAAAAAAACAATCAACAAAAACCAACAACGACAAAATAATGGGAGGGTGGGGGGTGGGGGGAGGATGAACAAAAATCCCACCAGAATCAAGACTTTTCATGTTAACCTTTACCAGACTTCCCGGGTCGCCCAGGACCCAGAGACACACAAAAACTGTTATATCTCAAAAAGTATTTAAGCAATCGTCATGAACTTTGATGACTTTATCAAAAACGTTAATGGCGTTACGTGTCTTAAATTTCATTAATGTGTATAAAATACAAATGACGTAATATGATGCGTCATTTTAACATGCTTGTCCCGATGGCGCGGGTCTCCTACGACCCATACTTTAAAGAGCGGAAATGTGCCACTGCAGTGCATTGAGTGTGGGTCATGGGAGCATCTGGATAAGGATAAACACATGGTGACTCTTTGATGAGTATGGGTCCTGGAGGACCCGCATCATCTGGACAGGGATAAACACTGTTAAAATGCATGTCCCTTTTTTTAATTTTACTGAGTATGGGTCGTGGAAGACCCGCGCGATCGTGTCTGTGTAGAGGTTAACTCCAACTCCAACAGCATACAACAATAATAACAGCACTATAAGCACCAAGATAGAACAACAAAAACAAAGATTTGTTATAACAAAACAAAAATCAAAATCCTGATCTGTACTGTTGAAATGAGCCTCAACCCAAAAGTTTTAAAAAAAGACAACAAAACAACGACAGATAACACAGAAATCCCACACTCACATCCAAGTGCATTCAATAATGACAATGCATACCATGCAGTAATAGCACCACTTAGAAAGAAAGACCTCTCTCTCTCTCTCTCTCTCTCTCTCTCTCTCTCTCCTCTTTTCTCTCTCTCTCTCTCTCTCTCTCTCTGTGTCTCTCTCTGAATCTCTCTCTCTGAGTCTCTCTCTCTCTCTCTCTCTCTCTCTCTCTCTCTCTCTCTCTCTCTCTCCATTTTCTTGACTTGATTGTTTTTATGTCAATTTTTGTTTGCTTGATGCATGGTATGAATGTGTGAGTGAGAGGGCAAGGTGTAAAGAAGCTATTGTAGCTTATCCTTTTTACCCTCAATAAAACATTCGTATCCATATTATCTCTCTCTCTCTCTCTCTCTCTCTCTCTCTCTCTCTCTCTCTCTCTCTCTCTCTCTCTCTCTCTCACACACACACACACACACACACACACACACACACACACACACACACACACACACATGTACATAGACCTAGCATACCCTCATACACCTGTACCTATCCCTTCCCTAGATGCACATTCAAACTATCCATTTCACTAACACACAAACATTTTCTATATATTTGTTTTGGTCTAAGATCACTGTAAGGTGGATAGACGTTAAATTAAAGAACACACACACACGAAAAACATTCACATACACATTCTTCTTCTTCTTCTACGATCACTCAGACAGTTTCCTGTCAATTATGAGCGTAGATGCGTCATGCTGCCGTTACGCGCCTAGTTAGGCCCAGCAAGTCCGACTTCGGCTGGAGAAAATGTTTCTGAAAGTGTTTCGTGAAAAAAAAGGCAGGAGAATGGACCGGTAAGGCAGAAAGATAGTAGACGACAGTAAGCAAAGAGAAAAGGCAGAGTCAAAGAGAGTGACAGATTAGAGGAAGTTACAAGCACAGAACTTCCAGAAGGTGGGAGAACTATTTATACGAAAGACCCCCGATATCCCCACGAGGAGAGACTCGTGGAGGGGGCAGGGTCGTACAGCTCCCCGTATGGAGGCACGAGGCATCCACCCACTGCCCCGACATACACATTGAAGAAGTTCTCCACAACAGCCTAATCCACAACCATTTCCAGATAATCAAATATAAAATGATTGTTCTCCGTTGACCCAAAGACAAAAAGAGACAGAGCCAAAGTGACCCAGGGCTCCCAGGGACCCCCATCTGGGGGTCTATGAAGCGCTAAAATTGTAAAGGACCCTCTAAAAGATTGTGCAGGGGGTCCCAGGGATGCACTTCTTCTTCTTCCGCGTTCCCAGGCCATATGGCCATAGTGGGAAAGGTACATATGTGTCTGGTTTTCAGTTTTCACTGGTCTCCCCGCTGCGTACAGCCGACACATTCCGATTTCGGAGGAGCTCAAAGGAGAAAAATTATTTGAAAGATTTTTGTTGAAAAAAGGCAGGAGAATGGGCCAATAAGTCAGAAAGATAGCAGATGATAGAAAGCAAAGGGAAAAGGCAGAGTCAAAGAGAGTGGCAGATTAGAGAAAGTTAGAAGCACAGAACTTCCAGAATGTGGGGGAACTATTTTTATAAAAGACCACGGGGAGAGGGATGCACTAGACACATTCTTTTTAGCATTCGCTATGCCACTGGGACCCTCTATCCCGCCTCTAGGACCCTCTATACTGTCAGTGAAGGAGTGCCTGGGACCCCTTGTTTTGCGGGACGATTGGGAGCCCTGCTGATCCAAAGACAGAGAACGAACAATGCATGCACTACACACACTGAGACAACCCACTCCCTTTTGCTATACATGTACATTGATAATGCATCAGCTTCAACCAGAAAGCATCATCAGTGAAAACCCCTCCACCCTATCATAAGTCATAAGTCAAGTTCTTATTTGTCCATTGGCATTGTACAACGCACATGAAAACTTGTCTTCCACTGTGTAAAATTTAAAAAATATGAAATAAAAGTATGAAACATTTACAATAACAAACATGTAACTCTCACACCACACCCAATCATTCATCCGCTCTCCGCTATCTTGCTCACTCATCATGCAACCCACCACCACTTCCGCCTTCATTTTTAACCCTTTCTTCTTCTTTTTTCCTCCCTTCCTCCTTTTTTTTTAATTGTTCCTTTTCTCTCCCCTTTTTTCCTACTACCCCCCCCCCCCCACCCCCCCCCTTTTTATATAAATAGTTTTAGGTAGGCTTTTCCCCGCTCTCCTTCATCCTATTGTCTGTGTGGCTGACTAAGACGGACATTTCCAAGAGCCTTAAGTGTTGTTATTTGATACCAAAATGTCTGGGTTTCTGTGTGACCTAGTGTTTGGTGTACTGACACATTCATACTGTGTGAAGCTGGTGTATGTGTAGGAGAGTGTGTGTGTGTGTGTGTGTGTGTGTGTGTGTGTGTGTGTGTGTGTGTGTGTGTGTGTGTGTGTGTGTGCATACACATGTATATACGTGTATGTGTGTGTGCAAGTGGATATTATTAGCACATGTTAACCCTTTCAACGCCAAAATTGCATTTTAGCACCACAGTGATTTAACACCTATGTCACTAAAAGGCGTCAAATTGGGGTCTATTACCCAAAGACCCTATTGTCTTAGTTTGGGAAGTAAGGATAGACCTTATGCTATATATGTCACAGAAGAATCCCCAATACTGCAGATATATTTTGTTCTCTACCCAGGTAAAATTAATGGAAATGTTTGGCTGAAATACGGCTGGCGGTGAAAGGGTTAAACTTGAATGGGTAGAGACAAAATAAACATCTTCAATATTGGGAATTCCTCTGTGTCATGCATAACATTAGGCCTATTCTTACCTCCCAAAATTAAGAAAACAGGGTCTTCGGATTATAGGCCCTGATTTGATGCCTTTTAGTGACATGTGTGTTAAATCATTGTGGTGCATAAATGCGACATTGGCGGTGAAAGGGTTAACACCTATGTCACTAAAAGGCATCAAGTTGGGGTCTATTATCCCAAGACACTATTGTCTTAGTTTTGGGAAGTAAGGATAGACCTTATTTTACGCATGTCACAGAAGAATCCCCAACACTGCAGGTGGATTTTGTTCTCTACCCAGGTAATCTTAATGGAAATCTTTGGCTGAAATATGGCTGGCGGTGAAAGGGTTAAACCCACTCCAGTGGCAACGAAAAAGTTGTCATTTGGTCCAAATTTACCCCCCCCCTTCCTTCCTCATCAGTCACACAAAAATCGCATGCCCCCCAAAAAAGTGTGGCACGACTCTGGCTGGGATGTTCTCTCCAGGTGGGAGCAGTCTGAATTTTCCCCCCACAAAAACATGTTCTCTTTGATAAGTAAAAAAAAAAAAAAAAAAATTTACGTTAATTTTAAAACTGATGCTTCTTTTTAATTTACAAACAAAAAGCCCTCGTCCAAAGCAATCATAAACATGCCGGTACTGTGCGCTGA
>CM065711.1:33655956-33675956 GCA_017654935.2 Phymorhynchus buccinoides | reverse complement strand
ATGTAAACTTAGTTTAACTCTCAAGATCGTACTTACAACAACTGTAAAATATTGATGGTATGCTAGCCTTCATATTTAGAGTTAAATGTAATGAAAAAAGTATGTAGATAAAAATTAAACTAATATAAACATGTGGATTTGGCTGTGAGTAGGTTACCTTTCACCAAAAACTTTATTTTATTATGAAGCTAACATTCATTTGTTCATAATAGCCTGTACTCAATAAAAATCAAATTAATAACACTATAAGACTGCTTTAGAGACAAAAGTAATGAAGTGTTTTAATATAACTCATAGTTGAAGCACAACACTCTGAGTAGGTTAGCCTACATGATTATAATGAAACTGACTTCGTGAATTGTAACCTGCTCATGAAAATAATATTGATGCAGCCCAAATTGTTTTACAACTCCTCTGATTAAACAGAACATTCTTTCTGTCTGCTGTAACATCAGTTGTTTATAAAAACATATGCAAAAGGTTGTCTTTTGTGGATAAAAATGAAATGGCAAGAGTATGTTACACTACACCAAATATGTTCGGTGAAGATTACATGCTCATATTCAAAGTATTGTTTTACTGAATAGAACTGACGTTATTCATTCAAATATGTTGCAAATGATCCCTGAATGAAGGATAGATAAAACAAAACATCAATAAACAGATCTTTGTGTGCACTTGATCAAGAGTAAAAAGGCCGAGCAGGTTACATATTGCTAAAAACGGTCACCACCCCCCTTCATCATTTCCTTCTCTAAGACCCATGTAACCCATTACTTTCTGTTCATAAATCAAAAGATAGGATGCCACACGGCTCTTTAATTCCAGCTAGGGGCAAAAAACATGGCTGAGTTAGAAAAAAAACCTACTCTCATTCCTGCCAATTTTTTCCCAGCTTCACCAAATCCCAACTAGGGGGTGGAATGTTTAATTGTTTGATAAACTTTACCCCTTCTTGCTGGCAAGGTGTTCAGTGGAGCTCTCTTGACATAAATGCATAGTTTCAATACCTAGGAATGGTCTGTTAAAGTATAGCTGACCGCTGGCAGCATCTGTTTATTATCAGAGGGCAGCTTCACCAAAATGTAACGCGCTCAGTCATGAAAAAGAAAAAGCCAAAAATGTTTGTCTAGGCGTCATACACCATGCAAAATTATAACAGCTGATGGGGGGATCTATTTCATAAACAGTGTGTATGCTAACATTCACAAGCAATGCTTTATAGTGCTGAAAAAATAAGTTCAATAAAGTCACCTAAAAATGTGTAACGCTCTATGACTTCTGAACACGCCAGTTTTGTACCGATTTTTCGTTATTTTAAGAGCAAATCAAAATGTTTCTTAGCATGTGGCATTTTATATTCATGTCAAAATGCTGTTCTGTCCATTAGTATAAAACTTATTTGAAAAAATAAACACCAAAGCTAAACAAACAGTTAAAAGAGGCTAGGATGCCACTCGACACCAAATCAGACTTTCAGCCATATGTGTTTCGCACATCTGAATGAACGCACAAACAAACGCATGATTGTATGCATAAACAGACAGACAGACAGACAAACCGAGAGACAGTTTTGTTGGAGAAAATCAATGCATGTTCTGTGTCTCTGGGTTTCACACCTCTGAATGAACACACAAACAAACGCATGCATGTATGTATGCATGCACACACACACACACACACAGTCATACACCCCTTCCCAAATCCCAAATCATTTTATCAGTGATTTCAAAGCTATAATTTTAAACTTTTTCATTCTTTCCTATTAATTCACAATGTTTACTTCAATGCCCAATTGAAACATCAGTATAATCATTTCAAATTCAATTGCCCCCCCCCCCCCCCCCCACCCTATAACTATAAGTCTATAAGTTGAATGGAATTGTTATATTTTTTATTTTTTTGTTTGTTCAGTAAAATAAAGAATTGGTCCATTTTTGGGGCCTTTTCAAAAAAAAAAAAAAAATTGAGTCAAACTCAATGACAATCTCGTATAATCATACAAATGTCTAAGAGCAGGTTCAAACAAAAGGACGTTAAATGAAACAAAACAACACACACACGCTAAACTACACAAACACAAGCTAAACACAAACACACACAATCATACACATGCGCACACACACATACACACACTACACACACACACACTACACTACACACACACTCACTACACACACACACTACACACACACACACACACACTACACACACACACTACACACACACACTCACTACACACACACACTACACACACACACACACACACACACTACACACACACACTACACTACACACACACACTCACTACACACACACACTACACACACACACACACACACACACACTACACACACACACTACACTACACACACTACACTACACACACTACACACACACAACACACACACACACACACACACACACACACACACACACTACACACACACTACACACACACACACACACACACACACACACACACACACACACACACACACACACACACACACACACACACACACACACACACACACACACACACACACACACACACACACACACACACACACACACACACTACACACACACACACACACACACACTCACACACTACACACCACACACTCACCATATCAACACTCTCCCGCTCCAAAATGAAGCCAACTCCTCCAGAATGATTCGACCAACTTTCCTCCGGACCAGCCTGGTCCACCGGCGAACCTTGCGACAAATCCCCTGCCACTGCCACTGCCACATCCCCACTCCAACTGCCCTCCCTCAACCTCACGTCGGAACATCCCTCCGCACCCTCTCTCTCTTCCCCCCTCCCCACCGCACCGTGTCCATAAGCACCACCACCACGAGAAACGCAACCGTCATCATCATCATCATCAACAACGTCGTTTTCGGTACCCAGCGACACGAAAAATCCCGGGGATGAAACTTCCGCCTCGTCTTGTGAAGGAAATTCCGGGGGAGGGGGGTGGGAGGAGGTAGAAGAGGGGGAGGAGGGGTGGTGGGAAGGGACGAGGGAGGCGGGGGCTAAATGGGACGAAGGCGAGGAGGGAGAGGTTCGATGATTTTTCGTCGAAAGTTGCGTCGATGCCACGCCCGGAACGGAACCGCCCCCTTTCCCTGCGTTGCAGTCTTTCGGCGACAAATTGTCGTTCACAGCGGAAACTTGTTCTCTTAAGTTCTGAGGAGATTCGCTCAACGGTCGCTCCCCTTGTCGGTCTCGAAGCGACGGCCTGCTTAAGTCCCCTGAACGGTCCGTCAAACTGTGTCGCTTCGAAGATCGGTCGACGTTTTCGCGTTGTTGTTGAGCTGCGGGCGTTGTCAGAGTTCTCTCTTTCATCATCATTGTTGTTTCGTCTGAATCAGATTTGGCAGGTGCCGGCGAATTTTCTTTCGAGGCTGGGGAATTATGGGAAGAAGGAGAAGAAAGGGGGTAGCCGAAAGCTTCGGCGGCTAACAAAGGGGGACAACTCTGCATCATGTTCGAGGAATCCGCCAAGTTTTTTCTCATCGTCGCATCATCACCACCACCACCACCATCGTCATCGTTCAACCTTGACCCTTGCAAGGTCAGAAGCTCCCCTTCCGGGTCGCTGCCATGGAACCAGCGCGGAGACACACCCCTTTCCTTCCCCCCCCACCCCCCCGCGCCCTGACCTGGCCGCATCCCCACCCCCCCTCCTCACAGTTCTCGCGGAATCGGTTTGCTTGCTCGGACTTTGTCCTTGCAACGTCGTCGGGGGTGGCGAATCTCTTTTGACGTTTCCTCTCTCTCCTCCTCCTTCTTTGCCTTCTCCCCTCCCCCCCTCCAAAACCGACAAAGGGTAGGCGGGGTGGAGGGAAGTGGGTCCTCTCTCCCCCTCTTCCTCCCCCTCCCCCTCTTTCTTGGCCAGGACCCTCATGAAGGCGGCTTTCCCCAGACGCTGCCTCATCTTGGCGGTCTGCACCTCCTGTCGCTGCTTCTTCCTCTCGATCTCTCTCCTCTTCTCTTCCAGCTTCAGCCGGAGCTGGGAAAGCTCCGTCGCTCCCGGCAACCGCTCCGTCGTCGAGGGGTCAGAGGGCGTTGTCGCCGTCGCCGTCAGAGACGAAGCGTTGGTCTGTTGCCAGGTCGTTTGCGCCGCGCTCGACGGTTTTTTCCCTTCCGACGGTTCCAATTTCGCGGGAAGTCGACCGACAACGCCCAGATCGTTACCTACCCCCCTCCCTTCCTGCTGCATGCACAGGAAGGCGGAGTTATCCCCCTTGACCTGCCCCTTCAGGCGGCGAATTTCGGCGAAGCTGGTCGTGCTGGGTTTTTTCGCGTGGGGAAAGAGAAGAGACGAGATGATCCGAGATGAAGTCCCCAGCACCCGTTTCGTTCGAAGGAGGGTGGGTGGGGGCGGAGGAGGAAGAAGAAGAAGAGGCGAGCTTCTCATGAAAAGTCCCTCCCCGTATCCCTACTCCCGGCTGGCGAGGCGAGGCGTTTTTCGCCGATTCACGCGCTTTGTGATCCTGGTGGATCTTGTGAGACTCGTGGTCGGAGAAATCTCCCGAGCTTCGGCTGCTGCTTCCTCCGCCCACGCTGCCTTCCCTCGACCCCAAAGCCGCATCCCCACTCCTAACCGCAGAGCAACGCAGCAGGCTTTCTCTTTCCAATTCTGCACCGTGGTCGATGACGGGCAACCCGGCTTGTCGAGCGGTTTGCGAATCTCTGACGCCGCTGGTTTCTAAAGTGTAGCTGGTCATGGTTTGCTCTCTCCGAGTTGTCTCCCCCCCCTCTCCTCTGCTCACGGCCCTTCGAGGAGAGAGCTTCGACATTTCCGAGCTGTCCGCGCCGATCACGAACGCCTCGTAACCGGAACGAGACCCAGACCCAGACCCAGACCCAGACCCTGACCCCCCTCGAGATTTCTTCGCCTGTAACATCGCAGCATCGACGGCAGCTGACGATTCCGAACTGCTAGTCACCGCATCATCATCATCATCATCGCTACCAGCTCCTGCCGCCAGTTCCGTAGAAGCTAGAGGAGTCACAACCACCGTTTCGTCGTTCGAGGAAGAAGACGAACCCGACGATTTCATCGACGAGGAGGTCGCTAAAACGTTCACGTTTTTTATCGCTGCCAGGTTTCGTCCCCGGGCTCTCTCGCTCGTCGTAGTAGAGGGAGGTGACATTTTTCCCTTGGAAACTTTGACAAACGCGGATGAAGAAGAGGGGGGTGTCTTTTTTCCTCCGCTTCTCGAAGAAGAAGGAGTGGAAGTTCGTTCGCCGCGCTCCTCCGCCTTGCTGTGTTGATTGGCTTTCTCTTTCGCCGGGCGAAGTTTTGCCGGAATCAGCGCCTCCTGGTATTGTTGATGTTGATGGCTTTGGCGATGGTGCTGCAGCCTTGGGGTAGAGCTAGGTCGCCCCGCCGCCGCGGCAGAAGAAGAAGGCGTGACGCTCACCACCTCTAAATATTCGGGGTGGGTGGGGTCGGTGAGGTTGGAGCTCAGGGGTTGCCGGGGTCGGGGCGAAGGGGAGGCTTTGACCTTGACCTCAAACTGCTCAAGGTCGGCGCTGGAGACCAGGTCGAGGTCGTTGCCCTGAGTGATGTCAGTGTCGTCGTCGGCCAGGTCCCAGGACATGGACACGTTCTCCAGCAGACTGCCATGGGAGGATCTGCAGGGAGAAGAAAACGACAGATAACTCAGGGCTCCCAGGGACCCCCATTTGGGGGTATATGAAGCACCAAAATTCTACAGGACCCTCTAAAAGAATGTGCAGGGGGTCCCAGGGACCCCCATTTGGGGGTCTACAAAACACCAAAATTCTACAGGACCCTCTAAAAGAATGTGCAGGGGGTCCCAGGGACCCCCATTTGGGGGTCTACGAAACACCAAAATTCTACAGGACCCTCTAAAAGAATGTGCAGGGGGTCCCAGGGACCCCCATTTGGGGCTAAAATTTTACAGGACCCTCTAAAAGAATGTGCAGGGGCTCTCAGGGACCCCCATTTGGGGGTCCATGAAGCACTCAAATTCGACAGGACCCTCTAAAAGAATGTGCAGGGGCTCCCAAGGATGCACTAGAAAAATTCTTTCTAGCATTTAGAATGCACTGGGACCCTCTATCCCGCATCTAGGACCCTCTATACTGAAGGAGTCCCTGGGACCCCTTGCTTTGTGGGACGATAGGGAGACCTGTACCTAAAGTTCTTATAAAAAATAATGTAGTGGAGAAAGAAAGAGACAAGGGGAACAAACACATTCTTTTCATTCTCTCTCTTCTCTGTCTCTGTCTAGCGCAGATACACACATACGTTCACACACACACACACACTCTGGTTGGGGCTGTGCCGGTCGGGGTACGTCCCCAGGGGCCTGGGGAGACTTCTAGTTCTAGTTCTTTTGCTCCCTCATGGGGATACCGGGGGATCTTGTGTACAAATAGTTCCTCCACCTTCGGGAAGTTCTGTGCTTGTAACTTCCTCTAATTAAGTCAGTCTCTTTGACTCTGCCTTTTCCCTTTGCTTACTGTTATCCGCTATCTTTCTATCTTACTGGTCCATCCATTCTCCTGCCTTTTTTCTATAAATTCTTACAAAGATTTCTTCAGCCGAAGTCGGACATGCTGGGCCTAGCTATTTCCTAGTTAGGCGCATAAAGGCAGCATGACGCATCTACGCTCATAGGACTGGAAACTGTCTGAGCGAATGAAGAAGAAGAGAAGAAAGAAGTTCTTTCGTTTTTGCGTTGATTTTTAGTTTGGTTTATGTTTCTTTCTGTCGCAACACACAGCGCTGTATAACGCACAGCGCTGTACAAGTGTCCGGTGGGACAGAGCAGCGTAGCCAGATTCAGATACACGCTACAGTATTTCTTTTTTCACTCTCACTTGAGCTGTTTCTCTCTCTCTCCCCATTTCTCTCTATTTTTCTCTAGAGGAATGTGATCTATTATCTGGCCGTCCTCAGAGCCAGACCTACGGGGTGGGGTGTCGGGGGGGGGGGGGGGGGGGGGGGGGGGGGGGGGGGGGGGGGGGGGGAGGTCTTAGGGGGCTGCAGCCCCCACCCTTTTTCTTAAAAAAACCCAAACAAATCATGTCTACGAACGGCAGCTGATTTCCTCGCGGGCTATGCCTAGCAGTGTGGAAGCAGCACGATGTGTACTTAATCAGGGTTCCCAGGGCTTTCAGCTATCCCCATGTAAGGACCTTGTAAGGACCTGTAGGCCTAAGGATAATCTCCATCTTTTAGCCAACGATCTTGAAAGGAACACTTTCCCAGCATTGTGAACAATGTCTAAGCAGATACAAAAACTATGGCTGACACAGATATACACCTTTTCTCGCAAAATGACACCAGAATAAAGAACGAGATTTCAGTCCAATTTCTCTTGACAACTCGCGGTGCATCGTTCAAGTCTGCTAAGCGGTCAGTTGAAACGGGAAGGTGGGGGAGGGGGGTAAGGTGGAGTAGGTGCTGAGCGATGTTTCTCAAGTGTAAAAATGCTGCTTCTGCGATCTATTTTGAGTATGGTCTTGCTGCTCAGGGCAGTTTTTGGCAGCTGTCAGGACTTGTAAGGACCTTGAAGTGAATGTAAGCACTTGTAAGGCCTTACTTGGAGATTTCAATTGGTCAAGGCTTATAAGGACTGGTAAGGCCCCTATGAACCCTGTTAATGGTTCAAAACATGTTTCAATAGGGCTATGAACAGTAATGGCATTAGTCCTTTATTTCATGCCCAGATTGCACTATTTTGCTTCTCGGATTTAAACATTTTCCGGGGGAGCATGCCCCAGGAACCCCCTAGGGGTCTTGGTGCTTCGCATCTTCGATGAATTAGCCCCCACCCCTTAAAAACTTAGGTCCGGCCCTGGTCTAACAAAGATCAATGAACTGTGATTCTGTTTTTCTCTCTCCCTCTCCTTCCTACCAATCAGAAATGCGATGACCGTCCTGCCGTGCTAACGCTGATCAACGATTGGTGCCTCTGTCTCCCCCCTCCCCTCCCACATCTCTCTGTCTGTCTGTCTGTCTCACACTCTCTCTCTCCCTCTCTCTCTTTAAGGACAGATTGGAAGAATAGGCATCGCCTAAAATCTTTATCATTGCTAAATAAATTTTTTCAGTGTTCAGTGTTCTCTTTCCCTCTCCCTCTCTCTCTCTCTTCCTCTCCCCCCCCCCTCTCTCTCTCTCTCTCTTCAAGGACAGATTGGAAGAATAGGCATCGCCTAAAATCTTTATCATTGTTAAATAAAGTTTTCCAGTGTTCAGTGTTCTCTCTTCCTCTTTCTCTCTCTCTCTCCCCCTACCTATAAGGAATGCTATGATCATCCTGCCATGCCAACACTGATCGGCGAATGGAGTCTCTCTCTCTCTCCCCCTCTCTCTCCCCCTCTCTCTCCCTCACCCCTACCTATGAGGAATGCTATGATCATCCTGCAATGCCAACACTGATCGGCGAATGGAGTCTCTCTCTCTCTCCCCCTCTCTCTCCCCCTCTCTCTCCCTCACCCCTACCTATGAGGAATGCTATGATCATCCTGCAATGCCAACACTGATCGGCGAATGGAGTCTCTCTCTCTCTCTCTCTCTCCCCCCCTCTCTCTCCCTCACTCCTACCTATGAGGAATGCTGTGGTCATCCTGCAATGCCAACACTGATAGGCGAATGGAGTCTCTCTCTCTCTCTCTCTCTCTCTCTCTCTCTCTCTCTCTCTCTCTCTCTCTCCCCTCTCTCCCTCACCCCTACCTATGAGGAATGCTATGATCATCCTGCCATGCCAACACTGATCGGCGAATGGAGTCTCTCTCTCTCTCTCTCTCTCTCTCTCTCTCTCTCTCTCTCTCTCTCCCCTCTCTCTCCCCTCACCCCTACCTATGAGGAATGCTGTGATCATCCTGCAATGCCAACACTGATCGGCGAATGGAGTCTCTCTCTCTCTCTCTCTCCTCTCACTCCTACCTATGAGGAATGCTGTGGTCATCCTGCCATGCCAACACTGATCGGCGAATGGAGTCTCTCTCTCTCTCTCTCTCTCTCCCCCTCTCTCTCTCCCTCACTCCTACCTATGAGGAATGATGTGGTCATCCTGCAATGCCAACACTGATCGGCGAATGGAGTCTCTCTCTCTCTCTCTCTCTCTCTCTCCCTCACCCCTACCTATGAGGAATGATGTGGTCATCCTGCAATGCCAACACTGATAGGCAAATGGAGTCTCTCTCTCTCTCTCTCTCTCTCTCTCTCTCTCTCTCTCTCTCTCTCTCTCTCTCTCTCTCTCTCTCCCTCACTCCTACCTATGAGGAATGCTGTGGTCATCCTGCAATGCCAACACTGATAGGCAAATGGAGTCTCTCTCTCTCTCTCTCTCTCTCTCTCTCTCTCTCTCTCTCTCCCCCTCTCTCCCTCACCCCTACCTATGAGGAATGCTATGATCATCCTGCCATGCCAACACTGATCGGCGAATGGAGTCTCTCTCTCTCTCTCTCTCTCTCTCTCTCCCCCTCTCTCTCTCACCCTACCTATGAGGAATGCTATGATCATCCTGCCATGCCAACACTGAACGGCGAATGGAGTCTCTCTCTCTCTCTCTCCCTCTCTCGCTCCCTCACCCCCTACCTATGAGGAATGATGTGGTCATCCTGCCATGCCAACACTGATCAGCGAATGGAGTCTCTCTCTCTCTCTCTCTCTCTCTCTCTCCTCACCCCTACCTATGAGGAATGCTGTGGTCATCCTGCAATGCCAACACTGATCGGCGAATGGAGTCTCTCTCTCTCTCTCTCTCTCCCCCTCTCTCTCTCTCTCACCCCCTACCTATGAGGAATGCTGTGGTCATCCTGCAATGCCAACACTGATCGGCGAATGGAGTCTCTCTCTCTCTCTCTCTCTCTCTCCCCTCTCTCTCTCCCTCACCCCTACCTATGAGGAATGCTATGATCATCCTGCCATGCCAACCCTGATCGGCGAATGGAGTCTCTCTCTCTCTCTCTCTCTCTCTCCCTCACCCCTACCTATGAGGAATGCTGTGGTCATCCTGCAATGCCAACACTGATCGGCGAATGGAGTCTCTCTCTCTCTCTCTCCCTCACCCCTACCTATGAGGAATGCTGTGGTCATCCTGCAATGCCAACACTGATCGGCGAATGGAGTCCCTCTCTCTCTCTCTCCCTCACCCCTACCTATGAGGAATGCTGTGGTCATCCTGCAATGCCAACACTGATCGGCGAATGGAGTCCCTCTCTCTCTCTCTCCCTCACCCCTACCTATGAGGAATGCTGTGGTCATCCTGCAATGCCAACACTGATCGGCGAATGGAGTCTCTCTCTCTCTCTCTCTCTCTCTCTCTCTCTCTCTCTCCCTCACCCCTACCTATGAGGAATGATATGGTCATCCTGCCATGCCAACACTGATAGGCGAATTGAGTCTCTCTCTCTCTCTCTCTCTCTCTCTCTCTCTCCTCTCTCTCTCTCTCTCCCCCTCTCTCTCCCTCACCCCTACCTATGAGGAATGCTATGATCATCCTGCCATGCCAACCCTGATCGGCGAATGGAGTCTCTCTCTCTCTCTCTCTCTCTCTCTCTCTCTCTCTCCCTCACCCCTACCTATGAGGAATGCTATGATCATCCTGCCATGCCAACACTGATCGGCGAATGGAGTCTCTCTCTCTCTCTCTCTCCCCCCTCTCTCTCTCTCTCTCTCTCTCTCTCCCTCACCCCTACCTATGAGGAATGCTATGATCATCCTGCCATGCCAACACTGATCGGCGAATGGAGTCTCTCTCTCTCTCTCTCTCTCCTCTCTCTCTCTCCCCCTCTCTCTCCCTCACCCCTACCTATGAGGAATGCTATGATCATCCTGCCATGCCAACACTGATCGGCGAATGGAGTCTCTCTCTTGAGGAGTGCTCAGGGATTGCGAGCGGCGAGTCGACCGTTTCTGAAGCAAAGGCTGATGAGCCGATGGTACCCTGCAAAAGACAACAACAACAGAAAATGAAAGTCTTGTCTATTTCTTTATTTCATTTGGTTATCTTAATCCAGTTATTTAATTAACTAAACGCTAAACAAAAACGCTATACAAAGACGAACAAGAAGAAAACAGACACACACACGTTGGAGAATAAGACCAGGCATGGGAATTAGAGAAGACAAAAAAGACTGAAAATTGGGGTCTGGAAGCAGGCATAGGAACAAGGAATAAAAAAAAAACAACTGAAAACCGTGTGTTGGGATACAGCCCCCAGAAAATGAAGCTTCTTCTGTTATCTAAGCCTTAAAAACAGTATTAGAGATAAGACTGATATATTTAGTTCATTTTGCATTCATTTATAACCAATAACTTAAGTTTTACTCATTGGGCTTCTTTTTTTTATCTCATAAATGTCCTCTTGGACCATCCAAAAAGCTGAAACTTGCAAAAAAAGACTGAAGAGGACCATCAAAAAAGCTGAAATCAGCCAAAAGACTGACAATCCCCATGCCTGAAGACCTAAGGGAACGAATGAACGAACACATCTTTTTTAATGTTGGAAAAGAACAAGCACAATACAGGCTTGTTTACATCTCGCCGACAACAAAGAAGAAAATATCAGAAGAAGAAAAAACCAGAGCAATGCACGAATGACAAATATTTGTAAATACCAATTACCCACACAGGCACACACATACACACAGACATATACAGAGAGAGAGAGAGAGAGAGAGCTTCAATGACAGGGGGGGAAGGTGGGTTTCGAGGTTTGATTTGAAAGCGGAGAGGGTCGGTCGCTGACGGAGGGAGAGAGAGAGTTTGTTCCAGACAGGAGGTTGGTCCTGAAACAGCAAAAGAGCGCCGACCAACAGTTGAAAGGTCATACTTAGGAATCTGGAGAGAAAGAGGGTCGGAAACTGAACGTAATGTGCGAGCTGGTGCATAGATGGAAATATTGTCACAGAGGTAAGATGAAGCAGCTTGAAGGATAGATTTATAGCGAAGGGTGTTTAATTTATTCTCAATTCTGTCTGCAACACAGGAAGCCAGTGCAAAGAACGGAGAAGAGGGCTGAAATGATCAAAGTTTGTTTCTTCCTGAGGACAAGACGAGCACACTGGACTGGAACCAATTTATTGTCAGATTAACTATAAAAGCTGTACTGACATTTAAAAAAAAAAAAAAAATTAAAACAAAAAACGATTAAATTCAATAAATAATAGAGAAATTATACAAAAATTTAAAATCTCTCTCTCTCTCTCTCTCTCTCTCTCTCTCTCTCTCACAACTCTCTTACTGGGGCGGGGGGGGGGGAAAAAAAAAAAAAAAAAAAAAATCATACACACACTCACGAACACACATACATGAAAAAACAAGTTATTCACACATTCACAAACTCACACACACTATCTTTCTGCAACCCCCTCCTCTTCTCCCTCTCAAAAGGACGAGCACACACACAGACACACACACTCTCACATATAGGTGCACCTCGCCAAAATGCAGGGGCAGAGGCCCAGGGGACAACGTCCATGGAAAACAACACTTTGTTGCTTTCTTTCATCCTCAGGCATGGGAATTGTCAAGAGACAAAAAACTCTGAAAAGCCCCCCAGTTGAAGTATTTAGTAACAAAAACGAAGTATTTAGTAACAATTTCATTATTTTTTTTTTCAATTTGCGGCTAATTCCCATGCCTGATCCTCTTTTCTTTCATTCCCGTTTTGAGTCAAAACGATAGTGTGTGTATGTGTCACACACACTTCCACTTACACACACACTCCACACACACACACACACATCCACTTACACACACACTCCACACACACACACTCCACACACACACACTCCCCCTTGACTAGTTGTGTTTGAAAACTTCTTCTTCTGCGTTCCCAGGCCATATGGCCGCATGCGCGTGTGTGTGTGTGTGTGTGTGTGCGCACTCGTGCATGCATGTACGTGTGCACACGCGCACGTGTGAAGTATCAGATTGTATTTAATATATATTTCTGAATGTTTTGTGTTTATTACTACGTTATTGTTGTTGTCTAAAGTTAACTGTGTAAGCGCTCTGAGCTCTTTGGAGAAAGAGCGCAACAAATATCCATTATTATCATTATTATTATGGCCATAATGGGTAAGGTACGTATGTGTCACAGTTTTCACTGGTCTCCCCGCTGCGCACAGCCGACACATTCCGATTTTAGGAGGAGCTCAATGGACAAAAAAAATTTGTAACATTTGTTTTTGAAAAAAGGCAGGAGAATGGGCCACCCAATAAGTCAGAAAGATAGTAGATGATAGAAAGCAAAGGGAAAAGGCAGAGTCAAAGAGAGTGACAGATTAGAGGAAGTTACAAGCACAGAACTTCCAGAAGGTGGGGGAACTATTTTTACAAAAAGACCCCCCCCCGGTATCCCCACGGAGAAGTTTGAAAACAATACGGCGCTACTGGAGGGAGAGAGAGAGCAATACTCTGGGCTAGAGCAACAACCACGTTCAAAACGCCCCGAACCGCTGGTGGTCAACGCGCCATTGCTCTCTCGGGGGTTTTTTCATGAATGTTTTACAACAGGAAGTTCAGTTTCAGAGGAAGAAAAATAATAATTCAGAAATCCTTGTGAAAAGGGAAAAGTTGCTCCCCATGCACACACACACACCACACACACACACACACCACACACACACACTCCACCAACCCCACACACACACATTCCCCATACCCTAACACACACACCAATGTTCTGTCGCCATGTCTGGGCTGTGGCTGTAGCAGTTATCTCCCCCCCCCCCCCCCACACACACACACTACAGACTAACGCTCTGTCGCCATGTCTGGGCTGTGGTTGTAGCAGTTATCTCCCCTCCCCTCCCCCCCAACACACACACAGACTAACGCTCTGTCGCCATGTCTGGGCTGTGGTTGTAGCAGTTGTCTCCCCTCCCCTCCCCCCCCAACACACACACAGACTAACGCTCTGTCGCCATGTCTGGGCTGTGGTTGTAGCAGTTGTCTCCCCTCCCTACCCCCCCAACACACACACAGACTAACGCTCTGTCGCCATGTCTGGGCTGTGGTTGTAGCAGTTGTCTCCCCTCCCTACCCCCCCAACACACACACAGACTAACGCTCTGTCGCCATGTCTGGGCTGTGGCTGTAGCAGTTGTCTCCCCTGACTAACGCTCTGTCGCCATGTCTGGGCTGTGGTTGTAGCAGTTGTCTCCCCCCCCCCCCCCCAAACACACACACAGACTAACGCTCTGTCGCCATGTCTGGGCTGTGGTTGTAGCAGTTGTCTCCCCCCCCCCCCCAACACACACACAGACTAACGCTCTGTCGCCATGTCTGGGCTGTGGTTGTAGCAGTTGTCTCCCCCCCCCCCCCCAACACACACACAGACTAACGCTCTGTCGCCATGTCTGGGCTGTGGTTGTAGCAGTTGTCTCCCCTCCCCCCCCCCAACACACACACACAGACTAACGCTCTGTCGCCATGTCTGGGCTGTGGTTGTAGCAGTTGTCTCCCCTCTACGTCCACCGATTTCTGGAAACTCCTCTTGGTGGCGCCACTGAGCGGGGGGACCATGGGACTGAGGCACACGCGTCTAGCCGAGGGCGGGGCCACACCTGTCACATAATAACAATAATAATAACAATAACAATGTATCTTCTTGCTTTGTATGGGGAAATCCTAACTTGATGGCTCCTGTATTTTAACCCTTTCAACGCCAACGTCGTATTTATGCACCACAGTGTCACTAAAAGGCATCAAATCAGGGTTTGTTATCCAAAGACCCTGTTCTCTTAATTTGGCGAGGTAAGGATAGGCCTTACTTTAAATATGTCACAGAGGAATCCCCAATATTAGGAGATTTTTTTCTCTACCCAGGTAAGTTTAATGGACATTTTTTACTAAAAGATGGCTGGCTGCGCGAAAGTGTTAATCCCCATTTACCACTTCCCATATTGAAGTACATTACCCATGACTGCCATGTATGTACTTTGCATATTCACCTGGCTTAGTTACTTGATTCCAGGAGAATTTGTATATACTTTCTTTGCTATTGATTTTGGGATCAATGTGATAATGATGGTGGTGACGATTGTAATGATGATGGTTAATACCAGTATTGTGGTTGTTATTATTGCTACCATTGCTATTGGTGTTGCTGTTATTACTGTAGCAGCCCTCACTGTTGAAATGTCATTTCCACCAATATTGCTATTACATGTCAGTGTGCATATGTTTTTGTTTTGTTTGTTTCCATAAAATCTGTGAAATGTAAAAAAAAATGCTAAATACAAAAAAATCAAAAAAGAACAATGTAAATGTATATAGTTTCATCTCCAATGAAGGGGCTCTGTCTAAGAGCCTTAGAAAATATTTAGTTTGTATTTGATCAAAGAAACCACAAACACCACTAACTGTGTAAAATAAAAGTAAAAGATTGTGCTGGTTTACTTTTTGTCCCAATGGGGGACAGACAGTGTATGAGCAAGTACATAGAGAGATCTCTTTCGAATTATGGAATTCTCGTCAGTATGTATATCTGCTAACAAACACTGTCTTGTGGATCAACCCCAACAGGAAGACATTTCTGATATACACCATTCTTTTATCAGAAATGTCTTCCTGTTAGAAAATATTTAGGAAAGAAAAATAGAGAAAGAAAGAAAGAAAGAGAGAAACACAAGAACACACACACGTACACGGACACACACAAACTCAACACACAAAGCAAGACGCACGTACAGCGCAAAGACACAGCCAAAATACGCAGACGCACACACACACACACACAGACGCACACACACTTATATTTTTTAGTGAAGTAGGGAGGCAAAGTGAACAGAAGTAATGAATGATAAAGAACAACGAACAAACAAACGCACGCACACATCACACAAGACACATTAACCCTTTCACCGCCACTGTCACCTCTTGGCACCACAATGATTTAACACCCATGTCACTGAAAGGCATCTAATGAGGGTCTCAGCTATCCAGTGACCTTATGTTCTTAATTTTGGGAGGTAAAGACAGGCCCTATTTCATGCATGTCAGTTTTTTTGTCATAGAGGAATCCCCAATATTGCAGACAGAATCTTTTCTCTGCCCAAGTAAGTTTAATGGAAAGGTTTAGCTGAAGAAATGGCTGGCGTTGAAAGGGTTAAATTCATAAAATTTAAAAAATTTAAACTGTTAAATACATTGAAACTTTATTCATCAGGCATAAGTCTTCTCACTACACTACAGAGTCGAACACATAATGAAAAATAACAACCACCGAACAATGTGAAACTGAGTAGATGGATTAGTCACACTCACGACCTTTGAATGACACCACCGCGAATACATTAACTGCGCACCGAACGACAGGAATGCCTTTTGTCACTAAACTATGCAAATCCCCAAACGTCAGCCAAACTCATAAAAACAGCTGGTTTTCTCTCTGTATTCTTCTTCTTCTTCTGCGTTCCCAGGCCATAAGGCCATAATGGGTAAGGTACATATCTGTCCGGCTTTCAGTTTCCACTGGTCTCCCCGCTGCGTACAGCCGACACATTCCGATTTCGGAGGAGCTCAAGAGAAAAATGATTTGGAAGATTTTTTTTTTTTAAAGGCAGGAGAATGGGCCAAAAAGTCAGAAAGATAGCAGATGACAGAAAGCAAAGGGAAAAGGCAGAGTCAAAGATAGTGGCAGATTAGAGGAAGTTACAAGCACAGAACTTCCAGAAGGTGGGGGAACTATTTTTATGAAAGACCCCCGGTATCCCCACGGGGACCTCTGTATACATATCTGTCCATTATGTCTGTATCTCTGTTTCTCTCTGTCCAAAACCGCCTTTTAAAGGTGCACCCTGACGGATACGTTTTTTGCAAGAAATACGTCGAGATCACCATGAAAACACCCTTTACAAATTAGAGATCGCAACACTCAACTTTGCTCTGGTTGCCTAGAAATCAAACCGTGAAATCGGCGATTCCTCCTTGGCGGAGGTGCCGGAAGTCAAATTTTTTCAGTGAAAGCGCCTTCTCTTGTCTAATGGCTTCCTGAGTCGCTTTAGTTAGACCAAATCATTGGTACGAAATTTTGACAATACAATTACAAGCCATTTTTAAATTTTCATTTTATACAGTTTACCAAAAGGAGTTTCGCTCACAACAAAAGAAATAGATCAATTTATTTTTTACTGCACTACAAAGAAGAAAAAGCTTCAACCACTCTCAGTGGCCTCCACCCACCCCATCCAAAATGGCTTCTCTCTCCGACAACTCCGCCAAGGAGGAATCGCCGTTTTGACGGTTTAATTTCTAGGAAACCAGAGCAAAGTGAGTGTTCGGATCCTTGAAAAGGCTGTCTTTCTGGTGATCTCGGCGTGTTTCTTGCAAAAACTAATCCGTCAGGGTGCGCCTTTAATGTTTTATTGAATAAAATGTGTTAATCTCCAACAGGTCAGTGAAGCCCATAACACCTTGCTGTCTCTGTCTGAGTCTCTGAATATCTGAAGGTGTCTGGCTTTATGTCTATCTGTCTGTCTGTCTGCCTAGACTCTCTGAGTCTGTCTCAGTGTCTGTCTCTCGCTTTCACAGAAAGCTTCAGTCTAATTTATCTCAATCTCTCTCTCTCTGTGGATCCTTTCTTGTGTACATTCTTCAACAACACAATTACACATGATACATATATACATGTATATACACATAGACATAAACGCGTATGCTCCACACATGAATACATGTATGTATCTCTCTCTCTCTCTCTCTCTCTCTCTCTCTCTCTCTCTCTCACTCTCTCTCTCTCTCTCTCACTCACACTCTCTCTCTCTCTCTCTCTCCGGGTCCCTTCTATTGGACATTCTAATCTTCAACAACACTCTCTATACTCTGTCTCTCATAGACAAACTGCATATCTGACTCTGTGCCAAAAGGTGAGCACAGAGAGGGTCAGGTACTTACTGTTCTCAATAAATTGTCTCATAACCTTCTGACTGTTGTGCTTATGTTATAAACATATAGACAAATGTCTGAAAAGACACTAGAGACAATATCAGCTTTGTAAGATCAGTAGTTGTTTAGCTATGTGACACATGAATGTCAAATCAGCCCCAAAATCTGGTCTTCTAAAGTGGACATTGCAAATAGTCATGATTTCAACAAGTGCTAGAACACACAAACTCCCAGTAAAATTACTTGAAATTTGGACAGGTTATGCAAAAGTACCTCATTAGTAAACGCTAAAGATTGTAACATTCAAAAATGAAAGTTCTGTTAGTTATTAGGCTTAAACCAATGTTGATGACAAACATCATTTTTGATGTAATCATTCAACCAAAATCAAACTTCCCAACAATTTTCACTTATGTAAATCCAAAATACATGAAAATGTCATGCTTTGTTGGAGCAGGTATTACTTTATCATAGGAGTATAAAAGTTTTTTTACAAAATATATTATTTTAAATAATATTGTACTTTCTCTTAAAGGTTCTGACTTAGATGTAACACTTGACATCCGTCATACCTAAGTTATAATGCTCAATAAAATCCTCAAGATATATATTTTTTAACTTGCTCTCTTTTATTTTACAATTAAACTGTCATATAAAGTTGACCTCTACCCTTATTTAACACCAGCATGTTCATTTCTTTCTTCTGCACTAATCCAAATGTTCAATGTAATCATTTTACTGGACTTGATGTTTGTCATCAAGAAAATGTTAATTATCAAATTTAGCTGGTTTTATTGGTCTAACCATCTAATAAACAAATAAACACCACTTCAGTGGGTTTAGTAATTCATTTAGAGCACTTTGCAGCCTTCATAGAAAGATAAATGAAAAAATAGTGCTTAATGAAAGTTATTAATGTAACTATGATGTTCGTCATACATGTCCTATGGTGTAAATAGTGAATGTATGATAAATAATTCAACAGTTTTTGTGAAAAAAACTTTATTCATGCAAGTTATTATTTTCTTTAAAGCATTCTGCTTACTGTAGTTGACAAAAATACAGTTATTCATAGACATTTTGGCCAGAAACTGGAAAATAAATTATGTAGGTAACTTTGATGTTTGTCATACATTTTTCACACATTGTGTAATAAAACAAAAACAATGACATGAATCAATTAATAGTTTGGTAGAAAATATTCAGTTAAGTTGTAATTGTGTTTTTTATGGCATCTTAAGTACTTAAAGACAGAATTAGTGTATTTGATACAACTTTCAAATGTAAAGTGATGACAAAGGTCATTTGTTACCTCAACAGACCCATAATAATCATCATTCATACTAACAACAAATTTCAACAGGAAATGTCACAGACTAATAGCAAACAATGAAAACAACTTAACACAACAAGATTTGCTGGAGCTATGAGAAAATACTGTGACATAACACCATGGTTGTGATGTAATCATTGATGTTTGTCATCAGGTGGGGGACACCACATTATCACTATTTTCTCAGAAATCGGTTGAAAAATTGTCCTGCCACTTTGCACATGTTTTGCCTCATTTATATCCTTTCTAAATATGCATGTATTTAAATGGTATTAATAGTTTCATTTTTTACCCTCTATGTCCACTTTTCATGCCCACCTTTTGGCACAGAGTCATATATGCTCCACACATACATGTATACATGTCCCTCTCTCTCTCTCTCTCTCTCTCTCTCTCTCACACACACACACACACACACACACACACACACACACACACACACACACACTCTCTCTCTCTCTCTCTCTCACACACACACACACACACACACACACACACACACTCTCTCTCTCTCTCTCCCTCTCTCTGAGTCCCTTCTATTGTACATTGTTCAACAACACATGATATGTATCACAGAGACATAAACCATATAGATGCTCCATACATCTACTCACTCTCTCTCTCTCTCTCTCTCTCTCTCTCTCTCTCTCTCTCTCTCTCTCTCATTCAATGAATTCTTTCTTTCTTTCTTTTCAATCCTTCGGTGTGTGACATTCTGACAGGATAAGTGGTGACAACTTGTGTGTGTGTGTGTGTGTGTGTGTGTGTGT
>CM065711.1:33643456-33653456 GCA_017654935.2 Phymorhynchus buccinoides | reverse complement strand
TTTATAATGTATACATCTTTACATACATGTAACTGAATCATCAGCAAGATGACGGATGAGGTTTTAAGTTTTAACCCCTTTACTACTAGAGATAAAACACACAATTTATTGATCTTCTGATTATAAAATTTATAAAAGAGATCTGTTAGACTCAATCTGAGAAAAAGGTCTAGAGACAATCTTTCCTGATTTGTCTAAACCAAAGAATCGCCGCCAGACGTTTTTCCGCCCCAAAATACCCTTAAAGTTAAACTTAAATGGGTAGAGACAAAATAAATATCTTCAATATTGGGAATTCCTCTGTGACATACACATTATGCCTAGTCTTACTTCCCAAAATAAATATCTTCAATATTGGGAATTCCTCTGTGACATATAACACATTATGCCTAGTCTTACTTCCCAAAATAAATAGGGTCCCCATAAGGCATAACCCTTTCGCCACCAAAGTCACATTTCAGCACCACAGTGAATGAGTGATTCAACACCCATGTCACTAAAAGTAAAACTAAAAGGCATCAAATTGGGGTCTATTATCCAAATACCCTATTGTCTTAGTTTTGGGAAGTAAGGATAGACCTTATTTTACAGAAGAATCCACAATACTGCAGATCTATGGATTTTGTTCTCTACCCAGGTAAATGTAATGGACTTTTTTTTAACTGAAATATGTCTGCCGGTGAAAGGGTTAACAGGCCCTGATTTGATGCCTTTTACTTTAGTTTTAGTTTCAGTGACATGGGTGTTAAAGACCCCCCACGTCACGTGTCACATTCCCTCTTCTGCTAGGAAGATTTCTTAAGATTTCCTACCAGCCAAAAGAGGGAAATCACGTGAAAACCGTGATTTTGACACGTGACGTGGGGGGTCTTTAAACCATTGTGGTGCATAAATGCGACATTGGTGGTGAAAGGGTTAAACCACTGTGGTGCATAAATGCGGCATTGGCGGTGAAAGGGTTAAAAGAAGAAGCAACGTCAAACTCATTCTCACTCTTTCTGTTTAGGTCTCTCTTGCTGGCAGCAAAAATAGATTCTGTCTCTTATCTGACAAAGGCAGTCAGACCTGTACTGAAGATCGAAAAGTGATACTGATACAGTGATGGGACAAATTGTCCTGAGACAAGATAAATCAATAGGACAATGTCCTGGCTATATTGAAAACAACGAGGCAAGGTTCACCAGTGTTAAAATATTATTCAGAGTCAGAGTCAGACATAATAATAATAATAATTAATGGGAATTTATATAATAGCGCTCTTTCTCACATGAGCTCAGTGCGCTTTACATTGATAACAAGAACATTATTTAAAGGCAAACAAATAATGAATCATTAGAAAGTAAAATAAGCATGATGCTTGCTACTGCTAGCAACGTTCTCTTTCTTCCTCACACACACAGTGACACACACACACACACAGTGGCACACACACACACACACATTCATGCATGCATGCAGACAGACAGACACACACACACACACACACACACACAAACATGAACGCATGCACGAACACATACATAGTAACATACACGCATGCACACTCACACACACAGAGACAATTATACAAGAGTAAAATAGTTACAGATAGGACATTTGTCCTGACAGGAGAGAACACAAAATTGACATTTTTGATTTTAATAGGTCAATGTCCCATGACCGGGGCCTCGGGACATCGCTGCAAAGGGAAGTAATACAGGCTGGTAGAGTGATCTCCATTTGCCCTGAGTAGAAGGCAGGAGAACGGACCAGTAACTGAGTAAGGCAGACAGACAGTAGATGACATGAGACAGAGTCAAAGAGTGTGACACTGACAGATCAAAAGGAAACTTGTTATATAATAAAGTAAACACAGAACTTCCAGAAGGCGTGGGAACTATTTGTAAAAAAAAAACCACTCCCCCAGTATTCCTCTGTGTGTGTGTGTGTGTGTGTGTGTGTGTGTGTGTGTGTGTGTGTGTTGAAATAGTTTAACTCTCATTCACACTCCCCCTCCCCCCATTAATTATACCTCCCTTCCCCTTCTCAGTTACGCATGAAAAACCCCCAACTAAACGCACCCACTCCGTTTTACTTCAATTCTGTTCCACTTAAAAATTCGCTCAGACATGAAATCTGTTTTTGCTATTCCAGAAAAGTGGTGGAAAGTAACTTTAGGGAATGACAAAGAGGAGGCAGTGGGGGGGGTGGGGGGGTGGGGGGGCGGTGGGGGGGGGTTGGGGGGTGGGGGGTGGGGGGGGGGGGTAATGAGGCATAATTTACTGTTTTGAAGACAATGTGCCTCTCTATGAGTCTATCAGAGAGAGAGAGGGGGGTAGGGTCAGACAGAGCATGGGACAGTGAGACAGACAGAAAGCAGACAGAAACTGAGAGAGACAGAAACACGGGGAGATATAGTATCATATAGTCAGACACTGAGACAGTGGCATGTATTGTAAAAAAGAAAAATGTGGATTATAATTTTTTTTTTTAAATGCAGAATGGACCAATAAGGCAGAAAGTAAAAAGGGAGAGAAAAGGCAGAATCAAAGAGAGTGATCGAGTAGGGGACGTTACTACTAATACTAGCATACAACTTCCAGAAATGAGGGAACTATTTCTTCTACTGAAACAGTGAAAGACCCCCCGGCATCCCCACGGGAGGGCCCTATCCGCCTAAGCCGTTGCCCGCCGACTTACGTTGAGGACGTGAGGTTGGACTTTAGAAGGCTGCTGGGCTTCTCTCCATAAGCCCCCCCCCCCCCCCACCCCACCACCCACCACCACATGAAAGAGGCGAATTAAAAAAAAATTAAAAGAAAAAAGAAAGAAAGAGAGATGGTGAGGGGAAGAGAGGGGGTGGGGTGGGGTAGGGTACTATATACTATAGCATAAAATTTGTATTACGGTAACTGTTTACAAACCTAACTTTACAATAAAAATAGAAGTTTGGAAGTTCTGCATTTTATGTGTTGCTGTAGCAGTACCATAGCCGATGAGGTTTTAACCGAGGCGTGGTTACTGCTACACATATCTGTATTTTTTTAAAAAATCGGGACTTTACTGGTGTGGCACTGCCTCTGGGCATTGCCTCCAGTATTGTTCCCACCATCTTTGTATTTACAAATGTCCAATATGTGTCTATGACCGAGAGGACGTAAAACACCATTTTTCATTCATTCATTTTATTTTGGCATGATTTACTGTTGAACCACACTGTGCACAGCAGGCATTTAGCCTGCAACAAATCATACATCCCATAATATTAGAGACAGGCACACAGGCAGATACTGATAGGGGAACATTTTTTAAATCAGAATTTGGTCACTGGTGTATGTGTGTGTGATGTGAGCCACAGTGAGCAGGTTTTATCTGTCTGTGATCTGGACTGACTTGTTTGTCTTCATTGTGTGGCTGACATCACACACACTGACACACCAAACCAGGGGGGTGGAGGGGGTGTGTGTGGAATGTATCTCCTGAATCCGAGCCCTTCTTTCTTTCAGGAGCTATCACGCGCGCATGCACACACACACACTTGTATGTTATACACACACATAGTCATACGCGTATGCATGTGCACATGTATACACACACACATACACACAATGAATGACACACACAAACACACATGCATGCATATATTATATATGCAGTCTTCTTCTTTTAACTTAAAGCCAGCCGAGGACTATATAAGCAAGCAGTAGCCTAAAAATGTCAGTGTCTGCTTGGCGCTCGCAGCAAAAGTTTCCCTTTTCAAACTAAGGGAAAAATAAACTGGCGGGCGAAAGCCTGCAGTTAGTGCTGTCTGTGGCTTCTTTCTCTCCCTCTCTCCCACTCGCAACTGAAGACCCGATTCCAAAGCTAAAGTTTAGTTTTACATCCAAGGCCCAATTGCTGGGATCGGCTTTTCTACCCCTGTTGTGCCTTTAAGGGCCCATGGTCAATGAACTTCAGTACCATTCTTGATTCTGGCCCCTCACTCAAGCGTGCGCACGCACACACACACATGATACTGCCATACAAACAGATGGTAACACACCTGTGCACACATTTGTATAACTATAAGTAAAACACACACACATACGACACACTCACAAAGACTATGCACACATCGCACAAAGCTTTACAAACACACACACACACACACACACACACATACACACACACTAATTGAACTAAAAAACATCAAAACGCTACACTCACACAAGCACATGAAGGTGAAATAAACACTACACACGACGAATAAAACCAAATTTTCGTCTTTAAAAAGACTTTGACGAGGTGAATGAAACAACACTAAACTTAACAATGACGGCAGTGAATGGACACACACACACACACACACACACACACTCACAATGACTATAGATACACACATCCAGTTGGCACATGTATACATTTGTATGCTAGTCTGTTGACTGTCGTTTCTGACAATGACTCCGAGAGCAGAGGGGGCAGATACTATTCTGGCGGGCTGGGATACAATTTGTTTATAGTGCAGATGCCTTGCCCAGGGTACATCCCCACTCTCTCCGCCCAATGGATTTGAGGACACAGCTGGCGTTGAGGAAGGTCCCCAAAGGCCAGCCCATCCCTTTGGCTGCAGTTGATGTGTCGTTACTAATAATTATTATTGGTAAAGGTAAATATGTGCCCTCCCCCCCCCCCCCCCCTGCATTTCTCGGTTAATTCAATTTTTCCGTTTTTGCCTTTCTTACCATACATAAAGCTGTATTTTAGGAACATTTTTAGCTAATAACCTTTTAGGAATACTAACCCTATCCCTAACCCTAGTCCTAAACCTAACCCTACCCCCCACTATGTACTGCAGTACACCGCGATTTGTCACAGTTCTGTGGTTCGTTGCGTTTTCCCCTCTTATACAAGTTATAGTGTGGCGGGTAGGGTTAGGCTTAGGGCTAGGGTTAGTATTCCAAAAAGGTTATTAGCTAAAAATGTTCCTAAAATACAGCTTTATGTATGGTAAGAAAGGCAATAACGGAAAAATAGAATTAACCAAGATAGGTAGGGGGGGTGGCACATTTCTACATACTCACCGTCTGTGTGTCGTATTCATCAGCAGGTATGATTTCAATCACGTCGCCGTCTTCAGCATCATCATACTCCATGGACGACATATCCGCCATGGTCTAGGGATATTTTTCAATCAACTTTATTTCACACGGCAAAATGATACCCTCTCAGTGAAGTGACATTTAATAAATTTATGCAGCAAATCTTGATGAGATCGTCTCTATTAGCCTAATAATTAGGTTTAGATTAACTTTGCACCTCAATCACAGAAGCACTATGCTCTTTAAAGATATCAACACTGCTTTCAACATGGCACAAATTCGATGACATCCTGCAAATTTACTACCGGCATGCTACCTTGGAATCAGATTTCACCTGTGTGTTTACACATGTATCTGAGCATTCTTTCTTATTTTGACTCATTCTCGTCTGTAGCGACATTTCTAGTGTTACTTCCGCTATTTGTAAAGCGCACGCGCATTAAATATCTTGCGCATGCGTGTCCTTTGGTCTCACAACTTGTTGACCCCAAAAGTCTTGTAAAACCGAAAGTAGGTTTTTGTTGTTTGAAAGTACTGTTTTGTCTTTTCAATATTGTTTCGTTTTGAGTTCATCATTTTGACTGATTATGCCAGAAAATGAGATTGACTTAAGCTCTGATTTTCTACTGAATGAATCTTTAACTTAATGTCTTTTCACATAGATCGTGATTTTAGACAGCATGCACCAAAAAACAAAAAAAGCAAAAAGGTAAAATAACATGCATAAGAACGACATATTAAAAAAAATAAAAATTAAAAATAAAAAAAGGAAAGAAAACCTCTACAGTAGTCTTCCAATAGTTGAGGACAGCATTGCTTTTGCAATTACAGTAATGTCAATTTCTGCGTCATTTAAAATATCCTTGGTATTATCATACTTACGAAAAAAGTCCATATATTGATCATTCGATATTTAGAGATCAATACTGGGCATTCTAATAGTAAGTGATGAATTGATAATTTATCACTACAAAGACAGTTAGTTTCCAAGTATTTAGTTTTCCATGAATTGAGTCGTATCTTGTACACTAAACTAACTATCGATCTACTGTGCATAAAAAATGTTAGATCTAAAGTCAGATGAGTTGGTGTAAGTAGCTTTTTCCAATAAACAGTAGATTTCATGTGTTGATAATGGCAGTTTCTCATTAGAAACCAAGTTAGAGTTATTAAAAGCCCCTCGTTTGGCAGCTCTATCAGCAACTTCATTCCAAAAGAGTCCACAATGAGATGGCACCCAGCAAAAATCAATACCAATACCTTTTGCAACAATACAATGAATCAACTGTTTAATTTCAAAGACAATGTCGTTACGAGTTTTACTGTTACTTTGGTTTAGAGTTTGTAACACTGATTTTGAATCCACACAAACTAAAATGTTATAAATTGAATATGGTAGATCATAAACAAATTCTAAAGCTCGCATTATTGCATATAATTCAGAAGTAAAGATTGAAATGCCTTTGCCTAAATAGTATGACTTTTCTATTCTAAGTGATGGAATAACAAAACCTGCTCCACTGTCTGACGTTTCTAAGACTGAACCATCAGTGTAAATTTTTAGATGATTTGAATATTTTGAATCTAAATGAAGTCGAACGTCAGAAACTAATTGATTAACTTCTTCATCTTTTTTGTAACTGGTATATTCTATATCAAATTTTGCCTTTCTTTGTTCCCATGGTGGCATTAGTGGTATAATAGGCATGGCTGAGATATTGTGGATATCTACCTTACTTCTACTTATAACGTCTTCAGTGAAATTCTTGATTGGCTGAAGAAACGTTATATTTTTTGCTCGCTTTGGATAATCTGTCTCTGAGTCTGTTAATATTTCCTCCTTTATATTGTTGTCAATAGAGAGACCTCTTACTATATATTTTGAGGCAGATAACTTTCTATATTCAGCTAATGACATTATATTGCTCTCTTTATATGTTCTAAGAGTGTTAGAGTGCATAGGAATACCAAGTGCTAGTTTAATAGCTTTACTGTCTATGCTTTGTAACTTATTTAGAAGAGTGTTTGATGCACTGAAATAAACCTCTTGCCCATAGGATAGTACTGATCGAACTAAAGAATTTGCAAGATGTAGTAATGTTTTGGTATTTTGACTCCATGATTGTTTGTTTATAATTTTCAGAAAGTCTTTTTCTCGCTTTTGAAATCAAATACTCAATATGAACTGTCCAATTTAATTTTGATGTCAAATATACACCTAAGAATTTAACTGAATGCTTATAAGCAAGAATGTTTCCATCCAATACTAACTGAGGTAGAGTTTTAGGATTTTCACCATTATTGAAAAGCATAAGATAAGTTTTTTCTTTTGATAACATCAATCCATTTTCTTTCATATATTGATTTAAATTATCAAGTTCTCTTTGGTATATGTTCTGAACATGATTCACTGATCTTCACACACACACACACACACACACACACACCACGTACATCCTACAGTCATCATTCCTAAAAATAAATAAATAAATAAAAGACTTTGACTTGAGCTCAGGCCCATCACTTTGACATTAGCTATTGTAGAGGCCCCAAAGACTTTAGAATGGTATTTCACCTTAAGTATTGGGACTCTAATTTATTTGTGGGCGGGAGCAATGGAAGGAAAGATAAACCTCTTAATCACAGTTCAGAGTCAAGGACACAACAACAAATAAGACAACACTCACACAGTGAAATACTCCAAACTGGATCAAAAGCTCAAAGTTGTTTATTAATGAAAAGAAAATTATGATGTTTCAATGTCTTTCAAAAATACAAATGTATACTTAATCAAATTGACTGAAAAACCCTCAATAAAACCCCAGTCTCAAAACCCGTAAAAACCCAAGTATCAGAGGAAAATTGCACGGGGAGAAACAGAGGCAGACTGAGCAGGTCTCTCAAATGTGCTTCTTAATCAGAAACACAGAGACAAAACTCAAGTCTTTCCTCCACAAGACCCAGCCTCCAAGTGGCACTGGTGATGTGGCACCTCTCTAACAAAGGAAACTGCAAGTCAGCACTTTTTCCAAGACTGTTTTTAATTATCATTATTAATATAGAGGGCACTGTGCCAAGGGGAATAATTCAAGAAAGGGTCAAACTAAAAGTAGCCTAAAGAGACTAAATAAATCCAAGGGGAATAACCAGTACATCAACACCCCACCAAAACAAAAAGTACAAGTAGCACTTGTTTCCCTTGACTGCAGTGTTAGTGTTAGTGTGTGTGTGTGAGAGAGAGAGAGAGAGAGAGAGAGAGAGAGAGAGAGAGAGAGAGAGAGAGAGAGAGAGAGAGAGAGAGAGAGAGAGAGAGAGAGAGCAGGCAACCAGATAGAGAGTGTGTCATAGTAGAACTGAATCTCAAAACATTGTTTTTGGGTGAGGTACTACATTATTAATACCAGGACGGCTGGGCCGGGAGAGCGTGGGTTCGAAAAGAAAAGAAAAGAAAGAAATTATAAAGACTAGAAGAAAGAAGAAGAAACACACACACACACACACACACACACACACACACACACACACACACACACACACACACACACATACACACACACACACACACACACACACAGACACACACTGACACACACACACACACAGACACACACACACACACACACACACACTGATGGATCGACGCCATTGTCTCTACCCAGTATTCTAAACAATTATTCTGTTCTTGATTCAGTTTGTACATGTTTATTAAGTGGTTCACTTAGTATTTTTCTTTAACATTGTTCATTGTTTGGTTATATTCTTTAAATGTAAAGTTAACTTTTTTTTAATGGGGTGGGGGGGGGGGGGGGGGGTGTATGATTAGGTCAGCATCACTATCATATCGCTTACTTTAATGCTTACATACATTTACAGACACACCCACTCACACTCACCACACCAACATCACACTACAATATATTGTCTCAAAAAGTCTACGCCTACATGTATGGTTATTGGGGGAAAAGGTGTTTTTCCTGTAGATATTGAAGCTAAAACTAGAATGCTCGTGTATTGGTATAAATTATTTACATCTAAGAACATTTCAAAAGGTTCTGTTTTGATGTTTAATTTGTGTTATAAACTATATCTAAAGGATGGTTTGGGAGTTTCTTGGTTGGCTCAAATTAAAACATTTTTAGACTCCCTTGGTATGACATATCTTTGGACGAACCCGACTCTCTCATTAATACAGTTCAAACACATTGTGAAACAAAGATTAAAAGACCAGTTCCTACAATATTGGCATAATGAGGTTAACACCAACAGCGTTTGTTATAACTACCGTTTATACAAAGAAAATCATTTATTGGAAAATTACCTATTACTGCTTCCTAAAAATAAGACAATCTATGTTGAAGTTTAGAACAACCAGCAATAAACTACCGGTTCAAAAGCAGCGGTTTTTTAATGTTGCTAGAAATGAGCGGAATTGTTTATTTTGTAATAGAGACGAAATTGGCGACGAATTCCATTACGTATTGCAATGCCCATACGGACCAGTAAAAGAAAAAAGAAAAGAATTGTTTTCAAAGTATTATAATCACCACCCAAATGTCCACAAATTTAAATCGTTACTGAGTAATGCAAACCCAAAAATATTGAGAAAGCTGGCAAGGTTTTTTTAATTTTATTTTACATCTTTTCTAGTGGTGATGCATTTGTTGTTAGCACTGGTAATTTCTTTTTTTTGTATATGTTAATATCATATCAATTGCCTTGTGTTCTGCACGTTTGTTTCATTGAATGTTTATGGGGACAAATTTGTTGTGAGTGTTTGTGTTTATGGCTTTGAAGCCCTCTGGGCTGGAAGTTGAAATAAAAACTTGAAAAAAACCCACACACAAAAACTTGAAAAAAATTGTCTGAATCACTTTTAGTGGAAGGACGTTAAACTGAAGAACAACACACACACACACACACACACACACACACACACACACACA